>JBBDGP010000496.1:5702500-6435000 GCA_037952835.1 Lithobates septentrionalis
GCCGTGTTGAACCGCAACATGCGTAAGACTTGGTCGAGTGGATGACCAAGCCATCCTCATCCTCCTCATCCTCTCTCACCCATGCTCAGGGTACTTTGTCTGGCAAAGCAGCTGCCAACACGGCCTCCTCCCTCAGCTCAATGGCATCAGTGACTCCTTCCCTAGCCCCACCATGTCCTCCTGAGGAGTCCCTCAAACTGTTTGACCACAGTGTTGGGTACATGCTCCAGGAGGATGCCCAGCGTTTAGAAGGCTCTGATGATGATACTGAGCTAGATGAAGGCAGTAACGTGAGCACGGACAGAGGGGGTGCCCAAGAAGGACAGCAATCTTTCAGTCATGTTTCCACTGCTGCAGCATACTGCCAGGTTTGCTCCAGTGATGAGGAGGGAGGGGATGATGAGGTCACTGACGCAACGTGGGTGCCTGATAGGAGAGAGGAGGAGGAGGCACATCACCAACGAGGCAGGATGCCCTCCAGGGGCCAGCCTAAGGGCAGCACACTGACTGCATCACACCCCAAAGCTCCGCATTTGCAGGGCGCTGCTGTCTCTGCGCGCTATTCCAAAAGTTCTTTGGTGTGGGCCTTTTTTGAGACGAGTGCATCAGATTGCACCGCTGCTATTTGCAACATATGTCTCAAGCGTATCTCGCGTGGCCAAAACATCTCCCGCTTGGGCACCACATGCTTAACCAGACATATGTTGACCTGCCATGCAGTTAGCTGTCAAGCATATCTAAAAGACCCACACCAAAGAACAAAGAGGACCTCTCCTTGCTCCTCATCAGCTGAGATCTCCAACCCCACTATACCTTTAGCCCTCTCTGAGACCTGCACTGAGAGGAATGAAGGTGTAGAATTAGGTGTGTCACAGCCAAGTACTTGTGGGCAATCTGCTTTTGGTACACCGACGTCAGATTGTACCAGGCAAATTTCCCTGCCCCAGCTGCTGCCATGCCGAAAGAAGTTCGCTCCCAGCCATCCACATGCCCAGCGGTTGAATGTTAGCTTGGCAAAATTGCTAGCACTTCAACTGCTGCCTTTTCAGTTGGTAGACTCTGCCCCCTTCTGTAAGTTTGTGGAATGTGCGGTTCCTCAGTGGCAGGTACCCAAACGCCACTTTTTCTCACGGAAGGCGATTCCGGCTCTCTACCGGCATGTGGAAGGCAATGTCTTGGCCTCGCTGGACAGGGCGGTCAGCGGTAAGGTGCATATTACCACTGACTCATGATCCAGCAGGCATGGACAGGGACGTTACCTAAGTTTTACCGCGCATTGGGTGACTCTGCTGGCAGCTGGGAAGGATGCAGGACAAGGTGCAGTAGTGTTGGAGGTATTTCCGCCACCACGCCTCCAAAATGCCACTACCAATGATTGTGACGCACCTCTCTCCTCCACCCCCTCCTCTTCTTCTTCCTCCATGGCCTCTTCCTGTGCTTTGTCCTCAGAACCAGCGGTGCTCCGTAGCCGTTCAAGGGGCTACGCAAGTATGCAGGCCAAAAGATGCCATGCGGTGCTTGAGCTGGTGTGCTTGGGGGCCAGGAACCACACTGGGGCAGAGGTTCTGTCAGCTCTGCAGGGACAGGTTCAGAAGTGTTTGATGCCATGCCAACTTAAGGCAGGAATGGTGGTTTGCGACAATGGCACCAACCTCCTCTCTGCCCTCCCACAGGGACAAATGATCCATGTGCCCTGTTTGGCTCACGTCCCTAACTTGGTGGTGCAGCGGTTCTTGGGCAGGTACCCGGGCTTACAGGATGTCCTGAGGCAGGCCAGGAAAGTCTGTGTGCATTTCCGCCGGTCATATAATACCAGTGCTCGGCTGGCAGACCTCCAAAAGGAGTTTAACCTGCCCAAGAACCGCCTAATCTTTGACATGCCCACTAGGTGGAACTCAACATTGGCCATGCTGCAGCGGCTGCACACGCAGCAGAGGGCCATCAATGAGTACCTGTGCGACTATGGCACCAGGACAGGGTCAGGGGAGCTTGGTTTTTTTCCCCACGCCAGTGGGCCATGATCAGGGATGCATGCACTGTCCTGTCACCATTTGAGGAGGCCACGAGGATGGTGAGCAGTGACAGTGCACGCATCAGTGACACTGTCCCCCTTGCCCACCTGTTGGAGCACACGCTGCATGGAATAATGGACAGGGCACTTGAGGCAGAACAGTGGCAGGAAGAGGAGGACTTCCTTAGCTCTCAAGGCCCCCTTTATCCAGACAGTGTTCCTGCGTGCCCACCGATCACACAGGAAGAGGATGAGGAGGAGGAGGATTGTGTCAGTATGGAGGTGGATCCTGGCACTCAGCATCAGCAGCAGTCTTTAAGGGATCAGTCCCAAGAAACACATGGATTTGTACGTGGCTGGGAGGAGGTGGCTGCGGACCATGTCGTCCTTAGTGACCCAGAGGATTCCGGACTGAATGCCTCAGCAAACCTACGCTGCATGGCCTCCCTGATCCTGCAAAGCCTGCGTAAGGATCCTCGTATTCGTGGTATCAAGGAGAAGGACCAATACTGGCTGGCAACCCTCCTTGATCCATGTTACAAGGGTAAGGTTGCAGACCTTATCTTGCCATCGCAGAGGGAGCAGAGGATGAAACATCTTCGGGAGGCCTTGCAGAAAGGTCTGTGCAACGCGTTCCCAGAGACTGGGAGGTTACAAACTCCTGTTTCTGGACAACGTGTTGCTGAGGCTTCGGTCAGTCAAAGAAGGAGCGGTGGAGAAGGTGGCTGTCTGACCGATGCGTTCAGACAATTTTTTAGTCCGCAGCCCCAAGGTATGATCGGTTCCAGCAACCATCGCCAGTGTCTGTTTTACATGGTGCAGGAATACCTAGGGGCAAGATCTGACTTGGACACCTTTCCCACCGAAAATCCTCTGGGTTACTGGGTCTTGAGGATGGATCACTGGCCAGAGCTTGCACAGTATGCAATTGAGCTACTGGCCTGTCCTGCATCCAGCGTTCTTTCGGAATGCACATTCAGTGCTGCTGGATCCTTTGTAACCGATCACAGGGTGTGTCTGTCCACCGACTTGGTCGATCGACTGACCTTCATAAAAATGAATCAGTCTTGGATCACCACCAGCTACCAAGCACCTGATGCTGATGTAACCGAATAATTTTTTTTTTAATCTCAGATCCCTTCAAAGTGACTATCCTGAGTAATTATCCTCTTCCTCCTCAATGATCACGCTTATAGCTTGTAAGAACATTTTTAGTTCTGGGTGCCGCCACCAGTGCCTAAGGCCCAATTTTTCAGCCCCTGTTTAACCGCTTCAGCCCCGGAAGATTTTACCCCCTTCCTGACCAGCGTTTTTTTGCGATTCGGCACTGCGTCATTTTAACTGGCAATTGCGCGGTCGTGCGACGTGGCTTCCAAACAAAATTGACGTCCTTTTTTTCCCACAAATAGAGCTTTCTTTTGGTGGTATTTGATCGCCTCTGTGATTTTTATTTTTTTCGCTATAAACAAAATAAGAGCGACAATTTTGAAAAAAACTCATTATTTTTACATTTTGCTATAATAAATTTCCCCCAAAAATATATAAAAAAACATTTTTTTTCCCTCAGTTTAGGCCGATCATATTCTTCTACATATTTTTTGGTAAAAAAAAAAATCGCAATAAGCGTTTATTGATTGGTTTGCGCAAAAGTTATAGCGTTTACTAAATCGGGGATAGTTTTATGGCATTTTTTATTAATAATTTTTTTGTTACTAGTAATGGCGGCGATCAGCGATTTTTATTGTGACTGCGACGTTATGGCGGACATGTCGGACATTTTTGACACATTTTTGGGACCATTGTTATTTATACAGCGATCAGTGCGATTAAAAATTACTGTGTACATGACACTGGCAGTGAAGGGGTTAACCACTAGGGGGTGGGGAGGGGTTAAGTGTGTCCTAGGGGAGTGATTACTAACTGTAGGAGGATGGGCTAGCAGTATCATTACTCTGATCACAGCTCCCGATGACAGGGAGCTGTGATCAGTGACACTTGTCACTAGGCAGAACGGGGAGAAGCTGTTTACATCAGCGTCTCCCCGTTCGTCCTCTCCGTGAGGCGATCGCGGGTATCCCCGCGGCGATCGAGTCCGCGGGACCTGCGACCCGACTCACGGAGCTCCCGGCCCGCGAGCACGCAATGGCACGGCGGGGAATTCAAACGGACGTACAGGTAAGCCCATTTGCCCAGCCGTGCCATTCTGCCGACGTACATCGGCGTGCGCCGGTCGGGAACCGGTTAACAGGGGCGTGTAATTACAATTTTTGATGCAATACTTTGCAGCAGGGCTCGTTTCTGCGTTCCAACTAGAGTATCTGTGAGGGGTTGCAGTGTTGTGGCACCAGCACCAGTGCCTAAGGCCCAATTTTTCAGCCCCTGTTTAACAGGGGCGTGTAATTACAATTTTTGATGCAATACTTTGCAGCAGGGTTCGTTTCTGCGTTCCAACTAGAGTATCTGTGAGGGGTTACAGTGTTGTGGCACCAGCACCAGTGCCTAAGGCCCATTTTTCAGCCCCTGTCTAACAGGGGCGTGTAATTACAATTTTTAATGCAATACTTTGCAGCAGGGTTCGTTTCTGCGTTCCAACTAGAGTATCTGTGAGGGGTTACAGTGTTGTGGCACCAGCACCAGTGCCTAAGGCCCATTTTTCAGCCCCTGTCTAACAGGGGCGTGTAATTACAATTTTTGATGCAATACTTTGCAGCAGGGTTCGTTCCTGCGTTCCAACTAGAGTATCTGTGAGGGGTTGCAGTGTTGTGGCACCAGCACCAGTGCCTAAGGCCCAATTTTTCAGCCCCTGTTCAACAGGGGCATGTAATTACAATTCTTTTTTTACTTCAATAAATTTTTATTGAGCATTTCAGTAAATAGATGCAGAAAAGAGAAAAATGGGGGAAAAAGTAAATGGATTGTATAACAGAAAATGGGTTGTTTAACATAAAATATGGCAGTAAGTGATATACAGCCTATGGTGATATATATTCAGAAGTTACAATCTTATGTAAGTTAAATAGGTATATTGTTAGACCTACTGGTACTGTTAATACCTTACAGTCACCTCATGTAGCAATTAAGTCATAGCCTATATGGCCATATAGACCAGGATTTGTCAAACTTTGCACATTTTGATGAGTTTAATGCTATAAGACGTTCAAAGGTGCAGTTCCTGTTGACAGCTTTAACTATATCTGTCATATTCAAAGCTGTCGCGGATTTCCAGTTACAAAGAATCATTGATCTCGTCTCTAGTAGTATGTGTGTCACTACGGGTCTGAAGTCGGTATGGAATTTGTCTATGTTTAAGTGTAATATTGCTAATGCAGGGTCTGGAGGTGTGAGCATTGCTGTAATAGAGGATATTAGTCGGAATATTTGATTCCATGTGCTTTTAACAGTGGGGCAATGCCATAGCATGTGAAGTAAAGATCCCGTGTGGCCGCAAGCCCTCCAACAAAGCGGTGAAGTGCCAGGAAAATAGTTTGCCAACCTGTATGGTGTATAGTGCCATCTATTAGCTAGTTTGATCGCTAGCTCCCAGTGCTTAATGCAATGAGAGGCTTTGTGTATTTCTGTGAATGCCTGTTGCCATTGGTCTGGTGAGAATATTTTTCCCAGTTCAACCTCCCATTTTTTCATTGCTGTGGTTTTGAGGAAATGTGTTTTTATCCCTTAATTTATGGTAGAAGAAGGATATACCTTTTGTGTTGCTATTAGCGGTCGAGTAAAAGTTCCATATCTCTTTCGGTATGGAAATAGACGGTCTAGAGAAGGATTTAAGAAAATGTGTGATTCTCATGTGTAAGAATTTCTCGTTACTGGTGAGGTTATATTGGGACATGACCTGTTCAGTTGTTTTTAATTGTGTACCGTCATAGAGGTCCAGGATGTTATTTACCCCTTTACTCGTCAAGTAGTTAACCTTCAGTAAAAGAATCTTTGTTTCTAGTAGAGTCATTGGTATTGTGTATGGTATTTCTTCATTGTCCTTATGTTTTTGTTCTAGAAGGAATCTCCATGCTCTCAATGAGATCTGCATAGGAGGAGTAAAAGTGGACATGTTCCATGGTAACCACTAGGGTTGTCCCGATACCACTTTTACCGATACCACTACAAGTACCGATACTTTTTTTCAAGTACTCGCCGATACTGATACTGATACTTTTTTTTTTAATGTCACGTGACAGTTTTTTTTTTTGCTATTTTTTTTTGGGGGGGGGGGGGGGTGAACGTTGTATGTGTGTGTGGTTTTTTTTGGTTTTTTTTTTACAATTTTTATTTTTTACAATAATATTTTTTTATTCTTTATTGTTTTTTTTTTTTTTGTTTTGTTTTTTTTTAATCAGCCCTTTTGGGGGGCTTTGGTGAGATATCAGGGGTCTTAACAGACCTCTGATAACTCCCCCTTGAGACAGAGAAAGAGACAGAGGATAGAGATTCCCCAGTCCCTTTCTCTGCAGCGTCAGCTGCACTGAGAATTAATGGAGAGAAGACAGCGGCTTCTCTCCATTCATAAACTGACACATCGTAATCACAGAAGATTACAATGTTTCAGTTATGTGAATGGGCAGAGTCAGCTGACTCTGTCCATACACAAAGGAAGGAGGAGGAGGACGGAGGAACTGAGGGGGAGAACGGAGGGGACAGATAAGTAGAGAGGAATGCAGGGGACAGATAAGGAGAGAGGAACGAAGGGGGAGTACAAAGGGGGACAGATAAGGAGAGAGGAACGAAGGGGGAGTACGGAGGGGGACAGATAAGGAGAGAGGAACGAAGGGGGAGTACGGAGGGGGACAGATAAGGAGAGAGGAACGAAGGGGGAGTACGGAGGGGGACAGATAAGGAGAGAGGAACGAAGGGGGAGTACGGAGGGGGACAGATAAGGAGAGAGGAACGAAGGGGGAGTACGGAGGGGGACAGATATTGAGAGAGGAATGCAGGGGACAGCGGAGAGGCACAGAGGAAAGGAGGGGGCATGGAGGAGGATGCAGTGACAGTCAGCTGTGAGCGATCACCGCTGTATGTCACTAAAGCTGTTGAAAGCCGCTGGGGGAGAATCTTGTAACTCCCCCACGCGCCGATCACTGCTTACTGTCAAGGTATCGGGGGAAGCATCGGGAGCATTTGCCCGAGTACAAGTACTTGGGCAAATGCTCAGTATCGGTGCCGATACCGATACTAGTATCGGTATCGGGACAACCCTAGTAACCACCCATCACTCAGCAGTAGTAATGTTAAATCCTTTGTTGGGGCTAATGCCTTTTCAATGTCTACCCATAGTGGTGTGTCCTCAGTTTTGAACCATAGTTTTGTTTGGTCTAGTCTGACAGCCCAGTAGTAGTCATATAAGTCTGTTAGGCCTGCCCCTCCTATTCTTTTATGGAACGTGAGGTTGTTTCTGGAGCACCTAGCTCTTTTGCCATTCCATATATATTTCCAACCTGCTTTGGACATTTTGTGGATATAATGAATAGGTATGTGGATTGGTAAAGAACGAAACATATAAATTATTTGTGGTAACAACATCATCTTATATGCATTAATTCTTCCAAACCATGACACTTCTTTATTGGACATATGCCTGATTTGGGCTTCCAGTGTGGCCATCAGTGTTAGCATGTTGACTTTAACTAGTGTAGAGGTTTTGTTGGTAAGTGTGATACCCAGATACTTTATGCCACTTAGGCTCCACATATAAGGCAGTTGTGTTTGAAGCAGGGTACGTTCGTGGGGGGGAATACCCAGATCTAATATTAAGGATTTATTAAAATTGACTTTGTAATATGAGATTTCTCCAAATGTGTTGAGGATTACATGAGCTTGCTGTAATGATGTGACAGGATTGGTCAGGATTAAGATTACATGATCAGCAAAGAGGTTTATGGTGTGCGAGCTGGAGCCGAACTGGAAGCCTTTAATCAGGGGGTGGGATCTTATGGTTTCAGCTAGGGGTTCGATCATTAGGTTAAAGACTGTTGGGGATAGGGGGCACCCCTGTCTTGTCCTGTTAGTGATGTTGAATGGTTTGGATAAGAACCCAGAGGAGTACACCTGTGCCGACGGGTGTGAATATAGAGCCAAAATGGCTTGCAGTATGGGGCCTTGGAACCCAAATTTGGTAAGAGTAATTTTCATATACGTCCAGTGGACTCTATCGAACGCCTTTACTGCGTCAATTGACAACAGCAGAGAAGGCGTTCGAGTTTTCTCAGCAAAATTCATCACATTAATAATTCTTCTAGTTGCGTCAGAAGTTTGTCTCCCCCTCACAAAGCCCATCTGGTTGCGCTTTATAATATGTGGTATTATGTCTGTTAATCTTTTGGCTAATAATTTGGTGTAGATTTTAATATCAGAGTTTAGAAGAGATATAGGTCTGAAATTTGCTGGTGTGGTAGGATCTTTGCCTGGTTTGGGCAGTGTTACTATGTAAGCTTTCAACATGTCTTGTGGAAGGGTTGCGGACTCAGCAGCTTTGTTGTATATGGTTGACATGTGTGGTGAGAGAATGTTTGCAAAGGTTTTAAAGTATTCGTTGGAAAAACCATCCGGCCCCGGAGACTTTCCATTGTGAAGAGAGTTGATTATCAGTTCTATTTCTCGTGTCGTGATGGGTGCGTTCAGTGTTTCTAACTGGTGTATAGAAAGAGTGGGAAGATTGATATTTTTTAGGAATGTCTCAATTTGTTCCACTGTTGGTTGGTGTGTGTTGGGATCTGTTTGTAGATTGTAAAGTGAGCCATAGTAATCTGCAAATTGATCAGCTATAGCTTGAGGATTTACAATTTTGTGTGGTTGTGTAGGATGCTGTAGGTAGGCTATTCTTGTTTTAGTTCGAGACGCCTTTAATCTGTTTGCTAGATATTTTCCTGCTCTATTAGCATTGGCGTAGTAGTTTAGTTGGAGGCGTCGGAGATGTATGTCATATTGTTGTGATAGCAGATTTCTAAGTTTTTCTCTGAGGGAGTTCAATTTGTCAGTAAGTGGTAATGTAGGGGATTGTTTGTGTTGTGTGGTGATATCGTGGATTTCTACCAGGATATTGTGAAGCTGCTGAGTCCGTTTCCTCTTTTCTCTGGCTCCTATTTGAATTAAAACGCCTCTCAGGAAGGCCTTGTGTGTGTTCCATAAGGTGTATGGGTCCTTGACTGAACCAACATTGTCTGAAAAGAAATGACGTAGGTTCTGAGATAGTAGTGATTGGAGTTGTGGGTCATGGAGTATGCGTGTGTTGCAGCGCCAGATGGGGGGTGAGGAAGAGATTCCCCTTTCAGCAATGGATAAAGAAACAGCAGAGTGGTCCGACCACGTAATATCATGTATTGTGGTTTTTTCAATTTGTTGTAGAAGCCTTTTATCCGTTAAGAATAAGTCTATACGGGAGTATGAGCAGTGTCTGCTGGAAAAAAAGGTGTAGTCCTTTTCATCGCCGTGTAGACATCTCCATGTGTCGAATAGCTCTTCATTGTGTAGTAGTGATTGGAAGTTCCTTTACCGGACGATGTATCTATGAGTGGGTCAGGTGTCGCATTAAAGTCCCCACAGATCAGGAGGTTACCATAATGTAAGGCTTTTGGTTTGTGGAGTACTTTGTTTATGAATCGTACTTGGTGCTTGTTTGGAGCGTATAAGGTTACTATGGTGTAGGGATTGGAGTTGATGTCCCCTGTGGCAATGATGTACCTTCCTGCAGCATCAGTGATGATTTCTTTGGGCTCAAAGTATATGGAGTTTTTGAAGGCCAGGAGAACTCCCCCTGTTTTACGATGTGGCGTACAGGCTACGTAGATGAAAGGGTAGTCCTTGTGAGTGCATTGGGGGTTGTGTAGTTGGAAGTGCGTTTCTTGGACGCTAAGAATATCCGCCTTATGCTTGTGAGCTTCTTTTCATAAGCTAAAGCGTTTAGCCGGGTGATTTAAGCCCCTGGCATTGATGGAAAGGCAGGTAATCGTCATTTAATAGACGTGTTATAGGTTACGAGGCTGTGATGTGGGAGTACTCACTGCGACCATAGAAAACTTCCTGTGCTGCATGGTTGTTGGTGTAGACGAGATGTTGTAGTGAATCCTCTTCTGGTTCGGAGGTGTAGTTAGTGCTATGAAGCGGTGTATATCACTTAAAGAAGGGGATAAAAAAAACCTGTAAATCAAACTAAAAGTTAACATGAATAACATAAGAAATGGATCTCACAATTGATCCTCGTGCAGTCGTAGCTGCTATTGGTGTCGTAGGGGTACGGGAGAGGTTCTAGATCAGAAACTCAGCCCTGGAGATAAACCTGTATAGACTTGGGTTTCTTTTACGAGCTTCCACCTGTGGGCTTCTTGTTAGATCTTTTGTAGGACACTACCTGCCAATCATTTTAGAGGAAGGATGGCTCAGCTGGGTGTGCCTGATGGGCAGGCTGATCCGCAATGATGTTCCATCTTTTTAGGGCTGTGAGCCCTTCTTCCAAAGTAGATATGGAGATGGTGACCCCGTTGTGGGCAATAGATAGAGTGGCGGGGTACTTCCACTTATGGAGGATTTTGTGGTTCCTCAAAGCTTTTGTGACCGTTAGCAAATTGCGGCGGGGCGCTGCAGAGTGTGTCTGGAGAGGTCTGGGAGCAGTCTGATGTTCACATACTGCTGAAGGGATGTTCTCCTGTTTGCGTGAGGCTTGGAGTACCCGGTCCTTAACGTGGTAGAAGTGCATTCTGAGCAGGACATCCCTGGGTAAATCAGCAGGGAGAAATGACGGCTTAGGGACTCTATGTATCCTGTCCACGAGTAGGTCATGTGCTGAGGCATCGGGCACCAGAGTGGAGAATAGGGTCTGGGCATATTGTAGGAGCTGGTTAGGGGGGATATCTTCCGGAATTCCTCTCAGTTTGAGGTTATTCCTCCTGGACCTGTCTTCTAGGTCGGCCATTTTGTCTTTTAACCACGTGATGTCTTCCCCTTGGGCTGTGTGGGCCTCCACCATCACATTGTATGCTGAGGTGTATTCCTCCATCTTGTTTTCCACCTGATGTACCCTCTGGCCTATGGCCTGTACTTCCCTCTGGCACTCTGTTATCCCCCTGACCATGTCTGCTTGTAATGAGGAGCGTAGTGACAGGAGCATATCTTTTAGTAATGTATCTGAGACCGGCCGGTCTGCGGTGGGGAATTCCCTGATAGGATCCCCTTCAGTGCTGCTCTGGTGTAATGGATTACTGTGAGGCCCGCTCACCTCCGTACCCTGCGCGCCTCCCTGTCTGATTGGGGAGTCCCTCCGCGGCTTCGATTTGCCCGGACTTCTTGTGGAAGGGCTGGATGGGCTGGAGGATGACACACTGGGTGTGTTCGGGGAGCGGATAGGGACAGATACTAGACCTTGTCTGCCGCCGTGCGATTCGGGCCTAAGCTCCGGCCTGTCATCTGCCGTGCCGCCGCCATTTTGAGGGCCGCGAGCCGCGTAGTAACTCGTCATTTTCTGCGGCTGTTGTGGATTCTTGCGGCGTCTGGTCATCCCCGATGAGTGCAGCGGGCCCCCACCTAATGGAAGGTAGTTCTGATTGTCGTTAGGAGTGCTGGAAAGCTCTGATGGCTGTGGATTATCTCTGAGGCGAGCGGAGCTCCAGGATTACACGTCCATCTTAGAGCCCGTTCGGCCACGCCCCCCGTAATTACAATTCTTGATCTAATATTTCACAGCAGGGCCCGTTTCTGCGCCCACCAAGAGTGAGTGAGGACATACAGTGTTGTGGCACCAGCACCACCACCACCACCAAAGGCCCAATTTTTCTGCCCCTGTTCAACAGGGGCATGTAATTACAATTCTTGATCTAATATTTCACAGCAGGACCCTGTGAGGGCTTACAGTGTTGTGGCCACAACAACACCTAAGGTCCAAATTTCTGCTGAGCAGGCCCCTACTTTCAAACATCTAACTTACAAATGACTCCTACTTGCAAACAGAAGAAGACAACAGGAAGTGAGATGAAATCTACCCCTAGGAAGGGAAATTCTCTCCTGTAAGAGTTAATATGGGAAAAACGTTTCTCCTTTCCACTGATGCTTTATCACCAATCCTTGTTTCACAAAAAAAACAGAATTTTCAAAAAACATTTGTCATTGGGACAAAAAGTGAGGTGAAATCTTCTGAAGAGGAGCACAGGCAGAAAAACAATTGTCACAGGGGTGATAACCCTTCCCTATGTTTTCCAAAAAGCTTAAAATAGATTTTTTGCCTGGAGCTAAACACATTCAAAATGTACAAGTTCAAAATTACAAACAGATTCTACTTAACAACAAACCTACAGTCCCTGTCTTGTTTTCACCGCCTGTATACTGCTGTTCAGAGTATAAAGGGCCTTTCCTTTTTTTAATTTGGGTTCCCCTTAATATCCATACAGGACCCAAAGGGCCTGGTAATGGACTGGAGACAAACCCATGCCGTTTGTCTCACTGATTTTCATCCATTGCCAGGACCCGACATTACATTAAAGCGACAAGCAGTTTTAAATGACTTTTTTTCCTTTAAAAATGTCATTTTGTGCAGGGACTGTTCTAAGCACGGGAATCACGCGCCACTTTACAGGCATACTATAGACACCCCCAGGTCCCCAAACCCTTTTTAGGACAATACCATGCAAATTAGCCTTTAAAATGAGCACTTTTGATTTTGAACGTTCGAGTCCCATAGACGTCAATGGGGTTCTAACGTTCGTGCGAATTTTTGGTCCGTTCGCAGGTTCTGGTGCGAACCGAACCAGGGGGTGTTCATCTCATCCCTACTGCCAGCCCCAGTGTCCACTTCATTACAGTTTTTCATAACCGGGGTCACCATACACCTTACAATCAGCTTTAGATTTACCCAAACTATGTAATTTGCGAATCTACCTAACTATCCAATCAATCTGTATCCAGTAAGCCAGGCCCTTGCACTACATACGTTTTGGTAATTGGTAAATCTAAAGAAGATTATACAGTCAGATTATAACAAGTGTGGGGAGCATAAGGGAGCAAAGGGGATGCCAAGGGGTAAAGGGTATGCAGCGGGTTGATGAAGTGTAGTAGGGGGTGATACAAGTTGGACATGGTTGCAGAGAGCTATTGGTGGTAGGAATGGAAACACAGATTTAGAGTGGGATGCAGAGACAGGAAGTAGACTGTATGAATGAGTTTCACAGGGCATAGGAAGTTGGTGTGGTGTGCTGGATGGGGTGCAAAGAGTTGGACTAGGGTGCAGAAAGCTAGTATGTGATGAGGAAAGAGAGACAGAAATAATGTGCAATGCTCAAAAGAGCCAAACAGTATACATATAAAAATAATATAAATATGAAGAAATTATTGTTCTGCCACTTTAAATCACAAAATGTGCATGTGTAAATCACTATAAAGTGCACAGAAATGAGTAAATATGCAAACATGAATGCAAACTGCATCAATGTGTCAAAAAATTAGATCCAAACAAGAAGTCCACAAGTTCATGTGCAATTATATAGTCCACAATATGAAATAATTGAATAAAATAATATACAAATATATAAAAAAAATATATAAAGTGCTCAATGTGCTAGTATGAAATTGGAAGTAAATAAATATATAAAAAACATCTCAAAAAAGGAAAAAACACAAAACAACAATCACAGTTCATGAGTCTATAAAGGTGATCCTATTCCAAAGTGACTTGTGCCTGGATAAATAGTGCAGTGTAAATCACTGGTGAAGGGTGGGTGAACACCACACGTGCTCCCTCTTTAAATCCACACTCACCAGAACGCTTAACCCCTGCAGGGGTAAAGGCCATCACACTAGGGCTATTTCTGATCCTGATCCAGTGTCTCCTCCTCCTCCAGGCTAAGTCTGGTCAGTGGGTGCCCTCACAGAGCCTGTCAGATAGGCTGTATTGGGATCCCTTGATCTCTAACAGCAGCCCTGGTGGCAAGGTGGCAAGTGCTGGAAGGTTAGAAAGATATTGACTTCCAATTGCAACATTTTTCTCTTAGAAATTACATTTATATTACATTATTTATATTTAAATGTAGTGACAGTTATTTTTTAAAGTAGTATTAAACCCCAAATCAAATTTTTATTATATTGTAGCTTACCAAATATTAAGCTGTGATGGCTGTTTTAGTTTCCTTTTTTCCGCTTTCTTTTTACCAGATGAGCCTTCCAGTAAGTCTGACGTTTTTCTACAGAAGCTGTCCTGCCCATGTATCAGTTTTAGGGTTGAGACAAACCATTTAAAACTGATAGGGGTGGTTACAGTGGTCATCTGTTATTTATTTATTTAAATATTTCTGTAAAACCTTTATCACAAAAAAACAAAATAAACGAATTGCTGTAACTGCTTAAAAGTGGTAACTGGAGCTTGGCTTCAATTTGTTAGTGTTTCTAAATCTGCTAGTACACCTTACACTATCCTCCCTCCAGACTGACAATTCTGCGGTCCAAAGGTGTCTCTGTTGCTCCTTCATCAAGAGTGGGGGCACTCTAATACAGGAGGTGTGTTACTGGCCACATAACCAGGTGAAAACAGAGGAGGAAAAAAAACAAAAAAAAGAAAACTAATACAGCCACTACATCTAATAATTGATTAGCTGCAATATATTACATTAGAAATATATTTGTGGTGTATGATTTCAATACTGTTTTAACATGGAGGTTGGAAAGCCAGCAAGCCCGATACTGATTTTTCTATCTTGTCCCACTGTATGTCTGTAAAATAATGGGCCATTATGTTATAATAAAGGCCAACATTGTACTGCTTCACTTGGTTTGGTTTGTAGTACCCAAATAAGGCCACAAGATGGCAGAAACAGAAATTTCAAATTTAAACTTGTTCATTTATCCAGGGCATGGTATATAGTAGCAGTTATGGGGCATAAACACGGGCGGACTTTCCGACGGACTTTCAACGGACTTTTGACGGACTTTTGACGGACTTCCGACGGACTTTTTAATGAACGGACTTGCCTACACACGATCACACCAAAGTCTGATGGATTTGTACGTGATGACGTACACCGGACTAAAATAAGGAAGTTGATAGCCAGCCAATAGCTGCCCTAGCGTCGGTTTTTGTCCGTCGGACTAGCATACAGACGAGCGGATTTCTGGGTCCGGCGGAGTTACGACGTAAAGATTTGAAGCATGTTCCAAATCTAAAGTCCGTCAGATTTTCGACTGGAAAAGTCCGCTGCAGGTCCGATGAAGCCCACACATGTTCGGATTGTCCGCCGGACTCAGTCCGTCTGACCAGTCTGGTCGAAAAGTTCGACCGTGTGAGTACGCTACTTAAATCACATTCAGCTTGATTTATTCTGTTATGTAGGCTCCATTCACATTAGCGCTTCTCCAAAGTCGCACGATTTCCAGTGTGACTTTAATGCAAATTTGATTTGACTTTACATTCTCTGGACCAAGGTTGCATCAAAAATCGCACCAAAGTAGTGCAGGCAACTTTTCAAAGTCGCTGCGACTTTAAGTCGCACCGATTTGAACAGGTGCCATTGAAAAAAATGGGGTGCGACTTGTCGTGCGACTTTGATGTCCAAAGTCGCATGACAAGTCACACAAGTGTGAATGGAGCCTTAGTGATGAGCTCAGGTGGGTTTGGACTGCAGTCCAAACCCACCTGAGCCAGCCCACCAGGAAGCTGTCACTGCAATCAGGGGAACTCCTTGTCCTGTAGCTGAACTTGACAACTGATGTGTACAGTATACATATGCATGGCTGTGCGGCAGGGAATGCCTCATCCCTATCTGCAATGCTGAAGACATTGCATAGCTCACCTAAAGCGATTCTTCCCAGCATTTATGCAGTCACATAGCTAGCTGGTAATCGTCAGAGAACAGAAGGAGAGATGCAGTGGCGTCTCCAGCTTTCATATTTAGGGGGGGCACATGGGGGGACAGGGACAAAAATAGGGGGGCAATATAAAATGCAAATATATATATATATCTATCTATATATATTTTATCTATCCTGGGGCCCTTTACCCCTTTACTACGATCCCACAACGGCCCTTTCACATGTTCTGCAGTGAGCTCCCTTCCTACTGTATTGCCCCCCCCCCCCCCCCCAGGGTGACAGAAAACAAGAGATATATATGTCACCAGCATACCAAGAAAATATAAGGATCCAAAGCAGTGGGAGAACTATCAGGGTTGCAAAGGTTGTCTTGCCCCCGGGCCCTGGTGTTCTGTCACTGTGGGGTTCCCCAGCCTCCTCTTGCTGTCCTGCCCCTGCTATTGACAGCGCTGGTCTGGCATTTCTTGGAATTTACAGGCTGGTTCTCCTGTCCTAAGGACGGGAGAAATCAGTCTGTTTTTTCAGTAACTGAGAGTCCTGGTGGAGTCTTTCCTGCAACTCACTCTTCTCCCTGCCAATGAGGATGCAGGGGAAGGAGCAGATCGTGCGGCCGTGGTTGTGTGAGAGCGCTCGCATTATGCAGTGTCAGCGAGCAGAGGGAGGGGGGAGGAATCACCCGCAGGAGCTGACTGGGGACGTTCTCCCTCTCAATAGAGACTGTGTTACCCCAGCGGTGGCCCGAGTAGGATGCGGCACATCCGATATGAATACAAACAAAAAGAAATTGACTTTTTGTCAAAAAAAAAAAATTAAAAAAAAAAAAATAATTTTTTTTTTGGGGGGGCACATGGTGGGGCCCAGCATAATGTTGGGGGGGTCAGGGCCCCCTCTGGCCCCCCCCCTAGGGTCGCCATTGGAGAGATGTGAAGGTTTGTGGAAAAACACGTTTTATTACATAATCCACCTCCTTGTATCTCCAGAAAGTCTGCAACAGATGTTTCTGTCAAAAAAAAAACTTCTGTAGAACAGGGTAAAACACACTTGGTGGTTTCAAAAGAATTTATGTCTAGAACAGTAAAAATTTGTAACAGACTGTCTGCATTCTGCAATAAACCCTTTCTAGCAAACTTTGCATAAAGGATTTTGAGGGTGGTTTCACACTGATCCACTGTGGTTTGGCCGCAGCGCAGTGTACCTGTGGTTTTGGTGTAGGTTACCCAAACTTTTCTATTTACTTCTATTAAATTGTGCAGTTTTGGTGAGTTTTCTGAAAACGCACCAATAGTACTGCATACGGGACTGTACAGCAGGCCCGGACTGGGACAAAAAATAGGCCCGGGCATTTTGGAATGAGCAGCCCATGACATCTTAACCGGCCCCTTCCCCACTCTCCATCCTGACGGATCCCCCAGGAGAGGGGAGGGGGAAACCCGGCAAAGGTGCGGGGGGTGAGGGGGACAGGGAAAGCAGGTGGGGCAGAGAGCACAGGGAAGAACTTTGAGAACATGGGGTGGGGCGAGACCACAGGGGGGCTGGAGAGCACTGTGGGGGGAGGCGGAGAGCATGGGGGAGAGGCAGAGAACACAGGGAGGAAGAGGAGAGCACAAGGGGGCCGGAGAGCATGGGGGGCTGGAGAGCACAGGGGGTGGGGGGTTGGAGAGCACAGGGGGAAGCAAAAACACAGGGTGGGGCGTAAAGCACAGGGAGGGCAGGAGAGCATGGGGTGGAGAGCACAGGGGGGAGGTGGAGAGCACAGGGGGGAGGTGGAGATCACTGGGGGGCTGTAGAGCACTGGGGGGAGGCGGAGGGCACAGGGGGGCAGCAGAGAGCATGGGAGGAGGTGGAGAGCACAGGGGGTAGGCGGAGATCAATGGGGGCGCTGGAGAGCACTGGGGGAGAGGCGTAGGGCACAGGGGGGCAGCGTAGAGCATGGGGGAGGTGGAGATCACAGGGGGGCTGGAGAGCACTGGGAGGGCTAAAGAGCACTGGGGGAGAGGCAGAGGGCACAGGGGGGCAGCATAGAGCATGGGGGAGGTGGGGAGCACAGGAGGAGAGACAGAGGGCACAGGGGGGCAGCGTAGAGCATGGGAGGAGGTGAAAAAGCACAGGGGGAGAGGCGGAGGACACAGGAGGGCAGCATAGAGCATGGGGGATGTGGAGAGCACAGAAGGGAGGAGGAGAGACAGGGGGGCTAGATACCACGGGGGAGCTAGAGGGCACTGGGTGGGCTGGAGAGCACTGGGGGAGAAGTGGAGGGCACAGGGGGGCATCAGAGAGCATGGGGGAGGTGGAGAGCACAGGAGGGAGGTGGAGAGAACAGGGGGGCTGGAGAGCACTGGGGGGGTGCTAGAGAGCACTGGGGGGGCTGGGGGCATTGGGGGGAGGTGAAGAGCCCAGGGGGAGGTGGAGAGCACAGGGGGAGAGGCAGAGGGCACGGGGGGCAGCGTGGAGCATGGGGGGAGGTGAAAAGCACAGGGGGAGAGGCGGAGGGAACAGGGGGGCAGCATAGGGCATGGGGGATGTTAAGAGCACAGAAGGGAGGAGGAGAGCACGGGGGCTGGATAGCACGGGGGACTAGAGAGCACTGGGTGGAGGTGGAGAGCACAGGGGGGGCTGGAGAGCACTGGGGGAGAAGTGGAGGGCACAGGGGGGCAGTGGAGAGCATGGGGGAGGTGGATATCACAGGGGGCAGTGGAAAGCACAGGGGGAGAGACGGAGGGCACAGGGGGGTAGTGGAGAGCACAGGGGGAGAGACGGAGGGCACAGGGGGGTAGTGGAGAGCACAGGGGGAGAGACGGAGGGCACAGGGGGGTAGTGGAGAGCACAGGGGGAGAGACAGAGGGCACAGGGGGGCAGCATAGAGCATGGGGGGAGGTGGAGAGCACAGAAGGGAGGTGGAGAGCACTGGGGGGGCTGGAGAGCAATGGGGGGAAAGGAGAGCATTGGGGGAGGTGAAGAGCACAGGGGGAGAGGCGGAGCGCACAGGGGGGCAGCGTAGAGCATGGGGGGAGGTGGAGAGCACAGGGGGGGCTGGATAGCACTGGGGGAGAAGTGGAGGGCACAGGGGGCAGCGGAGAGCATGGGGGAGGTAGATATCACAGGGTGGGAGGTGGAGAGCACAGGGGTGGCTGGATAGCACTGGGGGAGAAGTGGAGGGCACAGGGGGCAGCGGAGAGCATGGGGGAGGTAGATATCACAGGGTGGGAGGTGGAGAGCACAGGGGGGGGCTGGATAGCACTGGGGGAGAAGTGGAGGGCAGGGGGGGCAGCGGAGAGCATGGGGGAGGTGAAGAGCACAGGGGGAGAGGCGGAGGGCACAGGGGGGCAGCGTAGAGCATGGGGGGAGGTGGAGAGCACAGCGGGGCTGGATAGCACTGGGGGAGAGGTGGAGGGCACAGGGGGCAGCGGAGAGCATGGGGGAGGTAGATATCACAGGGTGGGAGGTGGAGAGCACAGGGGGGGGCTGGATAGCACTGGGGGAGAAGTGGAGGGCAGGGGGGGCAGCGGAGAGCATGGGGGAGGTGAAGAGCACAGGGGGAGAGGCGGAGGGCACAGGGGGGCAGCGTAGAGCATGGGGGGAGGTGGAGAGCACAGCGGGGGCTGGATAGCACTGGGGGAGAGGTGGAGGGCACAGGGGGCAGCGGAGAGCATGGGGGAGGTAGATATCACAGGGTGGGAGGTGGAGAGCACATGGAGAGAAGCAGAGGGCACAGAGGGGCAGCAGAGAGCATGGGGGAGGTGGAGAGCACTGTGGGGGGTAGAGAACACTGTGGGGGCAGCAGAGATAAGCAGGACAGGAGGAGCGGTGGGGGGTGGCTGCATATAGAAGAATTATTCTCTCCATCTTCCTCCCGCAGTACCTGACAGCCTGCGAGAGGGAGAGGAGCAGAGGCAGGCATTCAGAGACTGCGGGAGGAAGATGGAGAGAATAATTCTTCTATATGCAGCCACCCCCCACCGCTCCTCCTATTCAGGTTACAGGGCGCCACACTTACCTTCGTTCTCTTTGATCCGCCTGCAGCAGACTCCTCTCCCCTTCGTGGTCACGCCCCCCAGCTCGAACGGCTGAACTATACTGGCGGCCATGGAGAGGTGTCTCCTCTAGCTCCTCCCCCCTTCATGTTTCCATCCCCCTGTTGCCGATGGCTGAGCCTGAGCTGAATTGGAAGCCGGGCGGCCGCGGAAAGGCCGGGGGACTGGCGCGGGCTTAAAGAGCAGCCTGCCTTGTCCCTGCAAGCATGAACATGCAGCCCGGCGGCCCCGGCCCACCGGGCATTTGCCCGGTTTGCCCTATGGCCAATCCGGGCCTGCTGTACAGTACTGCACCAAAACCACCCTTTCTAATAGAACTTTATGAAAAAAGCATGGGTTAACTGCACAAAAACCACTGGTATACCTGTGCTCAGGCCAAACGGCAGTGGATCAGTGTGAAACTGACCTTAGTTCTTATGCAAAGTAATCCCTCTCTGGCCAGTCGCTACACTACTCTACAAAATGTAAAATACTTGCTTATAGCATATTTTACTGGATATAGCACCAATATGAGGCACATAGACACAAGCTTTAGACCCCTTTCACAGTGGGGCCGCCCGTGCGTTAGCGGTAGAGCGCTGCTCGTTTTAGCGGCGCTTTACCGCTGTTTAAGTGGCGCTTTTCAGCCACTAGCGGGGCACTTTTAACCCCAAAGAAGAGGTTAAAAACGCCAGTGTAGCGGGGCTTCCGAATCGCTTTTTAGGCACTTCAGAAGTGCTGCCTATTCATTTCAATGGGCAGTGGCATTAGTGCTCCCAAAACGCCCCAAAGATTTTTCTAATTTTCCGCCAGCGCACCACTTCCATTAGAAAATGGAAGACATACAAGACCACTCATAATCTCCCTCGATCTGGGGCTCCACGCAAGATCTCACCCCGTGGGGTCAAAATGATCATAAGAACGGTGAGCAAAAATCCCAGAACCACACGGGGGGACCTAGTGAATGACCTGCAGAGACCTGGGACCAACATAACAAAGGCTACCATCAGTAACACACTACGCTGCCAGGGACTCAGATCCTGCAGTGCCAGACATGTCCCCCTGCTTAAGCCAGTACATGTCCGGGCCCGTCTGAGGTTTGCTAGAGAGCATTTGGATGATCCAAAAGAGGATTGGGAGAATGTCATATGGTCAGATGAAACCAAAGTAGAACAGTTTGGTAGAAACACAACTCGTTATGTTTGGAGGAGAGAGAATGCTGAGTTGCAACCAAAGAACACCATACCTACTGTGAAGCATTGGGGTGGCAACATCATGCTTTGGGACTGTTTCTCTGCAAAGGGAACAGGACGACTGATCTGTGTACATTAAAGAATGAATGGGGCCATGTATCGTAAGATTTTGAGTGCAAACCTCCTCCCATCAGCAAGGGCATTGAAGATGAAACGTGGCTGGGTCTTTCAGCATGACAATGATCCCAAACACACCGCCCAGGCAACAAAGGAGTGGCTTCGTAAGAAGCATTTCAAGGTCCTGGAGTGGCCTAGCCAGTCTCCAGATCTCAACCCCATAGAAAACCTTTGGAGGGAGTTGAAAGTCTGTGTTGCCCAGCGACAGCCCCAAAACATCACTGCTCTAGAGGAGATCTGGGCCAACATACCAGCAACAGTGTGTGACAACCTTGTGAAGACTTACAGAAAACGTTTGACCTCTGTCATTGCCAACAAAGGAAATATAACAAAACATTGAGATGAACTTTTGATATTGACAAAATACTTATTTTGCACCATAATTTGCAAATAAATTCTTTCCAAATCAGACAATGTGATTGTCTGGATTTGTTTCCACATTTTGTCTCTCATAGTTGAGGTATACCTATGATGACAATTATAGGCCTCTCTCATCTTTTTAAGTGGGAGAACTTGCACAATTGGTGGCTGACTAAATACTTTTTTGCCCCATTGTATACCTGTGCTCAAATCCAAATAGCTTATACACAGTTATCCCTCTTGGGGGGGGGGGGTAATGAGAAATGGCCCTCCCAAAACAGGGTATTGCTCTAAACCTGTAGGTAAAGAGGAGAACCAGAACCTTCACTAAATGGATTTGATAATAAAGCTGGCAGTGCCTCCACCCAGGAGGGGGCCTCTGTGAACAGAGGGGATTCCCTTCCTAGGAAATGAACCAGTAATATAACCAAAGTAATTGGAAACAGAGGATCTACTTCAACCAGCATATAACAGTAACCATAAGTATGTAGATGAATACTAATATGGATATAATACTAGCTTTATAGAAGAAAAACATATTAATAGTACATGCATCGAATGTACAAACAAGTATTATCAGCAGAGGGCCCAACAAGAGTCCTGGTGGAATTGTGCAATTGTGCACACTCAGGTATATGGTGATACCCCCAGATGAATGTTGCCACAAAGTCCAGCTGCAGGGGCCCTGAGAATGATCATGATGCTGTGTCCGTCTTTGTGTCCACTATGGTGAAGACCTGAAGACAAGATCTGCAGTGATGGGGAGATACTCCAAGTGTTGCCCAACCAGCCTGGAACACAGCTTCTCACACGCAGAAACTGTGGTGTGGCACTAGAACTCAGAGTCATCCTATCTACTCTACACTTTAGTCCCTCCTAACTACCAAAAGTGGCCATCGAATACCTAACCTGGCTCTAGCCTATGCTGGTTATCAAGCCCTAATCGAAAACTAGCTATAGAGTCCTAGACTAGAAAGGACAGAGTTAACTAAAAAAAAGGAGCTTCATATGCATAAACTCTATTGCAATAAACAGGTTCACCTACTAACATACACTACACATGCACACCACATGACAGACTTATGCCCTGTACACACGATCGCACATTCCGACAACAAAATCCTTTTTTTTTTTTTTTTCCGACGGATGTTGGCTCAAACTTGTCTTGCATACACACGGTCACACAAAGTTGGTCGGAAATTCTGAACGTCAAGAACGCGGTGACGTACAACACGTACGACGAGCCGAGAAAGATTAAATTCAATAGCCAGTGCGGCTCTTCTGCTTGATTCCGAGCATGCGTGGAACTCTGTGCATCGGAATTATGTACACACGATCGGAATTTCCGACAACGGATTTTGTTGTTGGAAAATTTGAGATCCAGATGTCAAATTTTGTGTGACGGAAATTCCTATGGAAAATGTGTGATGGAGCCTACACACGCTCGGAATTTCCGACAACAAGGTCCCATCGAACATTTTCCGTAGGGGCATAAGTCTGGTATAGTGCATGTGAGTTAACAACAAGAGGGACAGATATACTTTTGTCACCAGTATATAATATATATATTTATATACAGTATCTCACAAAAGTGAGTACATCCCTCACATTTTTGTAAATATTTTATTATATATTTTCATGTGACAACACTGAGGAAATTACACTTTGCTACAATGTAAAGTAGTGAGTGTACAGCTTGTATAACAGTGTAAATTTGCTGTCCCCTCAAAATAACTTAACACACAGTCATTAATGTCTAAACCACTGGTAACAAAAGTGAGTACACCCCTAAGTGAAAATGTCCAAATTGGGCCCAAAGTGTCAACATTTTGTGTGGCCACCATTATTTTCCAGCACTGCCTTAACCCTCTTGGACATGGAGTTTACCAGAGCTTCACAGGTTGCCCCTGGAGTCCTCTTCCACTTCTCCATGATGACATTACGGACCTGGTGGATGTTAGAGACCTTACAATCCTCCACCTTCTGTTTGAGAATGCCCCACAAATGTTCAATAGGGTTTAGGTCTGGAGACATGCTTGGCCAGTCCATCACCTTTACCCTCAGCTACTTTAGCAAGGCAGTGGTTGTCTTGGAGGTGTGTTTGGGGTCATTATCCTGTTGGAATACTGCCCTGCAGCCCAGTCTCTGAAGGGAGGGGATCATGCTCTGCTTCAGTATGTCACAGTACATGTTGGCATTCATGGTTCCCTCAATGAACTGTAGCTCCCCAGTGCCGGCAGCACTCATGCAGCCCCAGACCATGACACTCCCACCACCATGCTTGACTGTAGGCAAGACACACTTGTCTTTGTACTCCTCACCTGGTTGCTGCCAGACACGCAGGGTCTTGGCAATCTTCTTATAGCCTAGACCATCTTTATGTAGAGCAACAATTCTTTTTTTCAGATCCTCAGAGAGTTCTTTGCCATGAGGTGCCATGTTGAACTCCCAGTGACCAGTATGAGAGAGTGAGAGCGAAAACACCAAATTTAACACACCTGCTTCCCATTCACACCTAAGACCTTGTAACACTAACGAGTCA
The DNA here is from genome assembly GCA_037952835.1 of Lithobates septentrionalis. NCBI lineage: Eukaryota > Metazoa > Chordata > Amphibia > Anura > Ranidae > Lithobates > Lithobates septentrionalis. The sequence continues at coordinate 5,726,582 of JBBDGP010000496.1, forward strand.
CATGACACCGGGTAGAGAAATGGCTAATTGGGCCCAATTTTGACATTTTACCTTAGGGGTGTGCTCACTTTTGTTGCCAGCGGTTTAGTCACCTAAAAAGAGACATTTAAATATTTATAAAAATGTGAAGGGTGTACTCACTTTTGTGAGATACTGTATATATATATATATATATATATATATATATATATATATATATATATATATATATAAATGTATAAACAGTATATCAAGAAAATGAGGATGCACTCTCCATGTATTACTATATCTTTGCTTTTGTATGAAGATTCAATATCTTTGAATCTTCATACAAAATCTGAAACATAAAGCAGCTGTACAGTTTCAAGCATAACAATGCTTTTCATCAAGCTGTATGTGAACATCAACTAGTCTAATGCCGCGTACACACGGTCGGACTTTTCGACAACAAAGGTCCAAGGGTCTTTCCGACGGACTTTTGATGGAGTTACGACGGACTTTCAACGTACTTTCTAACGACCGGACTTACCTACACACGATCACACCAAAGTCCGATGCATTTGTATGTGATGACGTACGACCGGACTAAAATAAGGAAGTTGATAGCCAGTAGCCAATAGCTGCCCTAGCGTCAGTTTTAGTCCGTCGGACTAGCATACATTTTTCGACCGAACTTGAGTCCGTCGGAAAGATTTGAAGCATGTTCCAAATCTAAAGTCCGTCGACCAAAAAAGTCTGCTGCAGGTCCGATGAAGCCCGCTCACATGAACCTTGGATAGTTTGTGCATTAGGAAAACAGTCAGCCGCTTGGAGCGCGGTGATTCCTCACACTGCTACTATCGAGCTGATGACCAGCCTCGATAGTGTACGTCACTAACTCCTCCTACGCGTTGCGTCACCCGACACGTGACTTTTTCAAGGATCAAGCATACCTACCTACCTGTTAGCAATCTCCTGTTGAATCTACAAGCGTGGCTCAGTGGACATTCCCAGCATGCTGTGATAATGTAGAAATTAAAGGCTCCCATGTACATGCACAGTTTACCACACATTCCGACATACCGTGGTGCTGCTGTAATAAATGACCACTGAATGTATGCGTGGGAATCATGCCCTTCCCTGCTGGCAAATCAAGAGACCAAAGACCCAGAAGAAGCAGGAGGAGAAATGTCAGAGGCCAGTGAAGGGTCTAACAACCACTTCGCTGGAAGTGCATATCTGCCAACTTTAGTTCCGCTTTAAAGGCATAGTTCACTTTTACCAAAAAACTGCCTATGCAAATAAGGGGTGTTTGTAGATAAAAAGAAACCATGCAGCTCTGACCAAAGTTGAATATTGCCTTTGCTATATGTGTAGGCTATTTACGTACCTCATGAAGCCTGAAAAACTCCCAAGAGAGGCCTAGCTGTTACTGTTCACCTCCATTATCACAGGAATGAGCTTTTTCTCTGATTCAAACCCCATCATATGCTCTTTCTCTCCCCTCTGAGCTCAACATTTGAAAGCTTGCTCCTGTGATGGTGGATATGACCTGTAACAGCAACATCCTAGGAGTTTTCCAGTCAGGCCCCATGAGGGCTTGTACTGTAAAAGGTCTACACCTGTAGCAAGGGCAGTTTTCAACTTTGGTCAAAGCTGCCCGGTTTGTTTTTAACCACAGACACCTCTTATCCGCATAGGCAGTTTTCTGGTAAAGGAGAACTAACACTTTTGGGAAAACAAACAATTATTTTGACTTCTTCTGTTTTTGAATAAAAATGCACACCTAGTTATGGGTTTAGGGAACACGCTTGTGCGCCCCCTGGCCAACTCCCACTGTGATTGTACACAGCAGGAGCCTGTCAGTAAGTCCTGTAAAAGCAAATATACCTCGCTGTCTTAGCAAAAAACAAAACAAGCAGCCAGCACAGCAGTGTAAAAGTGAGCAAGAAGAAAAATGGAGAATGTGCAGCGCTAACAAATGACTAATGTCAAAAGAATGAACATTTACAGAAATGTACTGAATTATCATAACATATATTTAATAAGGAATAATGTCCATATGTAAGCATAAGGGACTTCTGAGAGGTCCTAATGTGTTCCAAAGTATGTGATCCAATAAATGACAGTCACTGGAGTCTTAAATGTGCATCAGAAAATAATGCCCACCCAGATGATGCCTGTTTAGGCGAAACGCGTTGGCCTGTCATGCTGATTCCATAGTTTCTATCCTATTTTTTGAAGCGCTTGTTTTTACCTTTGAAAATGTAAGTGTATTTTCTATACTTTTACAATAAACATTCCTCACGGAATTACGCTATGTGCCCCCTTCTTCTCTTTTTTACCCTTATGGTTGGGCTGACCTGCCTCTGTATTTAACCTGGTGAATTCACCGTCCTGGAACGTCCGTCTGGAGGTTGCGTCCATACAGTGAACCTGTGCCTTTCTGGTTACCCTTTAAAAGCTTGATTGACTCATCAAGTGTACACCTGTATGAGTTCAATCTTTCCGTTAAGCTACTGGTGCTTCTGGTGGTGGATTCTCTATGTCACTCACATTATTTTCTGATGCACATTTAAGACTCCAGTGACTGTCATTTATTCCATTGGATCACATACTTTGGAACACATTAGGACCTCTCAGAAGTCCCTTATGCTTACATATGGACATTATTCCTTATTGAATATATGTTATGATAATTCATTACATTTCTGTAAATGTTCATATTTTTTCACATGTCAATTTCATGCTTTTGACATTAGTCATTTGTTAGCGCATTCTCCATTTTTCTTCCTGTCTGTAAGTCCTGGCCAATCATTCACGGCGGGGACATGCTGATCAGCTGTGTACATTCATAGCCGAGAATGGAGGGAACACTCAAGCAGGGGTGGCAGTTACAAACATCCGTCCAGATCCTCTCCTCCACCGGTAAGTCGAGGCTCTGCTATGCATTGTGGGACCTGCATTGGCGAGTAGGGATAGGGACCCAGGTTGGAGGCTCATGCATAGGCTGACAGTCCAACCTGGGTCCCTATCCCTACTCGCCAATGCGGGTCCCACGGAGCATAGCAGAGCCTCGACTTACTGGTGGAGGAGAGGATCTGGACGAATATTTGTAACTGCCGCCCCTGCTTGAGTGTTCCCTCCTGTCTGTGTCCAGTAGACCTCTGTAACAGAGGTCCTATGCTTCTGGTAATCGGCCATCTGGCATTCTTATTATTCCTTGGCTGTCATGTGGGACTATATTAAGAAAAGGATTTATTGGGGTCTTCCACTAAAAAATCTACTTCCAATGGACTGTACTGAATGCCCTTTGAATCAAAAACATGTAGCAGAATACATAGTGGCCAAAATATATTAATAATTTTGATATTTTGTATTGGATATGTTTTATAGCAGAAAGAAAAAATATAGGTTTTTTTTTTTGTTTTTGTTTGTTTGAATTGCTGGTCTTTGTTTCGTTTATATTGCCATCAAAAAATAAAAAACCTGGTGGTGATCAAATACCACAAAAAAAAGCTCTATTTGTGTGGAAAAAAGTTATATAAATTTTTTTTATGTACAGCGTTGCATAACCGCGCAATCACCAGTTAGAGTAGTGCAGTGCCGACTAGCATAAAATGCCCTGAAAGGGGGTGAAATAAAGGTGATAAATTCTTCCAGAGCTGAAGTGGATAATATGTGTCAGTGTTCTCTAAAAGCATTGAATATCCTGAGAATGCGAGAATGTAGCCAATTATTTCACACAGTCAGTCGACACTTTGTTCAAGACTCCAGAAGTTTTACTATTTAGGTGTTCCGTCAGATTAAGCGACCCGTCAGAATTGGTAACATAAGTGACGTTCCATCTTGCTACACTCTGCAACGATACACCGAGAAGGGGCCAAGAGGACATTTTGTTACACCCACCAGAGTTTTGCATTGCACAGTTATTTTTAACAGAAAACGGAGCTTATAGCGGAGTTCCACCCAAAAGTGGAACTTCCGCTCATCAGATTTCTCCCCCCTCCGGTGTCACAGTTGGCACCTTTCAGGGGGGAGGGGGGTGCAGATACCTGTCTAAGACAGGTATCTGCACCCACTTCCGGGAATAGACTCCCATGGGAGTCACGCCCTCTCCGGCACTCCCCCGCTGTCTCCTGGGAAAGACACAGGTCCCAGGAGATAGCGGGGACCATTGAGAAAGCGCAGCGCGACGCGCGCATGCGCAGTAGGGAATCGGAAAGTGAAGCCGCAACGCTTCACTTCCTGATTCCCTCACTGAGAATGGCGGCGGCAGCACCCGAGGAGCGAGGGACGATTCGGTCTCGGGTGCCGACATCGCTGGACCCCGGGACAGGTGAGTGACCTTATTTTAAAAGTCAGCAGCTGCAGTATTTGCAGCTTCTGACATCTAAAATTTTTTTTTTCGCGGGACTCCCGCTTTATAAGGTGAAATACAGTATATAGAAATCCGATGGACTGTAAAAGATGTTTAATTTTAAAAGCAGCGGCAAACCTGCTGACCTCACAGGTTTGCTAATCTATCAGAACACCGCTGCTTTTATAATTCAACATGTAAACAGTTCAATGGATTTCATAAAACTGTATTTCACCTTATAAACTCAGTTTCCTGTTAAAACTAACTGTGCAATGCAAAACTCCGGTGGGTGTAACAAGATTTCCGCTTGCCCCTTCTCGGTGTATCGTTACTATGGAGGAGTTCTGGGTGTAGCAAGATGGCAGCGACGGAACGTCCCTTCCGTTACAAATTCTGACTGGTTGCCTAATCTAACAGAACAAAGGCAATTGAATCAATCCACGACAAAATGGCGGCAACCTGTAGTCCTACACTAAAGCGAGAGAGGACACTGTTTAAACCGGATTTCCTATAAACTTTAAACTCTACCAAACGGAAAGTGAATCGAGCTACTGCTGACGTCAGCACAGCCCGTCCATTGGCTGCCCCATGTTCGCCACTAGAGGTCCTGCCCGCGCCTTGTTGTGTGCTATGAGGGCGAAGCGCTTCGGATGGAGCAGCATTTGAACGTCATTCACCGGAAGACGTTATCGGATAGGGAAGTTGCAAATGTACCGGGAAGCGGCTGTGGTATGTGACTGCGGTGGTGGGCTCTTTAGGCCACGCTGCCTGTAGTGAGCGGAGGAGGGCTGTGGGGTGGAATAGTCTGAAATGTCCGGGGTGCACATGTCCTAGAGGCCGGTCATTGGATGTAGTCATGTCTGTGTGTGTGAAAGAGTGAGTGGGGGATGGAAGGCCCCACAGCTGGGAGGAAGTACAGAGTCCAGGAGGTGAGGGGGTGCTAGGGGGCTGTGTGCCCCCCATATCCTGCAATCTACACCCCCACCCCCCTCTTGTAATAAACACCATAGACACTACACACACTTCAATGTATTACTAGCATGAAAGTTTTTAAAGGCCAGCTGAATTTTCTGTTTAACCGCTTCAGCCCTGGAAGATTTACCCCCTTCCTGACCAGAGCACTTTTTGCGATTTGGCACTGCGTCGCATTTAGCTGACAATTGCGCGGTCGTGTGACGCTGTACCCAAACAAAATTGACGTCCTTTTTTTCCCCACAAATAGAGCTTTTTTTTTTTTTTTTTTTTTTTGGTGGTATTTGATCGCCTCTGCGGTTTTTATTTTTTGCGGTATAAACAAAAAAAGCGTAAATTTTGAAAAAAAACGCATTATTTTTTTTCTTTTTGCTATAATAAATATCCCTCCAAAAAATATATAATAGAACAATTTTTTTCCTCAGTTTAGGCCGATACCCGTTTTTCTACATATTTTTGGTAAAAAAATAGCAATAAGCGTGTATTGATTGGTTTGCGCAAAAGTTATCGCGTCTACAAAATGGGGGATAGAGTTATAGCATTTTTATTTATTATTATTTTTTTTTATACTAGTAATGGCGATCTGCGATTTTTATTGGGACTGCGACATGGCGGATACGTCGGACAATTTTGACACATTTTTGGGACATCATTAATACAGCGATCAGTGCAATTAAAAATGCACCCATTACTGTAAAAATGTCACTGGCAGGGAAGGGGTTAACACTAGGGGGCAGTGAAGAGGTTAACTGTGTCCTAGTTTGTGTTCTAACTAAAGGGGGATGTAGATTGTGCAGGGAAGAGAACAGATCGCTGTTCATAATCTGTATGAACAGACAATCTGTCAGTTCTCCCCTCAGAACCGGAAACTGTGTAATTACACACACACAGATCGGGGGTTCTCCGTCTCTCAGCGGCAATCGCGGGAGCCCGGCAGTGATCGAGACCGCCGGGCACTTGCAGTGGCTCATGGGGGCACGCACCTCTGGCGGGGCACGCTCGCCCCCTAGTAGCCACAGGGCAAAACAACGCTACATAACGCCGTTTCGCCCAGCCATGCCATTCTGCCGCAGTAGAACTGCAGGGGCTGGTCGGCATGTGGTTAACTACTTCCATATATATGTGACAACACTGAAGAAATTACACTTTGCTACAATGTAAAGTAGTGAGTGTACAGCTTGTATAACAGTGTAAATTTGCTGTCCCCTCAAAATAACTCAACACACAGCCATTAATGTCTAAACCGCTGGCAACAAAAGTGAGTACACCCCTAAGTGAAAATGTCCCAATTGGGCCCGAAGTGTCAATATTTTGTGTGGCCGCCATTTTTTTCCAGCACTGCCTTAACCCTCTTGAGCATGGAGTTCACCAGAGCTTCACAGGTTGCCACTGGAGTCCTCTTCCGCTCCTCCATGATAACATCACAGAGCTGGTGGATGTTAGAGACTAAGGATGAGCGCAGGCGTGTTCGCACAGCCCATGTGCAGAGCTCGCCAGGAAGTCCGCACTGCGCTAATCACAGGCAGTGAGACATTGTCCTGATGCGCGGCTGCAGAGATCGGGAAATGTCTCGCTGCCTGTGATTAGCGCAGCACAGTGCCGACTTCCTGGCGGGCTCTGCGAACACACCGGAGCATATCCTTATTAGAGACCTTGCGCTCCTCCATCTTCCATTTGAGGATGCCCCACAGATGCTCAATAGGGTTTAGGTCTGGAGACATGCTTGGCCAGTCCATTACCTTTACCCTCAGCTTCTTTAGCAATGCAGTGGTCGTCTTGGAGGTGTGTTTGGGGTCGTCATGTTGGAATACTGCCCTGCAGCCCAGTCTCCGAAGGGAGGGGATCATGCTCTGCTTCAGTATGTCACAGTACATTTTGGCATTCATGGTTCCCTCAATGAACTGTAGCTCCCCAGTGCCGGCAGCACTTATGCAGCCCCAGACCATGAGACTGCCACCACCATGCTTGACTGTAGCCAAGACACACTTGTCTTTGTACTCCTCACCTGGTTACCGTCACACACGCTTGACACCATTTAAACCAAATATGTTTATCTTGGTCTCATCAGACCACAGGACATGGTTCCAGTAATCCATGTCCTTAGTCTGCTTGTCTTCAGCAAACTGTTTGCGGGCTTTCTTGTGCATCATCTTTAGAAGAGGCTTCCTTCTGGGATGACAGCCATGCAGACCAATTTGATGCAGTGTGCGGCGTATGGGCTGAGCACTGACAGGCTGACCCTCCACCTCTTCAACCACTGCAGCAATGCTGGCAGCACTCATACGTCTATTTCACAAAGACAGCCTCTGGATATGACACTGGGCATGTGCACTCAACTTCTTTGGTTGACCATGGTGAGGCCTGTTCTGAGTGGAACTTGTCCTGTTTAACCACTGTATGGTCTTGGCCACCATGCTGCACCTCAGTTCAGGGTCTTGGCAATCTTCTTATAGCCTAGGCCATCTTTATGTAGAGCAACAATTCTTTTTTTCAGATCCTCAGAGTTCTTTGCCATGAGGTGCCATGTTGAACTTCCAGTAAGAGAGTGAAAGCGATAACACCAAATTTAACACACCTGCTCCCCATTCACACCCGAGACCTTGTAACAGTAACGAGTCACATGACATCGGGGAGGGTAAATGGCTAATTGAGTCAAATTTGGACATTTTCACTTAGGGGTGTACTCACTTTTGTTGCCAGCGGTTTAGATATTAATGGCTGTGTGTTGAGTTATTTTGAGGGGACAGCAAATTTACACTGTTATACAAGCTGTACACTCACTACTTTACATTGTAGCAAAGTGCCATTTCTTCAGTGTTGTCACATGAAAAGATAAAATAGAATAATCACAAAAATGTGAGGGGTGTACTCCTATGAGAAACTGTGTATATGTCTGTGTGTGTATGTATGTATGTATGTATATGTATATGTATATATATATGTATATGTATATATATATATATATATATATATATATATATATATATATATATATATATATATATATATATATATATATATATATATATATATATATATATATATATATATATATATTAATTATAATTCTCTATCTATCCTTGATGAGGAGTGGTTATGCCAGGATCACGGCTACACCGTTTACTGCAGTCGGCTTTCAGTTAAAACCGTGATCTGAGCGTCTCTACAGCCACCCAATCACTTTCACAGTCCACGGCTGCCCACAGGAGAGGAATATCTGTACCTCCCTCCTTCTCTGTGATGAATGAAGCTGGTGTTCTGTTTAATAGTACATGTCATCTGATAAGGCCTCCGACGATCTGTGCATGATGCGCAGGTCGTAACGTCACTCCATCTGATGTCCTGATCGGCTGGTGTGACCTCAACACTGCGCATGCACAGATCGCCGGAGGCATTATCTGATGATCAGCAAAGCGCTGTGCTCTATTGATTAGTGCAGATCGTCTTTCCGCCTGTGACGTGATCGGTGATGTCTCACGCATGCGCAGACAAAGCGAGGCAGAATGTGACGATAAGTTTTTTTTATTTGATTTTTCCTCCATCCTTTGCTGATCGTCGGATTATGCCTCTGACAATCTGTGCATGCGCAGTGTTGACATCAAACCAGCTTATCGGGACATCCGCTGGAGTGACTCTATGTCCTGCATAGAGGTCGACCTATATGGGTTTTTCTCTGGCCGATGCCGATATTTAGAAATCGCGATGGCCGATATATGATGCCGATTTTTTTATTTTTTATTTTTTTTCCCCCCTTCATCTCATAATATCTAACAGTTAGACCCCTTTCACACTGGGCGTTTTTTTAGGCGCTTTTGGGCTAAAATAGCGCCTGTAAAGTGCCTGTAAAACGGCTCCCCTGCAGTCTCAGTGTGATATCCCGAGTGCTTTCACACTGAGGCGATGCGCTGGCAGGATGTTAAAAAAAGTCCTGCAAGCAGCATCTTTGGAGCGGTGTATACCCCTCCTCCACCACTCCTGCCCATTGAAATGAATGCGCACCTCTGCTGAAGCGCCTGCAAAGCGTTTCGGCAGCAGCACTTCAGGAGTGCATTTAACCCCTTCCTCGGCCGCTAGCTGGGTTATAAGCGCCCCGCTAGCAGCCAAATAGCACTGCTAAAATGACGGTAAAGCGCTGCTAAAACTAACAGCGTTTTACCGTCAACGCATGCCCGCTCCAGTGTGAAAGCAGCTTTAAGTAATAAGTGATACAGAAAATTTTTTACATTTAAACATTTATTGAACAAAACAAACCTCCAATCAGTTCACTTGTATGTATAATTTAGATTTAAAAAAAAATAACGATATCTTAAATATTAAATACACAAAAACAGGTAATCAAAACTTTTGGACGAAAAAAAATGGGCTAACTTTACTGCTTATTTTTTATTTTTTTTTAATTAGTGTATTTTTTTTAAAAAAATTGCGTTTGAAAGACCGCTGCGCAAATACCGTGTGACATAAAATATTGCAACAACCGCTATTTTATTCCCTAGGGTCTCTGCTAAAAAAAATATATATATATATAATGTTTGGGGGTTCCAAGTGATTTTCTAGCAGAAAATACAGGATTTTTACTTGTAAGCAACAAATGTCAAAAAAGATTTAGTCTTTAAATGGTTAAACTGAGAAATTCTACACACAGAGTTCAGTCTATTGTTAAAAGAACCCAAAGAGATACAAATGTATCTTCTTATCAGATTTGGCAGGCTGCCCAGGGAGGAGAGAAGATAACTTCAGACAACTTGCAATTGACTTCTATTACAGAAGTCATTTGCAAGTCCCTCTGAAGTTATAATCAGCTTTTTTTATCAGCACAATCTGCCTGGGCCAGCTGCTGATATATCAGTCGACCTCTAGTCCTGCACATGCGTAGATCTTCGGAGGCATTCTCTGATGATCTGCACTATTCGATCGAACACCGGAAGCAGCATCCTGGTTTGATCAGATGCTTTGGAGGGCAGACGAGGGATCAAATAGACTCCAGGTCTCTCCATTGTCACTGCCAAAGCTATCACAAGAGATGATGTTCGCCCCTTCTGATAGCAATAATGTTGAATGAAAAAATAAGTGTAAAAAAAAAAAAAAAATTGTAAATAAAAAAATTAAGCTTAGTTTATCTTTACCAAAAAAAACTGCTTATGCAGCTAAGGGATGTATATAGATTAAAACAAGCTGTGCAGTTTTAACTAGAGTTAAATAATGACCTTGTTATAGGTGTGGGTCATTATGTACCTCATGAAGCCTGACCTGAAAACTCCCAGGATGTTGCTAAGGCAGGCCATAGATCATGTGATTTTCTTTCTTGCAACCTGAGAAGAAAATCGCTAAATTCCCCTATCAACAGAGTCAGTGTTGGGGGAATCCCTCTTGCGGAGGTATTGTGTTCTCCCACCCAGAAGAACGCCCAGGGATTATTGCTAGTGGCTATAATTGCATGCTACAAACCAATATGCTGGTTGTACCAAAGTCAGTCGATGGACTTGGGTATAACCAGCCTGCCCATACTTGAAGGGGGAGTGGATGTGGTTTGTGCTATCCCAAGGCATTATCACATTGCTCCAAATGAGAAAAATTACTGTCTAAAGCAAAACTGAGCTAAAGGGAGGATAGAAGAAGAAAAAGATTTGGGGGTACTTATTTAAGATTACGCAAAGAGTGTGACCAGGCAGTGGGGAAAGTGAATACAATTCTAGGCTGCATCACTAGAGGGGTCATCAGGAGGATCTGACTCCTCTATAAGGATCTTTAGTGAGGCCTCATTTAGAATGCAGTGTCCAGTTCTGGAGACCTCACTTACAGAAAGATATTGATACGATAGAACGAGTCCAGAGACTGGTAACAAAAATGGTAAAAGGTCTGTGTTCTAGGGGATAAAGAAGGGAAAGGGGAGACATAATTGAAACCTTTAAATACATCAAGGGGTGAGTATGGTTCATGGAGGCAGTTTTTACAATCTGAAACCAAAATCAATAACATGGGGACATGACCTCAAACTAACTGCAGGAAAGTTCAAAACAAATCTTAGAAACTATTTTACTGAAAGGATAGTTGATGCTTGGAATAAACTTTAGCAGAGGTAGCGAGACAGTCAACAGTAAATGGCTTCAAACATGCTTGGGAGAAACATAGATCTATAGTGAATATAAAAAGTCTACACATCCCTGTTAAAATGTCAGGTTTCTGTGATGTAAAAAAAATGAGACAAAGATAAATAATTTCAGAACTTTTTCCACCTCTAATGTGACCTATAAACTGTACAACTAAAAAACAGACTGAAATTTTTAGAGGGGGGGGGTGGAGTAAAACTAAAACTAAAATAATGTGGTTGCATTAGTGTGCACACAAAAGTTCTGAAACGATTTATCTTTGCCTCATATTTTTTTTACATCACAGAAACCTGACATTTTAACACAGGCAAACGGCTGATCCGTGTCTCCTGTGAATGATCGGTGGTTCGCGGCGGTCGCCGATAGGCTCCCACTGTGCCAATCACAGCGGGAGCGCCGCCCCCCCCCTAAACCGCGTGCATGAGATCACGTAGAGGTATGTGATTTTGCGCACCCGGGCTGCCCTGCTGCAATAAATGTATGTGGGGCAGTCCGGAAGCGGTTAAGGACCGGAAGGTTTTGCCCCCTTCCTGACCAGGCCATTTTTCCCCTGTTTCTTTCAGGACAGCCACCATAGAGAGAGACCTTGGCTCCTCCCATCTCAGGAAACACCGCCTTATACTGCAAGATTTAAGCCTCACTGTCCCGCCGGCCCCTCAGTTCTGTTGTTTCCTCTAGTGGGGAGACACCACTAAGGGGAGCTCTGTGGGATTCCACTCACAGGGGATTTGTTGTTTGTGCCAGGTTTGGAGGCCATCTTGGATCGATGGATGAAAAAGGCCTTTCCCATTAAAAGGAAATAGAGAGAGCAGACTAAAAAAGTCTCGCCCTCAGAGGACTTTGAAGCCCCAAAACCTGATCGGCAGAAGAAGGTTTGGGGGCGGGGGGCGATTTTTTAATTTTTTTTTTTTGCCCTCCTGAACAGCCCAAAAACACCTAATGACCGATTAACCACGGTGGGAGATAGATTTGGGGCCTTCCTCCCACAGTGGGAGATGATCACCTCTAACCAGTTTGTGTTAGGGATCATAAGAGGAGGAAACCAGCTGGAGTTTTCAAAACCTCCCCTGCTCAGACTTCTGGTCACTGAGCTGCCAAAGTGTGCAGAAAAGTCGTCAGCTCTTCTATCCTCCCTACAGGAGTTGGAGGAACAGTGGATGGTGGTACGAGTCCCAACAGGAGAGACCAGCAGGGGCTTCTATCCCCACATCTTTGTGATCCGCAAGCCTTCGGGAAAGTTCAGGCTTAACCTGAAGCCTCTGAATGTCTCAGTAACCTACAGGAGGTTTCCGAATGGACCAGGTCTACTCGATGAAGGCACTCTTTCCCCGAACTGTTTCATGGCATTGATAGATTTGAAAGACACCTTTCTGCACATCCCCGTTGCAGAAGGCTACCAGAAGTTCCTCAGGTTGGCGGTAAAAACCAGAGAAGGGACGTTCCATCTACAGTTCAGGGCCCTCCCCTTTGTTCTATCATGGAGGTCCTGGCTTTTCTGCTGCTCTGAGGCATCTCGGTAGTTGCATACTTAGACGATCTACTCCTGTTTGCTTCTTCCCTGGAGCAGTTGTCCCAGGATCTACAGGTGGCAAGAGGCGTCCTAGAAAGCTTGGGGTGGCTCTTGAACCTGGAGAAATCCAACTTGGTTCCATCCCAAAGGTCACCTTCTTGGGCTACGTGTTTAATTCAACAAAGCAGAAGGTCTTCCTTACCTTAGAGAAGGTCCAGAAGGTGGACAGGGCAATGTTGATGCTCCAGGGCAGCCGTCAGGTCTCAGTACAAGCCATGTCAGCTTTGGGTTTACTAAAATCCACGCTCCCGTCAGTGCAGGGGGCAGGGCTGCATTTTTGCCCTTTGCAACTGTTCACTCTGGGGGTTTGGTGCCACAATCAGGGGTCCCTGGACTCCTTGATATTTGTGTCAGGTCAGGAGATCCCTTTGTTGGTGTAGAAAGGCAGCAAATCTGTCACAAGGCATGGAGTGGGTCCTACCAGTCTCCAGGACTGTCACGACCGATGCGAGCGGCACAGGTTGGTGGGCGAACATAGATTCCCAGATGGTGCAAGGTACCTGGGTGAGAGAGGAGGCAAAGAAGTCCTCAAACTGGAGAAAGCTGAGAGCAATAGCCTTGACTCTCAGAGCCTTTCAGAGAACTCCAGGGACAGCATGTGCGGGTTCACTCTGACAACTTCTCAGCGGTGGTCTATATCAACAGGCAAGGGGGTACCAGGAGCAGATCCCTGTGGGTCCTGGTGGAAACCATCCTCAAGTGGGCTGGAGCCAACATTCTATCCCTTTTTAGCGGTACATTTGAAGGGGGAACAGAACCAGCTAGCAGACTTTCTCAGCAGGAAAAAGCTAAGGGAGGGCGACTGGGTTTTGAACCAGGACATCTTTGAGATGGTCACTCGAAAGTGGGGGGATGCCATGTGTGGACTTCTTTGCTTTGAGGGAGAACACAAAGACATGCCTCTTCTTCTCCCTAAACAGATGGGACCGGGTGGTCGGAGTGGACACACTGGCTCAGAGCTGGCGGTTCTCCAGGTGTTTTGCCCCCCCCCCCCCCCCTCCTGTTCTGATACCAGCAGTATTAAGAAAATTTCTGTTGGAAAACACAACTGATTCTAATCGCGCCACACTGGCCCAGGAGGCCGTGGTTCTCCACCTTGAAGGACCTGGCTGTGGAACCTCCCTGGATTCTGCCTATCCAGGAGGATCTTCTTAGGGGCCGATCTGTTATCCCCAGGGGGAGCAGTGGAATCTTGCAGCCTGGCTACTGAGGAGGAAATGCTGAGGGTCAAGGGTTTCTCGGATCGTTTAGTTGCGACTCTTAGGTTGCAGAAAAAAGGAGACGCAAACCATCTACCTAAAGGTGTGGAGACGTTTTAATAGCTGGTGCACAGAAATCTCCTTCAACGTACGCTGCTCAGTAGCAGTGTTGGAATTTCTGCAGTCAGGAGCGGACAAGGAGTTAGCCCTTAGCACTTTGAAAGGACAGGTATCCGCCTTGAGCGTATTCCTGGAAAAGTCACTAGCAACAGATTAATGGATAGCCATGTTTTTTAAAGTTTTAGGCAGACAGAGACCAGTCAGAACCCCCCCTCCCCATGTGGGATCTCTCCTTAGTGCTACAGGCCATTACTGGGGAGCCATTTGAGCAGCTGGGGTCCTGCGTGTTAAAATTGGTCACCCTCAAGACTGTGTTTTCGGTGGCAATCACTATGGCAAGGAGGGTTAGTGAACTCGGCACCTTTTTTTCAGATTTTCCTGGACCGTGTGATTTTTAAAACGGATCTGGCCTTTTTGCCAAAGGTGGCCTCTAAGTTTCATAGAGGCCGGGAAATAATTTTGCCTACCTTCTGTTCGAGTCCTGTGAGGGAACAGGAACATATTTTTCATAAATTGGATGTTAGTAGGTCCGTCCTTCAGTACTTAGTACAAAACAGTTTAGGAAATCGGTTTCCTTTTTTGTGTTATTTTCAGGGGCTAGGAAAGGGTCCAGAGCCTCTAGACGTACAATAGCCAGATGGTTGAGGTTAGCCATTATTCAGGCCTATGTGGTCGGGGGTTGGAGCACCCGGAGGGTATTAAGGCACATTCCACCAGGGCAATGGTGACTTCTCAAGCAGAGTGGGCTGGTGCTTCTCCAGAGCAGATCTGTAGAGCTGCAACGTGGTCCAACCTGTAGTGCTTCACAAAGACCTGGCCTTTGGGCATAAAGTGCTGCAGGCAGTAGTTCAATGATAAGAAAGAAAAAGAGAGCGCACCAGCCTAGTGCATTATACTTAGGAAAATGATTTATTAAAAACAAGATTAAAAACTACTCACAAAGGTAGAAATAATCGCACTGTAAGCAATCACAAAGTGGTAAATCCGCAGGTAGCAGTCTCCAGGTCCTAGGAGAAGGACGCACCAACCGGCGGTTCGTGCGTCCTTCTCCTAGGACCTGGAGACTGCTACCTGCGGATTTACCACTTTGTGATTGCTTACAGTGCGATTATTTCTTTCTACCTTTTTGAGTAGTTTTTAATCTTGTTTTTAATAAATCATTTTCCTAAGGATAATGCACTAGGCCGGTGCGCTCTCTTTTTCTTTCTTATTATTGACTATTAAGATAATCCCATCCTGGAGAGCAGCAAGGCTGAAATTCACTGCCCTTTCTGAAACCTTGAGATCGCCTAGCCTATACACCTGTGCGCAAGAGTATTTGCTTCTGTAGTACTGTAGGCAGTAGTTCAACCCTAAGGTAAGGTGCTCGCTTATCCTCTCTATGGTGGCTGTCCTAAAAGACGAACGGGAAAAATTGAGTTACTTTTACCAGTAACATCCTTTTCCAGGAGTCTTTCAGGACAGCATCGGTACCCACACAAATTGTTGGTTATCCCTGTGAGCTCATCACATGAGACCGTCGGGTAAGATAATCTCACTCCAGTGTGAAAGCCCGAGTGCTTTCACACTGGAGCGGTGCGCTGGCAGGATGTCCTGCAAACTGCATCTTAGAGGCGCTGTAGGAGCGGTGTATTGAAATCAATGTGCAGTGGCGCTTTGCAGGAGCATTTAACCCTTTTTCGGCCGTTAGCGGGGGTTAAAAGCATCCCGCTACCTGCCGTAAAGGGCCGCAAAAACGACGGTAAAGCGGCGTTAAAAATGGTGGCGCTTTACCCCCCTCGCCCCAGTGTGAAAGTAGCCTAGGTATAACCCCTGGCAAAAAGTATGGAAACTCTTGGAAAGTGTTCATTTAGTTGTGTAAAAATAAATAAATAAATAACTAATTACAGAGATACCTTAAGACTATTTTCATTTAACATTCCAATCTTCTGGCTTTAAGAAAAACTTAAAAAAAGGAAAAAAAACTGTAGTCAGTTGCAACTGTTTGCAGATCAAGCAGAGTAAAAAAAAAATATGGAATCACTCAATTGTAAGGAAAATATTATTATGGCATCGCCATGTACTTGACAGTTTTAAAACATCTGCATCAGATCACATCCTGAAACATCACCAAAGATCCTTTCAATTGATGGAATTACTAAAGTGTCCAAAATCTCAATATAAACGTGTGCATTTATTGAAGATTTAATGACTGTCATCTCCTCTGTACCTTTACCTGACATGCAACCCCATATCACTAATGATTGTGGAAATTTGCATGTTTTCTTCAAGCAGTCGTCTTCATACATTTCATTGGAACAGCACCAAAAAAAGTTCCAGAATTATCACCCTGCCCAATGCAGATTGGTAATTCATCTCTGAATATCATTTTCATTCAGTCAACCAGTCCATTATTGCTTTCCTTTAGCCCCAGGGTAGATTTGATTTAAATCACTAGTAAAACGACTTGATTAAAATCATTTTTAACCACGTTCAGGAACGTCCTTGAATTGTGCAGTGATATCTGAATGATGCCTGCAGCTACAGACATCATTCAGATATTGCCGTTTTCAGCCAGCAATTCCCTGCACCATAAGAATGATCATAGTGGCTGTTCCGCCGCTTGATCGTTCTTACGGGCGGCCGGAGGGAATGTCCCCCCCTCCCGCTGTCCTCCGGTGCTTCTACTGACTCACTGTGCTTCCATCGGTGAGTCGGAGAACGGATCCGCCGGCCCCAGGTGATGACAATAGAGATTTCCGGCGGACCAGATGGTCGCCAGAGTCTCTCTGATCGTTTGGAGGCTGGGCACGATGTTATGACGTTGAGCCTGGCCTCTGCATTCAAAAAAAGGCGCCGCCGCGGCTGGGAAACTGTGACTGTTTTTTTTTTTTTTAGGCTTCCCAGCCTAGAGGTGAGATGCGGGGTCTTATTGACCCCATATCTCACTGTAAAAAGAACAGATCGTGCCATATTCCTATTAAAAGGGATGTTTACATTCCTTGTAATAGGAATAAAGGTGATCAAAATTTTTTTTTTTTTAAAGTGTCAAACTAAAAAAAAAAAAAAATCAAATTAACAATAATAAAAAAAAAATTAAAGCGCCCCTGTCCCCTTGAGCTCGCACGCATATGTTTGGCGCCATTCCACGAGCGTGTGCAATTTTGAAGTGTGACATGTTAGGTATCTATTTACTCGGCATAACTTCATCTTTCACATTTTGCTAAAAATTGGGCTAACTTTAATGTTTTTTTGTTTCGTTTTAAAGTATGAAACTGTTTTTTTTCCAAAAAAAAAAAGTGTTCGAAAAATTGCCGCACAAATACTATGTGAGATAAAAAGTTGCAACGACCGCCATTGTATTCTCTATGGTCTTTGCTAAAAAACATATATAATATTTGGGGGTTTTATGTAATTTTCTAGCAAAAAAAGATGAATTTTACAAAGAGAAATGTCAGAATTGGCCTGTGTGCGAAGTGGTTAAAGAACAACTGTCACCTCTGTCCCGCATCTCTGTAATCCTCTGATCCGCTGTTGACTCACCGACAGTCTTTCACTTTAATGGGGCGGCTGGTGATGCGGCAGTTACACAACAAGGTGAGGGACGTGGCAGCAGCGGGTGAGTGAATGCCCGCTAACGGGCGCTGCCATGAAGGATCTGAAATGATAGGTGCTCTTTAAATGTAAGGATTCATTCTTGCTGGTAGTTAGAATCTTTAATATTTGCAAACAAAATAAACTGGATAAAAATAAAAAAAAAAACAGATTTTTATTTATTTATTTTTTTAATCATTGATTTATATCCACCCTGTTTAGCCCACTGTAACCTTGTTTTTTTCTGTTTAGGTGTTAATGGTAGTTTTCGTTTGGATTTTCTGTATGTAAATCCCATTTGCTTAGGCGATATCTTACAGTTCGGTCACAGACATTGACTCCAGTTTCTGACCATTTGTTCCTCATTTTTGTTGTGAATTTTCTGTTTTCAAGGCATATTGCTTTAAGTTTTCTAACTTGACATAAGTTTATATTGAGATTTTGGACAGTTTTTTTTCTTATTCTATCAATTGAACGTTTTGGTGAAATCATTTTTCGGGATGTAATCAGATGTTATTTTTAGAACTGCAAAGTACATAGTGATTCCATATTTTTTTTCCTCTGCTTGATCTGCAAAAACAGTTGCTACTGACTACAGTTTTCTTTCTCCTCCTCCTTTTTTTATTTTTTAACAGTTTCTTAAAGCCAGAAGGTTGGAATGTTAAATGAAAATAGTTTTGAGGCATTTCTGTGATTAGTTTTTTTTTCTACTCAATTAAAAAATTGAATGAACATTTTCTAAGAGTAGTGATTCCATACATTTTTGCCAAGGTATTTGAGGAACAAAGCCACCCTGTCTTGCTCGCACCTTAGATAAATGTAATACCATAGGTATAATTTATAATTACTGCGCTGTCCTACACATAAAATAATATCAAATATATATTTAAATACACAAAATAATAAAACATGAACAGCTGCAATTTTGCTGCTAGATACACGCTTACACAAACAATTTACCAATAATAAGTCGCACTGTAAACTGAACTAGTGATGCATATAATAAGGTGACTTAGTGCAAACTAATGCATATAAATGTGATTGGTCAAAATGATAAAGGATTCAAGGTCCATTCAAATTATCAATCAATACATGTAATAATGTGACTTAGTGCAAACTGATACATAAAAATGTGATTAATCAAAATAATGAAGGATTGAGTCCATTCAATTTATCAAAGGTAAAGATGTGATTGATCAAAATAGTGAAGGATTAAGAGTCGATTCAGATTATCAATCAATATCCTTGGTGCGATTATCCCACACAACACCCGAGTAGTGAGAGTAGAAAAGGATCTGTCTTCCACCTTCACACAGACTG
Organism: Lithobates septentrionalis; assembly: GCA_037952835.1. NCBI lineage: Eukaryota > Metazoa > Chordata > Amphibia > Anura > Ranidae > Lithobates > Lithobates septentrionalis. The sequence goes on from JBBDGP010000496.1 coordinate 5,745,761, forward strand.
CCGCTTACCAGCTCGTATGGCTCTCTTAATTACAGGAGATCGTATGCGCCTATGGCTTAGTACCCAGCCTGGGCTTTTGGTTGCTGTCAATAAGGATACTAGCACCTTTTCAGGGGTGGGTGGCAGATATTTCCCATAAAAAATCATAAAGAGAAGGCTTCCATAGCGTAAAACCATATGACATTTATTTCATAAAAAATATTGCACTTACATTTGAGTAATAGAATCGTATGCAAAGTACATGTTGCAAGACAAGATAAAAAATGTAACAGCCCGTAATTCTGGGACTTCCGTGTATAGCGGTGACGTCAGCACGTCGCACCCCTATGCGTTTCGTCACACCTGACATCGTCCTGAGCACCAAAGTGTGCCCAAATAGTGCCCCAGGACGATGTCAGGTGTGGCGAAACGCGTAGGGTCAGCGACAAGTTGACACCGCTATACACGGAAGTCCCTGAATTACGGGCTGCTTCAGAGAGACGGCCGGCTTCATTTTTATTTTGCCTTGCAGCATGTACTTTGTGTATGATTCTATTACTCAAATGTAAGTGCAATATTTTTTATTATTTTATTAAATAAATGTCATATGGTTTTACGCTGTGGAAGCCTTCTCTTTATTATTTTTTCTGGGAAATATCTGCCACCCACCCCTGAAAAGGGTGGGTGGCAGATATTTTGTAGATAGTTTGCACTGATGTTCACATTATTACATGTATTGATTGATTGATAATTTGAATGGACCTTGAATCCTTTATCATTTTGACCAATCACATTTATATACATTAGTTTGCACTAAGTCACCTTATTATATATATCACTAGTTCAGTTTAAACCGCGACTTATTATTGGTAAATGTAATACTATGTAGAGCAGTGCGTCTGACTGCAACTAACATGCAGATGTTGGTTCCTAACAAACAGATGTGAGAGGGAAAAGGAGAGGCCTCTGGAGATTGGAGGATTTTGCAAGTAGGCAGAAAAACACATGAAAAGCGATTTCATAACAATAGATTACAGGTCCATTAAAGTGGCGTTTCGGCCGAAATTATACTTTTTAAATAAAAAAATACCCCTATAATACACAAGCTTAATGTATTCTAGTAAAGTTAGTCTGTAAACTAAGGTCTGTTTTGTTAGTTTATAGCAGTAGTTTGTTATTTTATAAACTTACAGCAGGCCGTGGCCATCTTAAGTGTGGGCATCTGAAGCCAGACTGTATTTCTTCCTGGATCTCATCCTTGCAGATCTCACACATGCTCAGTGCAGCACAAGCAGTGTAATAGGTTTCAGGTCAGGTTTCCATAGCAACAGCAGTGTCAGAGGAAGTTGCCGCCCCTTCCCAGAAGGCATTGCAAACAGGAAATGATGCGATGAGCCACGGTCAGGGAGGAGGAAGTGAAAAATGAATACATCAGATATACAGTAGGTGCTGAGAAAAAAAAAAATATATCCAATTAATTTACAGTGCACAGTTTAGTGAGGGATTGTTTGTCGGCCCAAATGCAATACGTTTGTGTCCAGGTCTGCTTTCAGTAACCTGAGTGTTGGCAGGTAGATATCCCTTTTTATATCCATTCACCCGTAGGGATTACATGGGTCCCTTTTTTTTCTCCATCCAAAGATGTTAACGGATGTATCATTTATGACAGGGCTCGACAAACCCCGGGCGCCAGGTCGCATTTGCGACTAGAATTAGCGACCTGGCGCCTGGGGCAGCACAGCTGGGGTATCCTGTGTCCGTTCGACACCCCCCCCCCCCTCCCGCCGCGATCGCGCTGGGCCGCGCCGGTAATTGAGGCCCCGGCTTTGCGGCCTACTGCAGTCCTATGGTTCCTGGTTCCTTCTGCAATCGGGCGCCCTCTGGTGGTGGCCGTTGGTATGACAAGACATCCACCAATGCTAATGGAGCAGCTTTCCCTACTTGTTTTCACTGCCTGCTCATCTCCTTCCCTTTACTTAGAACCCCCAAACATTATATATATTTTTTATTCTAACACCCTAGAGAATAAAATGGCGGTCATTGCAATACTTTCTGTCACACCGTATTTGCGCAGCGGACTTACAAGCGCACTTTTTTGGGAAAAAATACTTTTTTTAATTAAAAAATAAGAAAACCGTAAAGTTAGCCCAATTTTTTTTATATTTTGAAAGATGATGTTACGCCGAGTAAATTGATTCCCAACATGTCACGCTTCAAAATTTCATCCGCTCGTGGAATGGTGACAAACTTTTACCCTTTAAAATCTCCATAGGCGACGTTTAAAAAATTCTACATGTTGCATGTTTTGAGTTACAGAGGAGGTCTAAGGCTAGAATTATTGCTCTCGCTCTAACGATCGTGGCGATACCTCACGTGTGGTTTGAACACCGCTTTCATATGCGGGTGCTACTCACATATGCGTTCGCTTCTGCAAGCGAGCTCGGCGGGACGGGGCGCATTTAAAAAAATTATTATTTTTTCTTATATATTTTACTTTTTGTTTTTTATTTTTACTGTTTTAAAAAAAAAATAAAAATTGTGTCACTTTTATTTCTATTACAAGGGATGGGACACATTTAAATTTTTTTTTTTCTTATTTATTTTAACTTTTATTTTTTCACTGTTCTTTAAAAAAAAAAAAAAAAAAAAAAGTCACTTTTATTCCTATTAGAAGGAATGTAAAAATCCCTTGTAATAGAAAAAAAGCATGACAGGTCCACTTAAATATGACATCTGGGGTCAAAAAGACCTCAGATCTCATATTTACACTAAAATGCATTAAAAAAAAAAATTGTCATTTGAAAAAAAAAAATGTCCCTTCAAGAGCTATGGGTGGAAGTGATGATTTGACGTCGCTTCCGCCCTGCAATGACTTAGAGATGGACGGGGGGGCCATCTTCCTCTCACTTGTCTCCATGTCAGGCCAGGGACAGATCCGGATCGCCTCCGCCGTTACCGACGGCCACGGTAAGCGGTGAAGGGCACCGGAGAGCGGCGGTAGGGGGGCCCCTCTCCTGCCGCCGATAAAAGTGATCTCGCTGCTAATCTGCTGCAGAGATCACTTTTATCTGAAAGAGAACCGCCGGCTCTTGAAGAAGATACCGGGGTTATGGAGCTAGCTGCTATTAACAATGGTATTTCTCTTCAAAGACAGGACGTATATAGTCGTCCTGCGGGAAGGAAGTGGTTAATTAAAATGAATTTATTATTTGTCATCTCCCTGCTTGGCCCCTTTCACACGGTTGTCTGATCAGGTTCGCCTGTCAGTTTTTCAGGCGGACCTGATTGGATCCTTAGCGAGAATATGGCGGTCTTGTGTCCCTGCATGGCAGGAAATAAAAGCAGTCACATTCATTCTAGTCGTCTCTGTGTAAATTTAAGATAGCTTTATTTTCAATATAAAAATTAACCATTGTCGGTCGTTTAAAAAAAAAAACCTGGCTCCTAACTTTTTTAGCTGGCTCCTAGATTCCAAGCAAATTTGTCAAGCCCTGATTTATGACATCCGTTTCCATTCTGATTCGATTTGGCGGGGGAACAGTCAAGGAGGGCACCTGTGTGAAAGGGGCTTAAATGGACAGTCCCATAAAGCACTTTTAGGGCCATGAAAGCATAGAAAGTTGTGGTATTGTGAGAGAAATACAGTGGAAATGAATTAATCCTCATGCAGCAAACTGCAATGGTTATTATACAGAATCTGATATGTGGACGTGTAAGTTGGACGGCGAACTGACCTATGTATTGGTACCACAAACAGCAAGCTCATCCTAGTAGAGTTCTGTCTCAGGCCTTCTGCTATAGAGTTTCAATTCTCTCACTGGATTTGACCAAAAGTAATGAGAATAAAAAAATCTGAAAAGAATTCTCCTGTAGGGTTCGTGTCCCATGAGTCAGCAATGGGTATGTGATTAATATCTATGCGAGTGGTTGCAGGAATCGCAGTGATTCCCCCACCCACAGTCAAAACGTATTGCTATTCAAGCTGCCATTAAAGCCCCGAGTTCCACCCAAAAGTGGAACCTCCGCTGATCTGTCTTTCTCGAAATTTTGTCTGTAGAAGTTTGCTTGTAATGGTCTTATTGCTTCTCTTCGTATTTTGCTTCAAATTGCAGGTATACCCTGAAATATTCTTGCATATAGTAAGCAGTTCAACTTTAAGAAATCTGCTAAGGGCTCTTCACTTTTGCAGGGCATATCGGATTGATTATCACACCACTTGGACAGATCATGTGACTAAGCCAACCCTCCCACCTTATTAGCAAGTGCACTGAAGAACATTAATCTAATGTGATGTGTAAGTATTTCCTTAAGCTGTCCATACACTGTTTTTTTTTTTTTGTTTTGTTTTGTTTTGTTTTTTTGTTCTGCCAGCAAGCTGAATCGAATCCTCACCACCACGACAATGTATGGGAGAATGGGAACAGCCCCACACTGATTGGCCAATTCACCGGTTACATTTCAAAGTGTATCTTGTGTATTTCTCAACGGCTATAGATGGTCCAAAAATCTCTTCACTGACGCCCTTTTGAGTTCAGTGGCCCTGCATACAGAGTATCTCCAGTTTTGATGAACACACTTTAATGAAGTCAACAGGGACTCCGTCAAAAGAAAATGATGTCTGATTTTGCAGGAAAACCCTGGAGAAACTGGTTGGGGGGTTTGAGCAGTTTAACATCTTGGGAGAAGGGGTTCAGTTTGACTAGTGAACATTTAAATAAAATAATTTTAAGGATAAACTAGCAAAGAAAAAGCTTTCTCCCATAATATATAAAGAGGGTACAGATGACTGGCTCCTTTGGAGGTAGGGATTGATATGTTTGAGTTGATGGTCTTTGTGAAAGTCTATTAAATTCTTTGCTGCTGTATGAATAAATGTGTAGCCAGAACTGCTGTACTAGACATGCTGCACCCTTGGCTCCTATAAATGTCTATATATTCATGTTTTTTGTTTTTCTTGTAGACTGAACTTAATATTGTGGAAATTGAACATCAAGCAGAAAGCAATCTACAAAAAGAAGCCAAGATTACGTGGAACTGTGTTACTTACCAAGCATGGCTGTACAAGAGCCTAGAAAGGCTAGATCGCTAAGCCTTGCAGGAATTGCTCAAATTTCCAATGATATCTCTAGGAAGTTCTTGGATCGCAGTGACCTGTCCAGACTCTTACGAATTGCTTCAAATTTCCTTAAAGACCATACTCAGGTGTTGGTGGAACTGGACAGCTTCTTTCTTCATGATCCAAGTGCCAAAATAAAGTTGGTGTTTGTAGAAGACACTGTTTTGGTGAAGAACATTTTTGTTATGTCCTCTTCTATGCAGGAACTTGCTCAAAGGTCACCTGAAAACCTTTATGTTGATCTACAGAGTAATATTGCCCCAGGGCTGAACTTATACAGCGTGTCTTGTGAGGAGGAGTCTGGTTGGAACATGTGTGCTAGTTGCATATCAAAAACCAACAACCAAGACACCATGAGGTTTCTTATTGTTTCTGTTTTGCAAAGCATACCAAAAATGAAAGCTCAGATAAAATCCATCACAATTCATCCCGAGATCGCAGAATTTAGAGACCTGAATAACCTCGTACCTAATGCCACTATCAAGCATTGCATGTCCCTAATTGCTAGAGTGATTGAGGGGAAAATTGCTCATTTACCACTGCCCACACAGTCACAGATTAAAAATGTCTTACAAGCCCTGTGCTTTTCCCGTTCCTTAAAAATCTACAATCGCCACCTCAATGAATTGAAAGCTTTATGTCCAGTAGACGTGTATCAGTACTACATTGACACGTGGCATCCTAGCAGAAAAGAATGGTGTACAAAGGACAGCAAAAGAGTAAAAACTGAAAAATCATTGTATACCTACTCTGGGGCTCTACAATACACACTTTCAGCAAAAATGGGAATTTTGCCATCATTGTACCAGTGCCTCCGTGTCATTTTGCGTGAGACCCTCGAGCTACAAAGTGTACCAGAAACCTTACTTGAGGTCTATACTGATCTTGTGCCTGTTACTTCAACAACAATAATAACAACAAAAACAACAGAAGAAGAAACTGCTGCTGCTACTACTACTAATACTGCTACTACTACTACTACTACTACTACTGATGCTTCTGAAGAGGTAAGAAGTATTTATTGCTAAATGTACATCTTTGTAGAATTCATGGTTATCTGTTATCCCATTCCTGAAAGATGCTCTGTTGTAAAACTAAAGAACACCAAGATGTACTTTATTTGCATAGGTATGCCTTTTGTATATCGACTTTAGTCAAAAAATGAATATATATGTAACACTGAGGTACACATCAATATTCAGTGCAAAAGGCAAATTTATTTATTTTTCTTTAAATTTTCATATTTATTTTCCTCACTTGTAAGCTTCACACATGCAAAGTTCTCCTGGTCACTTAGCATTAGAGCAGTGGTTCTCAACCTAGGGGTCGGGACCCCCTCGGGGGTCGAATGATGATTTGCCAGGGGTCACCAAATCCTGGGCTGTTTCTGAAGCCAGCACTGCTCTCCCAGCCTTTTTGTGACTGCCCAGCAGGGCTGTCCCTGGAGCCTGTGGCCGCCCACTAAGCCTCTTTACAGCCACCCATTCAGTTCACAGCATGGCTTGGGGGCAGAGACTAGAGGTCAGCTGACTGGTGAGGAATGTTAAGTGGGAGGGGCTGGAGGAGACCCTATCTCCTTATTTTGGTATAGGTGTCACTGCTACGAGACGCCACAAAGTCAGAGACACAGTAACACTACCTGATTATAGTTGCCATTAAAAGTCCCCACTACAGTTCTCAGATCAGCAGATGACCTTAATCAAGAGCACCTAAGTTGGCTCATCAGAACGCCCCCCAGCATTGCCACTCATCCCAACTCCCCGCAAGCACTGCCACTCATCCCAACTCCCCGCAAGCACTGCCACTCATCCCAACTCCCCGCAAGCACTGCCACTCATCCCAACTCCCCGCAAGCACTGCCACTCATCCCAACTCCCCGCAAGCACTGCCACTCATCCCAACTCCCCGCAAGCACTGCCACTCATCCCAACTCCCCGCAAGCACTGCCACTCATCCCAACTCCCCGCAAGCACTGCCACTCATCCCAACTCCCCGCAAGCACTGCCACTCATCCCAACTCCCCGCAAGCACTGCCACTCATCCCAACTCCCCGCAAGCACTGCCACTCATCCCAACTCCCCGCAAGCACTGCCACTCATCCCAACTCCCCGCAAGCACTGCCACTCATCCCAACTCCCCGCAAGCACTGCCACTCATCCCAACTCCCCGCAAGCACTGCCACTCATCCCAACTCCCCGCAAGCACTGCCACTCATCCCAACTCCCCGCAAGCACTGCCACTCATCCCAACTCCCCGCAAGCACTGCCACTCATCCCAACTCCCCGCAAGCACTGCCACTCATCCCAACTCCCCGCAAGCACTGCCACTCATCCCAACTCCCCGCAAGCACTGCCACTCATCCCAACTCCCCGCAAGCACTGCCACTCATCCCAACTCCCCGCAAGCACTGCCACTCATCCCAACTCCCCGCAAGCACTGCCACTCATCCCAACTCCCCGCAAGCACTGCCACTCATCCCAACTCCCCGCAAGCACTGCCACTCATCCCAACTCCCCGCAAGCACTGCCACTCATCCCAACTCCCCGCAAGCACTGCCACTCATCCCAACTCCCCGCAAGCACTGCCACTCATCCCAACTCCCCGCAAGCACTGCCACTCATCCCAACTCCCCGCAAGCACTGCCACTCATCCCAACTCCCCGCAAGCACTGCCACTCATCCCAACTCCCCGCAAGCACTGCCACTCATCCCAACTCCCCGCAAGCACTGCCACTCATCCCAACTCCCCGCAAGCACTGCCACTCATCCCAACTCCCCGCAAGCATTGCCACTCATCCCAACTCCCCACACCAAGTAGTAAGAGAAGGAATAAAAATAGAGAATACATAGAAGGGAGAGGAAAAGAGGGGGAGGAACAAAGAAAAAGGGAGAGAAAGAATAAGAGAACAAGAAAAATGGCTAGAGAGGGATGGCGAAAAAAACAAGAAATTAGGATAGAGAGAGATAGAAGGGAAAGAAAGGAGAACAAAGCGAAAGAGTGGTACATCCTAAAATGTACCATAAGGGGTTTTAAGGGACCTGATGGAGGAAGTGTAGGTGCATTCTCAACTATTTACAAGCAGGATGTGCAAGGGCATGCAACCATTAGTTGAATGCCTCTGCATCTGAAAAACATGGTGCCTGAAGGGAAACTCTGGACCTAGAAAGGAGTGCGTTCATGGACATAAATAGCCAGACCATATTCATGTGTTTAATTTTTTATTTATTTTTTACTAAAGATTGCATGTTTATATTAAATATGATGTAATTACTAAAAGACTTCTATTTACCAACGTGTTTTAAAATGGCAGTTCGCAAAGTGTAATGCAAATCCTAGTTTTTTGTTTTAACTTTTTTTTTCTTTACATTTTGCATTTTACATTTTGCATGCTGATGGTTCAGTCAAAGTGCCTCCATCTGTGTAAGGCCATTTGTAAATATTGCAGTTCAATACCTGTTATATCATAGTGATAATATGATTGAAGGCTGTACTATTTGGTTCCAGGTTGCTGTATCTGATATGGCCACTCTCAGATAACGGTGCTGTCACAGAACTAGCGGGGCCTGTGTGGGTGCTAGGTGCTGATTCTTTTTGAAAATGCTTAATTAACATTTCCTTAGCATGGGATAATGTGTCATTTGGGAATATTATTATAGGAATTGGGAGGGTGGGTGGGGTTACAATTCATTTAAAGTGACCTTGTCATTTTGGGGTCCAAACTAAAGCAGTGGCAGCTTAACCGCTTCAGCCCTGGAAGATTTGGGGAAGGACCCCCTTCCTGACCAGAGCGTTTTTTGCGATTCGGCACTGCGCCGCTTTAACTGACAATTGTGCGGTCGTGCGACGTGGCTCCCAAACAAAATTGAGGTACTTTTTTTACCGCAAATAGAGCTTTCTTTGGTGGTATTTGATCGCCTCTGCGATTTTTATTTTTTGCGCTATAAACAAAATAAGAGCGACAATTTTGAAAAAAACGCATTATTTTTTACATTTTGCTATAATAAATATCCCCCAAAAATATATAAAAAAAAAATTTTTTCCTCAATCTAGGCCGATCGTATTCTACATATTTTTGGTTAAAAAAAATTGCAATAAGCATTTGATTGGTTTGCGCAAAAGTTATAGCGTTAACTAAATAGGGGATAGTTTTATGGCATTTTTATTAATAATTTGTTTTTTTACTAGTAATGGCGGCGATCAGCGATTTTTATTGTGACTGCGACGTTATGGAGGACATGTCAGACATTTTTGACACATTTTTGGGACCATTGTCATTTATACAGCGATAAGTGCGATTAAAAATGCACTGATTACTGTGTAAATGACACTGGCAGTGAAGGGGTTAATCACTAGGGGGCGGGGAGGGGTTAATTGTGTCCTAGCGGAGTGATTAACTGTAGGGGGATGGGCTAGCAGTGTCATTACTCTGATCACAGCTTCCGATGACAGGGAGCTGTGATCAGTGGCACTTGTCACTAGGCACAGGGCAGCCATCAGAAATTTTGGGCTCTACACAGCTTTAGGCCTGGGCCCCCAACATTCTCCAGGGCCCGCCCACTGGCCATCCCACAGAGTTCTTCGGTGCACCCACTTTTATTTTAACACTCGTACACCTTAATATATGAAAAGTGGATTAAAAGTCATCAATGCTTTAAATATTTAACAGCAAGGCCCCTTTCACACTGGGGCGGTGGGTGTGTCGGCGGTAAAGTGCTGCTATTTTTAGCGGCACTTTACCGTCAAATTCACTGCGCTATTCAGCTGCTAGCAGTGCGCTTTTACCCCCCACCCCACTAGCAGGCAGAGAAAGGGTTAAATCCACCGCAAAGTGCTGCTGTAGCAGCACTATTCCTGCAGTATAGCCGTGCTGCCCCATTCATTTCAATGGTCAGGAGCAGTGGAGGAGCGGTATACACACCGCTCCTTCACCACTCCAAAGATGCTGCTAGCAGGACTTGGTTTGTGCAAAAGTTACAGCGTCTACAAACTATGGGAAAGATTTATGGCATTTTGTATTTTTTTTTTTTTTTGTAATAGTATTGGCAACATTGCGACAGACAGATCAGACACTTTTTTTGGGACCATTCACAATTACACAGCGATCAGTGCTATAAAAATGCACTGATTACTGTGTAAATGTCACTGGCAGGGAAGGGGTTAACACTTGCGGGGATCAATGGGTTAAATGTGTTCCCTCAGTGTGTTCTAACTGTGTGGGGAAAGGAGTGACTAGGAGAGGAGAAATATTTTTTCCTACTGGATGGTGGTCGGTCTGGGTGGGGATGCGTGCGTTGTGGAGACTGGAGGGATGGATGGTGCTCGGCGTGGGTGGGGATGCGTGCGTTGTGGAGACTGGAGGGATGGATGGTGCTCGGCGTGAGTGGGGATGCGTGCGTTGTGGAGACTGGAGGGATGGATGGTGGTCGGCCTGGGTGGGGATGCGTGCGTTGTGGAGACTGGAGGGATGGATGGTGCTCGGCGTGGGTGGGGATGCGTGCGTTGTGGAGACTGGAGGGATGGATGGTGCTTGGCGTGGGTGGGGATACGTGCGTTGTGGAGACTGGAGCGATGGATGGTGCTCGGCGTGGGTGGGGAATGCGTGCGTTGTGGAGACTGGAGCGATGGATGGTGGTCGGCCTGGGTGGGGATGCGTGCGTTGTGGAGACTGGAGGGATGGATGGTGCACAATGTGGGTGGGGATGCGTGCGTTGTGGAGACTGGAGGGAGGGATGGTGCTCGGCGTGGGTGGGTATGTGTACGTTGTGGAAACTGGAGACATGGATGGTGGTCGGCCTGGGTGGGGATGCGTGCGTTGTGGAGACTAGAGCGATAGAGTAGATGCTGGGTGCGGATGAAGATGATTGAGTTGCATTGTGGAAATGGATGAGGATGACTGTTACATAGTGAGGAGGCTCTGCAAAATGTAACTCATTTGCACCCAGAGTCATCCATTTTCACAATGTACATCAATTATAGGCAGCTAGTCAGCCTAAGGGTGTCCCACTAAAATGTACAGGCAGCACAGGGGGCACAGTTAGCAGCAGCACACATTAAATATTTGTGACTTGCCTTCCATGCTGCACTCTCCGATCTGTTATTGCTATCTGTGTCCATGTGCACTGTCCATGGTCACGCCCCCTGTCCCTGTCCTGCCCAGTCACAGTCCGAGCAAATCCTGCAGCAGCTAATAAGCTCTGCCTCCGCAGGGATGGATAAGCAGAGAGCATTGGCCATGGTAAAGGTAAAAGAAATCTCTTTCTTTCCTCCTCTCTCTAGCAGCCAGATAAGCGGTGGGGGGGGGGGTCATTGCTGGCGAAAATGTGTGATCTCCTCATGTTTTCCTTCTCCTCTCTTCAGCTGCCAGCTGATAAGAGGGGGGGGGGATTGGTGCAGGCGAAAATTATAGTGACGTTTTCTCTCCTCTCACTGGCAGGGTGTGGGGGGGGGGGGGGCGGCCAGGCCCCTGGAGACATGTGGGCCCCTTACAGGTGTAATGCCTGTACCCCCCTGATGGCGGCCCTGACTAGGCAGAACGGGGAGATGCTGTTTACATCAGCATCTCCCCGTTCGTCCTCTCCGTGAGGCGATTGCGGGTATCCCCGCGGCGATCGGGTCCGCGGGACCCGCGACCCGACTCACGGAGCTCCCGGCCGGCGCGTGCGCCGGTCGGGAGCCGGTTAAGAAAGGAGATTCTGTTTACTTTTCGACTACCCTGTGTCTTAACCACTTGACGACCGCCTCACGCCGATGTACGTCGGCAAGGCGGCACGGACAGGCAAAATCACGTACAGGGTACGTGATTTGCCTTCCGCGGGTGGGGGGTCCGATCGGACCCCCCCCTGCCGCCCGAGGCGGTCCCGTTTTGTCCCCCGGCGATCGGAGACGAGGGGGAGGCCATCCGTTCGTGGCCCCCCCCTCGCGATCACCGCCGGCCAATGGGAACACTCCTTTGCTGCTGTATGCTAAACAGCAGCAAAGGAAATGATGTCATCTCCCCTCGGGTCGGTAGTTTCCGTTCCGGCCCGAGGAGAGACGACAAGTGAGTGACTGCACCAACACACACACACACAGTAGAACATGCCAGGCACACAAAACACCCCGATCCCCCCCCCGATCGCCCCCCGATCCCCCCCCCCAATCACCCCCCCCCCCCCCTGTCACAAACTGACACCAGCAGTTTTTTTTTTTTTTCTGATTACTGCATAGTGTCAGTTTGTGACAGTTACAGTGTTGGGACAGTTACTGTTACCCCCCTGTAGGTCTAGGGTACCCCCCTAACCCCCCCTAATAAAGTTTTAACCCCTTGATCACCCCCTGTCACCAGTGTCACTAAGCGATCATTTTTCTGATCGCTGTATTAGTGTCGCTGGTGACGCTAGTTAGTGAGGTAAATATTTGGGTTCGCCGTCAGCGTTTTATAGCGTCAGGGACCCCCATATACTACCTAATAAATGTTTTAACCCCTTGATTGCCCCCTAGTTAACCCTTTCACCACTGATCACCGTATAACTGTTACGGTTGACGCTGGTTAGTTTGTTTATTTTTTATAGTGTCAGGGCACCCGCCGTTTATTACCGAATAAAGGTTTAGCCCCCTAATCACCCAGCGGTGATATGCGTCGCCCCAGGCAGCGTCAGATTAGCGCCAGTACCGCTAACACCCACGCACGCAGCATACGCCTCCCTTAGTGGTATAGTATCTGAACGCATCAATATCTGAACCGATCAGATCTATACTAGCGTCCCCAGCAGTTTAGGGTTCCCAAAAACGCAGTGTTAGCGGGATCAGCCCAGATACCTGCTAGCACCTGCGTTTTGCGCCTCCGCCCGGCCCAGCCCAGCCCACCCAAGTGCAGTATCGATCGATCACTGACACTTACAAAACACTAACTGCAGCGTTCGCAGAGTCAGGCCTGATCCCTGCGATCGCTAACAGTTTTTTTGGTAGCATTTTGGTGAACTGGCAAGCACCAGCCCCAGGCAGCATCAGGTTAGCGCCAGTACCGCTAACACCCACGCACGCACCGTACACCTCCCTTAGTGATATAGTATCTGATCGGATCAATATCTGATCCGATCAGATCTATACTAGCGTCCCCAGCAGTTTAGGGTTCCCAAAAACGCAGTGTTAGCGGGATCAGCCCAGATACCTGCTAGCACCTGCGTTTTGCCCCTCCGCCCGGCCCAGCCCACCCAAGTGCAGTATCGATCGATCACTGTCACTTACAAAACTCTAAACGCATAACTGCAGCGTTCGCAGAGTCAGGCCTGATCCCTGCGATCGCTAACAGTTTTTTTGGTAGCGTTTTGGGGAACTGGCAAGCGCCAGCGGCGTAGTACACCCCGGTCGTAATCAAACCAGCACTGCAGTAACACTTGGTGACGTGGCGAGTTCCATAAGTGCAGTTCAAGCTGGTGTGGTGGCAAGCACAAGTAGTGTCCCGCTGCCACCAAGAAGACAAACACAGGCCCGTCGTGCCCATAATCCTAATTGGGAACCCACCGCTTCTGCAGCGCCCGTACTTCCCCCATTCACATCCCCAACCAAATGCAGTCGGCTGCATGAGAGGCATTTTTATGTCCTCCCGAGTACCCCTACCCAGCGAACCCCCCAAAAAAGATGTTGTGTCTGCAGCAAGCGCGGATATAGGCGTGACACCCGCTATTATTGTCCCTCCTGTCCTGACAATCCTGGTCTTTGCATTGGTGAATGTTTTGAACGCTACCATGCACTAGTTGAGTATTAGCGTAGGGTACAGCATTCCACAGACTAGGCGCACTTTCACAGGGTCTCCCAAGATGCCATCGCATTTTGAGAGACCCGAACCTGGAACCGGTTACAGTTAGAAAAGTTAGTTACAAAAAAAGTGTAAAAAAAAAAAAATATATAAAATAAAAAAAAATAGTTGTCGTTTTATTGTTCTCTCTCTCTCTATTCTCTCTCTATTGTTCTGCTCTTTTTTTTACTGTATTCTATTCTGCAATGTTTTATTGTTATTGTTATGTTTTATCATGTTTGTTTTTCAGGTATGTAATTATTTATACTTTACTGTTTACTGTGCTTTATTGTTAACCATTGTTAACCATTTTTTTGTCTTCAGGTACGCCATGCACGACTTTGAGTGGTTATACCAGAATGATGCCTGCAGGTTTAGGTATCATCTTGGTATCATTCTTTTCAGCCAGCGGTCGGCTTTCATGTAAAAGCAATCCTAGCGGCTAATTAGCCTCTAGACTGCTTTTACAAGCCGTGGGAGGGAATGCCCCCCCCCCCCCCACCGTCTTCCGTGTTTTTCTCTGGCTCTCCTGTCTCAACAGGGAACCTGAGAATGCAGCCGGTGATTCAGCCTGCTGATCAGAGACCAGAGTGGCGCCAAACATCTCTATGGCCTAAGAAACCGGAAGCTACGAGCATTTCATGGCTTAGATTTCGCCGGATGTAAATAGCGCCATTGGGAAATTGGGGAAGCATTTTATCACACCGATCTTGGTGTTGTCAGATGCTTTGAGGGCAGAGGAGAGATCTAGGGTCTAATAGACCCCAATTTTTTCAAAAAAGAGTACCTGTCACTACCTATTGCTATCATAGGGGATATTTACATTCCCCGAGATAACAATAAAAATGATAAAAAAAAAAAAATATGAAAGGAACAGTTTAAAAGTAAGATTAAAAAAGCAAAAAAATAATTAAGAAAAAAAAAAAAAAAAAGCACCCCTGTCGCCCCCTGCTCTCGCGCTAAGGCGAACGCAAGCGGCGGTCTGTCGTCAAACGTAAACAGCAATTGCACCATGCATGTGAGGTATCACCGCGAAGGCCAGATCGAGTGCAGTCATTTTTCCAGTAGACCTCCTCTGTAAATCTAAAGTGGTAACCTGTAAAGGCTTTTAAAGGCTTTTAAACATGTATTTATTTTGTTGCCACTGCACGTTTTGTGCGCAATTTTAAAGCATGTCATGTTTGGTATCCATGTACTCCGCCTAAGATCATCTTTTTTATTTCATCAAACATTTGGGCAATTTAGTGTGTTTTAGTGCATTAAAATTTAAAAAAGTGTGTTTTTTCCCCAAAAAATGCGTTTGAAAAATCGCTGCGCAAATACTGTGTGAAAAAAAAAAATGAAACGCCCACCATTTTAATCTGTAAGGCATTTGCTTTAAAAAAAATATATAATGTTTGGGGGTTCAAAGTAATTTTTTTGCAAAAAAAAAAAAAACTTTTTCATGTAAACAATAAGTGTCAGAAATGGCTTTGTCTTCAAGTGGTTAGAAGAGTGGGTGATGTGTGACATAAGCTTCTAAATGTTGTGCATAAAATGCCAGGACAGTTCAAAACCCCCCTAAATGACCCCATTTTGGAAAGTAGACACCCCAAGCTATTTGCTGAGAGGCATGTCGAGTCCATGGAATATTTTATATTGCGACACAAGTTGCGGGAAAGAGACAAATTTTTTTTTTTTTTTTTTTTTTTTTGCACAAAGTTGTCACTAAATGATATATTGCTCAAACATGCCATGGAAATATGTGAAATTACACCCCAAAATACATTCTGCTGCTTCTCCTGAGTACGGGGATACCACATGTGTGAGACTTTTTGGGAGCCTAGCCGCGTACGGGACCCCGAAAACCAAGCACCGCCTTCAGGCTTTCTAAGGGCGTGAATTTTTGATTTCACTCTTCACTGCCTATCACAGTTTCGGAGGCCATGGAATGCCCAGGTGGCACAAAACCCCCCCAAATGACCCCATTTTGGAAAGTAGACACCCCAAGCTATTTGCTGAGAGGTATAGTGAGTATTTTGCAGACTTCACTTTTTGTCACAAAGTTTTGAAAATTGAAAAAAGAAAAAAAAAAAATGTTTTTTCTTGTCTTTCTTCATTTTCAAAAACAAATGAGAGCTGCATAATACTCACCATGCCTCTCAGCAAATAGCTTGGGGTGTCTACTTTCCAAAATGGGGTCATTTGGGGGGGGTTTGTGCCACCTGGGCATTCCATGGCCTCCGAACCTGTGATAGGCAGTAAAGAGTGAAATCAAAAATTTTCACCCTTAGAAATCCTGAAGGCAGTGATTGGTTTTCGGGGTCCCGTACGCGGCTAGGCTCCCAAAAAGTCCCACACATGTGGTATCCCCATACTCAGGAGAAGCAGATAAATGTATTTTGGGGTGCAATTCCACATATGCCCATGGCCTGTGTGAGCAATATATCATTTAGTGACAACTTTATGAAAAAAAAAAAAAAAAAAGTGTCACTTTCCCGCAACTTGTGTCAAAATATAAAATATTCCATGGACTCAATATGCCTCTCAGAAAATAGCTTGGGGTGTCTACTTTCCAAAATGGGGTCATTTTGGGGGGTTTTGTGCCACCTGGGCACTCCATGGCCTCCGAAACTGTGATAGGCAGAGAAGAGTGCAATCATAAATTTACACTCTTAGAAATCCTGAAGGCAGTGATTGGTTTTCGGGGCCCCGTACGCGGTTAGGCTCCCAAAAAGTCCCACACATGTGGTATCCCCATACTCAGGAGAAGCAGCTGAATGTATTTTGGGGTGCAATTCCACATAGGCCCATGGCCTGTGTGAGCAATATATCATTTAGTGACAACTTTTTGTAAATATTTTTTTTTTTTTGTCATTTTTCAATCACTTGGGACAAAAAAAATAAATATTCAATGGGTTCAACATGCCTCTCAGCAATTTCCTTGGGGTGTCTACTTTCCAAAATGGGGTCATTTGGGGGGGTTTTGTACTGCCCTGCACCTCAAGAAATGACATAGGCAGTCATAAACTAAAAGCTGTGTAAATTACAGAAAATGTACCCTAGTTTGTAGACGCTATAACTTTTTTGCGCAAACCAATAAATATACGCTTATTGACATTTTTTTTACCAAAGACATGTGGCCGAATACATTTTGGCCTAAATGTATGACTAAAATTTAGTTTATTGGATTTTTTTTATAACAAAAAGTAGAAAATATCATTTTTTTTCAAAATTTTCGGTCTTTTTCCGTTTATAGCGCAAAAAATAAAAACCGCAGAGGTGATCAAATACCATCAAAAGAGAGCTCTATTTGTGGGAAGAAAAGGACGCAAATTTCGTTTGGGTACAGCATTGCATGACCGCGCAATTAGCAGTTAAAGCGACGCAGTGCCAAATTGGAAAAAGACCTCTGGTCCTTAGGCAGCATAATGGTCCGGGGCTCAAGTGGTTAAAACTTTCTGACAATTACAGGTATCCAACACTTCCCACATATTCATGGGAGTGGACTGAAGGTACGCACCTGAATCTCTCAATTGCGCAAAAAATATGCCAACCTCTAAAGTATAAAAAAAAGTCCATGGGCAAAGTCTGTAATGGCCCAGGAGCCTAAGGGGTAAACACAGCATCCTGAGGGCGTGATGATGTCACAGGGGGCTTGGCTACATGTTTTTCAGCCGACAAAGGGGCAGCTTCACCTGAACTGTTTAGCCACACCCCCTGTGACATCATCACGCCTTCCGCCCTGAGTCCTGTACAGTGCTTTGCTGGATCCTTTACAGAGGCTGCTTGCCCAAGAAATTTGCCTTGGCTGTGGAGAGGCTGCCATCTACTGGCCTGATATTTAAGTGCTGTTTGGAATACATCTCTTGTGAGTGTATTTTTTTTTTTTTTACTATTTATTTGTAATTTATTACACTTGGTGATGCTTTTTTGTTTCTCTCTTCTGTGCCTTTACATGATCCAACACTTCCTCATGTGTTCAATACTTGGTCCCCCATTGCATTCTGTGGTTCATTACTTTTGCTTGTATGTCCTGTATCGACGTAGGTGCCAGCAAGAGGAACCACAGTGCATGGTGGAGGAGCAGATTTACAACATTATAGAAGTCTTGGATACCAACTTAGAGTTTTAGGACACAGGCTGATGCTGTAATGCCGATGTGCAATCATTGGGGATCACACAATTCTACAGACAGCCAGGCCCTGCATGAGTTTAGCTGCAGTGTAGAGAGCATGTTTCTAGAACAGGACAAAGGAATACATTGCATTAGGAATTCAGGAATGACATGGGCTGGGTTTAGTGAAAGCAATATTAGTGTATTTAAATCTGCTAGTACATTTAACACTACTTTAACACTGGTCTGGGCCTACTGTGATGGCTCACAAAGCACAAGGAAAGGAATAGAACTGATGGGTTAAACTTGCAGAGTTGTTTGGTATTCCTGGAAATACTAAAAAAAAAAACCAACAAGTTTTAAAAGTACAACGGTCCTTACAGACTAGGCAGCATCCTAATTCATTGTTCTGGTAATTTTTTTTTTTTATCAGATTTGTGAAGAAGAAGAAAAAAATGAACTGGAGCAAATGGAATTTTGCAGTTGGGATGATTTTCAGTCCTTTCTAAGCATTTGGTGTGAAGAACAGAAAATGTTATTTGTCATTCGCAATTCTGTGCTCTTGAGCAGTGAAGACATGAGCCCGGAGGCAGTGCAGACTCTGAAGTACAGTATGGTGAACCTTGGGTGCAGCAGCTATACCAGGTAACTTGGTGAGATTGGAAATGCCCACATGCTTCTTGTATGCCTCCTGTCTGTTCTTTATGTCTTTGCTCCTACCTTGAAGTCTTGCTATTCATGCTATGGAAAGTAAAGTCTCAATCTTCTTCTTTTTTTTTTTTTTATTGGCGTCTCCATATTATGAATTCAAAGGAAAAGTGACTTAACTGTTGGTATTGCATGTGGTCAGATCTGTAAGCAAAAGGGTTGAGATCTTTTTCTGGAGTCCTAAAAACCTCTGGGAACGTTTAAAAAACTGTTTTTAATTGGCTGTCCATTTTAAAGGGAACCTTTTTTATACAAGCTCTAATCTTTTTCACAGCTCGAACTAGTCATATGTTTAGAATTATCTCATTCAGCCCTAGATTTCTTTTGAATAGATTCCCCCATCCATGCTAAACAGTGTGGATGGAGGCATCTTCACTGCTGGCTATTGTATTTGACTGCTGCAGCACTTGTGGCTGTCTAAATATTTGAACATTGACTGCTTGTGATATGATGCAGTTGCTGTCAAGTCAAAAATTTTCACCCAGTTCCTTCGATATTTATTTATTTATTTATTTTGTTTGGTTGACTAGGTGGGTATAGTGAACGGTGTCTGTGTGTGTGTTTTTGTTTTTGTTTTTTTCATTTACATTTATTATTTTTTACAATTTTTTTTTTTTTTTTATTCTTTATTGCACTATGTGTGTGTTTTTTTTTTTTTTTTATCAGCCCTGTTGGGGGGCTTTGGTGAGATATCAGGGGTCTTAACAGACCTCTGATATCTCCCCCTTGAGACAGAGAAATAGACTGAGGATAGAGATTCCCCAGTCCCTTTCTCTGCAGCGTCAGCTGCACTGAGAATGAATGGAGAGAAGACAACGGCTCCTCTCCATTCATAAACTGACACATTGTAATCACAGGAGATTACAATGTTTCAGTTATGTGAATGGAAAGAGTCAGCTGACTCTCTCCATACACACAGCGGAGAGAGACAGCAGAACGGAGGGGACAGAGGAAGAGAGAGGGGGACAGCGGAAAGCCGGAACGGATGGGCACAGCGGAGGGGGACAGAGGAACGCATGGGGACAGCGGAGGGGGACAGAGCAAAGAAGGAGGACAGCGGGGGGGACAGAGGAACGGAGGAGGACAGCGGAGGGGGACAGAGCAAAGGAGGAGGACAGAGGAACGGAGGGGGACACAGCAATGGAGCAGGACAGCGGAGGGGGACAGAGGAACGGAGGAGGACTAAGGAGGAGGAGGTGACAGTCAGCGGTGATCGTGTGTGGGGGAATTACAAGCACCGATCACCGCTGTATGTCACTAAGCAGCTGAAAGCCGCGGGGGGAGAAGCTTGTAACTCCCCCACACGTCCATCACCGCTGACAGTCAAGGTATCGGCGGAAGCATCGGGAGCATTTGCCCGAGTACAAGTACTCGGGCAAATGCTTGGTATCGGTACCGATACTAGTATCGGGACAACCCTAGTGAGATGTGAGTGCTTTTTTTTGGGGGGGGGGGGGCTTTGGAGGGAGATGGGGGCAGAGGTGGGGTCAGAGCCCAGGAGGGTTGGCAGTGAGATGTGGACAACAACCTGTGAAAGAGAGTTAAACCCTGCACTCTGAGAAAACCGGCCCTTAAAGGGTAACCATAATTCTGATGCGGCCCGTGATGAAATTGAGTTTGACACCATTGAGTTTGGTTTAGTAGTTTAAAGTGTTACTAAAGCCTCGTATAAATAAATAAACATGCCTCTACTTACCTGCTCTGTGCAATGATTTTGCACAGAGCAGCCCCAATCCTCTTCTTCTGGGGTCCCTTGCTGGCACTCCAGGCCCCTCTTTGGCAGGTGCCCCCACGGAATGCCTTTTTTTTCATGGGGGCACCCATGCGTGCTAGCTCCTAAGTCCTGTTGCTGCGTTCATTGACACAGACAGCAGGACCTGCCCTCACTCCCATGTTGCAGCTTTTGATCGACAGCAACGGGAGCCAAGGGCTTCTACTGTTATCAATCTGTCCAATGAGAAGGGAGACCGCATCGGGAGCCTCTGCACTCGTGCCCAGGTAAGCAAAAGGTAGGGTCTGAGGCGAGCTGCAGCACAAAAGGTTTTTCACCTTAAAAACTTCAGCCCCGGCAACTCAGTGACTGGAGGACATTTTACAATTTGGCACTTCGCTGCTTTAACTGGTAATTGCGTGGTCATGCAATGTTGTACCCAAATGAAATTTGCGTCCTTTTTTACCCACAAAAAGAGCTTTCTTTTGATGGTATTTGATTGCCTTTGTAATTTTTATTTTTTGCGATATAAACGGAAAAAGACCGAAAATTTTGAAAAAAAATATTTTCTACTTTTTGTTATAAAAAAAATTTAATGAACTCAATTTTAGTCATACATTTAGGCCAAAATGTATTCAGCCACATGTCTTTGGTAAAAAAAATGTCAATAAGCATATATTTATTGGTTTGCGCAAAAGTTAGAGCGCCTACAAACTAGGGTACATTTTTTGGAATTTACGCAGCTTTTAGTTTGACTGCCTATCTCATTTCTTGAGGTGCTAAAATGGCAGGGCAGTACAACCCCCCCCCCCTCAAATGACCCCATTTTGGAAAGTAGACACCCCAAGGAAATTGCTGAGAGGCATGTTGAGCCCATTAAATATTTTATTTTTTTGTTACAAGTGATTGAAAAATGACAAAAAAAAAAAAATCCACAAAGTTGTCACTAAATGATATATTGCTCACACATGCCATGGTTATATGTGGAATTACACCCCAAAATAAGCACAGGGGGGACGTGGTGATTTATTTTGTTTTTTATTATATTTTTAAACGGTTCCTTTCATTTTTTTTTTTTTTTTTTTTTTTTTTTAATAATTTTTATTTTTATTTTTATCTCAGGGAATGTAAATATCCCCTATGATAGCGATAGGTAGTGACAGGTACTCGTTTTTTGAAAAAAAAATTTAAAAAATGGGGTCTATTAGACCCTAGATCTCTCCTCTGCCCTCAAAGCATCTGACCACACCAAGATCTGTGTGATAAAATGCTTTCCCAATTTCCCAATGGTGCTGTTTATATCTGGTGAAACCTAAGTCATGAAATGCTCATAGCTTCCATTTTCTTAGGCCATAGAGATAATTGGAGCCGTTCTGGTCTCTGACCAGCTCTATGGTCAGCTGGCTGAACCACCGCCTGCATTCTCGGGTTCCCTGTTGGAACAGGAGAGCCCGAGAAAACCATGGAAGACGGTGGGAGGAGGGTGGGGCAGACGTTCCCTCCGACTGCTTATAAAAGCAGTCTAGAGGCTAATTAGCCGCTAGGATTGCTTTTATATGAAAGTCGACCGCTGGCTGAAAAGAATGATACCAAGATGATGCCTAAACCTGCAAGCATCTTTCTGGTTATAACCACTCAGTCCAGCAACATACCAGTACGTTGCTGGTCCTTGTTGGGCATACATTGTAATGTTGTTTTTTTCATGCAGCCTGTGGGCTGAACGAAAAAAGATTGATCGGTGGGTATGCCCACCATTAGAATACCGCCCTTCATCCATCCACTTCTAATGATGGGCATACATGCACCATTTTTTTTTAACTGTGGTGGTGAAATCACCTCCGACAGCGCTGGAGTCACAGCTTCATGTATCGTGGGAGCAAACACTGTTGCTGTCAAGATAAATAAACCTGTGCTGCAGCTGAATGGCGTACCTGCTAAGCAAGTGATGGTTAACAATAAAACAAACATTACAGTATAACATACCATACCTGCAAAGCAAATACAATAAAACATAGTAAAAATAAAACAGAGAGAGAGAACGATCGATATAGAACAATAGTGAGCGAACAGTAGAGTGGACAGTAGAGAGCGAACATAAGCGAGAGAAGAAAACTACAACCACAACTATTTTTGGATTTTTTTATTTTATTTAAATTTTTTTTGTGTTTTTTTTTTTTTTTTTTCACTTTTATAAAAACTGTAAAAAAAAATGTAAACTGAATGTTGCAGATTAGGGTCTCTCAAAATGTGATGGCCATCACATCTTTCGAGACCCTGTGTTAGTGTGCCTAGGACTGTGTGGTGCTGTACACTACGCTAAAACTCCATTAGTGTGGGGTAGCGTTTGAAACATTCACCAATGCAGAGACCAGGTTGGTCAGGACAGGAGGGAAAATAAAAACGCGTGTCATGCTTAAATCCGCGTTTGCTGCAGACATGACATCTTTTTTGGGGGTTTATTTGGGTAGGGGTACCAGGGAGGACAAAAGGAAAATGCCTCTCATGCAGCCGGCTTACTGCATTTGGATTGGGAAGTTGGGCAAGAGCACTGTCTGGAAACAGAAGGGATCTGAAGATCTCTTCCAGGGATTTAAGGAAGGATCCAGTCCGTCCTGAAGCTTTGTATAGCACAAAAGCGTTTCAGCAAAGCCAATTGAAATAAACAGACACTTTTTTTTTGTACCAGCGTCTGGCCTTACAGGCAATTAGGTACGGCGCCAACAACTGGTCGTTTGAGGTCCACATACAAGTGGTACCCCTTTCTGAATAAGGGTGACACCAAGTCCCACACTATCTTACCAGCACTCCCTATGCAGTCTGGGCAGTTCTCCACCTCTACGTGACTATCTCTTCCCTCTAAACCATAAAACTATATGTATAGCCTGTGGCCCTGTCACAGAGCTTATACATCTTGACCCCATATCTGGCATGTTTGCTGGGAAGATACTGTTTGATAGACAAGCGGCCAGAAAACGTAATCAGGGACTCATCAACGCATACAACTTGATCGGAGTAAACAAGGCTGCAAAACGTTGGTTTAAGTGGTTTACAAGGGGCTGAATTTTGTAGAACCGATCAAATCCAGGGTCACCCCGAGGACGACAGAGATCATTGTCACTGAAGGGCATGAACCGCAAGATCTGCTCGTATCGTGTCCTGACCATGGAGGCAGAGAACAAGGGCATATGGTGAATTGGGTCAGTGGACCAATATGACTGCAACTCACTCTTTTTAGTTATGCCCATGAGGAGGGATAGGCCCAGAAAGGTCTTAAATTCAGAAACCATAATTGGTTTTCAATCCCTGGCAAGGGTCAGCTGGGGATTAGTGGTGATGAATTGACCAGCATACAAATTGCTTTGGTCCACAATAAATCTATAGAGATCTTGGGTGAAAAACAGCGAATAAAAATCAAGTGACGTAAAATCAACTGTTTCCACCTGAATTCCGGGTTGGCCAGTGAATGGGGGGAAGTACGGGTGCTGCAGAAGTGGTGGGTTCCTAATTAGGATTGGCGAATGCAGCATGAAGGACACTATGGGCTCGACAGGCCTGTGTTTGTTTTCTTCTTTGTGGCAGCGGGACACTACTCGTGCTTGCCACCTCGCCAGCTTGAACTGCACTTATGGGACTCGCCACATCACCAAGTGTTAGTGCAGTGCTGGATATATGACCAGGATGTACTAGGCTGCTGGTGCCAGTTCACCAGAAGGAATAGTGGCTCTAGTACTGGCTCTCTGCTGCATACGAGGGACCTGCGGTTCTTGCACCTCAACGACAGCAGAAGATTGGGGTCTGGTATGCCTGACCTGGGCAGGGACCACAACTCTGTCGTCTGAGCTATCTGTCAGGGTGCTGCTGCTGTCTACAGGTTCATATTCTGAAGCTGAATCTGACAGATGAGTGACTTCCTGTTCACCATCTCTCATGCTTAGAAACGTGTAGGCCTCTTCACTGCTGTACCTTCGATATGACATTTTGGTCTCTAAATTTACTGGTACAGTAGTGAGACTCACAGGTAAAAAAGCACCTGACTGTCAGCGACTACTTCAAACGCTGCAAAAAAAAAAAAACTGTTAGCATTCGTAGGGATCAGGCCTGACTCTGCGACCGCTGCAGTTATGTGTTTTGTAAGTGACAGTGATCGATTGATACTGCACTTGGGTGAGCTGGGCTGGGCGGAGGGGTTAAACGCAGGTGCTAGCAGGTATCTGGGCTGATCCCACTAACACTGCGTTTTTGGGAACCCTAAACTGCTGGGGATGCTAGTATAGATCAGATCAGATATCGATCCGTTCAGACACTATACTACTAAGGGAGGCGTATGGTGCGTGCGTGGGTGTTAGCGGTACTGGCACTAATCCTGACGCTGAATGGGGCAAGGCAGACCCTATCTGACGCTAAAACCTAACTTTAAACACCCGCCGGGTGATAAGGGGGTTAAACCTTTATTGGGTAAAATACGGCAGGTGCCCTGATGCTATAAAAAATAAACTAGCTAAACTGCGTCACCCATGACACTTACACTGTGATCACAGGTGACGGGGTAATCAAGGGGTTAAACCTTTATTGGGGGGGTAGGGGGGGTCCCTAGACCTATTTGGGCCTAAGACTAATAACCATAACGCAAAATCAAAAAAATATCTGATTGCTGTACTAAGTGACACAGTGACAGGTGGTGAAGGGGTTAACGGGGGGGGGGGGTGTTTGGGGGGGTGAATTTGTGTGCCTATGTGACCTGGTGTCAGTGTAGTGTTGTGAAACTTGTGAAACTCACTTTTAGATGCTCTCTCCTCTCAGTCTGGAACGGAAAAGAGACATGAGGAGAGATACATCACTTCCCCTGCTGTGTTTACACTTAAACATGCAGGGGAAGGATCTCATTCGCCAGGAGCAATCACCAGGTCCAAGCCAGATTTCATTGGCCTGGGCCTGGGGATTGAAAGGTTCCTGATCGAATCGTCGGGTGTGGGGGGGGGGGCGCTGAACTTATAATAAAGTGATTTCGCACAGCCAGGCCAACCTTCCGCAGTAAAACTGCGGCGGCTGTTCCAGAACTGGTGAAAGTGATACCAAAGTCTCCCTTTTAATTTTAAACAAAAGGAGAAAAAACGTAATACTTACCTGCTCTGTGCAGTGGTTTTGCACAGAGCAGCCGAGATCCTTCTCTTCTCGGGTCCCTCACCGGCTCTCTTGGCCCCTCCCTCCTGTTTATTTCCCCCACAGCAAGCAGCTTGCTATGGGGGTACCCGAGCCGTAGCTGTGTGTCCATTCAGACAGGGAGCCACAGTTCAGCCCTGCCCCCTCTCTCCCCTCATTGGCTAACTGACTTTGACAGCAGCAGGAGCCAATGTTACCCCTGCTGTGCCTCAGCTAATCAGGAGGGAGAGTCCTGGACAGCAGAGGCACTCGTGGATCGAAATGGGGGCCAGGTAAGTATTGGGGGGCTGCTGCACACCGAAGGTTTTTTATCTTAATGCATAGAATGTATTAAGATAAAAAAAACTTCTGCCCTTAGAATAACTTTAATGCATATAATGCAAGGCTTTTGAAACATGGGCTAAGATGGGGAAGGAAAATATTGAGAGGCTGTAAACACCTACTTATGTGACTTGGAAAACCATTCATCAGAATATCGAGAGGCTGTAAACACCTTCTTATGTGACATGGAAAACCATTCATCAGTGGATGTACCTGGAACCCCCCACCACTTCCCTGTTCTTAGCTAAATTATCTTATGTTGTCCGTATGGAATGGGTGGAGGACTCAAGGGTCCAAAATTTCTGCACAGTTTGGGAATCCTTTATTCACACCTTGGTTTTAGGTACTCAATGTATAGTACAATGTTTTCAATATACCCAATGGTACCAAACTAGATTAACCAGTGACCCTCCCACTGACATCTTACGCCCCCCACTCTCGTCCAAGTCTAAAGGCTGGGATTGTCGGAATTGTTTGTGCCAGGAGATGCCCTTTACTGGCTATTGGTAATGAATGTTTCGACAAGTTGTACACATTATGATCTAAATGTAAATGACGCATACAGTGGATATAAAAAGTCTACACATACCTGTTTAAATATCAGGTTTCTGTGATGTAAAAAAAAGGAGACAAAGATAAATAATTTCAGAATTTTTTTTCCTTTTTGATGTGACCTATAAACTGTACAACTCAATTGAAAAACAAACAAACTTTTTAGGAGGGGGGGAAGAAAAACAAAAATCTAAAATAATGTGGTTGCATAAGTGTGTACACCCTCTTATAACTGGGGATGTAGCTGTGTTCAGAATTAAGCACACACCTGCCATCATTTTAAAGTGCCTGTGATTAACTCCAAATGAAGTTCAGCTTTTCTAGTAGGTCTGCATAGAGCTTCCAAAGCATCAGAGGGATCTCATTGTTAAAAGGTATCGGGAGAAGGGTACAAACGTTTTTCCAAGGCATTAGATATACCATGGAGCACAGTGAAGACAGTCATCATCAAGTGGAGAAAATATGGCACAACAGTGACATTTCCAAGAGCTGGACATCCCTCCAAAATTAATGAAGACTAGAAGAAAACTGGTCAGGGAGGCTGCCAAGAGGCCAACAGCAACATTAAGGGAGCTGCAGGAATATCTGGCAAGTACTAGCTGTGTGGTACATGTGACAACAATCTCCCGTATTCTTCATGTCTGGACTATGGGGTAGAGTGGCAAGACAGAAGCCTTTTCTTATAAAGAAAATCATCCAAGCCTGGCTAAATTTTGCAAAAACACATCTGAAGTCTCCCAAGTGTGGAAAAATGTGTTACGGTCTCATGAAACCAAGGTTAAACTTTTTGGCCATAATTCCGAAAGATATGTTTGGCGCAAAAACACTGCACATCACCAAAAGAACACCATACCCACCGAGAAGCATGGTGGTGGCAGAATTATGCTTTTGAGGGTGTTTTTCTTCAGCTGGAATAGGGGCCTTAGTCAAGGTAGAGGCTTCTGCTATGAAGCTAAACATGAAGTTGAACGTCATCTTTCAGCATGACAAAGACCCAAAGCATACATCCAAAGGAATGGCTTCACCAGAAGAAGAATCAAGTTTTGGATGGCCCAGACATGAATCCGATTTGAAAATCTGTGGCGTGATCTGAAGAGGGCTGTGCACAGGAGATGCCCTTGCAATCTGACAGATTTGGAGTGTTTTTGCAAAGAGTGGGCAAATATTGCCAAGTTAATATGTGCCATGCTGATCATACCCAAAAAGACTGAGTGCTCTAATAGAATTTAGTTAAAGGGTGTGCACACTTATGCAACCATATTATATTCGTTTTTTATTTTTACTTGCCTCCACTTAAAAGATTTACGTTTGTGTTTCAACTGAGTTGTACAGTTTATAGGTCACATTAAATGTGACTTGACATCAGAAACTTGACATTTTAACAGGGATGTGTAGACTTTCTATATGGTAAAGCCATCTATTCTGCATGGAAAAGACACTTATGTTTGTAAAATTTTGCTTTTATAAAATTCTCTAGCATTTTCTCTTTTGCTGGTTCAAGTTAAACAAGGGTGCAGTGGGGTTTGAATTATAATATATATATATTTTTTAAGTTGCATCAATATAATTTCTGTTATGTCCCTCTAACAGGAAGCGCTGCCCAGCTTCTATTCAGCTACGACTGGGGTCCAGAAATGGACAAACTAATAATCACGAAGGCTGACCTCCATCATAGTCACGATTCAGAGATAGACCTTCCATCTCGTTTTACAAGAAACCTGAATCCTTTGTGGAAGCCCCAGCAATGTTGTTTTTTGATATTTCGGATAAATTCATGGACAGAACAGATCTGACAAAGCTTTTACGTTTACACTTCCCATTTGGCAGGGAATCCCATTTCTGGATGAACTGGAATCCCTTTTTAATACCGATCCTGGTGCAAAGGTGAAATTGGCTTATGCCGATGAAAAGTTTACTATGAGAAATATCTTCTTGATGACAACTGGCATGCAGAGTTTGCTCCAGAATTTTTCAGAAAGCCTCTTTATTGCTCACCTTCCAAGTCTAAATCAGGAATATGCTTTGTTTTCTGCCTTGTGTCAAGATGAGAATTTCGCCTGGAGAGTCTGTGCTCATTGTATTACCAGGAAAAACTCCACAGACCCCTTACAGTTTATTTGCTTTCTCCTTTTACAAGTCCACCTAATTTGAACACGCAGTTAAAGTGTTTGACACTGAGCCCAGACATTCAAAACTATTCGGATACACAGGCTCTGTTTCCCAACGTTGTAATAAAGCATTGCTTACCTTTTGTGTTTGAATTCATGTTTCGTAAAATTTCCTTCTTAAGTCAAATGGAGCAGTCTCAGATTAAAAACTTGCTTGCCAACCTTGCTCAAGCTTCCTCGACTGACACTTACACACAGTACCTTAATGACTTGAAATCTGCCTGTCCTGATGAAGTGTTTCAGTACTATTTGGACAACTTTCATCCATGTTGGAATTCATGGTCTGGGAAGGACAGCCAAACAATTGATGCAGAAAACTCGATTTGCGATTTTGTTAAATTCTTTCACCAAGAATTAAGGACACATTTGGGAACAATGCCTTCTTTAAGCCAATG
Source organism: Lithobates septentrionalis (assembly GCA_037952835.1). Lineage (NCBI taxonomy): Eukaryota > Metazoa > Chordata > Amphibia > Anura > Ranidae > Lithobates > Lithobates septentrionalis. The sequence continues at coordinate 5,774,743 of JBBDGP010000496.1, forward strand.
CCTGCATGCCATACTCACTGAAGATCAGGCTCACGATCAGGAGCCTTCAGAATCAAGCAATACATGCATGATGGATGAAAGCACTACTACCTGTCAAACGGATACTACAAGCATACTGAACACCCAGGAGCAAGATGGTGTAAGCACGGAGTTAATTACTTCTGCTGTGCCAAATAAGGTAATATTTTAGCTCTTGTTTACTGCTAACTTTAGGACTTAAAGTGAAGCTCCACCCAAAAGCGGAGGTTCTGCTTTAAGGCCCCCTCTTTGTTAAGTGGCTCTTATTTTTTTTTTGGGGGGGGGGTCACCTAGGCAATCCGAGTGGAAGTTTTCTCTTTTCCCCCCCCCCCCCCCCCCCCCCCCCTCCTTGCAGTCTTCTGGACAACAAGAAAAACAAAAATGGAAGGCACGCACACCTAGTGCATTACCAAAGATAATTTAATAATACAAAGGTTTTATATAAAAGTGGGTACTCACAAAATGCAACTGACAAAAAGGCCATAAAAACAATGCATGGACATGCACAGAACACGGGGTAAAGCTAACGGGATTCGGGGGGCGCACCCCCTTCCTCAGAGCTTGGCTAGTCTCGTACACCATGGGCAATCGCTTTTATAGGGAATGGTGGAATTGAAAATTGTGTGTCAAAAGAGCCACGCCCTCAAGGGGGTGAGAAAAGGAGAAAAAAATATTTTATATTAATACATATATACGTTGTGTCTGTCTCTCTCTCTCTCCTCTCTCTCTCTCTCTCTCTCTCTCTCTCCTCTCTCTCTCTCTCTCTCTCTCTCTCTCTCTCTCCTCTCTCTCTCCTCTCTCTCTCTCTCTCTCTCTCTCTCTCTCTCTCTCCTCTCTCTCTCTCTCTCTCTCTCTCTCTCTCTCTCTCTCTCTCTCTATATATATATATATATATATATATATTATATATATTATATTATATATATATATATATATATATATATATGTGTGTGTGTGTATATATAATATTAGGGGTGCATTGGATCGATCCTTGGATCAGAGTCACGGATCGGATCATTTTCGGATCAGCAAAAAAAAACACAAATCTTGTTACAGCCACCGGAGTTTTAGATTTAAAAGCTATTTTCAACACAAAACCGAGCTTATATGCATAAATACAGTATTTGTAGATCGGACAGACTGTTTAGATGTTAGATTTCAAAAGCAACAGCAAACCTGCTGACCTTACATGGTTGCTAATGTGACATAACACCTCTGATTTTCACATTTAACATTAAATGTGAAAATCAGAGGTGTTCTGTCACATTAGCAACCATGTAAGGTCAGCAGGTTTGCTGTTGCTTTTGAAATCTAACATCTAAACAGTCTGTCCGATCTACAAATACTGTATTTATGCATATAAGCTCGGTTTTGTGTTGAAAATCGCTTTTAAACCTAAAACTCCGGTGGGTGTAACAAGATGTCCGCTTGCCCCCTTCTCACTCTATCATTACTGTACTGTGCAGGAGTGTGGGGTGTAGCAAGATGGCGGCGACGAAACGTCACTTCCTGTTGAGACAGCGGCCGCTTCCGGGTGTACCAAGATGGCCGCCACTCTGGAGCTAGGCCGAAGCCGCGGCCTTTCCTATGGCCGAGGCCGCAGAGTGCTCCGCGGATCGGCACACATCCGTATGGATCGGCGACGATCCGTTGCACCCCTAATAAATATATATCTCATTTAAGTTCATTTTTTTTTTCCTCATTAATGTACACACAGCACCCCATATTGACAGAAAAACACAGAATTGTTGACATTTTTGCAGATTTATTAAAAAAGAAAAACTGAAATATCACATGGTCTTAAGTGTTCAGACCCTTTGCTGTGACACTCATATTTAACTCAGGTGCTGTCCATTTCTTCTGATCAACCTTGAGGCCGGGTTTACACTGGTGCGACACAACAGCTGTCCTACTTTGGATCTGACTTTGCCCTGCGACTTGAAGCCAACAAAAAAAAAACGGCTTGGGTTCCCCCTCCGGGAGCATACCAGGTCCTTCGGTCTGATATGGATTTTAAGGGGAACCCCCTACGCCGAAAAAACGGCGTGGGGGTCCCCCAAAATCCCTACCAGACCCTTACCGCAGCCCGGCCGGTCAGGAAAGGGGGTGGGGACGGGCGAGCCCCCCCCCCCCGAACCGTACCAGGCCACATGCCCTCAACCTGGGGGGGTGGCCACCCCACCCCAAAGCACCTTGTCCCCATGTTGATGAGGACAAGAGCCTCTTCCCGACAACCCTGGCCGTTGGTTGTCGGGGTCTGCGGGGGCTTATTGGAATCCAGGAGCCCCCTTTCACAAGGGGGCCCCCAGATCCCAGCCCCCCACCCTATGTTAATGAGTATGGGGTACATCGTACCCCTACCCATTCACCTAGGGAAAAAAGTGTCAATAAAAAAAACACACTACACAGGTTTTTAAAGTAATTTATTAGGCAGCTCCGGGGGTCTTCTTCCGACTTTGTGGTCTCTTCCTTCTTCTCCGCGCTCTCCGGCCTCTTCTCAGCGCTCTCCAGATCTTCTGCTGGGCTCCTCCGCTAACTTCTGCGCTTTTGCCCACTCTTTTGCTAGCGGTGGCCCGGTCTTCTCCGTCGTCTTCTTCCCTCTTCTCTTCTTCCAATGTTGACACGACGCTTTCTCCCGCTATAATGTGGTGCGCAACGACTTGTATAGGCATGTAGAGTGGTCACCGGCTGATGTCATCTGGTGACTCCGCCCCTTATGACATCACCGTCCCGTCATGCCCCGGGCGGTGACGTCAAAAGGGGGTTGGATCACCGGATGACATCACCCGGTGACCCCGCCCAATGCCTATATAAGTAGTTGCGCACCACGCACACCGGGAGAAAGCCTTGTGTCAACATCGGAAGAAGACCGGAGGAAAGAAGACGACGGAGAAGACCGGGCCACCACTCGCAAAAGAGCAGAAGATAGCGGAGGAGCCCGGCAGAAGATACCGGAGAGCGTGGAGAAGTCGGAAGAAGACCCCCGGAGCTGCCTAATTACTTTATAAACCTGTCTAGAGTGTTTTTTTTTTTTTTTGACACTTTTTTCCCCAGGTGAGTGGGTAGGGGTACGATGTACCCCATACTCATTCACATAGGGTGGGGGGCTGGGATCTGGGCCCCCCCTTATTAAAGGGCTCCCGGATTCCGATAAGCCCCCTGCCCGCAGACCCCGACAACCAACGGCCAGGGTTGTCGGGAGGAGGCCCTTGTCCTCATCAACATGGGGACAAGATGCTTTGGGGTGGGGGGGCCACAGGGCCCCCCCACGTTGAGCCCATGTTGAGGGCATGCGGTCTGCTACGATTCAGGAGGGGGGGCGCTCGCTCGTCCCCACCCCTTTTTCTGACCGGCCGGGCTGCGTGCTCGGATAAGGGTCTAGTATGGATTTTGGGGGGACCCCCACGCCATTTTTTCGGTGTAGGGGGGTTCCCCTTAAAATCCATATCAGACTGAAGGGCCTGGTATGCTGTTGGAGGGGGAACCCATGCCGTTTGTTTATTTAAAATTTGGCGCGGAGTTCCCCCTCAAGATCATCAGAGCACAAGTTGCATGCCAAAGTCGGATCATGCAAGACGGCGATCTGACTTTGATCCGACTTCAATGACAGTCAATGGGCTGAAGTAGGATCAAAGTCGGACCAAAGTAGTACAGGGAGCATTTTCAAAGTCGGACCGACTTATGTCGGACCAGTTAAGACGGCTCCCATAGGGAAACATTGATTTTCACACGTCATGCGACATGAGCTCCCAATGTCGGAGCGTTTGTCGCACTAGTGTGAACCTGGCCTGAGATGGTTCTACACCTTCATTTGAGTCCAGCTGTGTTTGATTATACTGATTGGACTTGATTAGGAAAGCCACACACCTATCTATATAAGACCTTACAGCTCACAGTGCATGTCAGAGCAAATGAGAATCATGAGGTCAAAGGAACTGCCTGAAGAGCTCAGAGACAGAATTGTGGCAAGGCACAGATCTGGCCAAGGTTACAAAAAAATTTCTGCTGCACTTAAGGTTCCTAAGAGCATAGTGGCCTCCATAATCCTTAAATGGAAGACGATTGGGATGACCAGAACCCTTCCTAGAGATGGCTGTCTGGTCAAACTGAGCTATCGGAGGGAGAAGAGCCTTGGTGAGAGAGGTAAAGAAGAACCCAAAGATCACTGTGGCTGAGCTCCAGATATGCAGATGGGAGAAAGTTGTAGAACATCAACCATCACTGCAGCCCTCCACCAGTCGGGGCTTTATGGCAGTGTGGCTCGACGGAAGCCTCTCCTCAGTGCAAGACACATGAAAGCCTGCATGGAGTTTGCTAAAAAAACACCTGAAGGACTCCAAGATGGTGAGAAATAAGATTCTCTGGTCTGATGAGACCAAGATAGAACTTTTTGGCCTTAATTCGAAGCAATATGTGTGGAGAAAACCAGGCACTGCTCCTCACCTGTCCAATACAGTCCCAACAGTAAAACATGGTGATGGTAGCATCATGCTGTGGGGGTGTTTTTCAGCTGCAGGGACAGGACGACTGGTTGCAATCGAGGGAAAGATGAATGCGGCCAAGTACAAGGGATATCCTGGACGAAAACCTCCAGAGTGCTCAGGACCTCAGGCTGAGCCGAAGGTTTACCTTCCAACAAGACAATGACGCAAAGCACACAGCTGAAATAACGAAGAAGTGGCTTCACAACAACTCCGTGACTGTTCTTGAATGGCCCAGCCAGAGCCCTGACTTAAACCCAATTGAGCATCTCTGGAGAGACCTAAAAGTGGCTGTCCACCAACGTTTACCATCCAACCTGACAGAACTGGAGAGGATCTGCAAGGAGGAATGGCAGAGGATCACCAAATCCTGGTGTAAAAAACTTGTTGCATCTTTCCCAAAGACTCATGGCTGTATTAAGCCAAAAGGGTGCTTCTACTAAATACTGAGCAAAGGGTCTGAATACTTAGGACCATGTGATCTTTCAGTTTTTCTTTTTTAATAAATCTGCAAAAAATGTCAACAATTCTGTGTTTTTCTGTCAATATGGGTGTTGTGTGTACATTAATGAGGAAAAAAATGAACTTAAATGATTTTAGCAAATGGCTGCAATATAACAAAGAGTTAAAAATTAAAGGGGGTCTGAATACTTTCCGTCCCCACTGTATATAGTTGAGTGTCTGTTTATTAAGTCAGCAGCTACAGTTTTTGTAGCTGTTGACTTTTAATAAACACAAAATTCACTGGCGCTCCTCTTTTATTACTACTTAGTCATGGCCGAAATTGTTGGCACCCCAGAATTTTTTCCAGAAAATCAAGTATTTCTCACAGAAAAGTATTGCAGTAACACGTTTTGCTATACACATGTTTATTCCCTTTGTGTGTATTGGAACAAAACAAAAAAAGGGAGGAAAAAAGCAAATTGGACATAATGTCACACAAAACTCCAAAAATGGGCTGGTCAAAATTCTTGGCACCCTTAACCTAATATTTGGTTGCACACCCTTTGGGAAAAAAACTGAAATCAGTCGCTTCCTATGACCATCAATAAGCTTCTTAAACCTCTCACCCGGAATTTTGGACCACTCTTCCTTTGCAAACTGCTCCAGGTCTCTCTTATTGGAAGGGCGCCTTTTCCCAACAGCAATTTTAAGATCTCTCCACAGATGTTCAATGGAATTTAGATCTGGACTCATTGCTGCCCACTTTAGAACTCTCCAGCGCTTTGTTGCCATCCATTTCTGGGTGCTTTTTGACGTATGTTTGGGGTCCTTGTCCTGCTGGAAGACCCAAGATCTCGGACGCAAACCCAGCTTTCTGACACTGGGCTCTACAGTGAGACTCAAAATCCTTTGGTAATCCTCAGATTTCATGATGCCTTGCACACATTGAAGGCACCCAGTGCCAGAGGCAGCAAAACAATCCCAAAACATCATTGAACCTCCACCATATTTCACTGTAGGTACTGTTCTTTTCTTTGTAGGCCTCATTCCGTTTTCGGTAAACAGTAGAATGATGTGCTTTACCAAAAAGCTCCATCTTGGTCTCATCTGTCCACAAGACTTTTTCCCAGAAGGATTTTGGCTTACTCAAGTACATTTTTGGCAAACTGTAGTCTTGCTTTTTTATGTCTCTGTGTCAGCAGGGGGGTCCTCCTGGGTCTCCTGCCATAGCGTTTAATTTCTTTTAAATGTTGATGGATAGTTCGCGCTGACACTGATGCTCCCTGAGCCTCCAGGACAGCTTGAATTTTTTTGGAACTTGTTTGGGGCTGCTTATCCACCATCCGGACTATCCTGCGTTGCAACCTTTCATCAATTTTTCTCTTCCGTCCACACCCAGAGAGATTAGCTACAGTGCCATGGGTTGCAAACTTCTTGATAATGTTGCGCACTGTGGACAAAGGCAAATCTAGATCTCTGGAGATGGACTTGTAGCCTTGAGATTGTTGATATTTTTCCACAATTTTGGTTCTCAAGTCCTCAGACAGTTCTCTTCTCCTCTTTCTGTTGTCCATGCTTAGTGTGGCACACACAGACACGCAATGCAGAGACTAGGTGAACTTCTCTCCTTTTTTATCTGCTTTCAGGTGTGATTTTTATATTGCCCACACCTGTTACTTCCTCCAGGTGAGTTTAACCACTTCAGCCCCGGAAGAATTTACCCCCTTCCTGACCAGAGCACTTTTTGCGATTTGGCACTGCGTCGCTTTAACTGTCAATTGCGCGGCCGTGCGACGTGGCTCCCAAACAAAATTGACGTCCTTTTTTTCCCACAAATAGAGCTTTCTTTTGGTGGTATTTGATCACCTCTGCGCTTTTTATTTTTTGCGCTATAAACAAAAAAAGAGCGACAATTTTGAAAAAAAAACGCATTTTTTACTTTTTGCTATAATATCCCCCAAAAATATATAAAAAATACTATTTTTTTTCCTCAGTTTAGGTCGATACGTATTCTTCATATTTTTGGTAAAAATCGCAATAAGCGATTATTGATCGGTTTGCACAAAAGTTATAGCGTTTACAAAATAGGGGATAGTTTTATGGCATTTTTATTTATATATTTTTTTAATGGCGGCGATCAGCGATTTTTATTATGACATTATGGCGGACACATCGGACATTTTTGACACATTTTTGGGACCATTGTCATTTTATACAGCAATCAGTGTTATACAAATGCACTGATTCCTGTGTAAATGACACTGGCAGTGAAGGGGTTAACCACTAGGTGGCAGTGTAGGGGTTAAGTGTGTCCTAGGGGCGTGTTTCTAACTGTGAGGGGCATGGCTGTGTGTGACATGTGACTGATCTCTGCTCCGATGACAGGGAGCAGAGATTCAGTGACACTGTCACTAGGCAGAACGGGGAGATGCTGTTTAAATCACCATCTCCCCGTTCTTCCTCCCCGTGAGGCGATCGCGGGTATCCCCGTCGCGATGGAGTCCGCGGGACCCGCGACCCGACTCACGGAGCTTGCCACGGCCGCCCGCTGGCCGCCTCTTATAGGGCAACATACAGGTACGTGGTTTTGCCTGTACGAGCCCTTCTGCCGCAATATATCTGCGTGAGGCGGTCGGCAAGCGGTTAAAGGAGTATCACATGCTTGAAACAATCTTATTTATCCACAATTTTGAAAGGGTGCCAAGAATTTTGACCAGCCCATTTTTTTGGAATTTTGTGTGACATTATGTCCTATTTGCTTTTTTTTCCCTCCCTTTTTTTTGTTTTCTTGCAGTACAAACAAAGGGAATAAATGTGTGTGTGTGTGTGTGTGTGTGTGTGTGTAGAAAAACATGTGTTACTGCAATACTTTTGCAAATACTTGATTTTCTGGAAAAATTTCTGGAGTGCCAACAATTTCGGCCATGACTGTATGTAATTAAGAGGGACAATGTCTTTCTTCCCTCCTTTCCAATCACCTTGCATATGATTACTCCTAAACTAACCACTTGACCTCTGGGAGGTTTTACCCCCTTCATGACCAGAGCATTTTTAGCTATTTAGCATTGCGCTACTTTACCTGGCAATTGCTCAGTCATGCAACACTGTACACAAATGAAATTTTATATAATTTCTCCCACAAATATCGCTTTCTTTTTGTAATGTTTGATCACCACTGGGTTTTTTATTTGTTATTATATGAACGAAAAAAGAACGAAAATTTTGAAAATAAAACCAATAATTGTTACTTTATTAACCACTTGACCACTGGGCACTTAAACCCCCTTCCTAACCAGACCAATTTTCAGCTGTCGGTGCTCTCACATTTTGAATGACAATTACTCAGTCATGCAACACTGTACCCATATGAAATTTTCGTCCTTTTTTTCACACAAATAGAGCTTTCTTTTGGTGTTATTTGATCACCTCTGGGTTTTTTATTTTTTGTGCTATAAAGGAAAAAAGACCGAAAATTTTGTAACAAAAATGCATTTTTCGTCGATTCTATTATAAGATGTTGCAAATAAGTAATTTTTTTCATAAATTTGGGCCAAAATTTATACTGCTACATATCTTTGGTAAAAATAACCTAAATTAGTGGATATTATTTAGTCTGTGTGAAAGCTATAGTCTACAAGCTATGGTGCCAATCACTGAAAATTGATCACATCTGATTCTGATCACACCTGATGTACTGAGGCCTATCTCATTTCTTGAGACCCTAACAAGCCAGGCAAGTACAAATACCCACAAAATGACTCCTTTTTGGAAAGTAGACATTCCAAGGTATTTAGTAAGAGGCATGGTGAGTTTTTTGAAGTTGTTGTTTTTTCCCACAATTCCTTGCAAAATGAAGATTTTTTTTATTTTTATTTTTTTTCACACCAAATTGTCCTTTTTACAGGTTATTTCTATCACATGGCATGTACAGTCCACAAATGACACCCCAAAATATATTCTGCTACTCCTCCTGAGTATGGCGATTACCACATGTGTGAGACTTTTACACAGCCTGTCCACATACAGAGGCCCAACATTGAAGTAGCACATTCAGGCGTTCTAGGAGCATTAATTACACATCTAATCTCTCAACCACCTATTACACTTTTGAAGGCCCTGGAGCACCAGGACAATGGAAACGCCCACAAAGTGACCCCATTTTGGAAAGCAAACACCCCAACGTATAATCCATGAGACATAATGAGTCTTTTGAACGGTTCATTTTTTTCCAGAAGTTTTTGGAAAATGTGGAAAAAAATGAACACATTTTTGTTTACACAAAGTTGTCCATTTCTAAGATATTTCCAACACATAGCATGTACATAGCAAAAATGACACCCTAAAATATATTCTGCTACTCCTCCTGGGTATGGCGATACCACATGTGTGAGACTTTTACACAGCCTGGCCACATACAGAGGCCCAACATTGAAGTAGCACATTCAGGCGTTCTAGGAGCATAAATTACACATCTAATTTCCTTACAATCTATCACATTTTTGAAGGCCCTTCATATCGCATATAACACATGGCATGAACATACCAAGAATTACACCCTAAAATACATTCTGCTGAACAAAGGGTAAACAAAAGATTACCTGTGGTTTTAGTAGTACAGTTGTCCACAGGAGGAGAGCCTGATCCAGGCAGCAGGCAGGGACATGGTCAGCGACAGTGAATGGAATTGTCCAGGCAGCAGGCAAGAATATTGTTCATAGTCAGTACAGGCAGGGATACTGTCCTTATACAGTCCAGGGTCAGTGCAAGTAGAGACATGGCCAGCAGTGCCAAAATATTGGTCCTGGTAGTAAACATGGTCCAAGTAGCAGGCCAGGAAAGAATGGGGACAGGGGTAGAGGCTTATCCCACCCAAATCTCTTTGAAGCCTCCGAGTCTCCAGACCCTAAATCTGGGAATGAGAAAACTAAAAAATTAGTTTTCTTCATCTTGAAAACCATTTCTGGAGCCCCTCACATATGTGAGACCCCTGTGTTCCCACTAGCATAGCAGGGTAAATGATTAGTCCAAGAGGCAGGCAAAAAATGTGGTCAAACAGTCCAGGGTCAGTTCAAGAGCAGGCAGTGGTAGGTACAATTTAGCGTTAGGCAGAAGCTTGGTCGTATAACAGGACAGGGTCAGTTCCGGAGAAGGCAGAGGTAGGTACAATTTAGCGTTAGGCAGAAGCTTGGTCGTATAACAGGCCAGGGTCGATTCCGGAGAAGGCAGAGGTATGTACAGTTCAGTGCAGTGGCATAAGGGGTGTGGAGGAAAATTACAGGAAATTAGAATTACGTTTACCATACTTCCCTAATAATGTAGAGAAATATGGTAACGGCAGAAACATTCACCTATACAGAGGCCTGGTTGGGAAGGACATTGGGGACAATAAAATGAGGTGTCTCTTCTAATTCCTCCTCTGGAGCACACCCGGCATCTCTTCTGATGTCTGTGGCCTGTTTCACTGGGGGGGGGGATTTTGTCAGGAAAGTGGCGTTCGTGGAGTCTGCTCACGGAATTAGAGCGAATATTTTCTGGTGGGCTTTCAGGGTACAAAAGGGCGGAGATTACTTGTTCCTGGTAGTGCAGATAGGATACGGGGTTCTCTGTAGATTTTTGGTAAATAACATAAGTATTATACATGGCCAAACTGAAAAAATAAATCGACACTTTTTTATACCAGTGGCGGGATTTTCTTGTGGGAAGGTAGGGTTCAATCATCTGATTGAAGTCCACTCCCCCATAAACAAATTATAATCGTAAACACAAGCAGGTTTCTGGACTGGGCCGTTTCTTCTTGGGACTTCCACGTAGGTGTCATTATGAATTGTCGTCAGCATGTGGACGTTTCGTCTGTCCCTCCACTTGACAGCCAATAGCTCCTGGTTCCGCAAAGACGTCGTCTCCCCTCGGCGTAGCCTTTCATTGACCAGTTTTTGCGGAAGCCTTTTCTATTGGTTCTTACGGTACCACATGCTGGGGTGTCTCTCCAGTGAAGATTGCGGAAGAGGGGCAAGCTTTCGGGGATCACGTCGTATGACGTGATCCCAGAGTTATCCAACCGCCCTGCAGCCGCCGTTCGGCTATGGGCCGGTTGGCAACTGGTTAAATATATCCAATACAATCAAATTTCATTATAAATGTAGACCAAAATGTATTCAGCTACAGGTCTTAAAAAATTCCCAAAATATTGTTTTGTGTGATTTATAGCATGTACAAACTATGGAATATATACTGGATTTTATGCAGCTATAGACACTATACTGTAAATTTTATGCAGCTATAGACAATATACTGACCCCATACATTAGGAGCCAGTCACACTCGCTTGTCATGCAAATTTAATGCAGGGAAACCTGCATCCAATTTGCACATATGTGAACCCAGCCCTATCTGTCTGTCTGTTCGAAACAGCCAGCTCGCTGTACACAGTTATTTGTTTTTTTTAACACAGGACTCTTTTTGTGTAATTGGCCACAGCTGATCAGCTGACTTTAGCCAAAACCATTGTCTGAAATCCGCTGCCAAACACGTGCGGTGTCCAATCACAGTGTAGGTCGGCAGGGGGCGCATGCATGCGCACCTCTAACTCAGGCGAAAGGCCGCGATGTACATGTGTGTCACCTGGCCTGGAGCTGCCGCTGCAGCACAGCTACTGTGACTGGTGGGAAGTAGACAGCAGCTGCTGACAGCTTAGAATGCACTTAGACTATACTGAATTAGGCATAGTGTTAGCAGTGGGCTGTGAGAGGAGTTTGTTCACCAACCAGGGAGTGCACTTTTCTGCATTTTCACAGGCTCTGACCTGGGACCATGTAGAATAGGATACAGGCAATCAATGGGTTTAGCTACAAGGGCAGCTATGTACAAAAGCTGAATGGCAGGGTGAAAATTTAAATCTAATCAGCCATTGGGCTTTGCTAACTGAATTAGCTTAAATGCAACAAATTCATGCATTATTGGCATGTCCCTAGTATTTCCACTTTTATCGTCAAATTTGAGTGGTTCACAGCATTGGTGAGTTTCAGAGGGAGAGTTCAGCTGATGCTGAAATTTTTTTTTGGAGGCCAAGCACTTTTTTAATTGCAAAGCACTGAGGATATGACTGGACATTAATAACTGAACATTTAATTGTTGGGGTTTATTATACAGCTTTTAAGGCCTTCTATTGCTTATTGTTTTATGAGTAAGGTATAAGCGTAGAGTTTGGTGCATATATAGGCCTCGTGTACACTGCTGCTGGTATACGAACGTTCAGAGGCAGTTGGCTGCTTTTTTTTCAGCTGCCCCTGAACTCATCCAATGTTATATGTACACAGGTTCGTTTTAATGTCGTTTTTAGACAGTTGCCTTTTAGAGGCTTTTCTTTGAAGGCAAAAAAATGAGTTTAGACGCCAAAGTTTCCGACGTTACAGAAGCCAAACGCGTCTAAACACGGTACCGGCGTTTAGCCGTGCTTTCGTTTTAGAAGTGTTTTTAAAGGTGCCCTATTTTTTTTTTATTTTTTTTTTACATTACTAAATTTAAAAATGATAGCAAATGATGAAACACTCATAAAGAAAATTTTAAAAACTTGTAATTGCTTGCAATGTTTCATAGACCATTTTATATACCCCTAACGAGCCCATGATCCAAACCAATACACCACTAGCATTGCTGTTAGCCAAAGTAGAATTGGAATTTGAGCCAGATGACCCCACCATTGAGCTTGACCCCCGACTTTGATCAAATATAGTTACATGAGATATCTGGCTTTTTTTAATTTCCTCACATATGCTCATTATGGGATCCATAGTAAAAGCACCGAAATTGAGGTAGATACAAGTACACTGCTCCTCTCAGCTGCTGCTACTCACTCTGGTCTCACAGAATGGCTTTAAATAGTTAAATACTGTTTTTCTTTTTTTTTTTTTTTTTTTGTTCTTTGGTAGGGTCTTGTGATTTTCTCTTAAATATACGCTCCTAGACGCAAGCAGCATTCAAACGCGGCTTAACGGGCGTTTTTAAACGCCGGTTTCAAGCTGTCAAAAAAATTGTTCAGAAGAGGTTGCCTCAGTGTCCCGTGCACATTAGGCCTTAGGCTTCATTCGCACCGACACTGCTGTGTTAAGCTTTTTGCAAGTCATTTAGGAAGAATAACCACCTTCTTTACAACACAGATCACTTTCCTCCATTTTACATTTCCCTGCTTTAAAGCGGGTTTAGCTGTGTTTAGAGCGTCTAATCAAATCCTGAAGGAACAGAATTGTCTTTTCTTTAAATTCATCTAAACTGACCATACCTTTTTAATGCGTGTAAATGTTCGTTGTGAATGGCACCATTGAAAACTTGTTACCAGTGTGCCAGTGTAAATGAGACCTTAGTTGTTCAAATATCAAGCAACAAAGAAATGGCAGCACAAGATCCTCATTAGAATAATAAAGTAATTTATTCTATAAAAACAAATAGTACACTTACATGTTAAATTCTTTGTAATCAGCATAGATGGAAGATGAAAAACACCACAGGGTTGTCCACAGTGTGATGGATGAAGAAACAGCAACTCTGTCAATATGTGAGCCTGTCCTATCCCTCTAGCTGGCATCGGGGAGATAAGATCATGACAACTGTCAGCCCGCCAATTCTCTGTGTTCTGCACAAGAGCAGTCTACCTCGTGGCAACCCCTTTGTGTCTGTGAGAAGTGGGGGGCTGTGCTGGGGGTGGTGGTGACGTGTTTCAGAGGTTCACTCCTCCTTTTTCAAAAACCTTTTGACAAACCTGGCAGTTTGGGGGTCTACTTTAAAATTGTGAATTAAAAAAATTATTAAATTAGATCATAGTTATGGGTGCCCCAAAATGTAAAACCTAATCTGTTAATATCATGCTCTAATGGAAGTTCTGTGTATTCAGTCTTTCTATAAGGACTTGCTAATTGTAAAGGTAACTAAGTGTAGCGCTAAAGTGTTAAAAAATTGTCTGAACCAAACTTAACAAAACATGTATGTATATCACAAATGATCACAAATGACCATAAGGCCCCTTTCACACGATCGGACTGTTCAGGTCCGCCTATCAGTTTTGACGGCGGACCTGAACGGGCGCTCCATGTTAGTCTATGGAGTGTCGGATGTCAGCGGAGACATGTCCGCTGACATCCGACCCGGTCCGATCCGCTCAAGAGCAGACGGATGGCCCTACGTCCAGGTCCGTCGCTACCGGATCGGGGGAGATCTGACGAAAACGGACACGCTGCCCGTTTTCGTCCGATCCCTCCATAGGCGGCAGCGGCACCTGACAAGCCCCTCCCCGCTCAGTGAGCAGAGAGGGACCTGTCATCCGCCGGCTCAGCGGAGATCAACGGACAGATCTCCCGCTGAGCCGGCGGACCGAGGCAGGCTCCGTAGAAACGGAGCCCGCCTCGTGTGAAAGGGGCCTTAATTAGTTGACATGTGACCCTATAACATAGTAATTAATACAATGTGTAAAAATAAATAAATGAATAAATCACAAAATTCCACACATATAAATAACTGAAAACAAAATATTGCAAAAAATTGATTGTGGTAAAAGAAAAAATACAAATAGATGTGTCTGTGAAAAAATGAACAATCCGCAGTGTTGATTGAATAGAAGGAAAGATCTAAATCACCACTTAAACATACAATCCGATATTTAAACAGAAGGGGGGTTGGGAACACCAGTGCAGCAAAACCTCCACCAAGACAGATGTAAGCTTACCAAATAGTTTGAACTCAAAAGAACATACGTTCTATGAGTCAAACATGCTTTGTGTTATCAACCGACAACCAGGACGTAGTATTAGGAATCCTCTCTGACTGTGAACCAAATACATCCCAAAACGCATTAACAATCCGTCTCCATATGTAGGTGATTGCACATCGAGTGATGTCCAATTTCAATTGATAGGATAGGAGTAATAAAGCGAAAAGAGCCACATAGCATAATTCCGTATGAACTCTTAAAATGTATTAAGTTAAAAAAACACACTCACATTTAGGGCGTGTTAACAAGCGCTTGTAAAAAATAATGGCGGCAGTGGAGTCCTCCCGACGCATTTCGTTTCATTACACTTCGTCTGGGGTGTCCCTCCACTGCATCCCAACTTATAAAAGAAATGTGACCCCAATAACGAGAATCCAGCTCGCGCCGTGTCACGGACAAATTTGGTAGTTGCTTCCGGTTCATCCAAAATGGCGGACCGGCGTGCGTTCCACGACTCGATATGCTGCCGAGGCGTGCGTTCCAAACATTGTTGTGAACGTGGCGTTCGTATTAAAGAACGTACGAGTGTCATATCCTATGAATGGAGTGACGAACACAAGTGGGCGTGACGCTATGTCGTCACGCATCTAGCCAGGTTTTTCACGAGGACCCACACGCAAGAAAGCAAGGCCCTGACCCAAGAGAGGGTGTCGAGGGGGAAGGAGAGTACAGAGGAGAAAAGAGAAGAAGAGTTTAACAGGCCAGGTGTTTTTAATTTGGGTACTAAAGTACTCACTCAGGAGGAACTTTCAGTTTTAGACAAGGGCCTTAAATACGCCCCACCCAAAAAGTTAGACAAATTTAGCACCTTCATTGATGTCCATAAATACATACACAAAATTAGCATTCAGCGATATCTTAAATCTAATCTATGTAGAATTAATTACCAAGCTGCCACCTCAGGATGGCATTCCACCCCCCGTGCATTCTGGGCTATCTAACCCATCTCTTTTCATTCCCCCAGTTCCGGTAGCTCCAACAGTTAAGATCTTCAGGGACTTGGTCCTTAAAGAGCTTGCCAAATTCCCTGAGAAACGTATTTGCCACCATCCATTTTCATACGCCGGACTCAAGTCTTTGTGTAAACAGAAAGACTTCGTTATCCGCCGGCGGAAAAGGGTGGTGGCATAGTCATTTTAGACAAAAGTCAGTATGAAATGGAGATGTATCGAATTCTCAATGAACCAGATACGTATAAGGAACTTCCCAATGACCCTACTAATATTTATAAGAGACAGCTTAGAGTTTGTCACAAAGGGTTACAATCTTAATATTCTAAACAAGAAAGAGAGAGCATTTTTAGTTCCCACCGTGCCAAGAATTCCCACAATTTACTATTTACCTAAAATCCACAAAAGTCTATTGCACCCCACCCCCCCCCCCCCCCCCCCCGGACGGCCTATCGTGAGTGGCATTAACTCAGCCACATCACTGATAGGCCGGTATATAGATTTTTATCTACAGCCTTTAGTTAGACACCATCTTATCTTAAGGATACTAGTTCCACTATCAGACTCTTAGAAAATATTGAGATACAGGACAATTACATCATGGCCACCGCTGATGTGGCATCTTTGTATACATGCATCCCACAAGAAAAGGGTATTGAAGCTGTTCGACATTTTCTAGATCGTGAACGATCTTTGGCCCCTTTTCAATGTACGTATTTCATAGAGCTTTTGGAATTTGCTACTAAACACAGCTACTTTTGGTTTAACCAACGCTACTACCTTCAACAGCGAGGTGTAGCAATTGGAGCCAAATTTGCTCCAAGCCTTGCAAATCTGTTTATGGCCAAGTGGGAGGAGGATGTCGTTCCATCTTTAATTCTGTGGGCCAGGTACATCGACGACATCCTCCTCCTATGGAGTGACACGATGGATTCTTTGAAATTATTTTTTGATCATCTCAATTCAAATGATAGGGGTGTTTCTTTGACATATGAGGCAAGTAGGGACAAGATTCACTTCTTAGATTTAGAAATAAAAAATGTTGATAAACCGTTCAAATTCCAAACCCATTTTAAGCCTACGGACCATAATGGTTTTATCCCTACTGATAGCAGCCATCACAGGTCCTGGTTAAATTCACTTCCGCGCAGCCAATTTTTAGGACTCCGCAGGAATTGTACTGATACCGACACATTTTTGGCACCGGCAAGTACCCTCAAACAAAAACTCCTTGACAAAGGGTATGACAATAAGAACATTGAGGTTGAATTACAGAGGGTAACCAATATTGACAGGGGGTCACTACTCGTGGTTAAACCTAAACAAGAACCAGATGAGAACTTTAAATGGGCCATGTTGACCTCCTTCTCAATACAACATAAACAAATACAAACAATCATAAAGAAACATTGGGACGTTCTTAAGAATGACAACATTCTTAGTACTACATTACCAGAACAGGCCAAGATCATCTTTAGGGGAGCACCATCCCTAAAAAGTCGTATAGCACCCAACATTATTAACCCATCAGTTCGTTCTTTTTTTCATGATCTTGTGGGGTTTTTTCCTGGTAAAAAATGTGTCTTATGTCAACACAATTCATTGGCAAGACGCAAAACAATAGAATTTCGATCTACGGTCACCAACAAGAAGTACACCATCAAACATTTTTGTACATGCAGTACAAAATATGTGGTGTACCTGATTACTTGCCCTTGTGGTAAGCAATATGTGGGCCGTACAATCAGGATGTTTTCCACGAGAGTCGGCAAACATATTGCGTTAATCAAGGGCAGGGACTCCAAACATACCGTCCCTAGACACTACAAAGAATTTCACAATAGTGACCCCAGGGAATCACAATTCATTGATATAGATAGGTACATTCCACCTTGGAGAGGAGGTGCTATGACCAGAGGTGTCTCTTGTCTAGAGACCTTCTGGATCTACGAGTTGCAGTCCCACACCCCCTTTGGAATGAACATTGAGTGGGACATTTAACGCCTTCATTAATGAATCTTAAGTGCCCTTCCAGTCAATGTTCATTCAACCTTAGATACATACATATTTAAAATAGCTATAGACCTTGGTGCTTAATATAAACAATACAATATAATTTTATATGTTTTTTTCAGATCTTATGATTATCATCATTGTTGTAATGGTCCCTTTAAGAGAACCCATCTCGGATGTGTGTCTTAATTTTTCTTTTTCTTTTTCCCTTTTTTCATTATTTTTTCTTTTGTTATTATCCATTAAGAAATCCATTCCATCATGGTAACTAAATATTTTGGTAACAATACAGATATCATCCACCAGTTATACAGACATTCTCATTATTAATCATCAACATGAGTTGTCTTCATTTGTTTTTATTAAGTTGGAGTTTTGTTTTTTTTTCCATAATTTTTATTTTTGGTTTGTAATAGGCTTTTACGGGGATTTTTGGAATTTCTACATATACAGTTACATAATCATTTTCCATCTAATTAGATTAGATCTATTATTAGCTCTAGTCTGCTTACAATGAGGCGTTCTGCATTTAGTTTTGATATGCAGCGTCATTTATCTGACAGCAACATGTAATTTGACATGCGCTTTGGGTTTCTCTTTTCCTTGACGCCCAATTTCAGGTTAATCTAGATGCGTGACGACATGGCGTCACGCCCACTTGTGTTTGTCACTCCATTCATAGGATATGATGCTTGTACGTTCTTTAATATGAGCGCCACGTTCACAACAATGGTTGGAACGCACGCCTCGGCAGCATATCGAGTCGTGGAAAGCATGCCGGTCCACCATTTTGGATGAACTGGAAGTAACAACCAAATTTGTCCGTGACATGACGTGAGCTGGTTTCTCGTTATTGGGGTCACATTTCTTTTATAAGTAAGTTGGGCTGCAGTGGAGGGACACCCCAGGCGAAGTGTAATAAGACGAAACGTGTCGGGAGAACTGCACTGCCGCCATTATTTTATACAAGCGCTTGTTAACACGTCCTAAATGTGAGTGTTTTTTATATTAATAAATTTTAAGAGTTCATATGGAATTATGCTATGTGGCTCTTTTCTCTGCATTTCTCCTATCCTATCAATTGAAATTTGACATCACTTGATGTGCAAACACCTACATATGGAGACGGATTGTTCATGTGTTTTGGGACGTATTTGATTCACAGTCAGAGAGGATTCCTAATGCTACGCCCTGGTTGTCTGTTGATAACACAAAGCATGTTTGACTCAAACTATTTGGTAAGCTTACATCTGTCTCTGTGGAGGTTTTGCTGCACTGGTGTTCCCAGCCCCACTTCTGTTTAAATATTGGATTGGATGTTTAAGTGGTGATTTTAGAACTTTCCTTCTATTCAATCAACACTGCGGATTGTTCATTTTTTCACGGACACATCTATTTGTATTTTTTCTTTCTTCACAATCACTTTTTTGCAATATTTAATTTTCAGTTATTTATATGTGTGGAATTTTGTGATTTATTCATTTATTTATTTTTACACATTGTATTAATTACTATGTTATAGGGTCACATATCAACTAATTTATTGGCATTTGTGATCATTTGTGATATACATACATGTTTTGTTAAGTTTGGTTCAGCCAATTTTTAAACACTTTAGCGCTACACTTAGTTATCTTTACAATTAGCAAAATTATCTGTTTGTTGTGTTACCTGCTACCACTTATTTTGAAAGCACGGAGTACTCTTATAATATAATTTTCTATAAGGACTTAAAGGATTTGTAAAGGCAGAAGGTTTTTTTTTATCTTAATGCACTCTATGCATTTTAAGAAAAAAGCCTTCTGTGTGTAGCAGCCTCCCCCGCACCCCCTAAAACTTACCAGGGCCCCCTCTGTCCACGAGTCCCTCTGCCTTCCCTGACTTTGTCTCCTGATTGTCTGAGACACAGCAGCGGCGCCATTGGCTCCTACATTTGTTAGGCAGTTAGCCAATCGGGAAAGAGGGGGGGGGGGCGAACGGCAGCTCCGTGTCTGAATGGACACACAGAGCTGCAGCTCGGTTCGGGTGCCCTTATAGCAAGCTGCTTGCTGTGGGGGCACTCAACAGGAGGGAGGGACCCGAGAAGAGGAGGATCTGGGCTGCTCTGTGCAAATCCATTGCGACAGAGCAGGTAAGTATAACATAACATGTTTGTAAAGTCTCGTTTTAAAAAAAAATCGCTTTAAAGTGAAAACAGTTTTTTGGTTTTTAGTGGAGTCTGCAAAGCATTGCCCCCATGATTCATGGATTGCCGGTGAAATTATTATAGAATATTTTTAGCCAAACACATTATCACATGCTCACTGATCTTCTCTCATCAATCCAAGATGTAACTTCATTACAGATCCGTTTAGTAGAGTCTGTTATTGAGTCCACTTAAAGTGTTACTAAACCCACAACCGTAAAATCAGTCTATATATGCAGTAAAGCATGCTTGTTATACTCACTGTGGAACCTAAGGGGTTACGCCTCTGCATTTTGTAAAAAGGCTGTTTGATCTTGTCTTCTGTAAACCTCCCCCTCTTTCACAGTCCCCGATCCATCTCCTGATAGAACAGAGCCTTGGGGGCAAGCTGCACATGCTCAGTTTGGTGTGTATTGCTAGAGTTTTTTTTTTTTTTTTTTTTTTCTTGGGAGAGTGCATTTGATCAGCACTGTCCAGACAGAGGGTCAGGGACCTGCAGCCTCATAGGACAGTCAATCAGGGGAGAATGGAAACTCCTCCTACAAGCTTTAACCAGACACTGTTAGAAGTCACAAGACCACTACATACTGCTGATGAGAAAAGGTATATAGCAGTTTATATTTACTAAAATAATTTCATTTCTATGTTCTGTGTACTGTGAGAGACCAGATATAGTAAATGCAGGGTACTGGGTTAGTAACACTTTAAATTCTGACTTCATCTTAATCTCTGATGAAGAGGGGATAGTTTGGCCCTTGAAACATTTTGGCTGTTTTGTGATCTTGCTATAATTAAAGCAATTCAGACTTTGCATTTGGTCTAACACTACTATTATTTGTCAGTTTTTAGTCACAATACCGTTAGTAATGGGAAAAAGATCAGCTGCAGGGGGACCACGGGTAATACCGGTGACTAGTCTTTTGTCCTCTCCTTTTTTTTTGTTTTGTTTTTTTAAACCCAACTCTATGCAAGGTGATCGCTATATTTTTTTTGAACCGTTTACTATTAACTTAATTTTGAACACTAAATGTCTTGCTGAATTAAAGATTTACTAAGCAGCAGCTGGAACATACAGTGGCAGTTTCGCTTCTAGTTCTCTTCTGTACTCAGGACATTGGCTATTACAGACAGTAGTCACTGTGTTGTGCCTTCGCCCCTCCCTCTGCTTAGCCATTAACAAAGCACAGTCCTGTGATGACAATGCAGCTGTGCTTTGTGAATGGCTTAGCAGAGGGAGGGGTGGAGGCACAAGACATTGACTACTGTCTGTAATAGACACTGTTCTAATACGACCAGTATCTAGCAGCTGCTCAATAAGGCTTATACCCACTTATTCCATTAAAATGGTCGTAAAAGGTTTCGCAAACAGCAGCCCCGATCCTGGGGTTTTGTGATTGTGTCTCCAACCCCCCCACCCCACTGGTAATCCTGGCTCCTTTCCCCCTTGCCCCTTTTGAGTGTCCCTATAGCAAGGCACTTGTGCATGCTCAATCCCAAGCCAGGCTCTATTTGTCCATTGACACAGCACAGCTTGGCCATGCCCTCCACTCTCTTCTCATAGATGTGTCCAGTGATGAGAGAGGGAGAAGAGAGAGTTGCTGCTCTGTCTTTACAGCCACTTTAAGGCATTTATTAGTGTTCAGACAGAAGTTTTGCAAGAGAGTGAAAATTTAAAAAAAAAAAATTATACTTGTTTATGTGGCTGCAGCATCGATCCAGCGCTGAAGCTGTCCCCCGCTGGCTCTACATTGAGAACTGGGCAATCGTAGAGCGCTGATCTCTCTGTTTTTGTGTCTGCTCTGAGCACAGTCTCCGGCTCTCTGCTCTACCCTGCCCTGCCCCTCCAGCACTCACTGAAGCTCTGGGCTGTGGAGGGGGCAGGAGCAGCTAGCTCAGCCTCTCAACGGAGTCCTGAGAGGCAGAGCCAGCTGCCAGTCAGACTTCTGGGCAGATCCCGACTTTGTCGGGATCCCTACAAAGCCTGGACCTGCTCTGTGACAGCAGACTTTGGTTCTGGACTGGATTGAGATCGGGCTCAGGTATGTATTTGGGGGGGGCTCGGGGGAACTGCATACAGAAGTTTTTTTTTTACCTTCCTGCATAGAGTAGGGTAAGAGAAAACCTTCTGCCTTTACAACCACTTTAACTCAAAGGTCATCTTATCTCAGTACCCGTTTTTTTTGGGGCAGCAAGTGAATTCTGAATTTTTTTTTTTTTTCACAGGATTATGAAGACGTTGCAAATATGCCATTAAATGGCAGGGAGTTTCAGAGCTGGGATGACTTTTGCAATTTCCTGCCAGAATGGAGTAAAGAAAAGTACATTCTGCGTTCATCATCTTCAGTCATAGAGGAGGGCAGCAATCAAGAACCTAACATTCAAGACATTGCAGAAATCTTGAAATACAGCTGGGCACAACTTTCCTGCAGTTGGTATGACAAAACTACAGTTGGTATGATATGTCATAATATCCTCATAGCTGAAATGACATAAATGAGATATCGGCCGTGTCAGACAGGAGTCCAAAGTAAAAATTTTACATTATTTGTACACTGCATTCTACTTTAATATTTCATGCTTTTGATGTGAAAAGCAAAATTGTGCTCATCTGAGCAGGCGACGTCATGGAGTGTAACAATATGCATTGTACAGTATGTATAGTGTATGTTATTAAATGAATGCTATATTATATCAGTGCATCAGAATATTCATAAATACATTAGCTTATTCATACAGTACAGGTCAGTGGACTTGTATTCATAGACCATGGGATATATGCACGCTACCTTCAGGTGACTGAACACTGGCAAAAAACTTTCTTGAGCCGCCCCTAGAATGCTTTCCTTAAACCTGCCCACTCAGTGAGACTTCAGTTTTTTGCTAGTGTCCTTGGGTGATGAACATGTTCTCCTGTGGAGAAGATTTTTCTTGTTTAAACGATTTAATTTTCTCTGACACTTCTTTTAAGAATTAACTGCCTATTGGATTGATAACCCTGGCTGTATACCTTGGGGACCATACCCAAACTCCATTGCGTGTATGGCCGGCCTGTAATGTTTTGGTGACTGTATTTTATGTAAGGTGCTCACCCTGGCACAAAGGTCAGTGTGTAGTTAGCCACGGGGTACTATACAGCTCCAGGACTGTGTTCCAATACTAGTGTTCCCAGACCCTAAGGCCCCCCTCTGGGGTGTGCCCACTGTAACAGGGAAGTGTGGATCTGTCGTAGGTCCAGAGTTGTGCATAAGAGAAAATGTGGTTTTCCTCTATTAGCACTGGGCCGTGCCTTTTTAATATCACAATCCTTGGGGCATAGAACACAATGCAGTTTTACAGGCAGAGGATTTGAGACTTGTTCATGTTTTTATGATACCCCCTGCCATTATGTCTCCAGGGTTTCTCAGTTTTAAATTTAGTGGGTTTTCTCCTCTCTGGCCTTAGTCGCAAGAGGATGAGGTAGCGGTAGCTGCGTCACGCCTTCTGGATGACGTGTTTTGCCTGCCTTTTCTGCTGAAAATCTACACATCTCATTTCTGCACTCCTGCTGCCATCTTCTACTGAGAAACAACCGCAGGAACATTGTCAGAACCTGGTATATATCGGCTTTTAGATTGTGCATGCTAAATCCCAGCCATGTTGCACTATATTCCGTGAGTACCCTGGTGGGGATCCCCTTACTGAACAATGGCGGATTACAGGCTTAAAAGGGGAACTAAACTGTATCTGAGCACGACAAACTGACAAAATTCATTTTTAATGTTCAAAGTAAACTTGCCCATTCATCTGTGTCTCCATGCTTTATTTTGTTGAGAAATCACTTTGACCCCCCCCCCCCCCCCCCAGCATTTCAAGGCATTTCATAGGCAGATGATTCATGTAGCATTTTTTTTAACAAGAAAATCCATGTAGCATTTACTTCCTGGAATCTATCTGCCCTTAGCTCAGCCAGGAGGGTGTGCTTACCTTCGAAAACCCTCTCCTCCCCTCCTCCAGATGAAAGAAAGAAAAATGGCCATGAAGGCACCTGAGATGGATGACAGCCATCCTATATACCTTTTTTGCTCTTGCAGGTTTAGCCCTGCATCTTGGAGTTACTGCCATATCTATTTGCCAGACTGTTGCTAACCGGAAGAGCAAACAGCAGTGTGTCACCGTCGCTTTCCTGCTCTGCTAACCCCCATCCTCTTCTTTGAGGGGTCAGTAGGACAGGACTGAGGACTATGGTTAAGTAGGGTCTGTCTTCTGACCTTCTGACCCCCTATAGTTTACCCTACAAATTGCTAACTCCTGTATTCTGCCCTATATACTACTGCCCTCTGTAGGCAGCCCTACATTTTACTAACCCCCTGATACTGCCCTACTCAACCCAGTCAGTCAGGCTAGAGCTCAGAGCAGACAGCCAGGCCTTAAATTAGTTGAGATTACACTCCAGGCAGGAAAAATAATTTGTGATTAAAAGTGAATGCCTAGTTTCTCACTAAAGCTACCTTTTAAAGCTGAACACCAACTTTTGATATACTTTACATAGTTTGGGCCAGCTTGGTCCAAAACAAACTATCCCCCTCACTAACATGAGGCTGCTGGATGTACAGTATAAACTGTACGTAGCTGAGGCTACGCACAGCATACCGCACTGTGTTCCGGGTTCCAGCCGAGACTTCCAGTCTCATACCCAGAACACAGTAGTCTATCGCAGAGGCGCTCACTCCTTCAGAGAAAGCAACGTATTGTAGCATTAAATACAAAGCTTCCTTGATTGGTAGTTTATGCCGCCTATCCAACAGCCTCACATGTTCATGAGGGACATAATTCATTTGGGCCAAGCTGGCCCAAACAAACTATGTGAAGTATTTCAAAAGATTGAGTTCAGCTTTAAGGCAGGCAGGTTTGCTTTATATTTTTACAATGCCATTTGATTATAGTTTTCTTCGTGCCATCCTTGCTTTTTATTTGGGCTTTGCTAGTTAATTTCTTTAAAAAAAAAAAAGGGCGACCTGTCCTGGTGATCTTTGATTTCTCAAATGTCGTTCAGGTAGACCTCCACCCTCAAAAATTTCCATCCCCTGCTCTAAAATGTCCCTGATCTCTGTGCAAATGTGCAGGATTTTGTGGTCAAAAAATTTGGTCTGCTGAACCTGCTTGTAAGCAGCATCTTCTATGCAATGCTTTTGATGGTGAACAACTATTTAGGGAATCTCCTTGAGAAATTCATCAAGGATGGGAAAAGATGCTCCTACACTGCAAGAAAAACCTAAGTCTCTTACTCCTACAGCTACTACTTTCTGCTCAGCGAAAGAGTTTTTCAACAAGCCTGCCCTGAAGCTTTCCTCACAATGAAGGGACACCCCCACTCCTTGGGGCATCTGTTGGCATTTGAGCCAGTATAGATCTGAAATATCATGGAATTCTCTGCCCAATCTGTCTTTTTTTCAAAAGGATACAAAATAGTTTCTATTTCTGCCCCCACCTCGTTTTTTGCCTTCCAATCTCCCAGCTTCAAACCAAAAGAAGGCAGATTTAATGATCACCTTGCACCAATTTCAGGTACAAGGAGTGGTTGTACCAGTTTTAGAAAAATATGACAATGTGAAAAACAAAGTGACCACACAGTGAAATTCACCCTATAAATATACTAAGCAGCTGAACACTATAAACAGTGAATGAATAATAACAATAACCATAACGGTGATTCTTCCCAGTATCTTGCAACAATACATATAAAAATGCTTGTGACGCTTAATGTCACTCCTGTTAGATTCACCACGTGTCTTCACACAGAAAAAACAAATGCGCTCACCCCTCCAAAGACTTCCACGTTATAAGAGGTTCTAAGCACGCCTGATGTATAACACCTTTCCGTTAATGCAGGGAATCCCCACCACAGCAGCAAGAGGTTTCCCTCCTTAGGTAAATTAATGCACTCTTCCTTCTCTCCTCCTCCGTTAGACAAAAATAAATACTCCAAGTGCACTCTAATGTTTTAATAAAATATACAGCAATAGATAAACCAGTTTGAATGCTGTATTATTGTATTATGGCCTCCTTCCAAAGAAGATATTTTCTTAACTGCAGAAGATAGTTAAAAGGCTTTCCGGTACTTCTCATTGCACCAAATTGACCTAGAAGTAAGTGGTACAAAGATATACTCTGATATCTGGTGGAAAAGCCCTGTCTTCTTCCAAACAGACTAGACTTACTGGTCAAAGGCCCCCTGTTTCACTCAGCTTCCCAGTTGCATGGCTTTTGAAGCCCAAGTTGTAAAGGATAGGGATTTTTCTGAATCGGTTATTCAAATCTTACCCAGAACAAGGAAATCCAGCATTTACATGGATGGCTTAATTTGCCTGGTACAAAGACAGATGGCTGAATCCTAGGAAATGCTCTATTAGGCTAGGTTCCCACTAGCCCGCACTGTGTGTTCTTGTTGATTCCCACAACCAAATTGCACTGCTCTTGTGAGACGCCTGGGGCTGCCATTCATTCTAAATGGCAGCCCCATGCATCTCAGCGTGATCGCAGGTGCGGGAACCTTCGGCCGCATTTTTAAAAAGGTGCATGCACCTTTTTTGTGCGTTTCATGTGGCACAGCAGCCATTCGCACTAGTGTGAACTGAGCCTTACTCATATTTTGGTCATTCTTCAGTCTGGTCTTGACCAGTTTTTGGTCTTGAGTACCCTCAAGGGACCGGTTCCTGCCTCATCCATTATCCTCCCAGAAGCCTCTTGCCTTGCAATCCTTTTATCAAAACTTTTCTTCTATCTCTTATGTCACTTTGGGATCGAAACCTGGTACTTATTCTTTCAGAAAACCCCTTATGAGCCGATTAGAGAGATTTCTTTGGAAGACCTCACATCTAAGGTTACCTTCCTGGTCGCCTTTACGTCCGTTTAGGCACGTTTCTGAGTTTGCAGCTCTTTCTTGTAAAGAGCCTTTCCTCATTTTGCCTAGGAACAAGGCTGCTTTTAGACTAAAACCTTCCTGATTTTTGAAGGTGGTCTCTTCTGTCCACCTCAGTGAGGACGTTGACCTCCTTTCCCTCCGACCTGCTCCAAAACATCACAAGGAAATGACCTTGCACTTCCTGGATTTGGTTATGGCTGTCAGGTTCTATTTGGAGCCTGAGTCCTTCTTTGTGCTGCCTGGAGGGTCTTGTAAAGGAGATCCTGCTTCCCAATCCACCCTTGCCAGGTGGATCAGACAACTTTATTTCCAGCACCTACGCCTTCAAGGAAAGGGTTCTTACCTCCCCCATGACAGCTCTATCCACCAGAGCCGTTTTTGAATCTTGGGCTTTTCAGCATCAAGCATTTGTATATGAGATTTTAGAAGATGCCACATGGCCATATTTTTCATGTTTTACATGTTCTCCAAGTTCTACCAGGCTGATGAGTTCTGAGTATTTTCAAGTTCTTTACCTGTTGTGTTTTTTTTGTTTTTGTTTTTTGTCTTTTTCTTAGTAGGCCCGTTGGCAGTTCTGTTTGCTGTGTTTCCTATCCCTTCAGTTTACAGCTTGCGGCATGTCCCATGGTCTTTGAATACACTCCCTGTGCTGTACAATTAAGATAATAGGATTTTTAACTTGCCTGTAAATTCTTTATCTTGGAGTACAGTACAGGGCACAAGCCCCTTCCCTTTGTGTCTTGATCACTCCTTACTGCTTGCTAGAAAAATGGAGTCCCATATGAGTGCATTCTAGGGGCTGATTTAACAGGTTTTTGCCAGTTTCCAATCACCTGAAGGTAGCCTGCATATAACCCATAGTCTAGGATTACAAGTCCTGTACTGTATTCCATGATAAGGAATGTACCAATCAGTCAAAATTCCTGTATTCCCCCCCCCCCCCCCCTTCCTTTTTATAGTTGGTCATGTGATCTTTATGCAGTACTTTGTAAGTCCATATGAGATATTCGACTGGAGCATATTTGCTACATGTGATATGTCATTCACAAGTCACTGTAGTGTCTTGTATCCATGGCCTGGTCCGCACGGAGCCTGTTGGTGCTCTGGTAGTCATGTGACCAGTTTAAAAAAAAAAAGTTATTTTTGTATAATCCACGTCATAAACCTATAAACTCCTGTATACTTTTTTTTGTGCCTTCCAACATTAAATTAAATTAAATGACATTACCCCCCATTGGTTCCCGAGCTTACCGAAGCCGGTCTGGCCGATGGCTAGGCAGGAAGCCGAGTGAGGGCAAGAGGCTCTATGCTTTTGGAGGACCGGAGTGACGTCTGACATCACACGTCTGCCTCTCGGGCATAAACCAGGGATTTTTTATTTTTTTCCCTTTACTCCCTTTTAGTCAGGCAAAATGTATTTAGATTTTAAAGGTAAATGAAAGATCTGGGTTTTTTTTTTATTACCCCAGATCTCATAATAAAGATGACCTGTCATGCTTATTTCTATTACAAGGGATGTTTACGTTCCTTGTAATTGGATAAATAGTGATCAAAAAAAAAAATTAAAGCGCCCCATACCTCCGAGCTTGCGCGCAGAAGCGAACGCATACATAAGTCGCGCCCGCATTTGTACATTGTATTCAAACCACATATGAGGTATCACCATGATCATTAGGGCGGGAACAATAATTCTAGGACGAGACCTCCTCTAACTCTAAACAGGTAACCTGTAAAAAATGTTAACATGATGCAATTTTAAAGTGTGACATGTTGGGTATCTATTTACTTGGCATAACATCATCTTTTACATTCTACAAAACAATTGGCTAACTTTAATGTTTTTTTTTTTTTTTTTTTTTTTTTTCTTTTTTTAAATTCATTCATTAAAGTTTATTTTTTTTCCCAAAAAAATTGCGTTTGAAAGACCACTGCGCAAATACAGTGTGACATAAAATATTGCAATGCCCGCCATTTTATTTTCTAGGGTCTCAGATAAAAAAATAATAATAATGTTTGGGGGTTCAAAGTGATTTTCTAGCAAAAAAAATAGATTTTTAATTCTAAACAACAAATGTCAGAAAAAGCCAGGGTCAGCAAGTGGTTAAAGCAGTATAAACCCAAAATGAAAATGTAATATATTGCTGTTTCCTTTACCTTTTTTTTTATTTTTAAATGTTCTCTTCACCCGGTGATCCAGCAAGTAACAAATTTTCTGTCCTAGGGTGACAACGCTTACTTATTGCACTGTATCTATAGAGGAGCAACATTGTTACACTAGGCCAGCCTTCCTCAACCTTTTTTACCCCAGAGGAACCCTTCAAATAATTTTTGGGTCTTGGGGAACTCTTGCTAAAACAAATTAACTGGGGGTAAGTGGTAAAAATGGCTCTTTCACTGATAGTCAGTTGGAAGAATGCAATGCTTACATTGGTGGTTGATGGTAAGAATGCCCCTTACATTGGTGGTCAGTGGGAAAAATGCCCCTTTATAGTGGTGATCAGAATTATGCCCTTTCAGACAACTTAAAAGATAATTGGTGTCATGCCACAGAATCTGCAAGGTAGTGTAAGCCCTGTAATTATGCAGATGTCATCAGATGTGAAGTCAATCAGCCACAGCTCAAGGAGCCTCTAGCAACCCCTGGAGGAACCCTAGGAAGCATTTTGAGTAGTGTTTTAAACTTTGCACCTTTGGGGTTCAAGGCTAGTCATTGTGCACCAGTGACTACTGACTGACCTCCACATACCCCAAGGCTGGAAAGAGTTAATATCCATGAGAATAGGCAGAACCCCCTCTGTCACACAGGGGATGAAAAGCAGAGAGTGGCAGCACAGAGCCAGTGTTAAGCATAGTGTACAAGCAGATAACAGAGATTAGAAGTTGGAAGTTGTAACTTAGGAGGCCATCTGGTCATTTACAACCCTCAACACAGTACAGTGGGTGGTGCATAAGAAATGAGTGGTGTGGATTATACTTCTTACACATAAGGGCCTACTCAGCAAGAACTGAATGATGCAGAATGGGTGAATAGAAAGTGACGTATCATGCCTCATCTAGAGAAGGAGAAAGTAACATCACTTCATCATCCATGAAGAAGACTAGGATTGGTTTATGTTGGATGAGAGGTGCATAGGAATGGCTTGTGTATGCTGTGAGTAGGGCTAGAACTGTCATGCCACTTAACTATGTAGGGAAATCTAGAAAGAACAGGAAGTCAATGAGTATCAGACATGTAAGTAATAAGGCTGAAGTATAGAAAGGAGTTGAATTTATTTTTGTTTTATTTATTTTTTATTGTGTATAGGTAATAGGTTCTCTTTCATTAGGGTTTTACCATTTTATCCCTATTTTAACCCTGTTACATTTTAAAGGTATTTATTAAAGAATTTTTTTTTCCTTTTTTTTTTTTTTTTTTCTTAGGAAGAACTGTCCAGCATTCGTTGAGCTATCACTAAGTCCCCAGAGAGACAAACTCATTGTCACACAGTGCACCCCAGATCATATCCACGTCACAGAAGATCCCTGCGATGCTCCTCCCGAGAAGAAGTTTAAGCCCTCGTCTGTTGTTGGATTACCAGCACAGGTGGCAAACAATATATCAAAGAAATTTCTGGAACCAAGTGATTTAAAAAGGCTTCTCCGCTTCCGCTCTGGTGCATTTGAAGACCGGACACAAGTTCTCGCGGAGCTGCAGTCCCTTTTCTTTTCAGACCCAGATGCAAAAGTCAAGCTAGTGTTTGTCGAGGATAAATTGCATGTGAAGAAGATTTTTCTGATGACTTCTGCTATGAGAGATCGGGCTCAGAATCACCCTGAAAATCTATTCATTGATGTGTTTACGGACTTCAGCCAAAGTTTTGACTTGTATACCATTTTTTGTGAGGTGAAGGGAGAAGGATGGACCCCATGTGCTTACTGCATTGCAAAAAAACAGGTCGACAACATCATTCCCTTCCTTACAGGTTTGCTTTGTGAGATAATTCCCACATTAAGTAAAAAGGTAAAACATTTAACCATCAACCCGGATATACTAGAGCCAATTAACCTGGAAAGCCGTTTACCCCATGCCCATGTGAGATACTGTATGCAGGCAGTTTTAAATCTCTTGTACAGTCGTATATCCCACCTGGATGCAAGGTCTGAGGCCCAGATCAAGAACTTCCTTCATATCATTTCTCAGACATGTTCAGTTAAAGTCTATGACCGATATCTGAATGATCTGAAGCCCATTTGTCCAGCAGAGGTGTTTAACTATTACTCCGACACATGGCACCCCCGCAGAAAAATGTGGGTAAAGAAGGATAACAGGACTGAAGAGTCAGAGAGGCATTTATATGATTTGGTTTCTGCGAATCATGCAAAGCTCAAAGCCGAAGTGGGCTTTATGCCCTCATTGTATCAATGCCTGTGTTCTGTACTTGGCAGCACGGTGAAGAGCTCAGCTGATGGGTTACACCTTCAAAATGCTGACATCACGTCATTCTGTGATTATGAAAAGTCTGCCTCTTCGCCTACATCAAATCAGCAGGTAAATTCATACTAATAGTTCTACATACTTTCATCTTACTAGAAGTCTGCTTATCATGAAACTCTGAAAAATGACTATTCAGCTGGTACTCAAGTTGTACAGGTTTTTCTTCTTTTTTTTTTTTTTCACCCCAGGCAGATATAAAAGACACAATTTAAAGCAGCTTAAAGTAATCATTAATCCATCACTTATGCAGAATGGTTTACAACTGCCTACTGAGTTTGAATGGCCTTTTTCATTTCTGTTACTGGAAGCACATATGCTATAGCACCTTTTAAAACACAACCTTTTTCTGTCCAGTCCTCCTGTAAGATAATGCATCGCATACTAGCACATTATGAAAGGCCTACTTTGAAACAAAGCTGACATGTTCCATTTTCACCCGATGTTCCTTCCAGGTTCGCGTGCTCCAGCCTTTTGAGATGGCCGAGCCACAATGTCACTCCTGCACATGCACGCGGGAGTCACAGCCACGGCACGGAGCTCTGAAGAAATGGCATGAGTGTGCCATTCCTTCAGAGCACATGCGCCGGTGAGGTCACCAGCTGCCAAACAAGCGAATATCTCATAAACTAAGCAGGTTTAGGAGATGTTCATTTTACCTACAGGTAAGCTTTATTCTAAGCTTGGCTGTAGGTAAAAGTCACAAAGCGGAGTTTACTACCACTGTCAGCACACACTTTTGGTTTTCTCTTGTCCCTATAACTAAACCTGATGTCCACTTTTATTGCTGGCTTATGAGGTTGATTACACATTACTAGAGAGTTCAAGCTTAAAGTGTAACTTCCTGTTCCATAGCAAAAACAGAAAGTTATAGGGTACCCCTCCTATTCTGGAAACGACTCCAAAATTTGGGATTTCTTTCGATAATAAAGGTAAATGGGACAAATGGTGTGGATTAATCTTCTTAACAAGGGCACAGACCGCGATAAAAATATCTTACAGGTGTTCACCTCCCTCTTCATTCTATCCAAAAAGATTTTAAAAAATAAGGTTTACCTTCCTTTTCTTAGCACGATAGTTGGCTCAATGTGAAAAAGTACAAATGTAATACCACGCTACACCCTAAAATAAAACACAGCAGCTAACACGGCAAATAGACAATTGCAATAATGGTAATAGAGGTAAAAGTGCAGCGCTAAAACTTCAAGTGAAAGAAGACCAACGAATGGGTCTCGCAATGATCAATACAAACAATGTGGAACTCTAATTGAATGGATACACAGTGATTTTGCATGAAAAAAGTCAAAGTCCATGAGTGAATTGAAAAAACAAAAACGTGGTGAAACCAAATGACCCTTAAAAGGGACATAGGCCAAGTGTTCATAACATCATTTTAACATCAAATGGTGGATAGATGATGAGACAATATGTGAAGGTGAGTAATCCCGCCACCGATAGGATGAAGGCTTACCAGATGGTTTGAACTCAAAAGGACGTACGTCCTATGAGTCAAACAAGCTTGTATTAGCAAACGCCAAAGTTGGAAACATCAGATCTGGAGAGCTTTGATGAATAGGCCAAGTCCTCAAAGGGTCATTAGGGTAGTAGTCTCCATGGAAGGTATTTTCATATAGAAAAATGGATAGATTCTCCATATGT
Source organism: Lithobates septentrionalis (assembly GCA_037952835.1). NCBI lineage: Eukaryota > Metazoa > Chordata > Amphibia > Anura > Ranidae > Lithobates > Lithobates septentrionalis. The sequence continues at coordinate 5,807,625 of JBBDGP010000496.1, forward strand.
TCACATGTATGGTCAAAGAGCGGAGAACAAAAAGGGCCACATAGCGTGATTCCGTATAAAAAGTATAAAATTTAATGAGGTTTAACCACTTCAGCCCCGGACCATTTGGCTGGCTAAAGACCAGAGCGTTTTTTTGCGATTCGGCACTGCGTCGCTTTAACTGACAATTGCGTGGTTTTTAGCGGAAACGGTACCCACTTAATTTAAAGTCCCAGGGCGAATCCTTCATTTTTACTATATGTTATAGGGATGGAAGTGTGTTACTGGGGACACCAGACGTTTCTCTTTTTTCTTTATATTGTGCGGTCGTGCGACGTGGCTCCCAAACAGAATTGATGTCTTTTTTTTTCCCCCACAAATAGAGCTTTCTTTTGGTGGTATTTGATCACCTCTGCGGTTTTTATTTTTTTGCGCTATAAACAAAAAAAAAGCGACAATTTTGAAACAAACACAATTTTTTTTACTTTTTGCTATAATAAATATCCCCAAAAATTATATAAAAAAACATTTTTTTTCCCTCAGTTTAGGCTGATATGCATTCGTCTACATAGTTTTGGTAAAAAAAAATCGCAATAAGCGTTTGGTTTGCGCAAAAGTTATAGCATCTACAAAATAGGGGATAGTTTTATGGCATTTTTATAAAAATTTTTTTTTACTAGTAATGGTGGCGATTTGCGATTTTTATCGTGACTGCGACATTATGGCGGTCAGATCGGACACTTTTGGCGCTATTTTGCGACCATTCACATTTATACAGCGATCAGTGCGGTTATAAATTCACTGATTACTGTGTAAATGTGACTGGCAGTGAAGGGGTTAACCAGTAGGGGGCTCTTTTGGTAATGTGTATGGTGGCAGTGGAGCCCATCTCAACGCGTTTCGTCTACATAGACATCATCTGGGGTACCAGTCCACTGTAGACCACGGGTCTGTTTTTCATTTTGCTTTACAGGAAGTGACTGACGATTTGCACTTCCAAGTTCAATGACACACCACGGGTCTGTATTTCATTATTGGGGTCAAACTTCTTATATAATTTCTATGGCTACAGTGGACTGGTACCCCAGATGATGTCTATGTAGATGAAACGCGTTGGGATGGGCTCCACTGCCGCCATACACATTACCAAAAGCGCTGTTTTTTTTTAAACCTCATTAAATTTTATACGTAATCGCGCTATGTGGCCCTTTTTGTTCTCTCTTTGACCATACATGTGAACATATAGGAGAATCTATCCATTTTTCTATACGAAAATACCTTCCATGGAGGCTACTACCCTAATGACCGTTTGAGGACTTGACTTATTCGTCAAAGGTCTCCAGATCTAATGTTTCCAACTTTGGCGTTTGCTAATACAAGCTTGTTTGACTCGTAGGACGTAAGTTCTTTTGAGTTCAAACCATCTGGTAAGCCTTCATCCTAACGGTGGCGGATTACTCACCTTCACATATTGTCTCATCATCTATCCACCATTTGATGTTAAAATGATGTTATGAACACTTGGCGTATGTCCCCTTTAAGGGTCATTTGGTTTCACCACGTTTTTGGTTTCACTCATGGACTTTGTTTATTCATCTTTTTTACTTTGAGTAAAGAAGCTGAGAGGGTGTTCCTTGGAGTCATGTGACCTGCAATGTCATATGTGCTGAGGATTCATAGAAATACATCATCTCTCAGCATAGGGTCGCTGTATGGTCATGGGAAAAAAATGCAATTAAGGCTATAGAAATGTTAAATCATTCATAATTCACCCACTGCAGTGCAGTACATGCTAAGATTTAATGTTTTTAAGTATGTATAATGCTGGGTATCGCTGTCTGGAAGAATACAGGCGCTAGACCACACGGGACATGTGTTGCAACTTTGAAAGGACATGTTTTACATGATCAACTTTCTTCCATTTAGGAAGGGGGGGGTTTAATAAATTTGTCGTTGGGCTTGTTCACTCTTCTGTGGAGGCCTGCGTTTTTCAAGTGCACTTAAAAAAACACAGATCTCTGCAAAGAGCATGTTCCCTGTTGTTCACACTATATTGGAGCCCTCAGGGGCATAGGTTGTGGTTCTGGAAAATGCAGCATGTCCCTTTTTAAAATCTTTAGCTTTTAAAGCTTAAATTTTTTCCGTTTTTAAACTAGTCCCATATCACTGCCTCCGCTTTTCCCTTCTAGAGCCAATTCACACTATGTGCAGTGACACGTTTTACCTCAGTATAAACGTCTATCGCCTCAGGGAGACTCGGGAAACAATTGTTCCCCATGTGTCCCAATTCACACTGCACTGCAGTGTGCTGCAATAAAATAGACATGCTGCATTTTATCGTAGCGTACTTGCGTCAATCCCACTGCAGTGTCATGCAGTGCAACGCATCACACTGCTTGACATTGCATTGTATAAATTGTACATTTGTACACTTCATATAAAGTTTGTTACAAAAAGGGGGGGGCGCGATGTGATGCACTGAATCGTGCACCACACTGCCCCCTAGCCAGCCAACATGGCAGAGTGGCCAGAGCTGTGAATGGCTCTGGGATTTTATAGAGGGTCAGTGTGATTTGCCCCTAAGGGTGGCTACATTCCCTTGCAGGGTCCTTTAGAGCCACCTCTGTGTGCGTGCTCCTGAATGTGAATTTTAATAAATTTGCAAAGATTTCAAACAAACTTCTTTCATTTTGTCATTATGGGGTATTGTTTGTAGAATGTTGAGGAAAATAATGAATTTAATCCATTTTGGAATAAGGCTGTAATGGAAAAAGTGAAGTGCTGCGAATACTTTCCGGATGCACTATATGTAGTGAGCTTGATATCTGCTAGTTTACAGAAATGATTATATTTGTTTAACCCCTTCACGCCGACGTAACACAGATATATGGCCTTCAGCTTCAAGGGGTTGTACCAGGGTGAGACTTGCAGCTGCAGGTATCACCCCGGTATCGTTTTTTCTAGAGGCGATGGTTGGCTTTCTTATGATGATCGATGTGACCAGCTGCTTGATCGTTATCACAAGCAACGGGAGGGGTGTTTTGCTTGCGTCTATCTAGCAAGGTTACTCTGTGGTATAAGCAAGGAAGCTACGATTTCTGCAGTGTGTAAATGTGCTTTACTGTACAAAGATTCTGTACATACAAAAACTATTACAATATTAGGAATACAATACAAGACTGACAGATATCTATAACAAGCAAAATGCCTAGCAACTGAACAGCCTATGGTCTAACAGTACAAATACACTTAAAGGTTACTTATCTTCTGTTACTGTATGTTCGTGATCTCCATTGGCAACGATTTTCCTGGAGCATCAGGCAAGTTTCTTCTATCATGAGTGGCGTCAGATGTTACAGCATGATGGCGTGTGTGTCCCTACTCACCCCTTTTATGTATCAGGCTGTTTACCATAGTTACCAAACAGAAAACATACCTGTTTACTGTATCTGTAGAAACAATGGACAGTTGCAAACTGTCAATTGAATACAAAAATGGTATCTACGTACCATTGTCTAATCAAGCCAACACCTGACAGTAATCTAACAGTCATTCTTTCAGTTTGAGAGCTGAAAGAACCTCAGACAAGTACATTTCTTACTTGTTTACTGTAGCTATAGAGACAATAGCCTGTTAATTGAACTGTCAATTTAATACAACAATGATATTTACCCCCATTGTATAAAACAGCATTTGTTTGAGAAATCTACTCAAGCCAAAGAACTGACAATATCTCTATGACCAACCACTATTGTGTAATGTTATGTCCCATGTATCGTAAGTCTGATTAATAAAAAAAAAATCATATTGTAACAAACGCAACACATTCCGCCCTAGATTTTTTTTTTTTCCTTTCAGACTCCATACAGAAAATCACTTCATTATTATGAAAAACTAATTTTAAACATTCATATTCCTTGAATGCAACACCTCCCATATTTCTGTGATTGAGAAGGTGTCTAAAAAGTTCATTAGAAAGTCCATTCTAAAGTTCTTTAGAAAGTCCAGGCTTGTAATTCATCAAAGGCCTTGCTCTCCACAGCTCTTGCGATCTTCCGTCATTCTTTCCATCATGTAACCACTTTTCTCTGGTCTTCCTATGGATCAAATCGGAGACAGCCTGTGGAGTGGAAAACAAAGCGGATTATCTGTTCCTTCTAATAATACATAAACAGTAGATCCAGGCCCATCAGCTAAAATCTCTCCTCTAAATGGCTTCTTGCCTGGATATCTGACTAACACTTTGCCCCCTGCCTGTACCCACTTCTGACCCTCCCAAAGAACATCAATATGGAGGAGATGAAATATACTGATATTTCCCAGAAGATCACTGCTGTTTATTTTGGAAGGTTTGCTGTTATGTAGCCTCACTTTCCACTCTTGCTGAGAAGTATCCACTAACCAGTCAGAGTCCCAGCCACTGTCTTGAAGCTCATCTGTCAATGCAAATGTAACTTCAAACCTTCCTGCCAGATTCCCTCTCATTCCTAGATAGGCTTCATCTTCATATACGTCACTCTTGGTTTCTATGTCATGGGAAACAGTAACATGGCATCTGTTAAGCCCTGTTCTTTCAGGAACCTTACATAAATACTGAACTCTGCACTCCAGCTGTGGAATCTGTGCCCCAGCCCCTACCATCCTCTCATATGGTGTGCTTTTGGCTATTGGCCTAGAATTTAACAACATGACTGCCTGTGTGAGGACCCGATCCCACCCCCTTAGTGTATGTGTGGGTGAAAGTTTGCATATCTGGTCCTTCAATAACCCGTTGCATCTTTCAATCAAACCAGCTGCTTGTGGATGTGACACAACCAGTACATTCCAGAATCTTTGGCCCACTGCTGTACTGTTGATCCAGTGAAGTGTGAGCCGTTATCACTTTGGACTTGTTTGGGACAACCATAAGCAATGACAAGTTTCTGGAGCAGTTGAAGCTTTGCGGCTTGATCTGCACGTTTGCAGGGATGAACAAGCATAAGTCCTGAATAGGTGTCCACTCTAGTGCAACAATATCTCAGTCCATTATGTGCATCAACATGCCCCACTTTTATGGTGCGGGAGTGAGCTTCCTTCCAGATGTAGTCCCAGACTTCCTTGCCTCCCCACACCACCTTTCCATGAATCATCCATTTATTGGACTTCCACGTGGGCATCCAAGTTGTCAGTCCTTTTTAAAAACCGCCCAGCTGTCAGTGTAGATAGTGACTTGGGAACAAGGATCCTCCTGAAGAGTCATCACTACAGCTTTCAACTCTGCATACTGACTGGACCCTCCAATTCCGGTCTCCTGCAGGACTGTCTGTACTTGGGTTGTAGGCTGCTGCTGTCCATTTACGCCCAGATGAGGCGACTATGGCTGAACCATCCGTGAACCACGCTGACTCCTTCATGACCTCTGACAGAGACTCAAAGGGTGGAGCCTCTTGAATGGGGGGATGACTGCAGCACAGCTGGCCAGGTGCTGGTAAAAGTGCAAGCCCTGCCAACTGCTTTGAAATGTCTCCAACATCCCCAGCTGCAATACCCCCTCTTTCTTGAAGGTACCACTTCCATTTCATCAGTGTCTGGTTCTGGGCTACAGCTGCCCTAGTGGTCAGTTCATTATCTCTCACCCATTCTGCTATTGGCAATGCAGTATGGATGGTGACTGTGTCCTTTCCTGTAATGGTCTCTACATGTTGAAGTGCTGTGTAGGCCCCAAACAAGTACTTCTCTAGGGGCGTGTATCTCTTCTGTGCCCCTGTCAGTTGTTTGGACCAAAATCCAATGGGTTTTGCACTTTCCTTTCTTTTCATTTGGCTGCCACAGACTCCAAGATATGGTACCATTCTGCTCCACTACATCCAGCTGAAATGGTACTCCTTGTCTCACGGGTCCTAATCCCTGATGCTGCAAAATAGCTTCTTTAGCAGCCAGGAATGCAGTCCACTGCTCTGAACCCCATGAGAACTCAGTCTTTTTTCTGGTGACATTTATATATATAGGCCTCAGAATCAGTCCAAGATGTGGGATGAACGATCTCCAGAACCCCACAACTCCAATGAACTTCTGTGCCTCCTCTTTGGTGGTAGGGGGCGACAGAGCCTGGATAGTTTGCACAACTGTCTCTGGAATTTTCCTCTGCGGCCCAGTCCACATCATTCCTAGGAATTTCACTTCTGTGGCAGGTCCTTGGACTTTGTCTCTGTTGATAGCCCACCCTCTGTTCTCCAAGTGCTCTATCAGCAGGTGCAGTGCTTCAGTTACATCTTCTTTTGTTACAGAGATCATGATGTCATCAATGTAGTGGAACACAGCGACTTTCAAACTCAGGGTACTTAAATCTTGGGCAATCAGTCCATGACAAATAGTTGGAGAATGAACATGGTCTTCAGGAAGCACTGTGAAAGTGTACTGGCGGCACACCATAGCAAACTGGTCTTGACACTCTGGGTCTATCAAAATTGAAAAGAAAGCATTAGCCAGGTCTATCACAGCATGTTATTCTCCTGCCTCTTTAGCAATTTTCTCAACAATTGAGATCATATCTGGTACAGCTGAATTCAATGGAGGTGCAACTTTGTTTAGACCTCTGTAATCCACAGTCATTCTATATGTCCCATCAGGTTTTTTTACTGGGAACACCGGAGACGAGAAAGGACTTACAGCAGGTCTAAGGATCCCTACGCTCAACAGTTCTTGAATAGTCAGCCCAATTTCTTTGTGGCCTCCAGGAAGTCTGTACTGCTTGAGACAGACTGGCTTCTCTGGTGGAGGAATGTAGACTGGTCCATTTCGCATGACCGCTGACCCCAGCCTTCACCACCCTAACCAGATACGCTTTATCAGGATACCCGAATGTGAATGTACCTCTTTCAGTCTGAATTGACTGACCTTGAAGTACATCCATCCCAAGAATATTTTCGGGTAACTCTGATACCAAAACATTTGTCATAAATCCTGATCCCTTGCCAATAGCCAATTTCACCCGTATCCTAACTGCTTGTGTAGTTTGCCCTCCCATACCTTCTACATAAATCAATTCTCCTTTGTGATGGGAAGGATTTCCTTGCAAAAGTGTAACTTCAGCTCCGCTATCAACTAAAGCCATTACATGTGTAGGAGAAGATGACTTCCCCCACCATACAGTGACAGGTGCATATGGGCGTCGGTCTCCTGCTGTCACTGCCCTCACTGCTATTACAGGAGACTCACCTTCCCTTCATAGAGGATAAGGAACCTCCCAATCCCCTTTTCTGATTCTCTCTAACTCCTCCCCAGGATAAAGAGATTTGTGTTCATGTTCAGTTTTGGGAATTGGTTTGGGGCTAACAGGAGGTGTCTGTTCTGTTTTCTCTAAGTCCAGGCTGGTGTTATCTTCACTAGGAGTAGTGTTTCTAACCCTGACAGTTTTCCCTACTTAATGTTTCCACCTCTTCAGCATTTCTGCAGTAGAAATGCCATCTATCTCATCTTTAGGTACTCCTGCCTTTAAAAGGTCCACCCACATTTGTTTCCTAGAAATAACTAGCCTGGTTTCCTCTTCACCTCCTGTCTTCTCTACCCCATTCCTTTTTTTATGTTCTTTTCTGCTTGTATTCTTCCTGTTTGGCCTTGACCTTATCTACTGCCCTGACAGGTTTTGTTTGTCTCCTCTAGCTCCCCCAACTGGCTTAAAAGGGTTGTGGCTTCATGAATCTTGCTGTTTAATCCCAGGCCTCCCAACAAGAACAATAATGGAGCCCTGAGATTAAATGGCGCAGATTTCATCAGCTTAGAGCGCAGAGCAGACGTAAAGGGTTCCATATCTGGACCCATCCATTCTGGAAACATATTTAATCCGGTTATACAACCCATCTCACGTAACCTGGAAATACCCTCTCCTATTGATCTCCAGGAGTAGGTATTTTCCAGGTCAGTAGGACTAGCGTATACTTGGACTATTCCATCTCTCACGAGGTCTAACAGTGAAAAATTCACGCTAAACTCTTGGGCTTTTCGCATTGCCTGACGCAATTGTGGATCATGGGATAACACTCCTATAGTCACTGCTTCCTTACCTGACAAAACAACATTGTCCGCCCCTTCAATCCCATAAGCGTAGGAGCCAGGTCAATAGGGGTTCCCCAGACCTTTGTTTGTATTGTTTTGCCAGCTCATGGAGTTCAGTTTGTGTAAACTCCCGTACTTCTTCAAATTCAACATCTCTGGGGTTGCGATAATGCACCTTCCCATCTGCCATATCCTCTCTATCATGTTGCAGTTACCTATGCTTAGTAATGAGAGGTCTGGCATACTTTTTCTTTCGCACTAGCGGATCATCATGTGAAAAATCTCCTCATCCTCACTATCATTTAAGGAGAGCACATCCTCACAATCCCAGTTTTGGGATGTGACAATGGCACGTACCCTGGCTTTACTAACAGGTTTACGGCCCTTCCTTTTCCTTAAGGCATTAATTGATTTGGTCATGAGGGCTGCACACCGCTCTTGCACATCATCAGCCCGACTAGCAGTTGAACGCACACACTCTGAAGCAACTGCTAGCTGGTCTTTTAATACCTTTACTTCTGCCTCTGCCTTCTCCCTTCTCTGTGATTCAGTGTAAATAGCAATAAGGAAGTGCCAACCCACTGTGGACACTGTCCTCTTCTCTGCTTTACTTAAATCCAACCCCTTAAGGCTAAAATCTACAAAATGATCTGAGACTTTATCACCCCAAGTCAGGTTCTAGGGAGAAGCATACTTCACAAATTCTTTAGCAAGAGGCTCCCACTCATTGTCTCTGGCCCAGATAGGTAAGCTGCACACTTCCTTCTGGCCATCAGAACCCTCTGCAGCCTTGCTTTTCCTAAACCGCTTACGCAGCATTTTACCTAGCACAAGCTACACAACACACTACAGAAAAACAGGTCTGCTTCAGTTGAATTATAGCACAGATCCCGGACAAGCTCCCAAATGTTTTGCTTGCGTCTAGCAAGGTTACTCTGTGGTATAAGCAAGGAAGCTGAGATTTCTGCAGTGTGTAAATGTGCTTTACTAAACAAAGATGCTGTACATACAAAAACTATTACAATATTAGGAATACAATACAAGACTGACAGATATCTATAACAAGCAAAATGCCTAGCAACTGAACAGCCTATGGTCTAACAGTACACTTAAAGGTTACTTATCTTCTGTTACTGTATGTTCGTGATCTCCATTGGCAACGATTCTCCTGGAGCATCAGGCAAGTTTCTTCTATCATGAGTGGCGTCAGATGTTACAGCATGATGGTGTGTGTGTCCCTACTCACCCCTTTTATGTGTCAGGCTGTTTACCATAGTTACCAAACAGAAAACATACCTGTTTACTGTAGCTGTAGAAACAATGGACTGTTGCAAACTGTCAATTGAATACAAAAATGGTATCTACGTACCATTGTCTAATCAAGCCAACACCTGACAGTAATCTAACAGTCATTCTTTCAGTTTGAGAGCTGAAAGAACCTCAGACAAGTCCATTTCTTACTTGTTTACTGTAGCTATAGGGACAATAGCCTGTTAATTGAACTGTCAATTGAATACAACAATGATATATACCCCCATTGTATAAAACAGCATTTGTTTGAGAAATCTACTCAAGCCAAAAACTGACAATATCTCTATGACCAACCACTATTGTGTAATGTTATGTCCCATGTATCGTAAGTCTGATTAATAAAAAAAAAAAAAAAATCATATTGTAACAAACGCAACACAAGGGGGCAGCCCCCCCAAAAATACATCTTATCGATCCCATATCCCTCCATAAAGTGTACCTGCAATAAAAGTGATCAGAAAAAATTAATTTAAAAGGACAGTGTAAATTAAATAGATTAAAAAAAAAAAAACGAAAAATTATATGTAAACAGTGTTCAAACCACACGTGAGGTATCACCGCGATGGTTAGAGCGAGAGCAATAATTCTAGCACTAGACCTCCTCTGTAGCTCTAAACTGGTAACCGTTAAAAATGTTTTAAAGCATTGCCTATGGTGATTTTTAAGTACCATAGTTTGCCATTCCACAAGCGTGCACAATTTTAAAGCATGACATGTTGGGTATCTTACATTATACAAAAAAAATTGGGCTAACATTACTGTTTTGTTTTTTTGTTTTTTTTTTAATTCATGAAAGTGTATTTCTTTGCAATTGTTTTCATTTGAAAGACCGCTGCACAAATACAGTGTGACTTAAAGTATTGCAATGATCATCGTTTTATTCTTTGGTGTGTCTGCTAAAAATGTATGTATATATATATATATATGTGTGTGTGTGTGTGTGTGTGTAAAATATATATATTGTGTGTGTGTTTGGGGGTTCTAAGTAATTTTCTAGCAAAAAATACTGATTTTAACTTGTAAGCAACAGGTGTCTGAAAAAGCTTTCTTTTTTATTTTTTGTGTTTAGGGACAAGACGCTCCTGTATTGACATCCAATAATGACGGAACTCTCCACACAGCTGCTTCCTCAGAGAATTCTACAGATGAGGTATTGTGGTATGCTGTTTATTCTAAATACACAAATTAAGTAATCAAATAAATTATTACAACTCTAACTACAAAACGTGCTTTTGTGTTTTTGTATTGTACTCGTAAGATGACACTGGAACTGATTAGTGGTGTCTCCCTGCTCAGAACTCCATTTTAACATCTTCAACAAAAGGCTACCACTGGTTAGAGCTGACTTGCTTTCTGTGACATAACAAAGCCTGACCTCACAAAACACAATTACTCCAATGATTTTTTTTTATTGCCAAAGCAGTGAATTAAAGAGGAACTGTGGGCAGAATAAAACATAACATATATTATGCCATCTGTTACTAGCATTACTACATCATTCTTTGTGGGGTTTTTTTGTGTCCCCTCTGTAACAGTTTGATTACCTGTTGGTCTGGTCAGCAAGTCTATTGTGTGTCACTTCTGTAAAGAACATTTAAATCTACTAGTCCACCTAACACTACCCTCTCTACAAGTGCTTCATAGATACAGTGGAGGAGTGAGTGTAGCCGCCTGAAGCAAGTGTGTTACTAGCTGGATCACCAGGCTAAAATATGTGGGGGGGTGAACTTAAAAAGAAAACAAATGTAGCTACCACATTTAGGGATTGGTCACCGCAATATATTACATAGTAGTTGTGTTTGGGTTTATATACACTATAAAGGCCACAAATATCAAGCATCCTTGTTCATAGTGAGCAACATACTATATGCACAGCATGTTACTACTAGTGTCAAGCAAATTAAAAATTTTAGTTAAGCAGCCAGTGTTATGTATTGGCAGCTCTATGGAACCGTTATTCTGGTAAAAGGCATCGTTTACATCTATAATTGAGCGTGTGGTACTATAGGTTCATAGTAATATGGCAGACCAGACAACACCTTATGCAGACTGAGATTAAAGTGAATAAGCTGAAGTCTAGCTGGTCCAATCTACTTTTTCTTATTTGATTTATAATTTGAATGTTTGCTTCAAGAAAGCATTATTGTGTTTTTCATTTAGTACACATCTTAAGCTATTAAGTTACCATGAAAATAATTTTTTATGTATCTTTCGAATTTTACTTGTTTTGCTCAGCCATATTTTTATTCCAAAGAAATTTTATTTTAACCATATATTGAATCGGTACAGTAGAAGTCACTAGCAATAAAATGCAAGTCACCTCAGTGGGAGCAGTCACATAACTGTCGTCCTCATGTGATAAAACGACTGAAAGTGACCATCCATTATGTATTGGGAGTATCCCTACTCCTAAGGCATTGGTGTGTATAGGGAAGATGGTCAATTGAAAGGTAAATAAAATAAAAATAAATAAAATAAATAAAGCTGGTTATTTGTCAGAGAGGTCTGATAACATGCACTCAAAGTGGGCTTAGTAGATGATGAATGTCCAGACCTGAGTGAATTTGGACATAGTCATTAAGAGTTGCATCCATGTTTTCATTGGGGAAGAACAAATTCATTTTCTGCTTCACTTGGGTGATTATGGAAGTTAGGGACCCGTGGCAAATAAAAATGTAAAAAGATGAAACTATATTTGTGTATGTTTCTGCCTTTAAATTCTGAGAGGGAATTCACACTATATGCTGTGACAGATGTTTTACTGTATGGTAAAACGTCTCTCACCACAGAGACACACAGGAAACCATTGTTTCCAAGGAGTCCCATTCACACTGCAACACAGCCCATGGCAGACATGCTGCATTTTATCGCAGTACACCGCGCTGAATCACACCGCAATGCAGCGCACCACACTGTTGTACAGAAAAAAAAAGAAGAGAGGAGACGTGTGATGTGGTGAATCGCTCCAGCAGCTCTGTAATGCTGTGTGAATTCGCCCTTAAGCTTATTTTGAGGTTTTATAATTCATATTTTCACTGCTCATTTCATACTGAAATTTTTGGATTATTTCTCTAGCCGCTATGTGTATGTCTGAGACGCCGAGAACATTTTTACTGTAAAATGACAGGATTACATATAGTACTGCATTCAGTAAAACGTGGTTACTTTTTAGAGCGCAGAGTTTAGTGTGGGCTTTTGGGGCAAAAAGAAGTTGAAAGATTAAAAAAAACGCTGCCTAATCAATCCATACAATGTACACTTAAACATCTAACTGTGCCTATTTAAACCCTTAACACTAAGTCGAACCCTTAACAATAGGTTGAACCCTTAAAATTAGTATGTAATACCTAACCTGCCTCCAATATGTTTCTAAACCTAAGAGTTAAGCTAAAGACCCTTACTTCTGACCCTGACACTTGGCACATGATGAAACAATTGTCTTTCAAGATTTTATATGTGTGAACTACGTACCTGGTAAGCAATACTGGATAACACAATGTAGAATTTTGCGTTTTTAATAATGGTTTTCTAATACAATTTCCTTTCACTAAAAGAAGAATTCTTGGAGTGTGCGGATGTGGAGGAGTTGTATGGTTGGCCTGGGGCCCGATGTCTTCAGGCTTTGTACTTGTCTTCAGATCCATTATTAGACCATTACTTTCAAAACCTTGCCACAGATTTCACCCAGAGTGCATATTGTAAAAGTGTAGTGATTTGTGTCTCAGTAATGCAAGTTGAATGAGATACTATGTAACAAATTATAATGAACCCGGCTGACCCTAAAAAAAATTGCCTACAGTAAAAAGTGCCCTTGAGTCTTAAACCCAGGCTGTACATAGAGGCTTGACTTTGTAGTAAGGGAGGGTTATAACCACTCCCATTGGGGAGATTTCCCTTTAACTTTCCTGTACCATAGCCAGAACAGGAAATCTCTCCAATGGGAGGGAATCCCTGGTTGTCACTAGAACCAATGCCCCACTGGAAAATTTTACTTCTATTACTTTCTGGTGACAAACTTCAATTTGGCATTCTTTCACTTTCCATAAAAATGGTAAACGTAACAAAAAGGGAGGGTGAATCTCCCTAACAGGGCCACAGACAATAAGCACCCATCAGTATTTATTTTCTCCCTTGTGTTCTAAACTAAAAAAAAAATGTTTTGCCTTTTTTGTTATACTTTTTAATCCCTGGCATCAATGCACATTCGCAGGTTCTGCTGTTTCATGCCAAAAGCCTCTATAGGCAGTAAAAGATTTTTAATGAGTCGAGCTGACCTCTAGACACTAGTATTTGAGACACCATCAACACTTTTGTTAACTAAATATTCTTAAAAAGAGCAGCATGGTGTGCCGATGGCCTGGTAAGTTCTCCACATGTTACAATCTCTAATAAATCTACCAACTATGTAGTACAAGGACCTGCTTGATTGAATACAAATTGGATAGATTAAGTAGGTCCCTATATTATATAGTTTTGGTAAATCTGAAGGAGATTTACAAATCTGACTGGCCAGTCTTTGTACACATGTGTGGTTTAGACGCATCTTTAATGTTGGCGGCTACTTCTTTGGTACTTATCCACATTTATGGGGTTCTCACTGATGTTACTTGCAGTTAGTATACCAGAAGTCTTGGTGTCCCAGGACTCATCTATTTTACCTATTCAGCCAAACCTGAAAAGGGAAGAAAGCTCCTTCTATTCTGTTTGGCTGCTCCAGCTGAATAGAAGTCTTCTTTCCACTCTAGGCTTTATAACACTTTTGTGAATGGTCACAGAAGCAACCAAAGAAAGGTCTCCCAGTTATACTTCCATGTTATGTGCCTGACAGTCTGTTACCAGATTACATTACAGCTGCCAAGACTATGGAGCTTTAAATCAGATGATTGGCGAGAATCCCATATTATGTTCCATACCTTGGTCTGTACATTCTATCCATTGGTTTCCTTTAAAGTAGATCTCAAAGCAGTGTTTCTTGCATATATCTGGGAGGAGGTTCATAGCAGTGAGCAGTCACTAGATGTGCCTCCACGACACTTTTATGAGGCTTAAACATTGCCTTTAAGACTGCATCTCCTATCACTTCTTGCTATTTCAGGAGTTGGAGTATGGGAGACAACGCAGTTACCTTTACCACTTGGTAAATCATGGCTGCGTTGGTGAATGGTGCTGTCTGCGCTATGGTGGGCAGGTCCAAGTTGTAGAGGCAGCTTTGCTCATAAGAGTGCAGGTAGTGTGATGATTTTATTTTGCAGTCCAGCACAGATGCACTTAAGGGTTTGTTCACACCAGATGCTCTCGGATGCATTTAAACACATGCACAGTAAAATTGTTTTCCCGCCACCCTTCTTTACACCCCTGCATTCAGTTCCAGTGCTTTCAAAAAAAGGACAGCGCACTGCATTGTTTTTCACCAGAATGCACATAAATGCAAGGGGGAGAAAAACAGGTAACTTCTAATTTGGCTCCTCTGGTGATCCATACTCTCCTGCTCACTTCCTGGTTTAGTAGAAAATGTGTGCATATGGTTTGCAGAGCTGTGCAGGTTCCTGTGCATATCTGGAGATGGCTAGAAAAAAAAAACATGTAGATGTTGAGGCAAGTCTCAGGAAGGAGCAGAAAGTGACCTAAAGAAAATGCTAGCATATTCCTTCGATTTCAAAGATTTTTTTAAGTGAAATGCACTGGAACACATTACTAATTCATTAACCCCATAACGATACAGTAACACATAAATGCGGCGTCCTTGAAGTGGGCTTTAAACCTGGGCACCACATATATGTTCCTGCGCTCCCAACACAGAGATCAGGCTCTTGCCCACACTCGTGACTCCTGGTCCCCTGATCTCTGTAATGGCCTCTGATTGGCTATCACAGTAATAAATCAGTCCCTGTGCAGCCCATCCACATGTTTTCTTTCTCTTCTGAATGGAAAGAAAAATATGTTGTATCTTTTTCTCCTTGCAGGAAAGAAAGGTATCCACAAACAAATGTGTGAAAAAAAATGTAAAAAATAAAGACAGAAAATAACTAGATCAAGGTTTGATCTAGGTTAGTGTTAGGGTCAAGGTTGGGGTCAAAGGTCAGGTCCGCATATTTTGGGTAGGACTTAAAAAAAAATATATATATATGGTTTTTTAGGATTAGTGTCCGTGTGATTTAGGTAGGATAGAAAAAGCAAAATGCTCGCTATTGTTTCTGGGCTGTACTTCAGGTACAAACAACAAATAACTTACCACATATGTGGTATCGCCGCAATCGTTGGGTGCAGGAAAAAAAATTTTTTTGAGTTGTTCTTTGGTAAGGTATGGAGTTAGCAAAAAATATACAGCCTAATTTTTAAATAAATATTTTTTATTTTAGTACTTTGGGACAGTTTTCCTTTTGATGCCATGAAGGGGGTTAAAAAGACTTGGAAAATACGCATGTAAAAACACACTCTGAATGTGGGGATTGTGCTGTGAACAAGCCCTGAAAGATGGATGTCAATGCTGGGAGAAATTCAGAAGCTGTTTTGATGCCCAAGAATAACAAGTGAAACAATTACACTATAAATGGCGGTATCATGAGATGTGTTTTGAGTCTCAATAATAGTAAAGTATTATAATAAGGCAAATGGATCAAGTGCAGCTGTTATACGTCCTAAAACTCACATTTTTGCCCACATTTGCATTTAAAGCTTTTTTAATGATTAGATTCAATGCTTACAAAGATTGAGGATTTTTTTTTTCTATTTCAACAAATTGTACTTACGCTATTTCATCTTCCATCTGTCCCAACAGAAGCAAACGGACCAAATGTGTTAACTGACACTTCGTTCGACTCATGTCCATCCTGCGCTTGCTGTGTTTTCTGGTTGATCTGAAGCATGAATGAAGTCTGTCATCTCTGAACATGATCATGGCATTGGGCTTGTCAGGTCACCTGACACAGTCTCTGATTTACTGTTAACTTTCTACGAGTCTTTCTCCTCTCTCTCTAGTCGGTATTTTGGGAGTGCATGTAAATATAGATTGTTTTCCAGATGCTGTTGTTGGAGTCTTTCTTTCCCCCCTAGAAAAATGCTGTTTTATTAGAAAGCTACTGTGCGTAGTTACTTTAGGGGCTTTTCCTTGTAAATATTTGCTTTTATTCAAACATTTAGTAAGGGACATTTTATGCTATGCATAGGTGTTCCCGAGAATTAATTATGTTTAGTAATTTTCTCCTAAAATTTTATTTAAGTGTTCCTCTTTTCCAATATTAAAGAAAAGTATATATTTTACAAGTAAATTAATCATGACTGCTGTTATATGCTTGGTCTTCAAAGAAAGAAAATTGTGTATTTTCAGTATTTGCTTTGATTCATTTTAGTAAAATTCACCTTAAAATCATTTCTTTATACATTTTCCACATTTTATATGCTTGCTGCTCATTTTGTCATCATTCCATATTCCTTTGCTTATGCTTTCTGTGCCATCCATTTGCACGTTATACTGTAGGCAGGGCAGCTAGAATACTTACTGAACAATGACATATAACTGCAGGTAACGAAACCCAGTATGTCTTCTAAATTGTGTTCCTAGCTGACCTTACATTAAAATGCAAGGTCAACTTTTTTTTTTTTTTATTAAGAGAATACATTTGTTTTCCATTCTTATAATAACATTACTTAAATAGTGTACATTTCGCAAAGCAAGGAACAAGGAAAAAGAAAAAAAAGAAATAAGGAAACAAACCATACTTTCTCCCTTCTCTCCAACCCCTCCCCCTTCCCTCCCCTTTCCCCATACATTCCTCACATTCATCTTACATTCTCGCCTTTTCTTCCTCTCTACCTCCGTCATATCTAAATGTTCCAAGTTATTCCAGCTCCAGCCATTGCTTCCATATTTTTTCAAATCTCTTGTGATTCCCCCTCTTCTTGTGTGTATATATTTCTCCTTCCTAATCGTTTCTTTTACCACTTTCACCCATTCTGCTACCGTTGGGATTT
This sequence comes from Lithobates septentrionalis, assembly GCA_037952835.1. Lineage (NCBI taxonomy): Eukaryota > Metazoa > Chordata > Amphibia > Anura > Ranidae > Lithobates > Lithobates septentrionalis. The sequence continues at coordinate 5,824,920 of JBBDGP010000496.1, forward strand.
TTTTCCTGCCACTTATATGCAATTAGTTTCCTTCCCTGAAACAAGCATCTGGTTATTGCTATCTGTGTAGATCCTAATACACCTTCCTCTTCAATTAGACCCAAAAGGCACACCTTGGACTCCGTATCCAATGATGTCCCAAACACAGAATTTATTTTTTCTATTATTCCACTCCAATACCTATGTAGCTTGGGACATCGTCATATCATATGTACCAAGTCTCCCCTCCTGGCCCCACACCTTTGGCATTCTGCATTCGGCCTCCTCCCAAACATAAACAACTTCGCGGGTGTATAATAAGACCTGTGTACCAGGTATAAGTGGGATACGATTTGTGAGGGGGAGAGCAAAACTTTAGGTCCTAATGCCAAGACCCGCCTCCATTGCTCCTCGGTTATTGGCCCCACATCCTTCTCCCACTTAACCCTGTTACCATGTTCCACCTCTCCTTCCTGTCTTGCTCCCCTTATATGATCATACATATCAGATATTAACCCTTTAGATGTTCTAGCATTACCAGTTTCCTAAGAGTGGGCATTTCACTCCACTCTGGTACCTTCCCACTAAATTGTGTATCCAGGGCATGCCTGACTTGTAGGTATCTGTAAAATAATCGGTTTGAAATCTCATATTCTTCCCTTTATGTCCTGAAATGATTTCAATCTGCCTGCCCTGTACAGCTGTGCTAGGTAGTGGATGCCTTTCCGATCCCATTCCCCTATTTTCCTTTAGTTCCTTTAGGTTTTTATTATCCCATATGGGGGAAAACTCAGAGAATCCGCCATGACCCAACATGGTCTTAACAGTTTCCCAAATTTTCATCATTAATTGGGTTGTTGGACATCTAGATCCAAAGGAATCTGCTTCCACCGCCCCCGCTACTGTACTATGACCGGTATCATTCAGCAACAACTTATTTCCTACCTCCCTTTCTACTGATAAGTTGCTTCCCCTCATATACTGTATTTGTGCCGCCAAAAAATAATACCTTGGATTTGGCTGTGCCAGGCCTCTTACCTCTCTCAGCCGCTGCAGTGCCTGCAAGCGGATCCTTGCCGCTCCGTTTTTCCTTGGTTTTTTTAACCAATGTTTTGGGATCCATACTGGCGAGTTATGTATTGCATATAATATTTGCGGCATCCACACCATCTTGATTAAATTGCTCCGTGTAGCTACAGAGAGAGGTAGGTGATTTCACACCCTACTCTCTGTCTCAGTTTTGCCATAAGTGGGACTACATTTCCTGCTATAAACTGCCCTGGGTGCCTTGTCCTACTAATACCCAAACATCTCATTTGGCTAACTACTCTTACTTGGGTTACCTGTTGCTGGAGTGGTTCTGTAAGATGGTCTATTGGCAGAAGTACAGACTTTTCCCAATTAAAGGTCCCAAGGTCAACTTATTACTGTGCCCCCTGAATAAAAAACACCAACTCAAATCTAAAAATAACTAAAGGATTAAAAGAAAACTTTAAAAAATACTAACTTGGGACTGTGGCTTCTGGCCACTTCTGTAGGCACTAGTTAGGCCACTGTGCCAGAGTGTTACCTCCTCCTCAATAGTGCTGGAACTCATTTTTGTGGGATTTCGAGTGTTTGATGCCATCCTAAATATTTACAAAATTGTCAACAGTTGTCATCTCAACAAGTGTCCCCATTGGATGACTCATGATCCTTTTTATCCTTTTTATTCCTTATCCGCTGGCAACTCAATCTTTCCTCCTTGTCAATTGAAGAATGTCAGCTTTCATTCAAAAAGATAATTGTGCTTGACAAACAATTCAATTTCCTGCTGTGTAATGGGTAGGTGTTTGCTGAAAAGTTTTCTGAAAAGATTAGGTTGTTTTATTTCATTAAAAACTGCTGTGTAAAATCTACATTAAAACAGAATGCAACAAGTTGCAAATCTCAAACTCCTATTTTATTCACAATAGATATATCAAATGTTTAAACTGAGAAAATGTATCATTTTAACCACGTCAATTAAGGGGAACTTTCACCCCCTTCCTGCCCAGACCATTTTTCAGCTTTCATTGCTGTCTCACTTTGAATGACAATTGCGCGGTCATGCAACACTGTACCCAAATTCATTTATTAATTTTCTTCACACAAATAGCTTTCTTTTTGTCGTATTTAATCACTGCTGTTTTTTTTTATTTTTTACTAAAAATAAATAAGACCGAAATGTTTGGGGGGAAAAAAAAGTTTTTTCTTAGTTTCTGTCAGTAAATTTTGTAAATAAGTAATTTTTCTCCTTCACTGTTTTGCACTGATGAGGTGGCACTGGTGGGCACTGATAGACGGCACTGGGGGGCTTTTCTGTAATCGGGGCACTGATGAATAGTGCCCTGAGTACCTGTCCGGGTGTCCCCTGTGAGGAGATGCAGCTGATGGACTTTCCTCGCCACACACTCTGTGTGAGACGATGAGTCGATTTTACTGGCACTTCCGCATTCACATGTGACGTCTGTGATTGGACACAGCTGATCACATGGTTAGTGATCAGGGTCACGCTGTGTCCTAGGAACACGGTGTGGCCGCCGCGCTGCGTGCGAGAACAGCGGTTCTGGGGCGATGTCATATGACATTGCCCCAGAACGAAAGCCACACCACTCCCCTGTCATTTGACCTTGGGTGGGCTGGCGGAAAGCGATTAAAGGGAAAAAAAAGGTAATTTTGAAATTGATGAAAGCCATGCATGACAAAAAGGTTGGGACAGGGCCATGTTTGGGAACTGAGACCAGTTGCTGGTGTTTTGGGAGAGGAATGTTGTCCCATTCTTGCCTGATATAGGATTCTAACTGTTCTACAGTCCTGGGTCATCTTTGTTATTTTTGTTTCAAGATGTGCCAGATATTTTTAAATTGGTGAAAGGTCTGGACTGCAGGCAGGCAAGTTAAGAACCCGGATTCTTCTACTATGAAGCCATGCTGTTGTCATAGATGCAACATGGCATTGTCCTGCTAACATTTGCAAGGGCTTCCCTGAAAAAGACATCTGGATGGGAGCATATGCTACTCTAAAACCTGGATATACACTCACTGGCGACTTTATTAGGTACACTTTGCTAGTACCAGGTTGGTTTCCCTTTTGCCTTCAAAACTGCTTAATTCTTCATGGCATAGATTTAACAAGGTGTTGGAAACATCCCTCAGAAATTTTGGTCCATATTGACATGATCGCATCACACAGTTGCTGAAGATTTTTCGGCTGCACATCCATGATGCGAATCTTCCGTTCCACCACATACCAAAGGTGCTCTATTGGATTGAGATCTGGTGACTGTGCAGTCTATTGGAGTGCAGTGAACTCATTGTCATGTTCAGTAAACCATTTTGAGATGATTTGAGCTTTGTAACATGGTGCATTATCCTGCTGAAAGTAGCCATCAGAAGATGGGTACACTGTAGTCATAAAGGGATGGACATGGTCAGCAACAATACTCGGGTAGGCCATGCCCTTTAAGTGATGTTTAATTGGTACTAAGGGGCTCAAAGTTTGCCAAGAAAATATCCCCCACACCATTACACCACCAGCCTGAACTGTTGATACAAGGAAGGATGGATCCATGCTTTCATGTTGTTTATGCCAAATTCTGACACTACCATCTGAATGTCGCAGCTGAAGTCAACAACAATCTTCTGTTCAATTTTGGTGAGCCTGTGCGAAATGTATCCTCTGTTTCCTGTTGGCTGACTGGAGTGGCACCTAGTGTGGTTTTCTGCTGCTGTAGCCCATCTGGTTCGAAGTATTGTGCGTTCAGAGATTTGTTCTGCATACCTTTTGGTTGTAACAAGTGGTTATTTGAGTTACTGTTGCCTCTATCATCTCAAACCCATTCTCATCTGACCTCGACGAGGCATTTTTGTCCGAACAACTGCCGCTCACTGGATAATTTCTCTTTTTCTGACCATTCTCCATAAACCCTAGAGATTATTGTGCATGAAAATCCCAGTAGATCAGCATCTCAGACCAGCCCATCTGGCCCCAAAAACCGTACCACGTTCAAAGTCGCTTAAATCCCCTTTCTTCCCCATTCAGATGCTTGGTTTGAACTTCAGCAAGTCATCTTTACCACATCTAAATGCCTAAAAGCATTGAGGTGCTGCCATGTGATTGGCTGATTAGCAAATTGTGTTACCAAGCAATTGAACAGATGTACCTAATAAAGTGGCCGGTGAGAGTATCTTTCAGCATTAATGGTGTCCACATGTGCAAGCTGCTCATTTCATACACATTGATGCACCCCTACACCATCAGAAATCCCTGTTATCAAGCCAGAAGGTCCCTCTCCACTTTAGCCTTTAGGAGAATGCAGTGGGCTCAGTTGCTAAAAAGTCAAATTTTGATTAGACTGACCACAGAACAATTTTCCACTTTGCAGCAGACCATTTTTAGAGAGCTTTGGCCCAGAGAAGACGGCAGCATTTCTGGATCATGTTTAGATAGGGCTTCTTTCCACGATAGAGCTTTACCTTGCATTTTTGGATTGCACGGCAAACTGTTTACAGGAAAGGAAGCCACACAACTATGGTGACTTGCAGAAATGAGTGGAGTGGCAACCTCAGCCTGGACTCCCACCAGGCTGAGGTTGCCGCTCCATCTCTGCAAGACACCATAGATGTGCAGCTTTCAGGGGCTACCCTCCTTCCCTTGAATCATTACAGGAGCCAGGACAGGCTCCATCCCCTGCCAGCACTCTAGCAGCAGATGCACTGTCTACATACCCCCTCTCTATCGAGCCTGAGCGGCACACATATATTCCCTGGTCAAACTGTGTTCACAGACAGTGATTTTTGGAAGTATTCCTGACCCCATGCATTGATTTCCATCACAGAATCATGCCTGTTTTTAATGCAGTGCCGCCTGAGGGCCCAAAGATCATGGGAATTCAGTATTGCGTTTTAGCCTTGATTCTTGCACACAAATTTCTCCAGATTCTTTGAATCTTTTTATATTATGTACTGTGAATGATATATTTAAAGCTTTTGCAGTTTTACATTGAGGAAGATTATTCCAAAATTGTTTGACAATTTATAGATGCAGCTTTTCACAGATTGGCGAACCTCTGACCAGCTTTACTTCTGAGACGCTCTGACTCTGTAAGATGCTCTTTTTATACCCAATCATACTGACCTGTTGCCAATTAACCTAATTAGCTGCAAAATGTTCTTACAGCTCTTATTAGTACCACTTACTTTGCCAGCTTTTTTTATTACCCTGTCCCAACTTTTTAAAAAGGTGTTGCTGCCATCAATTTCAAAATTACCTTCTTTTTTTTTCTTAAAATGGTACATTTTCTCAGTTTAAACATTTGATATGTTTTCTATTGTGAATGAAATACGGATTTATGAGATTTGCAAACCATTGCACTCTGTATGAAGATTTTACACAGCATCCTAACTTTTGGGGAATTGTGGTTGTAACAACTATTTGTTACCTTAAAGAAAACCTGTTGTATGAGAAAGAGCTAGACAACCATGGCTAACCTCCTAACACAAAAAAGCAGCGCTCCCTGGGTAAAGTCCTAAGTCATGTAAAGTACGATTAAACTGGTCGATAGATGGAAGAAGTTTTTATTGCACTAAGAAGATGAACAATCCCTGCAGTTATCGCTTCTCGGCCTTTTGGCTAAGATCAAGTGTAGTATCTGTTCTTCTCAGTTGCCAGAGGAGACGCTGTGCTGCTCCCATAGGGGAGGGCTGGCAAATCCAATGGTGTAATTGTGCCTGGAAGGGCGGTTTCAGCAGGGATTATGTCGAGCTGCCCGACCGATTACTGGGGGTCGACCACTGGTTGCGTCTGAGCCGTCTGGAAGGGTGCTCCTGGTGAGGATGGGTGCTGCATTGGGTCTGGCCAGAGGGTCGGGTCCATGGCCTTCTGCCCTAGATTGGAGTAGTCCTAGCTCTGGTCAGTTATTCGGGAGAGAACACCGACTCCTCTTTGTAGTGGGTGGGGGAGTGGTTAGTATCTCCTGAATGTGATTAGGTAGGAGTGACGGTTGAGCCTTTGGGGTAAGGGCTCTCCCCAAGCTTCCAGAACTTCAGGCCTTCCTGGTTGGGGTGGGGGCTGCACTGGCCTGGGCTGTTGGTCAAGGTTGGGACAAAAAGCCTGTGGTGAATGTGCCCCCGAAGTTGGCAGTTCAGGAGTGCTGTACAATCACTGAGTGAGGGTCACTTTGATTTATGGCACCATGGTCACTTCACCAACACACGTTTTTCACACCTGCCTCTAGGGCCGAGCCTTTTGGCTAGGACCAGGGGAAATTTTTATTCCTGGCCGAAGGACATGGCCATTGTATTGCACAATGGTCACTCTTTCACTTCTCCCACTTCCTTCTCCCCACTTTCCTATTTATTTTAAACCCGTGTGTGTCACATTTTTGTATTTTTTTTTTTTTTTTTTGTTTGATTTTGCACGTTTGTCACAGTGTGAGTAGGGTGTGGGTCCTCGGGCCTACCCTTAAAGTCTTGGGAGGGGGTGGACATAGGCCTTTTGACTTGGTTCGCCCTCTCTCATGAGGTCTCCCTTCAGGGGAGTCCCACCAAGTACTTGGGTGGGTCTGTTTCGGCAGACCTTCCAGAGAAAGGGGGTCTGTCTGGTTTCAGCCAGATGGACCTAGTGAAGTACCTTAGTCCCTGGCTGGAGCCTAACGACCCGGGGGATCAGGGTAAGGTCCTTCCAATGGAGGACTAGTGTAACACCCGTTGCACGTTTTGTGTCACCTCTTTATGTGTGCACTTTTTTTGGCACCGGGTGGAGTTTTTGGGTGTGTTTCACACGCCACGGCCTTTAAAAAAAAAAAAAAAAAAGTTCTGTAAAGGGCTGTGGGATATAAAAACAAATGCAGCAAACAGTCATACAGCATAAAGCATCAAAGTAAAGAAATGTTTAAAATGTTTTTAAAAAAAAAAGCAAAACTACCACACAGAAAAACTGGGTAGGAAGAAAGGTAGTATAATCCAGGTGGCTTGCTGGTAAGATGTAAAAAATGACTGTTCCTCATGTGGTTCAGGTAGTTGACAGCCTGCTGGAGGGTAAATGATAAACAGCCCGATGGCAGCACACAGGAGACCAAGCTCCTTTGGTCTGCAAGTTGGAAAACTGCACCTGCGAGATGACACTCTGCTGGCTGATGAGGAGCTGGGGCTTATTGTGGGGCACGGCTGTGCCAAGTTGCCAGATAAAAGAGGGCTTTATCCACAAGTCATGGCAACCAAAGCTTGCGGTTCACCACCCTAAAATTAGACTTCCATCCCTTCACATCCGTTTTTGACATCACCAGTGAGCCCAGATCTCGTGGCTTTGCTTGGCTCTACCGATTCTACCATTCCATTGTGGATTACGCCGTGTACATCTGGCAACTCGGCTCGGCTGTGCCCTATGATCAGCCCCAGCTCCTCATCAGCAGCCAGCAGAGTCTCATCTCGCAGATGCAGTTTTCCAACTTGCAGACCCACGGAGCTTGGTCTTTTATGTGCTGCCATCAGGCTGTTTATCATCTCCTCTCCATTGGGCTGTCACCGTTCCCCATGTGGTTCAGGTAGTTCATTTTTCTTTATCGTACATCATGGGACACAGAGCCTAAGTAATAACTTAATGGGTTATGGGCCACATTCAGGTGATGGACACTGGTATACCCAATACAGGAAGTTCACTTCCCTATATAACCCCTCCTCCTTCCAGGAGTACTTCAGTTTTTTCGCCAGTGTCTAAGGCAGTGGTTCTCAACTCCTGTCCTCGGGACCCACTAACAGGCCATGTTTGCAGAATAACTGAAATACATCACAGGTGATATCATTTGCTGCTCCGTGATTGCAGTATTCTTGTCTGCATCTCCCCAAGGTAATACTTAAATTCTGGCCTGTTAGTGGGTCCTGAGGACCAGGGTTGAGAACCATTGGTCTAAGGTGTTGGTCATGAGTGAAGATGTGCTCTGAGGAGCTCCAGGAGGGATCCATGCTGGATTTAAATTCCTCCATAGACCGGATTCATCTAAGCCACTGAGGCCACAGGATGGTACCCGGGCCTCGCATAGAAGAACAAGGTTTTGCCTGTAAGCCTCTCTTTTGAGGGCTGGACCCCAGGAACCAGGACTTTTTTCTATATATAAATCTTTATTTGTGAAAGACAGGGTATTACAGTGCAAAATAAAAGAAAGTTAAAAAAAAAGGTACATTTACCAAAGATAATATCGTCTAGTAATGCACCGATCATTCCTTTTTTTGTTTTTTACATGAAAAGAAAAGAATACAAAAACATGGATGATAAACAAACACAATTGTATTTGATGCTGTTAAAGTTTAGAAAAAAAAGCAATTGTCAGGTAACGGGACAGCGAGACAGTCTCAGTCAGGTGACTGAGATAAAGAGACTCAGCCCGTCTTACTGTCTGCTGAGTATAAAAAACATCTGTCTTCCCAAGAGGAGTCCTTATGTGTAATAAATTTAGCAGACTTCCTGTACAGCATTTAAGTTATGGTTTATCGTATAAGGTTAAGGGATGGGTCAGGCAGGCATGTGCGGGAGGAGGGGGGCGAACCTGCGCCTCCAGCTAACCTCCCGCCCAAACCCCCCCATGTCTAGGCGTAAACACCATGGCGGCACATAGGTGCCAATACCCCTTACAGGTCGGGGTATCACATGGTATCAAACTGCCAGATCCTATCAGGTCACCCTGCTCATCTATTTCTCGCCCATCAAACACATTGCCTATCTGTAAGTAGACGGCCATGATAAGTTAAAACAGAGCATTAGTAAGTAGTAAAGGGAGAAAAGAAAGGTAGATTAGAACATACTTGGAACCTCACGTCCAGCTCCGCCTCCGCTCTGAGCCCCGTCATCATCTCCACACATACTGGAAAGCTAAAGAGGAGAGAAAAAAGCTTCCCACCCCTGTTCCCTCATGTGGTTATATGGCATAATGGTGTGTTGGAACCTTTCAGCTCGTGTTTCCCAGCTGTGGGCCTCAAAGACGTCCCTTCAAAGGATGGGTCCGCCAGTTCCAAGAGAGCTATATCTAAACTAGAAGGCATGTGGCCTGGGTCCGAGACATAGACGGTCCAGGGCTGCCAAGTTGCGGTAAAGCGGTCACGGACACCCCTACAGGTGGCGATCCAATCCTCTGTCTCCCGGATGTCACTCACACTGCAACACCATTCCTCCCTGGTTGGGGTTTGCGGGCGTCTCCAGAAAATGGGGAGTAGCCGCTTAGCTGCATTTAGCAAGTGAGGCAGTACACTTTTCTTGTACTGGCTCATTGACATGGGAGGAATGTGCAGCAGGAAGTGAACCGGAGAGAGAGGTATGCCCATAATTTCTTTGATTTGGGACTTGATGTCTTCCCAGTAAGGCCTGATCACAGGGCATTCCCACCAAATGTGTAGAAGGGTGCCCCTGTGACCGCAACCCCTCTAGCATTGGTCTGGTGTGGATGGGTAAATTCTAGCTAAGTCTGCCGGTACTCTGTACCAGCGCATCAGTATTTTGTAGTTCGTTTCCTGCGTCTTGTAGTCTATTGAGCTGGATCGAGTAAGTTGGTAGAGGGAAGATAATTGGGCGGGGATGAAAACTACCAGGACTCTTTTTGGTCATGCTACATTACCTAAAGTTGCTTCTGAGGGGTGCTATACAGGTCCAAAGGAGTGGAACCCATATTATAAGGACCCGGTCTTTGAAGGTTTACTAACGCTGCCCGCCGTGAAGGGTGATGTTTGGATCTGTCTGTTTTCAGCAGTGTCCTGCAGTGAGGAAAATGTAAGGGAAGAAGCTTAGGAACTGTAAAAAGTCCACCTATGCCTTTTTTCTTCCATATAAAAAAACATTGTGATACCTTAAAATCTCCAGTAGAGGGAGTAAAGATAAACATACCTTGGTACGTTGCTTCTCAGCAGCTCTGTATCCAGCTACAACAGCGTTTGTGTGTCCCAGTAGCCAGGCGGGGGGTTTGTAATTGAACAAGGTGTTCCTCTCCCCCCAATTGGGGAAACTAAAGGGGCTGGGGGTACAACATTATATTATGTATTATGGCTCCAGCTAAAATATTAAGCCTCAACTGCTAAGTAAACCCCCCCCCACCGGAGGGGTGCTGGGCGGCTTCTTTATTACCATAATCACATCTTAGTATGTTTTTACCTGCCTTTTAGATATAGCCTTGTTGCGCCCCATGTAATGTGGAAACCTGCCAGAACGCCAGATGGCGGTTGCAGCCTCCTCTCCTTCGGGTCTGCATTACATACCTGAATGCCGTGCCGTCTGCGCGGGCTAAGGTTCATTTAAAAAAATAGAAGGGCGGGTCACTGGAATGGGCGTGGCCTAAGGCAGACGGCGCCATGTGCGGGACTCAGCGTCCACACGCTGGGACGCTAATCAGGCACACACCTGAAGTTTCTTTATAAAACAGACGCTCTTATAACAGAAGGTCTTTATCAGAGCAGCTGAAGAGAAGAAGTCTGTCACACAGGAGCGCTGGGGCACGTAAGGGGTGTATACAGGCACTTCCAGTACAGGAAATACATTGTTGCTCGGCATCAAGCTGATCTTTCTGGTGCCATTGTTATTGCTAGACTATTGCTCAGCAAGTAGTATGTTTTACTAGAGTGCCTCTGCTTTTGTGCTTAGCACAATGCTTCCAGAGTTACCACAAAGGTACCAAAAATTCAACCCCCAGCCACTGGGAACTCCAGCCATGCCTCCACACTGTCATCCTCTCCGGAGATACCAGATATGGCAAGCCAGGGTGAGTCATTGGAACCAATTGGTGGTGCAACTGCTTCTCACACTTCAGCCCCTGTATACGTGACGGAAGATGCATTTTCCTCTGCCCTGCAGGGCTTAGAAGGAAAATTAACGTCTTTAATCGCATCCTCTATCCAAATAGATAGGAAGCGTGCTAGATCCCCCCCCCCCCACCTAAAACCCCTTACCAAGGGAACAGTGGATACAGGATGAGGTATTACCCTCAGGCGATCACGTGGAAAAACAAGCCAATTATTCCTCTGCGGAGGCAACAACAGTTGAACCTTTTTCAACCTCGCAATCTGAGAGATTGATGATACAAACTCTTACGGAGATGGTTCGTTCCACTTTCATGCTACCCCTAACAGAGTCAGCTGAAAGTTTGGTTTCTTCCTTGGGTTCTTTAAAACCTTTACAGCCTTTTCATGCGTTTCTGGTCCATGCATTACTAGAAAAGCTTATTTATGCTAAATGGGATCACCAGCATAAGCATTTTCTCCCTCCAAAGAGATTCTCAGTTCTCTATCCCATGGAGCAGAAATTCACCAAAAGATGGAATGTACTAGCAGTTGACGCTGCGATTTCCAGTGTGAATAAAAGTTTAACTTGTCCAGTAGACCATGCACAAATGCTTAAAGATCCAACAGATAAAAAGTTGGAATTCCTGTTAAAATCCTCTTTTTCCTTGGCAGGGGCCGTTACTCAGCCTGCATTTGCTGCAATAGGCATCTGTCAGTCCCTAAAGGACCAGTTCAAAGAGGCCCTTAAGGAGGTCCCTGCACAACAGGCCCCTGAGTTGGTCGAACTACCAAGGGCGCTATGTTTTGCCATAGACGCTATGAAAGACTATTCACCAGGCGTCCCGCCTTGCGCTTGTGCTGGTACACATGCGTAGGACCCTTTGGTTAAAAAATTGGTCAGCCGAAGCACCTTGCAAAAGGCTTCTGACTAGTTTCCCTTTTCATGGGGAGCGACTATTTGGGGATGATTTGGATAAATACATCCAAATGATTTCTAGTGGGAAGAGTACTCTTTTGCCAGTCAAAAGAGAGTATAAAGGTCCTTCATTTAAACTGACTCTTTCTCCTGCGCCAGGGACATCCGCCTCTAGGCAGTGGCGATGGCCTCCGCCGTCAGACTCTAGAGAAAAACCTCAGGGTCAGGCCCAGGCACAAAAGAAGACCTGGGTCTGGAAATCTGCAAAGCACAATACTAAAGCCTCATCATGAAGAGGTGCCTCCCCCTCGCCAGAGTGGGGGGAATACTTCTGCAATGCTCAGAAGTCTGGCAGAAGGAAATTCAGGACAGATGGGTCATCTCCACTGTGTCTCTAGGATACAAACTAGAATTTGGGGAGTTTCCACCATCTCGTTTTCTGAGATCAAATGTTCCAAAGATCCAGGGAAAAGGCCATCTCTGTTTCAAGCATTAGATTGATTACTGGCTCAGGGGGGTGATCATACAGATCTCCACAGAAGAGCAAGGTTTGGGGTTTTATTCAAACCTTTTTATGGTACCAAAACCAAATGGAGATGTCGGACCCATTCTAGATCTAAGAAATCTAAATCGGTTCCTGAAGATCCACTCCTTTCGCATGGAGTCGATCAGGTCAGTAGTCTCTATCCTACAAGGAAGAGAACTTCTGGCGTCCATCGACATCAGGGATGCATATCTGCATGTCCCTATATTTCCAGCTCACCAAAGGTTTCTGCAATTCGAAATAGAACAGCAGCACTTTCAGTTTGTAGCCTTGCCCTTCGGGCTAGCTACAGCACCCCGGGTGTTCACAAAGGTGCTGGCCCCACCTCTAGCCAGGTTAAGGGCACAGGGCATAACAGTCTTGGCGTACCTAGATGATCTATTGCTAATAGACCAGTCAGTGGCTCGCGTGTTAAGTGTACGCATTACAACCAGTTACCTGGAAAGTCTGGGTTGGATTCTCAACCTAGAGAAGTCTTCCTTAAAACCGTTAAGAAAGCTGGAGTACTTGGGCCTGATCATGGACACAGCCCAGAAAAAGGTGTTCTTGCCTCCGGCAAAAATCAACTCCATACGAGAGCTGGTCTGGATGGTCAGGTCGAAAGGAAACCCCTCAATTCGCCTTTGCATGAGGTTGTTAGAAAAGATGGTGGCTTAGTTCGAAGCAGTCCCCTAGGCCCAGTTCCATTAGAGACTGTTGCAAAACAGTATCCTGTCTGCTTGGAACAAGACGATCCAAGCTTTGGACTTGCCAATGCGGCTGTCCCCAAGGGTGCCTCAAAGCCTCAATTGGTGGTTACTAACCCAGAATCTGCTTAAAGGAAAATCCTTCAGACCAATTAACTGGAAAGTAGTAAAGACAGATGCCAGCCTTTCAAGCTGGGGAGCAGTACTAGAGAAAACGACTGTCCAGGGACAGTGGTCAAGAACCGAAAAAGCCTTGCCCATCAATATCCTAGAGATTTGGGCAGTGCGTCTGGCTCTGAAGGCCTGGACTTCCACATTAAGGAATTGTCCTGTCAGGATCCAATCCGACAATGTCACAGTTGTGGCCCTGTATCAATCACCAAGGGGGCACCAAGAGTCTCTCAGCGCAGAGAGAGGTGAACTATATTCTAACTTGGGCAGAAAGGAATGTTCCATGCCTATCAGCAGTCTTCATTTTGGGAGCAGAAAATTGGCAGGCGGACTACTTAAGTCACCAGCAGTTATTCCCGGGGGAATGGTCTCTCCACCCCGACATTTTTCGGGCTGTTTGCCAAAGATGGGGGACTCCAGACGTAGATCTTCTAGCGTCCAGATTCAACATGAAGTTAGTCAACTTTGTGTCCAGGACAAGGGATCCACTCGCATGCAGAACAGATGCGTTGGTGACCCCATGGGATTAGTTCTCACTGATCTATGCATTTCCCCCCTATTCAGTTGCTGCCATGACTTCTTTGCAGGATCAAGCTGGAAAGAAAGCTGGTAATTCTGGTAGCACCAGCATGGCCCAGAAGGTCATGGTATGCAGAAATCGTAAAGATGGCAGTGGAGAATCCATGGTCCCCGCTAAGGCCAGACCTGCTTTCACAGGGGCCGATATTCCATTCTACTTTACCAACGCTAACGGCCTGGCTATTGAAACCCACATTCTGAAGAAAGGTGGGCTTTCCGGGTCAGTTATCTCTACTTTGATTAATGCAAGGAAGCCAGGTTCCAGAACTATATATTATAGAGTCTGGAAGGCTTATGTTTCCTGGTGTGAATCCAAGGGTTGGCACCCTCGGAGATATATCATAGGCAGAATTCGTGCCTTTCTACAATTAGGCGTAGAGATGAAATAGGCCTTGAGTACTATTAAGGACCAAGTCTCAGCCTTATCGATCTTATTTCAAAGACTGCTTGCTACGCATTTTTTAGTCTGGGGTTTTATGCAAGGGGTGATACAGATTAATCCGCCAGTTAAATCACCTTTGAGCCCTTGGGACTTGAATGTAAGTTTTGTCAGTGTTACAAAAACAGCCATTTGAGCTGATACAGCATATTCCCTTAGTCCTTCTGACAAGGAAGCTAGTGTTCTTGGTTGCTATATCCTCAGCAAGGAGGTTTTCGGAATTGGCTGCTCTTTCTTGTAAAGCGCCATATTTGATTATTCAAGAGACAGAGTGGTGTTACGCCCTCGTCCAGACTTTTTACCATAAGTGGTCTCAGGTTTTCACCTGAACCAAGATATTGTCCTGCCATGGTTTTTTCCAAAACCATGTTCCAGGGAAGAGAAGTCACTACATTGTCTTGATGTGGTGAGAGCAGTGAAAATCTATTTAAAGACAACTGCTCAGATTCGTAAGACTGGTGTCTTATTTATTCTGACAGAGGGTCCTAAGCAAGGACAGGCGAAATCCACTGTTGCTAAGTGGATTCGGCAAGTTATAATTCAAACTTATGATTTAAGGGGTAAGATTCCACCTTTTCAAGTTAAGGCACACTCTACGAGGTTGGTTAGTGCTTCTTGGGCAGTGCGTCATCAGGCCTCCATGGTTCAGATCTGCAAGGCCGCAACTTGGTCTTCAGTACATACATTCACAAAATTTTATCATGTGGATGTAAGGAGGTATGAGGATATCGCCTTCGAGCGCAGTGTGCTGCAGGCAGCAGTATAAATCCACAGGTCTGGGGGTGCCCTACTGGTTGTCTCTCCCTCCCCTCAAATAGCATTGCTATGGGACAACCCATTAAGTTATTACTTAGGCTCTGTGTCCCATGATGTACGATAAAGAAAATAGGATTTTTATAACAGCTTACCTGTAAAATCCTTTTCTTGGAGTACATCATGGGACACAGAGGTCCCTCCCCTCTTTTATGGGGTTTAAGTATATTGCTTTGCTACAAAAACTGAGGTACTCCTGAAAGGAGGAGGGGTTATATAGAGGAGTGAACTTTCTGTATTGGGTATACCAGTGTCCATCACCTGAAGGTGGCCCATAACCCATTACTTAGGCTCTGTGTCCCATGATATACTCCAAGAAAAGGATTTTTACAGGTAAGCTGTTATAAAAATCCTATTTTTACATCTTACCAGCAAGCTACCTAGATTATACTACCTTCCCTCCTACCCAGGTTTTCTGTGTGGTACCGTTTTTGCTTTTTTTAAAAAACATTTTAAACATTTCTTTACTTTGGTGCTTTATGCTGTATGACTGTTTGCTGCATTTGTGTTTACATCCCACAGTCCTACACAACTGTGCAGGGTTTGTTCATCTTCTTAGTGCACTAAACTATTTTTCCATCTATCTACCAGTTCAGATGTACTTTACGTGACTTATGACTTTACTCATGGAGCACTGCTTTTTTGTGTTTTGTTGCTAGTCTTCCATTTTCAGGTGGTTAGGCAGCTGCACTGTGTTGTTGCCTCGTTCATCCGGGTCCTATACCTACACATTGGACTGACAGCTCTTAGCGCTTGAGAACTTGGTGTGTATTTTACCATGGCTAACCTCCCAAATGCTGGTTGAATTGTGGTCTCTGGCTTCAGTCCTTTTAGAGCCACAGCCCAGGAACAGGTTTGGGAATCGGGTTTAGGGTTGCCACATCATCCCTTTAGTCCAGGACACACACTAATTACACAGGTTCTGTGGCTGATTAAGGTGGTAATTAAACTTACTTGGTGCCTTATCTGCATTAAATCAGCCTCAGAACCTGTGTAATTATTATGTGTCCTGGATTAAAGGGATGATATGACAACCCTAGTTCCAATCTCACTAGCTGTTTGTATGTCCTGGGTCAGAAAGTAATGAACCCAGAGAGCCTGGGGCTTTTCATTTTCATAAGCTTGAGCATGGGCAGCTTCAATCTCTCCTCATGTGTTGTGTTTTCTGATCATTCTGGAAATGCTAGCTGCCTGTCACTTGTGTTGATTAATTTTATATTTCAAAATTTTCTTGACATGTAAGCCCCTCTGTTGCTGTATTATAGGAGCTTCACCCTGCCCTTGTCCACACTACTGGTCAATGAGGCCATACATTGTTATACCACTCTTAAGGCTGAAATGGTGTGAGGTTTAGGTCCAAGATTGTTGTGTATACACAACGCCACCCAAAGATCATATGTTGTATATGTGACTGGTGTGCACTGCTGTTCCTGGCCATTTACAACACTGAGACAAACTGTTCAAATTGGCACACAGAAGGGTGGAGTCCACAATAAAGTTAACTTTTGTATGTATGCACAACACAACAATTGTGCAGTAACATACCACACCATTTACAGAGCTTGTTGCATTGTGGGACAATAATAGTATGAGCTCAGTGAATGGTGCAAGGGGGGCAGGTGAGCAGTGCAAGTCCTTCACATTTGCAGCTGCTGCTATTAACCCCTGCAGCACTGGAAGTTCAGTGGTCTGGGTAATATTCAACATCATGAAGGAAGGATTTTTACATAAAGAAGCTGGTAAAGCCCCTCCAAAAAGAAAAATGTAATGAGGGTACATAAAAAGACATTATCTTTTCTTTCTTTTGTTATTGTGCTCCAGGCCACTCCAAGATCTCCTTCCCTAGCAGCCGGTTGAACATCAAAGTGGAAATCATGGGGGGACACTTGCCGTAATAGCTAAAACTATGCAATATACTTGAACATTATGGCACACAAACCCTCTGACAGTGCGGAATACATGATCTTCTTGTCGCTCTGTCTCTGCTGCTGACAATATCGCCTGGTCTTCTGGGTTAGTCATTTTCACCTATCTTGATTGACCAGCTTGGAATGATATAACTTCTGTTTATGTGCAGAAGAGTTAATTAATGCCGACACCCAAAGCATTGAAGAATGTACACCAAGCTGGATATGTGCTGTAAAAATGAATAGCAGGTAAGGTGGAAACTTTTATGGCAAAGAAATACTGGGTCTCTTCTGCAATGGGTATATGAGCAAAACACACTATCCTACACAGACCATGTATGTTTATACCAGTATAAGAGCCATGCACAATACACCACAGAGATCCTGTATGTACAGGTGCATCTCATAAAATTTGAATATCATCAAAAAGTTAATTTTTTTTTAGTAATTCAAAAAGTGAAACTCATATTTTATATAGATGCGTTACATACAGAGTGATATATTTCAAGCATTTCTTTCTTTTCATTTTGACGATTACTGGAGGCGATCAGCCTGTGGCACCGCTGAGGTGTTATGGAAGCCCAGGTTTCTTTGATAGTGGCTTTCAGCTCATCTGCATTGTTGGGTTTGGTGTCTCCCATCTTCCTCCTGATAATACCCCACAGATTCTCTATGGGGTTTAGGTCAGGCGAGTTTACTGGCCAATCAAGCACAGTGATACCATGATAATTAAACCAGGTATTGGTACTTTTGGCAGTGTGGGCAGGTGCCAAGTCCTGCTGGAAAATAAAAAAAAAAGGGGAAAATACTGCGCTAAACCAAAAAAAGGAATTACGAATAGCTGCTAACACTCAAACAAAGTCCAAAGCAATATACAAAACATTAGTGTTGCGCTGAATAATGTGACCATGTGATTGGAAACATCTAACCATGTGAAAATAAAATGCACATAGGTAAATGTACTGGTAACTGAAAGCAACCAATACTCACAAAGTATAGTAAATATAAACACAATCAAACACAAAAAGTGAATGTGTGAAATGTTCGAACATGTAACGCAAATTATGCTAGTGAAACACGATATGATGTCATGGATAATATATCAAAGTCCACATGAGTGCATAAAAAAAAAAATGGTAAAAGTTCTTTCTCCCCGTTTCCAGATAGAATTTTGACATATAATCCGGATAAACTGGTTAATATGCCTGAGGACACTTCAAAAGGGGTACACAAATAAGAGGTTGGGTACTCTTACCAGCTATGGTGGACACACATGCCGTGCGGCAGTGAGTCAAACAAGCTCATAATCCTTGATTTCTGGTAGTACGATGATGCCACGCTGGATACAATGATCAATCTACGGCTCTAGATCGTATGGCTAGACAGCAATGAACACCAAGCCGGTCCAAAATGCAACATTTTCCACAGTCCATGATGATTTGGGGAGCCATGTCATCTGCTGGTGTTGGTCCACTGTTTTATCAGGTCCAAAGTCAGCGCAGCCCTCTACCAGGAAATACTAGAGCACTTCATGCTTCCAACTCTGCTGACCAGCTTTATGGAGATGCTGATTTCATTTTCCAACAGGACTTGGCACCTGCCCACACTGCCAAAAGTACCAATACCTGGTTTAATGATCTTGATATCACTGTGCTTGACTGGCCAGCAAACTTGTCTGACCTAAACCCCATAGAGAATCTGTGGGGGTATGTCAAGAGGAAGATGAGAGACACCAGACCCAACAATGCAGATGAGCTGAAAGCCGCTATCAAAGCACAGGCTGATCGCCTTCATGCCACGCCGCATTGATGCAGTAATTAATGCAAAGGGAGCCCCGACCAAGTATTGAGTGCATACTATACTGTACATGGATAAACTTTTCAGTAAGCCAACATTTCTGTATTAGTAATCCTTTTTTTTTTTTTAATTGGTCTTATGTAATATTCTAATGTACTGAGATGCTGAATTTAGGGTTTTCACTAGCTGTAAGCAATAATCATCAAACTTAAAAGAAAGAAATGCTCGAAATATATCCCTCTGTGTGTAATGAATCTTTATAATATATGAGTTTAACTTTTTGTATTAAATTACTGAAATAAATTAACTTTTTGATTATATTCTAATTTTATGAGATGCACCTGTACATATTACTTTGTAAGAGCCATATACCTGTATATTGATATGAGGTGTGCACACTGTGTCACAAAGCCCGTGTATGTATAAATTGGCAGAAGCTGCACACACTGCGCCACACAACCTGTGTATGTATAAATTGGTATAAGAGCTGCACACACTCCATGTACACTAAATTACCAAAAGTATTGGGACGCCTGCCTTTACAAGCACATGAACTTTAATGACATCCCAGTCTTATGCTGGCCATACACTATACAGAAAATTGGCCGAACCCATTTTCGAAAAACGAACGTTCGACGGTGACCGCAAACGATCGTGCCATCATGTAATGACCGATAAATTGTTCAGTGGACATGAGTAAATCATTTTTTGTTCGTTTTTTTACATATACCTAGTGCAGACAGTTCGGACGGGAAACACATTAACCTTGCAATTTATCGTACGTTCGGCAGAAATTTTCCAAACTTCCCGTTCGTTTTTTTCCCACAAAAACGTCACAAACGATTATCGATTTGTGCCCATTAACTTGCCGAAAAACGAACGAAGTGTCTATACGAATGATTTTTCGGCCGATTTTTCGTATAGTGTATGGCCAGCATTAGTCTGTAGGGTTCAATATTGAGTTGGCCCACTCTTTGCAGCTATAACAGCTTCAACTCTTCTGGGAAGGCTGTCCACAAGGTTTAGGAGTGTGTCTATGGGAATGTTAGATCATTCTTCCAGAAGCGCATTTGTGAGGTCAGGCACTGATGTGGATGAGAAAGCCTGGCTTGCAATCTGCTCGAATTCATCCCAAAGGTATTCTATCGGGTTGAGGTCAGGACTCTGTGCAGACCATCAAGTTCCTCCATCGAGCTTCTGTGTAAATTGTGAGTGGCTGTGGTCACACTTCAGCTTCCTCATACAGGGTTAATGTTCCTGTGTGGTATGTGATGATCCTGAGGATTTGAGTGGAGGAAGACAGCAATGGAACTGAATGATGCTTGGAATCAGGTAAGTGAAAGAGGCTAGTTCCTTCCAGCTCTACAAGGGTGGACTTTTTTTTCACCTTCCTGGAGTTGGGCTGTATTATTGCACCACAACTCCTGCTGTTTATGTTCATATTTTTTAGTAGGTTAGGAATATACTGGGACTTTTCATGGCTCTACATAGATGTATTCCACATAAACACTACTGTATATCTTATTAAAAATAATTCTTTTTATGAATTTTAAAAATAATTGTATATTATTTACTTTAATGGTGATTGTTTCAGCCAGAACCCCATTCTTGAGTACCAGTGGGACTATATACACTTTCCTTTTTTTCTTAGAGCGGCACTACAAGCATTATCATGTCAAGGTTTACTTTCCAATCACAGCTGATCACAATTTCAACAGAATTCAGTTACCGGCTCTCTTCACCGCTCCTTCTCACGCTGTCAGTGTGTGGAGAAGAGGAGAAAAGAGCCGATAATCAGCTTCTGCAAAAGTGCTGCCAATCTGTGTCCACCAGTGTCCTCATCAATGTCACCTATCAGTGTTGCCTATTAGTGCCGCCTATCAGTGCAGCCTCATCAGTGCTGCCTCATCAGCACACACCAGTGAAGGAGAAAAATTACCTATTTGCAAAATTTCATAACAAACTATGAAAATTTTTTTTTTTTTTTTTCAAAATTTTCGGTCTTTATTCGTTTAACTAGCAAATAATAAAAAACCCAGTGGTGATTAAATACCACCAAAAGAAGGCTCTATTTGTGTGAAAAAAATCTAAAGATTTTGTTTGGATACAGTGTTGCATGACCGCGCAATTGTCATTCAAATTGTGACAGAGCTAAAAGCTAAAAATTGGCCTGGCCAGGAAGGGGGTGAAAGTGCCCAGTGGGCAAGTGGTTAATACATAGGCAGATGAAGTAGTAAGCGAGTAACACCCTAGCAATTATAGAAATACATGGGCAACACACTTGCAGGCATGGCATAATGGCAAAAAGTGGGCACCACGCTGGCAGTATTGTGAAAATACGCGGACAACAAGTGTGGGCAACAGTACATTTCCAGGACTGTTAAGGTCTCTGTAGACATCTGTTTAAGAGACCACCCTCAACCCTCCTGTACTGGGCTGGTTTATCTGGTTCTTTTGATGACTGCAGTGCATTGCATGTCAGAGGAGTCATCCTCCTTTTTTATTTTTTTTGCAATATCCTTGGCAAAGTAGCAAAACACTTGTGTACACAACCAGGCTCATGTTCTTAGAGTACACAAACCTTATAAATGGTGGTGGGGTTACTCCTGCTGGCTGGGGCACATAATGCAGTTCTTTCTGCAATACTATAAAATACCACCGAACAATAGAATAGAGAGATGGTTTCCTGTTTCCTGAACTTTGAAGGGCCTCTGTACACCTCCTAACAACCCCTTCCCCCTACAGTTCTCTTTCTGAACCACAAATGTCCCGAGGTAGCCAGAAGATCGAAACAAATAGTGAAAACATTGTTACAATTTGTAAATTACAATATTGGTTATGTCCCTCTCACCATTCATGGCACTGGCCCATGTGTGCCTTATGGTAAATTCAACTCTTAACATTAGTGTAAAATGTAATAAAAATAAAATAAATAAATAAAATAAATAAATAAATGAAAATATCTCTAATCATAAACTGCTAAGACTTTGTAGATTTGTGGTATGCCAGTGCACTATGGGGTTTCCTGCTGTGTATGTCTGCTGCAGGTACGACGACCTTACAGAGAAATCACTCTGGATGTACACACATATTTTACTTCAGCCCATCTAACAGATCTCCTCATCCACGCTATATAGCGCAGATGGAGAAATCTTCCGCCGCCACTATTGTATTCTGACAGACAGCCATAGCTGGGACCTGTCAGAATACCGAACAGCAACTGCATACGATTGCATTCAGACACTGTTCAGCTGACAATTTTCAGCCTGACTCTTTCAATTTTTCAATCAAAAGATGCTCCTCACTGTTTCCTTATACAAAAATAGAAGCAATGCATTGGTGCAACCTCATTAAGGTAACCTAAGTAATTGGGAGCTGTAACTGGACCCCAAGCCATGCGGACCACCTGTAATGTTGCTTCTGCTTGAGTGCTCACCTTGGCATTTGGTGCAACATGTGTAGTTAGCCGCAGGGTGCTCCACAAGTCCAGGGCCATGGTCCATCACTATGGTATGCTCACTATGGTGGGTGAAGCCTGGATCCTATATAGGAACCAGCGACATGGACAGGTAAGACACGGTCACCCTGTTTATTAAACCATTACTGTAGCCTCACACTATAGTTACATAGTCAGTCAGGTTGAAAAAAGACACAAGTCCATCCAGTTCAATCAAAAAAAAAAAATCACACAATCCCATATACACAATGCTTTACCCACAGTTGATCAAGAGGAAGGCGAAAAACCCCAGCAAAGCATGATCCAATTTGTTCCAGCAAGGGAAAAAAACTCTTCCTGATCCCCCGAGAGGCAATCGGATTTTCCCTGGATCAACTTTACCTATAAATGTTAGTACCCAGTTATATTATGCACATTTAGGAAAGATTTCAGGCCTTTTTTAAAGCAATCTACTGAGCTTGCCAGAACCACCTTTGGAGGGAGTCTATTCCATATTTTCACAGCTCTTACTGTGAAGAAACCTTTCCGTATTTGGATGTAGCGTATTTGGATGTAGCATTTGGGCTGTTACCGTCACCTTTTTACCTGTAATTTCACCAGTACCGGGTCTAGGGTCCCGTTGAGCTTATCCTCAGACAGTGTAGGCACCAGTCACTTAAATACTTTTCCAATGCTTTAATGGGAGATAACTGGAAGAAGTAACAGGAAAGAGGTAGAAGAAGAGTTGCAGGGAAGTTCAAATACCTTTTCTTGGCGTAACACTAAGGACTTTGAAATCTTTGGGATGAATGTATCCTCAGCTCAGGATTAAATCTTTGCCCGTCCGGATAGGTCTCTCTCACCAACCTAGCAGCCGGTACGCAGCATGAACAAAAAGTCTCTGCCACAGACTTGAGTGAAATAAAACCCTTACGATCCTCTGCCACAGGATGTATTAGTTTTGATGAACAGCAAACACAGTACCAGATCCTTTAAGCCGACCCGGCAGTAGTTGTGCGGTAGAGTAGTTTAGGATACGTCCTCCAATCGAGTCACCAGGCCCTTCTTAAGACCAGCCTTGCATGGTCCCTTCCAAGATGGGTCCTCCCCTGGATCTTCCCGATTGTCCGGCTTCTTCCCGCAGGACAGACAGCACAGGACCATCCCAGCATTAGCAGGCCCCAGACAGAGTTCTGGGTCTACCCGCTCGGGTGCCGCAATGCAACCCTCCAGGCCGGAGGGCCGCAAAGTAGAACTCACTGACACATGCCTCTAGGCCAGGAGGGCCACGAGGCAAAAGCTCTCCAAAACGTGGCGTCTGCCCATAAATACCCTCTCCCAGAATGCAACTCGGAGGACCACCTCCGCCGAGTTATCTCCGGGACAGAAGAGCACTCATACACTTCAGCCTTTTGCTTTTCTAACACCGACCCATGGTGACGACACCCACAGGCACAGTGTGAAACTACACGCAACACAGCCAAACTGGAACAGAGGCTAAATCTGAACTATGTACAGAACAGATGACCCACTAAATTTACCTACCCTGTTTACCCGAAAATAAGACCTAGCGTGATTGTCGGTGATGGCTGCAATATAAGCCCTACTGCCCAAATAAGCCCTAGTTAAAGTCCTTGTAGGTCTTCTTTTCAGGGTAGGGCTTATTTTCGGGGAAACAGGGTAGGGCTTATTTGGGGGGTAGGGCTTATATTGCAGCCATCACCGACAATCATGCTAGGTCTTATTTTCGGGGAAACAGGGTAGAAGCCGTAGATTGGAAAATCTACGAGCGCTACATACTTCCCCCACTACAATAGACGTTGTCCTCAACGTCTGGCAAAATATGACTCTCAAGCCTGAGAGTAGGTATTTGAACTTAGAACTTGGATTAGAAAGAAGAAAAGACAGTATAGAAATGTTACAGTTTAACATTTATACAACGACATATTCACATCAGCAAAAGAAATCACATTAAACATGTCACAAAACCCCACTATCTACCTAGCTGAAAAGCCTAACAGCTTGATAGGAGATCTGATTGTTCCCGAAAGAAACAAAATTAGACACACACGAAATATGTACAGTAGCATCACTAACAATTCAGGAGAAAAGCCTCATTCCACAAAAGAATGACACTCTCTTCCCACATATTTCTTCTAATGAAAATAAACTGAAATAACTTGAAAAGTCCATCCCTATCTCGGGCAAATTATATTTTTTCCAGTAAACGAAATCTTTGGTTATCACAGAAGTCTTTGGATATATAAGCGCTGAGATGAATAAAATCTCTTGACCACGGAGATCTCTAAACACTAAGAGCCGGTTCACACTGGGGCGACTTGTCAGGCGAACTAGCCGCCTGACAAGTCGCCTCCCGTTATGTACAATGGAACCGTTCTAATTGGAGCGACGCAAGTCGCTCCGACTTAGAAAAAGGTTCCTGTACTACTTTGGGGGCGACTTGCATAGACTTCTATACAGAAGTCGTCTTGCAAGTCGCCCCGCAGTCGTGTGCAGGTCGCCTCGGTGAGGCGACCTGCAAGTCGTGCCGCATCTAGTGTGAACCGGCACTTACACTAGCTGTCTATACACCCCAAAGTTCTCTTTTCTTTTAGAAGAACAAAAGACAACAGTTTCTCTGCATAATCACCAATAAAACTGGGGATCTGGCAATGTGAGTTTCTTCCCATGCTTATCCACAGTAGTGATAAAATAGACAATGTCATCTTTTCCGAGTCTGCAAATGACCACCTTGTCAGCATAGATGTGCCAACCATAGTTCCAATGCTGCAAACATTGAAACATTCATCCATAACAGTAGAATGCCCAGCTTTCCGGAAAGGTTTTGGCACAGACAAATAGTGACAAACAGCTTCACGGTACCACTGCTCCCGGTTGGCCTCAATTTCCTGCATAATTTCCAGAGTCACATAGGGAAATTCCAAACCATATTCCGTGGCAACACGTTTGGTGAGCACTCTCTGTAAACAAGCAAGTCTAGGCAAAGTTCTATTTCTCCCCAAACCAGGAGGCACACAAGAATTTGGTGATTTGCGCACCATAGATCCGATGGATGTCTGCTCACTCTCAAGCAAACTAGCAACTTTAGACAATGTCTCTTTGGTAGTACTGTGCGGCTCCACACAAGGTGATGTCTTCCCAGAATCCATGGCTATCCATTCTGAGAAAGTAAGGGCAGAAGCAACATCTTCACCCTGGGCCCGCAACAGTTCCTGTGACATTGTTTAGAACAAATCATCATCACCGGAGAGATTTGACATAGAATCTATCTCCGAGTCTCTCAACTCCTCCGCTGGCAAATATTTAGAAAGAGTCCCAGATATGTTCCCCTTTGATCTCTCACCCGTTCCTGACGTGGACTTCTCCGGATCCATATATTCCTCCGGCTCCAGTTTGGGTAGTCTCTGGGGTAGACCTCGACCACGGCCGCGGGAAGCCTTCACATATCCCACCTTCCTTGGAACAGGTGCAACGGGGATAGGTGTGGTAGAAGTAGAAATAAAGGCGATGTCCGCTGATGAAGCGGTGACAGCAACATCTCCTTCGGAAGCACTCTCGGTAGTAGACGAGACCATGGCCAGTTGCTCTCTAGCAGCGATGGCAGTCGTTTCCACTGTGGCAGTACCTGTAGCCCAGTCCACACGATAAGCACGGGGCGACATTGTAGGTTGCTCCACTGTGAACAAATATTCTCCGCACTGCAAACAGCAGACAAATGGACGGAGATGTATGGCCAGTCCTTCACACTTGTGGCAAAGCATGCCCAGCCCTTCGATATCTACAACTGTGCATAGTACGAACCGCTGCTGCGGCTTCAAACGAATGCCGGTATCTGTTAGCAGGGTTCCGGTCAGCATAGTACCCGCAGCGGTACTTGTAGGATCCCAAAATTGGTGGTACCAATGGAAAAGAAGACATGGCTGTACTCTGATACTCTCAGTACGATCATGAGACCTCTCTCTCCTTTGGTGCCAAACACTCACACAACCGCGTCCCACGCGGCAACAAGTAGGTTAGGCTCCTGCCACTTGTTCCTCTGATTACGTAGCTCCCGGGCTTTTACTTCTCACCCACAGCCTACGCAGTCAGAAATAAAGTCCTTCAATTTAACCCCTTCTTCTCCTGGAAAAAGTGACAAAGTCCAGAAACCTCTGTTAACATAAACTCCCGGTGAAATACTGCTCAGGGCTGCTCAGGGCAACGGCAAACAATCCCGGACGACGCCCCCACATGTAGCACTAACTCACGGTGGAGCTGCTGATTTTTAGTGGGCTGTTACCGTCACCTTTTTACCTGTAATTTCATCAGTACCGGGTCTAGGGTCCCGTTAAGCTTATCCTCAGACAATGTAGGCACCAGTCACTTAAGTACTTTTCCAATGCTTTAATGGTCCCCTGAGAGGCAATCGGATTTTCCCTGGATCAACTTTACCTATAAATGTTAGTACCCAGTTATATTATGCACATTTAGGAAAGAATCCAGGCTTTTTTTAAAGCAATTTACTGAGCTTGCCAGAACCACCTTTGGAGGGAGTCTATTCCATATTTTCACAGCTCTTACTGTGAAGAAATCTTTCCGTATTTGGATGTAGCACTAACTCACGGTGGAGCTGCTGATTTTTAGCAGGCTGTTACCGTCGCCTTTTTACCTGTAATTTCACCAGTACCGGGTCTAGGGTCCCGTTGAGCTTATCCTCAGACAATGTAGGCACCAGTCACTTAAGTACTTTTCCAATGCTTTAATGGGAGATAACTGGAAGAAGTAGCAGGAAAGAGGTAGAAAAAGAGTTGCAGGGAAGTTCAAATACTTTTTCTTGGTGTAACACTAAGGACTTTGAAATCTTTGGGATGAATGTATCCTCAGCTCAGGATTAAATCTTTGCCCGCCCGGATAGGTTTCTCTCACCAACCTAGTAGCCGGTACGCAGCATGAACAAAAAGTCTCTGCCACAGACTTGAATGAAATAAAACCCGTATGATCCTCTGCCACAGGATGTATTAGTTTTGATGAACAGCAAACACAGTACCAGAACCTTTAGCACAGGACCATCCCAGCATTAGCAGGCCCCAGATAGACTTCTGGGTCTACCCGCTCGGGTGCCGCAATGCAACCCTCCAGGCCGGAGGGCCGCAAAGTAGAACTCACTAACACATGCCTCTAGGCCAGGAGGGCCATGAGGCGAAAAGCTCTCCAAAACATGGCGTCCGTCCCATAAATACCCTCTCCCAGAATGTAACTCGGAGGACCACCTCCGCCGAGTTATCTCCGTGACAGAAGAGCACTCATACACTTCAGCCTGTTGCTTTTCTAACACCAACCCATGGTGACAACGACACCCACAGGCACAGTGTGAAACTACACGCAACACAGCCAAACCGGAACAGAGGCTAAATCTGACAATAAACTAAATCTGAACTATGTACAGAACAGATGACCCACTAAATTTACCTAGAAGCGGTAGATTGGAAAATCTACCAGCGCTACATGGAGATGAAATCTTTTTTCCTCTAGACATAAAGAGTGCCCCTTTGTCCTCTGTGATGACCTTAAAGTGAATAACTCAACACCAAGTTCACCATATGGACCACTTAAGTATTTGTACATGTTGATCATATCCCCTCTTAATTACCTCTTCTCAAGAGAGAATAAATTCAGTCCCTCTAATCTTTCCTCATAACTGAGTTCCTCCATGCCTCTTATCAGTTTGGTTGCCCTTACCTCGACTTTCTCCAGTTCCCCGATATCCTTTTTGAGAACTGGTGCCCAAAACTGAACTGCATATTCCAAATGAGGTCTTACTAATGATTTGTACAGGGGCATAATGATATCTCTCTTAACCACTTGCCGACCGCCTTACGCAGATATACTGCGGCAGAATGGCACGGGCAGGCAAAGTAACGTATGGGTACGTTACTTGCCTCCCGCGGGCGGGGGGTCCTATCGGACCCTCCCTGGTGCCCGAGACGGTCGGCGTCTGTCCCCGAGCGATCAGAGGTGAGGGGGAGGCCATCCATTCGTGGCCACCCCCTCGCGATCGCTCCCAGCCAATGAAAATCTTCCTCTGCTGCTGTAATGTAAACAGCGGCAGAGGAAGTGATGTCATCTCTCCTCGAGCCAGTTTTTTCGTTCCGGCGACCTGAGGAGAGAAGACATCAAGTAAGTTTGCACCAACACTACACTAACAGTAGAACACTCTAGGCACACATTTCACCCCCCGATCACCCCCCTGTACCCCCTGTCACAGTGACACCAATAGCAATTTTTTTTTTTTACTGATTATTGCATTGGTGTCAGTTTGTGACAGTTATAAGTGGTAGGGCAGTTAGTGGTAGCCCCCTTTATGTCTAGGATAACCCCCCTAATAAAGGTTAACCCCTTGATCACCCCCCGTCGCCAGTGTCACTAAGCGATCGTTTTTCTGATCGCTGTATTAGTGTCACAGGTGACGCTAGTTAGGGAGGTAAGTATATAGGTTATATAGGCCGTCAGTGTTTTATAGCGACAGGGACCCCCATATACTACCTAATAAAGGTTTTAACTCCCTGATTGCCCCCTAGTTAACCCTTTCACCAGTGATCACCGTATAACTGTTACGGGTGACGCTGGTTAGTTAGTTTGTTTATTATAGTTTCAGGGCACCCGCCGTTTATTACCTTATAAAGGTTTAATCCCCTAATCACCCGGCGGTGATATAAGTTAAGTTTTAGGGTCAGATAAGGTCTGCGTCACCCCAGGCAGCATCAGGTTAGCGCCAGTACTGCTAACACGCAGCATACACCTCCCTTAGCGATATAGTATCTGAACGGATCAATATCTGATCCGATCAGATCTATACTAACATCCCCAACAGTTTAGGTTTCCCAAAAACGCAGTGTTAGCGGGATCAGCCCAGATACCTGCTAGCACCTGCGTTTTGCCCCTCGGCCCAGCCCAGCCCACCCAAGTGCAGTATCGATCGATCACTGTCACTTACAAAACACTAAACACACATGACTGCAGCGTTCGCAGAGTCAGGCCTGATCCCTGCGATCGCTAACAGTTTTTGTTGGTAGCGTTTTGATACAGTCGCTAACAGTCAGGAGCTTTTTTGCCTGTGAGTCTCACTAGTGTACCACTAAATTTAGAGCCCAAAATGGCAAATCGAAGGTACACTAGTGAAGAGGCCTACACGTTTCTGAGCATGACAGATAGTGAAGAGGAAGTCACTCATCTGTCAGATTCAGGCTCAGAATACGATCCTGTAGAGGACAGCGGCTTCATGACAGATAGCTCTGACGATGGAGTTGTGGTCCCTGCCAAGGTCAGGCGTACCAGACCCTGAACTTCTTCTTCTGTCCTTGATGTGCAAGAACCGCAGGTCCCTCGTATGGAGCAGAGCAGTACTAGAGCTGCTATTCCTTCTGGTGAACTGGCAAGCACCAGCGGCCTAGTACACCCTGGTCGTACATCCAGCACTCTAGTAACACTTGGTGACGTGGCGAGTCCCATAAGTGCAGTTCAAGCTGGCGAGGTGGCAAGCACAAGTAGTGTCCCGCTGCCACCAAGAAGACGAACACAGGCCCGTCGTGCCCATAGTGCCCTTCCTACTGCATTCGCCAATCCTAATTGGGAACCCACCACTTCTGCAGCACCCATACTTCCCCCATTCACTGGCCAACCCGGCATTCAGGTGGAAACAGTTGATTTTACGTCACTTGATTTTTATTCGCTGTTTTTCACCGAAGATCTCTATAGATCTATTGTGGACCAAAGCAATTTGAATGCTGGTCAACATATCGCCACTATTCCCCAGTCCTCCCTTGCCAGAGATTGGAAACCAATTACGGTTTCCGAATTTAAGATCTTTCTGGGCCTTTCCCTCAACATGGGCATAACTAAAAAGAGTGAGTTGCGTTCATATTGGTCCACTGACCCAATTCACCATATGCCCTTGTTCTCTGCCTCCATGACCAGGGCACGATACGAGCAAATTTTGCGGTTCATGCACTTCAACAACAATGAACTCTGTCATCCTCGTGGAGACCCTGAATACGATCGGCTCTACAAAATTTGGCCCCTCGTAAACCACTTCAACCAATGTTTTGCTTACTTGTTTACTCCCCATCAAGTTGTCTGCATTGATGAGTCCCTGATTAAGTTTTCTGGCTGCTTGTCATTCAAACAGTACCTTCCCAGCAAGCGTGCCAAATACGGGGTCAAGATGTATAAGCTCTGTGACAGGGCCACAGGTTATACATGTAGTTTTATGGTTTGTGAGGGCAAAGATAGTCACGTAGAGCCGACACACTGCCCTGACTACATTGGAAGCGCTGGCAAGATTGTGTGGGACTTGGTGTCACCCTTATTCGGAAAGGGGTACCACTTGTACGTGGACAATTATTACACGAGCGTGCCACTTTTTAGTCACCTTTTTGATCAACAGATTGGAGCATGTGGCACCGTGCGACCTAATCGCCAGGGCTTTCCCCAGCGGCTTGTAGATTCCCGTCTTAGGCTGGGGGAGAGAGCCTGCTTCAAGTGTAATAACTTGCTCGCTATGAAGTGGAGGGATAATAAGAATGTTTTTGTTCTTACCTCCCTTCATACAGACACGACGGTCCAAATTCCTACGGCGACTGGTGTTGTGGAGAAACCCCTCTGTGTTCACGAATATAACCAAAATATGGGAGGGGTGGACCTCAACGACCAGTTGTTGGCGCCGTACCTAACTGCCCGTAAGGCCAGACGCTTTTACAAGAAAGTGTCTGTTTATTTATTTCAATTGGCTTTGCTGAACGCTCATGTGCTATACAGAGCTTCAGGACAGACTGGATCCTTCCTTAAATTCCAGGAAGAGATCGTCAGAGCCCTTCTGTTTCCAGACAGTGCTCCACCTCACCTTCTCCAACCAAATGCAGTAAGCCGGCTGCATGAGAGGCATTTTCCTTATGTCCTCCCGAGTACCCCTACCCAACGAGCCCCCCAAAGATGATGTCGTGTCTGCAGCAAGCGCGGATATAGGCGTGACACCCGGTATTATTGTCCCTCCTGTCCTGACAATCCTGGTCTTTGCATTAGTGAATGTTTTGAACGCTACCATTCACTAGTTGAGTATTAGCATAGGGTACAGCACTGCACAGACTAGGCACACTAACACAGGGTCTCCCAAGATGCCATCGCATTTTGAGAGACCCGAACCTGGTGCCAGTTACAAAAGTTATAGTTACAAAAAAAGTGTAAAAAAAAAAAAAAAAAAGCAGCAAAAAAATAAAAACAAAAAAAATATATAAAATAAAAAAAACAAAAATAGTTGTCGTTATATTGTTCTCTCTCTCTCTATTCTCTCTCTATTGTTCTTCTCTTTTTTTTACTGTATTCCATTCTGCAATGTTTTATTGTTTATTATGTTTTACCATGTTTGCTTTTCAGATATGCAATTTTTTTATACTTTACTGTTTACTGTGTTTTATTGTTAACCATTTTTTTGTTTTCAGGTACGCCATTCAGCTGCAGTGCGGATTTATTTAGCTTGACAGCAACAGCATTTACTCCCATGATACATAAAGCCGCGACTCCAGCGCTGTCGGAGGTGATTTCACCACCACAGTTACATACTTCAGCATATATGCCAAAGCGTGGGGGCAGCAGTGGGTGGAGGAGCGATTTGCTCCTACCTTTTGCGGGAGGATGTCATGCTTTGGCATATATATATTTTAAATAAACAAAAATTAATTTCGCGCAATATTAAAATAGTGAAATATAGTGTAAATATGTTGTGGAACACTGTTGTCTATTAGGTGGTGGTATAAAAGTCTCTCTTGTGTACTATAATAATTGATGCTATTACTAAAAGAGTGAGACTTAAATCACAGTGATTAATGAAATAATCCTTATACCATCCTATTATTAGCATGAATACATATATGATGACATATAGCGTACAAATAGGTGTATAAAAATATGTGCATAGAAATATTTTCAGTAGTGAATCGTGTATGATCTTCTAAAAACCACAATCAAAGTCTGTGCAATAAAACATATGTGCACCCTTTAAAAATTATATAAAATCCAATTAGTGTGAGCAAAGTCCGTTGTGCTGTTCCAATTTTTTATGGATCTTCTATTGTCAAAAAAATATATAGATGGATGAACTAGTGGGTGAATAAAAAATCTAAAAAATATCTGTGAATAGTTCTTCTGCTATTAGAAAAAATATATATATATAGTGAAAGTCTATCTTTCTGTTGCTGGTGTTTCTCAATATGGTCTCTCAGAACTCTCACCTCACATTGGTAGTAATCAGGCATTCAGTATTGGGTCTTTAAAGTGTGGGGTTGGTTTCTGGTAGCTTTCTCTTTTAGTTTCTCTCCTCCAGCGTTCCCTCTCTGCTGTTCCGCTCTA
Source organism: Lithobates septentrionalis (assembly GCA_037952835.1). Classification (NCBI taxonomy): domain Eukaryota; kingdom Metazoa; phylum Chordata; class Amphibia; order Anura; family Ranidae; genus Lithobates; species Lithobates septentrionalis. The sequence continues at coordinate 5,857,366 of JBBDGP010000496.1, forward strand.
GTGGACTCAGTGTGGGGGAATAAAAATGAGGAGGGGGGAGAAGAAAGAGGCTCCACTAGTGCATTAAACTTTTAAAATCAAAGGGGGAATATTTATTAGCTAATGCTCTTACATTTCTCATAATAAAAACAGGCAAAGTGAATAAAAACGATCTGGCGTTCTCAGCGCCCTCTCACTTGTGCTTCAGATTCAGTGTATTGCTCCAGCCAATCCCTACGCGTTACGACACCGTCACGACCCCAGATGAAGACACGTGACGGTGTCGTAACGCGTAGGGATTGGCTGGAGCAATACACTGAATCTGAAGCACAAGTGAGAGGGCGCTGAGAACGCCAGATCGTTTTTATTCACTTTGCCTGTTTTTATTATGAGAAATGTAAGCGCATTAGCTAATAAATATTCCCCCTTTGATTTTAAAAGTTTAATGCACTAGTGGAGCCTCTCTCTTCTCCCCCCTCCTCATTTTTATTCCCCCACACTGAGTCCACTAGAGCGGAACAGCAGAGAGGGAACGCTGGAGGAGAGAAACTAAAAGAGAAAGCTACCAGAAACCAACCCCACACTTTAAAGACCCAATACTGAATGCCTGATTACTACCAATGTGAGGTGAGAGTTCTGAGAGACCATATTGAGAAACACCAGCAACAGAAAGATAGACTTTCACTATATATATATATTTTTTCTAATAGCAGAAGAACTATTCACAGATATTTTTTAGATTTTTTATTCACCCACTAGTTCATCCATCTATATATTTTTTTGACAATAGAAGATCCATAAAAAATTGGAACAGCACAACGGACTTTGCTCACACTAATTGGATTTTATATAATTTTTAAAGGGTGCACATATGTTTTATTGCACAGACTTTGATTGTGGTTTTTAGAAGATCATACACGATTCACTACTGAAAATATTTCTATGCACATATTTTTATACACCTATTTGTACGCTATATGTCATCATATATGTATTCATGCTAATAATAGGATGGTATAAGGATTATTTCATTAATCACTGTGATTTAAGTCTCACTCTTTTAGTAATAGCATCAATTATTATAGTACACAAGAGAGACTTTTATACCACCACCTAATAGACAACAGTGTTCCACAACATATTTACACTATATTTCACTATTTTAATATTGCGCGAAATTAATTTTTGTTTATTTAGTCACTAAGTGTTTGGTGTGGACACCCATATTTTGCGGCAATATTTATTAATTAATTATTTTATACAGCACTTTATTTCACTTGATCACTTTATCATTGAAAATCCGCCAGCGCGAAGGACAATTTTATACATTATATATATATTTTAGGCACAGGTTGCGTTAAATGTTTTATTTTTTACTATGTTTTTTTTTGTATTTGCTTGGCAGGTATGGTAAGTCTTATGCCCCGTACACACGATTGGACATTGATCGGATATTCCGACAACAAAATCCATGGATTTTTTACGGCGGATGTTGGCTCAAACTTGTTTTGCGTAACACGGTCGCACAAAGTTGTCGGAATTTCCGCTCGGTGACGTACACCACGTACGACGAGACTAGAAAAGGCCAGTTCTGAACCAAGCGCGGCACCCTTTGGGCTCCTTTTGCTAATTTCGTGTTAGTAAAAGTTTGGTGAGAGACGATTTGTGCTTTTTCAGACTCGTGGTTTTCAGATCGTTTTCTGCTGTTCAGTTTGTGCTTGTGGATTTGTATCTGCTCTTCAGTGCGTGCAGCAAACTACGCGTGACTCTGTCATTGTGTTCTTGTTCGTTCGTTACTGTTTTTCAGGTCGCTCTTCACAGGCCTTGCTGTTCTTCAGTGCGTTCTGTTACTTCGTTCTGAGCAGCCGACCGTTTTCTAGCCATGTTGCGTATACGTACTCCTCGTAGAGTTCGTGCTGTGCGGGGGGCTTGGTGTTGGGGTCCTTACCTTGACACAAGTCCAGTCCATGAACAGGGTGGGGAGGAGTTCATGGACCAAGAATTGGTTGCTCCAGCGTGACCAGTTCTGTCACATGCCTTTGCTCCGTGAGAATAATCCTGATGATTTCAGAAACTTTCTCCAGATGACGGACCCCGTATTTCACCGTTTGTTGGCTTTGCTGACCCCTTATATTAGCAGGCAGGATACCTGCATGAGGCAAGCCATCACTCCGGAGCAGAAGCTAGTCGCCACCCTGCAGGACTTGGCGACGGGGAGAAGCCTGCAGGACCTCAAGTTCTCGACAGGCATCTCCCCCAGGCTCTGGGGATCATTATCCCAGAGATCTGTTCTGCCATCATACCGGTCCTGCAGAAGTAGTATATTAAGGTAAGATTTTTGTCCTTTAACATCACATTTTATTGTATATAATGTTTGATAATATATTGTATTTCTTTCCTCATTCCCTAATTACCATGATTGTAATATGCTGTGAATGTCCCCTTTGTTCTCATGCATGCTGGATTTTTATGTAATTTTTTTCTCCTTCATACATATTTGCCTTCACTTACCTCCCCAGCATGGTCTCCTGCCCCTATATTCACCTCATGTAGTCACTTAATAATGTATTTTGTCAGCTCCATAGTAGTGCTTTACCCTAAATACCCCCTAAAATGTTTATAAATGTGATTTGTGCTTTAAATTCAGGCAGACTGCCCGAGGCTTTTTTTGGGGGGTCCCCAAATCATTTTTAACCCTCCCTCCCCCCAACCGCTAAGTCAGCTGATACCAATTCTCTATCTATCCTCAATCATCTATCTGCTGACTTTGCTAAACCCTATATAACACTATACCCATCTCTTTTGTGGTCAGATGTATGGATGAATTCCCCAAAGCATGTATTGCAAGGGCCTGCCTGTATACTTTCAAATGCTACTGTTTAAAGTTTTTGTATCCTATTATTATCTTGATAGGTAATAGCAGAATGTCCAAATGTGCTCAAATGTGTACAGTGTGTATTTAGCTCTTTGTATTAGGACACTTCTTACCTGTCCAGTGGGCTGCCAATAGTGTAACTAAGGAGGGGCTGTTCAAAGTAATACCCATTATTTAGGCATTCATCTCTCAAAGAAGTGGAGAGGGTTACCTGTCCAAGAGCTCCCCCCCTATAATGTTAGAAATGGCCCATGAGGGGGGGGGGGGGGATCTGATAGGTGTACCTTATACTTTGGTCTTTAAAAACTCCCTCAAATAAATGTTATCTTGATGTTGTCCAAGAATGTTTGTGTCTAATCTGCTTTCCCTGTTTATGTGCAAAATGAATAATTGTATTTTTTTGGTTTGACTCCACAGTTTCCTTCCATGCCACAGGAATGGCAGACTGTGGCCTCCCACTTTGCCCAGCGGTGGGACTTTCCTAACTGTGGAGGGGCAATTGATGGGAAACACGTCCACATCGTCCCACCACCCAACTCGGGGTCGTACTATTATAATTATAAGGGGTTCAATAGTATTGTGATGTTGGCGGTGGTGTCGGCTACTTATGAGTTCCTGTATGTGGACGTGGGGAAGAATGGCCGGATGTCTGATGGTGGAGTCATCGCACAGACGGAGTTCTACAGGCGTCTCCAGAATGGCAGCTTGGACTTGCCACCTCCAGAAGACAATGTGGAAGGACTCCCATTCGTCTTTGTTGTAGATGAAGCATTTACGCTGGGGGACCATCTTATGCAGCCATTCCCGATGAGGACCCTCACCCCGAACCAGAGGGTTTTTAATTACCGGCTGGCCAGAGCCAGCCGGTAATTGTGGTGGTTTTGTGGTAATTGTGGTGGTGGAGAACACGTTTGGAATCATGGCCAGCCGGTTCTGCCTATTTCTTACACCCATACACATGATGGAGTACAAACTGAATCATATTATCCTGGCGTGCTGTGTTCTACACAACTTTTTACGGCAACATTCTGCCAACTATGCTGGCTCAGTTGGGCCTGAGGCTGGAATTCCAAATGAACCAACCCTGACGGCGCTTGAAAGTGGCCGTCCTGGCTTGCCCCCCCCTGAGTGCCCGTGATGTTCGGCTAAGATACCTTGAATTCTTTGCAGGTAGGGGGGCTATCAATATGCCAGACAATGTCTAAAACCTTTTTTAAATAAAAAAAAATACTCAAATCTTTGGTGACATTTACTGCTTGTGTTTGTTTTAGCTGACCCTGACAGAAATATGGTGAGTCCTGAAAATGGCGTGATTGTGTAACCTTACAAAGCACTGTTGGGTGTTATTTACGAAAGGCAAAAACACTTTGCACTACAAGTGCACTTGAAACTGCACTGAAACTGCACTTGTAGTGCAAAGTGGATTTGCCCTTAGGAAATAACACCGATTGTCACAGAAAACACCAATTAGAGCACCACAAAAGTGTTGTAGCGTTGAGACAATAATACATACATTCTTGATTAACAATCTTTTTAATACCAGCACAATCACATGTGTATTTAGAAAAGGTTTTTAAAACAAACCAACATGTTTGTTGTATAACAATTTTTGGGGTCACATTAGAAAAAGTAAAAATGTCCATTTAAGATAAAACAGGCATGTTTAAAACCAACAAGAAAGACACAAATCTTGAACTTACAAAGTTCACTTTTGGTAGAACTTGAAAGCAATATCAGACATGAGTATTTACAAACTGTGTTTGATATTGCGTTGAGATGGGGTGAAGTCACCCCAGGAAAAGCCAAATTTTGAAGATGCACACAAATTTACGAATGTCAACATGTGCTACCTGCCATCACGGGGGATATTATTGAGGAAGGGGTTGCACCCCCAAAACGCGTCCATTGATCTCCCGTGATGGCAGATAGCACATGTTGACACACTGTGTGCCTCTTCAAAATTAGGCTTTTCTCAAATTTGTCAAAAAATGTAAAAAATTTGTAGCACACAAAAAACAAAGGGATTTTGAGGGGTTTTAAACTCTCCCTAAAACATCAATGATGTTCTTCATTTTTTGAAGAACATCATTTATGTTTTTCTTGATGTTTTCCAAGTCCCTATTACACCCCATGATCTCCCCGATCAGGATCTGTGCACTTTCCGAGGTGAAAGGATCTGGATCCACAACATCACGATCATCTAAAAAGATAGAATGAAAAGGGGGCACAATATGGGCCCACTTGGGTGAGAGTGTGGCCATCCCACCCCAGTGTTAATTAGTTAATAAAGTTAAATAGGGTAGAAGGTATAGGAAGGATACTGCCCCTTTAAGGATTAGGAAAGCAGATTGCTGGCAGGATCCAATAGGAATTCAGGGAAGGTTCTGGATTATTGAGAGGCTATATAAAGGGGTTATGAGGGGAATTCCCCCTCTTCCGGGAAAACAGCTGAGAAGACAGGAGCCCTAAGAAGAATGGAGTCCCTTATCAGGCAGCTCCTAGAGAAAGCAGGCGGTGAAGGAGGAGAGGTTTTGCTTCGCCGCTGCCTGGAGTTCATGAATAGTAATGAGGAGCAGCCGGGCAGTAGCAGAGCAGCTGTTTCAGCTGTGGAAGAAAGGAGGGAGCAGCTCAGGAGTACGAGGCGGAGTGGAGCAGCGCTGGCACAGCATGACAGAGCCAGGAGAAGTACGCCACCGGAGCGGAGCCGACATGATGCGGGAACAGCCGAAGAGGAGAGAGAGCAGAGCGCAGCCGAAGCACAGGTCGGAGGTGTCACAAACCGCAGCCGCCGTGCTGTGAAGAAGAGGCGGACTTTTTCCCCGTCGCCAGCGTTAGGAAGAGGACAGAAGGACCACAGGAGCCAGCAAGCCAGCGCAGCAACAAGGGGGCGGATGCCCGCCCAGCGCCATACAGGTCAGCATGAGGTAGCATTTTTCCAGAATGACACTCCTCAGATAGAGGTGTCCAGCGGTGTACAGGTTGGGCAGGAACTACAAGTCCCAGACCCCATGGTGCTGCTGGAGGAAAGTCAGCAAGCAGTAGTTCAGCCTCCAGCAGCAGGTGAGTTATCACAAATGAACGTTTTATCTGGTTTGGTGGGGTCTCTGTCATCTTTAATACAGTCTCTTTCTAGTATGCCTGTCCCTGCTGTTTCTTCTAATGTACCTGCACTACTTCCTGTTAATTCTATTACTGCTCCAGCTGTTGTTTTGAATACACAGGGAATTCAAAGTGCTTCCCTCATTCCTGAGTCATTAACCCCAGCTGCGCCTGTCAGGGTGCCTGTGCCTGAAACCTGCATGAAAGATGTTATGCCCTGTGAAGTCTCCCCACTAGGTTTCCATTTGAGTCTAACGGTTAAAGAAAAGATATGGAAAGGGGAATTTATAGATATACTGTCACTCTTACCTTTACACAAAGAATTTATGGGTAGGAATGACAGAAAGGGAGATGAGGAGGATAGGCGTAGACCTATACCACGGTCCTTTAATAATTGGCTTCAGGCTTTTTGCATATATGCTGGAGTACTGGCTGAAAAACACCCTGGGATGTGTGGGGGTCTTTTTCAGCATGTGGACCACATTCTTGAGGCATATAAGAATTTCGGTGGGCTGGGGTGGTTCTATTATGACAAATCTTTTAGACAAAAATTGTCCATTCACCCTACGCTAAGCTGGGGAATGAAAGATGTGGGACTGTGGCTTAATCTGATATTGCCGCAGAAGCAGTTAGCTATAAAGTCGCACACAGTTAATGCTCCACATGCAACGTTTAGAAAAGGCTGCTGTTTTGCCTTTAATGAAGGGCAATGCCGTTGGAATGCATCATGCAAATATAGGCATGAATGCGCGGTGTGTGCGGGAGCGCATCCGGCAGCAAAATGTTTTAAGAAACAGGGGACTGTGGGAACCAGCCAAGCGCAAAAATATATTTTTTACAAAAGCCTGCACGCCTGTGAGGCTGGAAAGAATGCGCCCGTGGTTGGGCAAATACCCAGACAGGGAGAAGGCGTGTTTTCTTCTTGAAGGTTTTGCAGAAGGTTTCCCATTACCTGTCTTTTCAGGAGTAGGATGTGAAGTGGTTGGGAATCTAAAGTCTGTGGAATTATTTCCTCAAATAGTTAGAGATAAGTTGTTAAAGGAGTTGGCGGAAGGTAGGATTGAAGGACCATTTGCGGATCCGCCTTTTAAAAATTTTAGGATCTCCCCTTTAGGGGTAGTCCCAAAAAAGGAACCGAATGAGTTTCGTATTATCCATCATTTATCCTTCCCAAAAGGCAGTTCTTTGAATGATGAGATAGATGGCGATTTGTGCTCAGTTTCCTATGCGACTTTTGAAGACGCATTAAGTAAGATCCGATCATGTGGCGAGGGGGCTTTATTAGCCAAAGCCGATGTGAGGGCGGCTTTCAGGTTACTGCCTATTTCCCCAGCAGCGTTTAATTCGCTAGGTTTTTATTTTGATGGATTTTTCTTTTTCGACAAGTGTCTCCCTATGGGATGCTCTTTGTCCTGTTCATATTTCGAGGCATTTGCTACTTTTTTACAGTGGGTGCTTTGTTTACAGAATGGTTCAGATAGTGTAATTCACTATCTGGATGATTTCTTGTTCATAGGTCCAAATGATTCTTCGCTATGCTTTGACTTGTTGAATAACTTTAGGGCCATGTCTCAGTATTTCGGTGTCCCGCTAGCTGAAGAAAAGACTTGTTTGCCTGCTACGTCATTAGAATTTTTAGGGATTCAAATAGACACTTGTGCCATGGAGTTTCGGTTGCCGGACGCAAAGCTTGTTAAGTTGAGGTTGTTGTTGTCTCTGGTAATTAAAAAGAAGAAAATTCGGGTAAAAGAAATGCAGTCTCTTTTGGGTTCTTTGGCCTTTGCATGTCGGATTATGCCGGTTGGCAGAATTTTTTCTCGGTGGCTTTATTTGTCTACCGCGAAAAAAAAATCGCCTTTTGCCCATATTAGGATCACCAGTTCTCTTAAAGAGGACCTTTTGGTTTGGGACAAATTTCTTGTCAACTACAATGGGAGGTCTCTTTTCCAGTCTGAATTTATTTGTGCGCCGGATTTTCATTTTTTCACTGATGAGGCGGGATCAAAAGGCTTTGGTGCGGTTTGGCAGTCACATTGGTGCTGTGCACCATGGCCAGAAGCATGGGTCCAGAATCAGGCCACAAAAAATGTAGTTTTGTTGGAATTATTCCCTATCTTGGTAGCGTTAGTTATCTGGGGGCCACAGTTTGCGAATAGAAGAATTATGGTGGAAACGGATAACAAGGGTGTGTTGTATGCGGTAAATTGCTTGTCGTCTAGCTCGTTTTGGGTCATCAAGGTGTTAAGACAGATCGTTTTGTTATGTTTGCAATTGAATATTTGGCTTAAGGCCAAATACACACCGGGGATTTTGAATAATATTGCCGACTCGTTATCTCGGTTTCAGATGGACCGCTTTCGGCGTTTGTTACCAGAGGCGGACGAGTGGAGCATTCCATGCCCGGAACATCTGTGGGAAGTGATCTGATGGTGGCGGATGCAATTAAAGGTTCTGTCGCTCCAAAAACATGGTATAGTTACATGGCAGCCTGGAAAAGTTGGGTGTCATTCGCCGAGAGTAAAGGTTTTAGTTATAATATCCCTTCTGAAACCACGATTTTGGCTTTCTTAGAGTTTTTAATGCAGCAGCAGTTTTCCAGTCATTATGTGATGAAAACTCTTGCTGGCATTTCCTTTTTCTTTAAGCTACGGGGGTTGCTGCCTTGTTCTGGTTATTTCTCAGTTAAACAGGCTCTAAAGGGATATAAGAGAAGATCGTTAATCCCTGATAGTAGAAGACCGATATCGGTGGAATTACTTGGGGGTCTGTGTGAAGCAACTAAACGAGTGTGCTTTTCAGAGTATGAAGCCTTGCTGTTCAGTACAGTTTTTTCCTTTGCATTTTTCGGTGCTTTCCGTATTTCGCAATTGGTACCGGCAAATAAGAAGGTATTATTGGGCATTTTGTATGAACAGGTGGCAATTGACCAATTTGGAGTGCATTTTTGGTTGCAGCGTTCAAAAATGGATCAGACCGGCAGAGGCTGTTTGGTCAATCTTCATGCTCAAGAAAACGGGCTAGTTTGCCCAGTGGCTTTGGGTCAGCGCTTCCTAGGAGTTAGACCCCCAGTAAGGGGGCTATTCTTTATTCATGCCAATTCAGAGCCTCTTACTAAATATCAATTTGATTCAGTACTCCGGAAATGTTTAAATCATTTGGGCTTACAGAATTTTAGATTCTCTTCCCACTCCTTTAGGATAGGCGCAGCATCAGAGGCAGCCCGTAAGGGATTATCAGAAACGGCCATTAAGGAGATGGGGAGGTGGAAGTCGAAATGTTTTAAATTATAAGTCAGACCTAACCTGTTCATTTAATTCCTAGGTATACAGCACACGGTATGGATCATAGGACATTTTGTTTATATACTGGGCACGTAAGAGAGCGGAGCACCGCTGTTACTCAGCTAATTTGTCCTTACAGCCTGAGCAGTTTAAGTTATTTTGGAAAGGAATAAGAGGCCTACAGTGGTATCAATTATTTTTTCATTTATCCAGATTGTTCCAAGTTTGGCCCCCTCCTTCTATTTTGTTAATACACCTGGGAGGAAATGATTTAGGGAATGTTAGAACACTGGACTTGCTGGCCATGATCAAGCGAGACCTTCACCGTTTTCATATGTCTTTTGAGGGTACTATTATAATATTTTCAGAAGTGGTTCCTCGTCTCTCCTGGTTGTCCTCTGATCAGAGGAGGGCTATGGAGAAAATGAGGAAGAGAGTAAATAGGGCAATAGAGAAGTTCATGCCCTCGATAGGAGGCTTGTCTTATCGACACATAGATCTTGAAGGTGGCATTCCGGGCTTGTACAGGCAGGATGGTGTTCACCTTTCGGATGTGGGTCTCGATATCTTTAATACAGGCTTGCAGTGTGGCATTGAAATGGCCGCGGCGGTTGGGGTGGGCCGGGCTTGATTCTCAAGTCCGGCTGGTGGGGACTGGTTTTTGATATCATATTGTGGATGGCTGCTCGAGTTCTGATAACTGAGCAGATAATAATAAAATGATATTGGTTGATCAATGATGTTATTGTTTGTTAATAAAAGAGTAATAAATATTTATGTGTTTAAACCAATAAAGGTGCCGCGGCCATATTTTTGCCATATTTTAATGTTTGGTGTGGTTTATTATGATGGTTTAATGGGGTTTAGATTGTAGTTGGGTGGTGTGGCCTACAGTCTCATGAAAAGGGGGCACAATATGGGCCAACTTGGGTGAGAGTGTGGCCATCCCACCCCAGTGTTAATTAGTTAATAAAGTTAAATAGGGTGGAAGGTATAGGAAGGATACTGCCCCTTTAAGGATTAGGAAAGCAGATTGCTGGCAGGATCCAATAGGAATTCAGGGAAGGTTCTGGATTATTGAGAGGCTATATAAAGGGGTTATGAGGGGAATTCCCCCTCTTCCGGGAAAACAGCTGAGAAGACAGGAGCCCCCTCCCGCCCGCCCTTGTCGCGAGCACTTTTATGTGGTAGGGTCACCCTGGAAGTCAGGGGGGACTGGTTTTTGATATTATATTGTGGATGGCTGCTCGAGTTCTGATAACTGAGCAGATAATAATAAAATGATATTGGTTGATCAATGATGTTATTGTTTGTTAATAAAAGAGTAATAAATATTTATGTGTTTAAACCAATAAAGGTGCCGCGGCCATATTTTTGCCATATTTTAATGTTTGGTGTGGTTTATTATGAAGGTTTAATGGGGTTTAGATTTTAGTTGGGTGGTGTGGCCTACAGTCTCAACCAAAAAACACCATGTATTACAAATATGCCGGCATCCATCTCTTACCTAAACCTGTGGTCGCAGACACTCACCTGTTGTGGTGCCAATTTCCACCACGTCTTCCTCCTCCTGCTCTGCTTGTCTTGGGTGGATTTGCCCTTCTTCCAGAGGTGGGGGGTCTGTGGTCTCCTCGGATGAGGGGTGTCCTCTGAGTCTTTTCTCCCCTATGTAAAAAAAATTGGTATACTTAGCACACAGATATTTGATGGCAGAACTATAAATATAAAACATTGCTTGGAAATGGGGTACAATTGTCTATTTTGGCAGAGTTACAAGATGTAGAATTTTTAGTGTCCTTTGTCAAGCTTCAATACTTTACCTGATTTGTACAAGCTTCACAGATGGAGACACCCCTATAGTATACACTGGAGCACCTGTGTGGGCCCCCTAATAAAAAAGGGTGTTCTTGTGTCCCACACTAGTGCTCCAGTGTCCAGATGTGTAACCAGCTGCTGAGTGTCCTCTCCTTACACAGAATCTAGTTTGCATTTCATTCTAGTAACAAACACATCTACACAACCAAATTAGTTTCAGACAAGTAGGCCCTAAAAAATGTGGGCAAATGCATATGGCCAAAACAATGGTGTTTCTAGGCCGAACGAACAATGTTTTATACGAACGAATAATGTGCCCATGAACATGAACAGGGCCGATCCTAGGGTCACCGGCGCCTGGGTGCAGAAATATTTCTGGCGCCCCCACATGGGCGTGGTCATCTTACCAACTCCTCCCCTTTACAAATGTTTCTATGGCAATGACTCAAACACAGAGATGCTCTCCTAAGAACTCTTTGTTACCCTAGGATCCTCCCATGATCTTTTAACAATAAAAAAAAATACAGGAAGAGCGTACACTAATGAGACCTGGAGGGGAGTCTCTCTGATGCACACAAAGAGGGCTTCTGTTAGAGAGTCTGTTAGAAAGAACCCCCCAGACATAATACAGGAGATGGTCAGAGACTGCAATCATAGAACAGGAGATGGTCAGAGACTGCAGACATAATACAGGAGATAATCAGAGACTGCAGACATAATACAGAAGACGATCAGAGACTGCAGACATGGTACAGGAGATGATCAGAGACTGCAGACATAATACAGGAGATGATCAGAGACTGCAGACATAATACAGGAGATGATCAGAGACTGGAGACATACTACAGGAGATGATCAGAGACTGCAGACATAATACAGGAGATGGTCAGAGATTGCAGACATAGTACAGGAGATGATCAGAGACTGCGGACATAGTACATATTGGCCGATCGGCCCTCTCACCTGACCCAGCGATACAGCAACGGTTCCTCTGATCAGGAGTCAGCTCACTCTGAATTGCCCATGGTGACTCCGCTGTATTCCTGCAATGACTCCATTTCTTTCTCTGCCAGGGATGGCGCTAGGCTGTATGGCTTTCCCTCTGGTGGCACAGGGCAGTGGGGTTCTCTCTCTGATGGTGTTCTCTCAGCACTGTCCTCTCCCTCTGGAGTCCTGGGTGTACTTCCCTGAAAACTTTCCCAGGCTCCTGTCTCTCTCTCTCTTTCCCATTCAGCTGAGCATGCTGTGTGGGCTGCAGTTTCCATGTTACAGTGGGTCTGCCAGTTCTCGGGACTATATGTCCCACAATCCTCTTCTCTGCTCCTTTTTTCTTTTCCATTAGTACATACCCCCCAGGACAGACCCCCCTCCATTAGTACAGACCCCCCAGGACAGACCCCCTCTCCATTAGTACAGACCCCCCTCCATTAGTAGAGACCCCCATATTAGTACAGACCCCACCATTAGTACAGACCCCCCCTCCATTAGTACAGACCCCATTAGTACAGACCCCATTAGTACAGACCCCACCTCCATTAGTACAGACCCCCCAGGACAGACCCCCCTCCATTAGTAGAGACCCCCATATTAGTACAGACCCCACCATTAGTACAGACCCCCCCTCCATTAGTACAGACCCCATTAGTACAGACCCCATCTCCATTAGTACAGACCCCATTAGTACAGACCCCCCCCCCTCCATTAGTACAGACCCCCCTCCATTAGTACAGGCCCCCCCTCCATTAGTACAGACCCCCCTCCATTAGTACAGACCCCACTCCATTAGTACGGACCCCCCAGGACAGACCCCCCTCGATTAGTACAGACCCCCCCAGGACAGACCCCCTCTCCATTAGTACAGACCCCCCTCCATTAGTACAGACCCCCCAGGACAGACCCCCTCTCCATTAGTACAGACCCCCCCTCCATTAGTACAGACCCCCCAGGACAGACCCCCCTCCATTAGTACAGACCCCCCAGGACAGACCCCCTCTCCATTAGTACAGACCCCCCATTAGAACAGACCCCCCTCCATTAGTAGAGACCCCCATATTAGTACAGACCCCACCATTAGTACAGACCCCCCTCCATTAGTACAGACCCCATTAGTACAGACCCCCCCTCCATTAGTAAAGACCCCCCTCCATTAGTACAGACCCCATTAGTACAGACCCCCCTCCATTAGTACAGGCCCCCTCCATTAGTACAGACCCCCCTCCATTAGTACAGACCCCATTAGTACAGACCCCCCCTCCATTAGTACAGACCCCCCTCCATTAGTACAGCCCCCCCTCCATTAGTACAGACCCCTCCATTAGTACAGACCCCCCTCCATTAGTACAGCCCCCCCTCCATTAGTACAGCCCCCCTCCATTATGCAGACATAGTACAGGAGATGATCAGAGACTGCGGACATAGTACATATTGGCCGATCGGCCCTCTCACCTGACCCAGCGATACAGCAACGGTTCCTCTGATCAGGAGTCAGCTCACTCTGAAATGCCCATGGTGACTCCGCTGTATTCCTGCAATGACTCCATTTCTTTCTCTGCCAGGGATGGCGCTAGGCTGTGTGGCTTTCCCTCTGGTGGCACAGGGCAGTGGGGTTCTCTCTCTGATGGTGTTCTCTCAGCACTGTCCTCTCCCTCTGGAGTCCTGGGTGTACTTCCCTGAAAACTTTCCCAGGCTCCTGTCTCTCTCTCTCTTTCCCATTCAGCTGAGCATGCTGTGTGGGCTGCAGTTTCCGTGTTACAGTGGGTCTGCCAGTTCTCGGGACTATATGTCCCACAATCCTCTTCTCTGCTCCTTTTTTCTTTTCCATTAGTACATACCCCCCAGGACAGACCCCCCTCCATTAGTACAGACCCCCCAGGACAGACCCCCTCTCCATTAGTACAGACCCCCCTCCATTAGTAGAGACCCCCATATTAGTACAGACCCCACCATTAGTACAGACCCCCCCTCCATTAGTACAGACCCCATTAGTACAGACCCCCCCTCCATTAGTACAGACCCCATTAGTACAGACCCCACCTCCATTAGTACAGACCCCCCAGGACAGACCCCCCTCCATTAGTAGAGACCCCCATATTAGTACAGACCCCACCATTAGTACAGACCCCCCCTCCATTAGTACAGACCCCATTAGTACAGACCCCCTCTCCATTAGTACAGACCCCATTAGTACAGACCCCCCCTCCATTAGTACAGACCCCCCTCCATTAGTACAGGCCCCCCCTCCATTAGTACAGACCCCCCCTCCATTAGTACAGACCCCACTCCATTAGTACGGACCCCCCAGGACAGACCCCCCTCGATTAGTACAGACCCCCCCAGGACAGACCCCCTCTCCATTAGTACAGACCCCCCTCCATTAGTACAGACCCCCCAGGACAGACCCCCTCTCCATTAGTACAGACCCCCCCTCCATTAGTACAGACCCCCCAGGATAGACCCCCCTCCATTAGTACAGACCCCCCAGGACAGACCCCCTCTCCATTAGTACAGACCCCCCATTAGAACAGACCCCCCTCCATTAGTAGAGACCCCCATATTAGTACAGACCCCACCATTAGTACAGACCCCCCTCCATTAGTACAGACCCCATTAGTACAGACCCCCCCTCCATTAGTACAGACCCCCCTCCATTAGTACAGACCCCATTAGTACAGACCCCCCTCCATTAGTACAGGCCTCCTCCATTAGTACAGACCCCCCTCCATTAGTACAGACCCCATTAGTACAGACCCCCCCTCCATTAGTACAGCCCCCCCTCCATTAGTACAGCCCCCCCCTCCATTAGTACAGCCCCCCTCCATTAGTACAGCCCCCCTCCATTAGTACAGCCCCCTCCATTAGTACAGCCCCCCCTCCATTAGTACAGCCCCTCCATTAGTACAGCCCCCTCCATTAGTACAGCCCCCCTCCATTAGTACAGCCCCCCCTCCATTAGTACAGCCCCCTCCATTAGTACAGCCCCCCCTCCATTAGTACAGCCCCCTCCATTAGTACAGCCCCCCCTCCATTAGTACAGCCCCCTCCATTAGTACAGACCCCCCTCCATTAGTACAGACCCCATTAGTACAGACCCCCCCTCCATTAGTACAGCCCCCCCTCCATTAGTACAGCCCCCCCCTCCATTAGTACAGCCCCCCTCCATTAGTACAGCCCCCCTCCATTAGTACAGCCCCCTCCATTAGTACAGCCCCCCCCTCCATTAGTACAGCCCCTCCATTAGTACAGCCCCCTCCATTAGTACAGCCCCCCTCCATTAGTACAGCCCCCCTCCATTAGTACAGCCCCCCCTCCATTAGTACAGCCCCCTCCATTAGTACAGCCCCCCCTCCATTAGTACAGCCCCCTCCATTAGTACAGCCCCCCCTCCATTAGTACAGCCCCCTCCATTAGTACAGCCCCCCTCCATTAGTACAGCCCCCTCCATTAGTACAGCCCCCTCCATTAGTACAGCCCCCTCCATTAGTACAGCCCCCCCTCCATTAGTACAGCCCCGCCTCCATTAGTACAGCCCCCTCCATTAGTACAGCCCCCTCCATTAGTACAGCCCCCCCCTCCATTAGTACAGCCCCCCTCCATTAGGGTACATATATACACCCGGGCGGCAGCTGAAGAGGAGAGAACAGTGTGCAGCCAGCCGCGCCGCCCGGGTGAAGAGCAGAGGAGTTTAAAGTAGGCAGGAGTGGGAGACACAGAGCAGAATGTGTCGGGCACGGACCGCTCCCCTCCCCCGCGCGACATCACTGTGCGGCTGGTCTCTCTCCACGCAGAGACTAGCCGCTCTGCCTCCGATGTCTCTCTTTCTCTGACAGGAGGAGGGAGGGGCTTGAGCAGCATACACAGCGGCGGCGGCGCCTTTCTTCTTTTAACACCGGCGGAGAGCGCCGCCGTCGGATGCAATCAAGAGGAGGAGGAGGGAAGGGAGCACTCTGGCGCTTCAGCGCCTCCACCTCTCTGGCGCCTGGGTGCACTGCACCCCGTGCACCCCATCTAGGACCGGCCCTGAACATGAAAGTTGCCTTTTGAAACTGAATAACAGTTAAGAAAAGCACATGGAGCAGCACGAACGTAATAAACATAAAGAATAGGAAAACAGGACAACTACTTACTTTTTTGCAGCACTCTCCGGATCTTTCGGTACTGCTCATGCTCTCTTAATTTGAGGTCCAACCACTGCTTCCTGAGCTGATCTTTCAATCGTCGTACCCCAAAATTCCGGTGCAGACTCTTGACCACTTTCGCCATGATCTTGGCCTTTCTGACATTGGGGTTGGGGTAAGGTCCATACTTCCCGTCATAGTCGGCCTTCTTCAGGATGTCGACCATCTCCAACATCTCCCCAAAGGACATATTCGATGCCTTAAATCTTCTCCTTCTGGATCCAGACGTTTCAGGCTCAGGGCTTTCCTCCCCCTCCTCCTCGTTGCTGTAATTAGCACGCACCTGTTGTGTCTCCGCCTTGTGCTCTTCCCCCACTGCCCCGAACGAAAAGGGGCGGGGAATAGACTAGAAAGAACATCAGGGGCGGGCGGAGTTACACGCATGCGCAGTGTGTACAAAGCATAACACGCGTGCGTAGTACGTACGATCTGTGAGCGGAGGAAGGAGTATCGGAGGCGCCGATCGTGATAACGAAGGTAAGATCTAAACTTGGGCCCATACTGCTTCTAGATTGTCGCTAAATTATATATTGCTCAAACATGCCATGGGAACATGTGAAATTACACCCCAAAATACATTCTGTTGCTTCTCCTGAGTATGGGGATACCACATGTGTGAGACTTTTTGAGGGGCCTAGCCGCGTACGGGACCCCAAAAACCAAGCACCGCCTTCAGGCTTTCTAAGAGCGTAAATTTTGTATTTCACTCTTCACTGCCTATCACAGTTTCGGAGGCCATGGAATGCCCAGGTGGCACAACCCCCCCCCTCCCACCCCCAAATTACCCTATTTTGGAAAGTAGACACCCCAAGCTATTTGCTGAGAGGTATAGTGAGTATTTTGCAGACGTCACTTTTTGTCACAAAGTTTTGAAAATTGAAAAAAGAAAAAAAAAATTTTTTTCTGGTCTTTCTTCATTTTCAAAAACAAATGAGAGCTGCAAAATACTCACCATGCCTCTCAGCAAATAGCGTGGGGTGTCTACTTTCCAAAATGGGGTCATTTGGGGGGGGGGGGGGTTGTACTATCTTGGCATTTTATGGCCTTCAAAACTGTGATAGGTAGTAAGGAGTGAATCAAAAATTTACGCCCTTAGAAATCCTGAAGGCGGTGATTGGTTTTCGGGGCCCCGTATGCAGCTAGGCTCCCAAAAGTCCCACACATGTGGTATTCCTGTACTTATGAGAAGCAGCAAAATGTATTTTGGGGTGTAATTCCACATATGCCCATGGCATGTTTGAGCAATATATCATTTAGTGACAACTTTGTGCAAAAAAAATAAAAATTTGTCACTTTCCCGCAACTTGTGTCAAAATATAAAATATTCCATGGACTCAAATGCCTCTCAGCAAATAGCTTGGGGTGTCTACTTTCCAAAATAGGGTAATTTTGGGGGGGGGGGGGGTTGTGCCATCTGGGCATTTTATGGCCTTCAAAACTGTGAAATCCTGAAGGCGGTGCTTGGTCTTTGGGGCCCCGTATGCGGCTAGGCTCCCAAAAAGTCCCACACATGTGGTATCCCCATACTCAGGAGAATCAGCAGAATGTATTTTGGTGTGCAATTCCACATATGCCCATGGCCTGTGTGAGCAATATAATATTTAGCAAAAAAAAAAAGTTTGTAATTTTCCCGCAACTTGTGTCAAAATATAAAATATTCCATGGACTCAACATGCCTTTCAGCAAATAGCTTGGGGTGTCTACTTTCCAAAATGGGGTAATTTGGGGGGGTTTTGTGCCATCTTGGCATTTTATGGCCTTCAAAACTGTGATAGGTAGTAAGGAGTGAAATCAAAAATTTACGCCCTTATGCCGCGTACACACGAGCGGACTTTACGGCGGACTTTGCCCGGCGGACTGGATTTCGTCGGACAATTCGATGTGTGTGGGCTCCAGCGGACTTTGTTTGCTCAAAAGTTGGAGGGACTTAGATTTGAAACTTGTTTAAAATTTATCCGTTGATATCGAGTCCGGTCGAAAAGTCCGCCGTCTGTATGCTAGTTCGACGGACAAAAAGCCACGCTAGGGCAGCTATTGGCTACTGGCTATGAACTTCCTTGTTTTAGTCCGGTCGTACGTCATCACGTACGAATTCGACAGACTTTGGTGGATTGTGTGTAGGCAAGTCCGTTCATTCAGAAAGTCCGTTGTAAAGTACGTTGAAAAATCCTCCGGGCAAAGTCCGCCGTAAAGTCCGCTCGTGTGTACGCGGCATTAGAAATCCTGAAGGCGGTGATTGGTTTTCGGGGCCCCGTACGCGGCTAGGCTCCCAAAAAGTCCCACACATGTGGTATCCCCATACTCAGGAGAAGCAGCTAAATGTATTTTGGGGTGCAATTCCACATATGCCCATGGCCTGTGTGAGCAATATATCATTTAGTGACAACTTTTTGTAATTTTTTTTTTTTTTGTCATTATTCAATCACTTGGGACAAAAAAAAATATATTCAATGGGCTCAACATGCCTCTCAGCAATTTCCTTGGGGTGTCTACTTTCCAAAATGGGGTCATTTGGGGGGGGGGGGGGGTTGTACTGCCCTGCCATTTTAGCACCTCAAGAAATGACATAGGCAGTCATAAACTAAAAGCTGTGTAAATTCCAGAAAATGTACCCTAGTTTGTAGACGCTATAACTTTTGCGCAAACCAATAAATATACGCTTATTGACATTTTTTTACCAAAGACATGTGACTGAATACATTTTGGCCTAAATGTATGACTATAATTGAGTTTATTGGATTTTTTAATAACAAAAAGTAAAAAATATCATTTTTTTTCAAAATTTTCGGTCTTTTTCCATTTATATCGCAAAAAATAAAAATCGCAGAGGGGATCAAATTCCATCAAAAGAAAGCTCTATTTGTGGGAAGAAAAGGACGCAAATTTCATTTGGGTACAGCATTGCATGACCGCGCAATTAGCAGTTAAAGCGACGCAGTGCCAAATTGTAAAAAGTGCTCTGGTCAGGAAGGGGGTAAATCCTTCCGGGGCTGAAGTGGTTAAAGAGGGAGTCCCGCGGAAAAAAATTTTTAAAAGTCAGAAGCTACAAATACTGCAGCTGCTGACTTTTAAAATAAGGACACCCACCTGAATGAAAAAAAGAGGAAAGAAATAAAACTAGGCTCACTTATCTCCTTCCAACCCAGCACAATGAGTTTCCAAACAGATTAACACATGCTGGCACTGTGATTAATCACAATAAGAGAGAAATATATAATCTGGCTGCCACGTAAACTAAAAAATAAATGAATATGCGATACAACAGTCTATCACATTAAACAAACGAATGTGAAAAGACACATAATATCAAAGCGGCGCTCCTGTCAAATTGCTGAGAATTGACACAGTTGCATATAGGGTAAATGCACATTAAGTCGCTAAACATTAAATCGCAGATCTGACAAGTGCTGAGAATTGACACAATTGCATATAGGATAAATGCACATAAAGTCGCTAGACATTAAACATTAAATCGCAGATCTGACAAGTGGATAAACGTGAAGGTAAAGTTTGTGGCTAGCTTCATAAGTGAATAAAGAAGTGGAGATGGTTGGATACTGCACCAATCACCGTATTCAAACCCGTGCTCCACACGCCCCTCTGGGGTTCAAACTCACCACAAAGTTGCAGATAATAAGCATTCACGATCTCCCACTGATTTACTGCTGGGCCGGCTTGGAAATCCACATCGTCAGCGTATATAAGGAAAAAAAGACAGGCTCCACATAGAGTAGTACTATTTTCCAAAGGATTTATTAAAGATGTGTGTTGTCCGAATTGTATATAAAAAAAGCCTTGCTGTTTCACATAACTGCCGTCAATATCCTCTTATCCAGTGACTTACTCCCCTTTCACACGAGACGGACTCCGTTTCTACGGAGCCCGCCTCGGTCCGCCGGCTCAGCGGGAGATCTGTCCATTGATCTCCCCCGAGCCGGCGGATGACAGGTCCCTCTCTGCTCACTGAGCGGGGAGGGGCTTGTCAGGCGCCGCTGCCGCCTATGGAGGGATCGGACGAAAACGGACAGCGTGTCCGTTTTCGTCAGATCTCACCCGATCCGATCCGCCAGCGACGGACTTGGACGTAGAGCCATCCGTCTGCTTTTAGCGGATTGGTCAGGGTCGGATGTCAGCGGACATGTCTCCGCTGACATCCGACGTTCCATAGGCTAACATGGATCGCCCGTTCAGGTCCGCCGTCAAAACTGACAGGCGGACCTGAACGGTCCGATCGTGTGAAAGGGGCCAGTGTCAGGTTTCCAAGCTGACAGTGTTCAGCCAAAGGACCGGAAATGGATCGGAAATGCCAAAAAGCCGTGCAGGGGACACTGTAAACCAGTGAGCCGCTCAATACAAATCCTTCCCAAAGATTATGCTGGACATTAGAGCGCAGTATATGTAGATCTATTCAATACGCCATGAGATTGTTCCCTGATCGATTTCGTCTTTCCGACTTTATCAAAGGGGTTTGACCTCATGGCATGGCGTGTCAGAATAAATAGAGTTGTGTGAAGGCAATTAGTGTTAACTACTTGTATCCCTCTCAGTTGCCATGTTAAACAGGTGCACTCCACAACCTGAGAGTTCCAAAGGAAACAAGGAGGTCAAATAGATTACTAATTTGAACCGGGATTAAGTCAGAGGATCACAGAATCTACAAAAATCATGTACATTATTATTAATAACACCTCTTTCACACAACACTCTATACACATAAAACAGATTCATTAAATTGCACTAAAATAGGTGGTACGCTTTACTCTTAATATTCCTAGACTAAAATATAGTATATATTTACTAGGATCATTCACAGTACAACTTATATCAAAAATAGAAAATAAAAACCTCTCTTGTTATTTCTGAATAACTGAACAGAGGATTTACTCGGAATAAAAATTACAGTGTCCAAAGCATTAAACAAAGTCAGCCCCGTGTCAAGAAAAAATAAATAAATAAAAAATTAAAATCTAAAAAATTAATAATCGCTAATAAAACAGTTCAAATCGAGATCCACATTTAACCCTCTAGGACAGCGGTTCTCAACCTGGGGGTTGCGACCCCCTGGGGGTCGATTGCCGATTCTCCAGGGGGTCGCGGATGCTGGCCGAGATGCTGCCTGAGATGCTGGCCGAGACGGACCCGAAGTTACTGCCGGAGTCCGTCCGTCTCGGCCAGCGAGATGTCACTTCCTGCAGAGGAGAGACTGCACGGAAGTGACGTTCCGTCGCCGCCATCTTGGTACTCTCGTCCACAGTAATGCTTAGACTTAGAAGTCAGCAAGCGGACATCTTGTTACACCCACCGAAGTCCGCTTGCTGTGGATGAGTGTACCAAGAGGGAGGCAACGAAACACCTGAAGAACACTTGTGTCACTGTGACATCTGGTAAGTCAGACACACAGGAGAAGCTGACAAGATAACATTTTTTTCATTATGTTACTTAACATTTATATATATATAAACGTATATATATATATATATATATATATATATATATATATATATATATATATATATATATATATATATAAATGTCCCAGTTGGTTCCTCAAAAGTGTTTATTCCGTGCCAGTGCTAGATACATGTTTGGGTGCTATACACTTTGTGTATCTAGTACTGGCACGGAATAACCACTTTTGAGGAACCAACCGGGACGTTTATATATAAATAAGTGGTGGGGGCGCAAACAAACTGAAAAAATCTGAAAAAAAAACCCCCATTAAAACGCCGCAACTATGCCATCAAATGCAGCCACTGTACCCATCAATTGTCGCCACTGTGCCAGCAAACGCCGCCACTATGCCATCAAACGCAGCCACTGTGCCCTTTAATTGTTGCCACTGTGCCAAACACAGCCACTGTGCCCATCAATTGTCGCCACTGTGCAGCCACTGTGCCCATCAATTGTCGCCACTGTGCCATCAAACGCAGCCACTGTGCCCATCAATTGTCGCCACTGTGCCAGCAAATGTCGCCACTGTGCAGCCACTGTGCCCATCAATTGTCACCACTGTGCCCATCAATTGTCACCACTGTGCCAGCAAACGCCGCCACTGTGCCATCAAATGCAGCCACTGTGCTCATCAATTGTTGCCACTGTGCCAGTAAACGCAGCCACTGTGCCCATCAATTGTCGCCACTGTGCCAGCAAATGTCGCCACTGTGCAGCCACTGTGCCCATCAATTGTCGCCACTGTGCCCATCAATTGTCGCCACTGTGCCAGCAAACGCCGCCACTGTGCCATCAAATGCAGCCACTGTGCTCATCAATTGTCGCCACTGTGCCAGCAAACGCTGCCACTGTGCTATTAAACGCAGGAACTGTGCCCTTTAATTGTTGCCACTGTGCCAAACGCAGCCACTGTGCCCATCAATTGTCGCCACTGTGCCAGCAAACTTTGCCACTGTGCAGCCACTGTGCCCATCAATTGTCGCCACTGTGCCCATCAATTGTCACCACTGCCAGCAACACTGCCACTGTGCCATCAAATGCAGCCATTATGCCCATCAATTGTCGCCACTGTGCCAGCAAACGCCGCCACTGTGCCATCAAATGCAGCCACTGTGCTCGTCAATTGTCGCCACTGTGCCATCAAACGCAGCCACTGTGCCATCAAACGCAGCCACTGTGCCATCAAACGCAGCCACTGTGCCCTTTAATTGTTGCCACTGTGCCAAACGCAACCACTGTGCCCATAAATTGTCGCCACTGTGCCAGCAAACATTGCCACCTGTGCCATCAAACGCAGCCACTGTGCCCTTTAATTGTTGCCACTGTGCCATACGCAGCCACTGTGCCCATCAATTGTCGCCACTGTGCCAGCAAACGTCCCACTGTGCAGCCACTGTGCCCATCAATTGTCACCACTGTGCCCACTGTGCCAGCAAACGCGACCAACGAAAATAATTTTACTGTTAGGGGTCCCCACAACTTGGGAAATTTTATCAAGGGGTCACGACACTAGGAAGGTTGAGAACCACTGCTCTAGGAGCAAGGCTATCTGTTAAATAGATCCACTCCGTTTCCTTTTTGGATAATTCTCTCACCAAATTGGTACAACTCCAAGAGGGTTTAATGTGGTCTATACCCCAAAATTTAAGACCAGCGGGGTTCTGATTATGGTAGATTTTAAAATGTAAAGATAAATTATGATCTTTAAAACCAATGCGTATATTGTGAATGTGCTCTGCTACACGTATTCTCAAAAGGTGTTTGGTTTTTCCAATATATAATAAGCCACAAGGGCAAGTTAGGGCATATACTACATGTGTCGTATTGCATGTAATAAACTGTTTAATCATGAACTCTTTGTTATTGGAAGGGGAAACAAAGGTCTTTACCCCTCTAAGTGGTCTGCTCACTTCCCTGCAGGCTTTACATCTCTTGCAGGCAAAGAACCCCTCCTGGTCCCAAAAAGTGGGAAGATGGCTGGGGGGGTCAAGGACCTTTTTTACTACAGCATCTCCGTAACTACGACCTCTATGGTATACAAACTTTGGTTTAGCTGGAAGGACCGTAGCCAGAGATCTGTCCAAGAACAAGACATGTCAGTGTGTATTAAAAATATTTTCAACATCTCTAAACTGAGAGTGAAACAAAGAGATAAACGCCCATTCATGTTCCATATTTTTAGGACCTGAGGTATCTTCTTTCAAACACTCATCCCTAGGGATCAGTCCAATTTAATCTACCATTGCTTCTAAATGTTGTTTTTTGTATCCTTTTGTAGAAATCTATTTTTTAACATTGTAGACTGTGTTAGATAATCTTCAGATGTTGAGCAGTTCCTCCTCACCCTCATCATCTGGCCCTTAGGAATATTCCTGAGCCATAGGGGGTGATGCCCACTGTGTGTGGGGAGGTAACTGTTCCTGTCAGTGGGTTTGAAAAAAACTCTAGTTTGTAATTTATCCCCGGCACGGTAAATGGTCACATCGAGGAAGTTAATTTCTTCCTTACTCCACTGGCTCGTAAGTTTTATATTATTTACATTCTTGTTCAGATAATCCAAAAACGCACATAATGAAGGTTCAGGGCCAGACCATATCAGTAGGAGGTCATCGATATACTGTCTGTAGAAAAGGAGTTCACTCCTTCTATTATAAAAGACGGTTTTGTCCTCCCACTCCCCCATAAAGAGGTTGGCAAGACTGGGCGCAAATTTTGCGCCCATAGCCACACCTCTTTTCTGGGTATAAAACAAAAATAGTTGTGACTTAAACAAAAGTCCAACGCATTTCTCAAAAAAACTTTTTGGGAGTGTGGAAGATTGTCCCTCTTACTAAGGGCCCAATTCAGAGCCAAGAGGGCATCCTCGTGTTGGATAACTGTGTACAGACTTGTCACGTCAGCTGCTACCAAATACACTTCCTCCTGTCCTGTTAGTGTTATATCCTGTAATGACTGGAGCAGATTTTTTGTATCCTTAAGATAAGCCCTAGTCTCCACCACGCTTTTCTGTAAGAATATATCTAAATATTCGTTTGTTTGTTTTGAATTTTTGCATCCTTGATTATCTTTATCAGTGGCGGCCGGTGGTAATTTTTTTGGGGGGACCGACAAACAGTAGCACCACAAGTCGGTGGGCGGGTCTGGTGCACTTACCCCATATATGCAGCGTTCACCGGCGGCTTCCCTTGCTCAGCGACAACAGCTTTCCCTTCCTCTGCTCTCCACGGGCATCAACGGCTTCTGCTTGCTCCCTCCTCCTCAGTGGCCGATCGTGAGTCTTCTCTTTTCGACCAATTGGAAGACGGGTCTGCTTCTGATTGGCCGAAATTGAGGATCAGTGTTACAACAGCGAATATTAATTTGCTGTTGTAACACCTGGGTGGGCTTATGGAGCAATGCTCTGCTCTCCCAGCCCACCCTATTTCGAAGCCTATTAGAGCATATGGCTCTAATCAGGTGCTTCAAAAAAACACCCCACTGCCTGGCGTCCTGAAAGGGGCTGGATGCATAAATAGGGGGTGGCTGCAACAGCCATGAATAGATTCATGCTATAAATGAATCTATCCATTATTCATATAGGGGGTGGCATGAATAGAGGGGACGGTGCCTGGGCAGCCCTAATGCACTGGCCGCCACTGTTCTTTTTACATGATCTGTTATAGTCTTTGTAGCATTTAAATTATGATAGTGTTCCTTCATTTTTATATTTTTTAAAAGCTGTGAGCCACATAGGTTTTATTTTTAGCCTTTTAAACTTATTGCACATGGGAATATACTTTGCAGTGAGTTCGCATACAGTCTTTTTGAAGAATTCCCATTTCTGCTCTGTTCCCATTGATGCCAATATTCCCTCCCAGTCCTGGAGAGCAACCCTCATCCTTGGAAAATGTGCTCTCTTAAAGTTAAGTGTTTTTATCTTTCCTCTATGTGTTTGTTGCTTACAGCTAACATTATATAAAATCATGTTATGGTCACTGAATTGGTAATAAGCTCTGCATGGTTTGAGATTACCAGGTCCAGGAGAGCATCATTCCTAGGCGGGGCCTCAATAAACAGGACCATAAAATTGTCTTATAATAAGTTTATACATTTTTACCCTTTAACTGTTCCAACAGTGCCATTACTCCAGTCAATTTCAATTTCCGGGTATTTAAAATCCCCCATTATTATCACTGTCCCAGCCCTTGCCATCTGTGCAATCTCCACAACCTCAATAACACTGGGAGGTCTATAACAAACTCCAATAATAACCTTTGTAGTACGCACACCCATGTACATTTCCACCCATAATGCTTCAGACTCATCACACTCTCAATCAACTAGGTCCTCCTTCACTCTCACTTTGAGATCACTTCTCGCATAGAGACAGAAACCACCACCCCTCCGTTTTACCATGTCTTTCTGAAAGAGAGCATAGCCAGGATTATTAATAGCCCAGTCAAGAGAAGAATGAAGCCAAGATTCAGCAATAGCAATTAGATCATAGTTCTCCTCATGCACCAGAGCTTCCAACTCACCTATTTTGCTTGGTAGACTTCTGGCATTGGTGAGCAAACACTTTAATTCATTGTCACATTTTGCAAATGTATGTGCATATTTTTTATTTCGGTACAAATACCCTGTTTCCCCGAAAATAAGACCTAGCGTGATTGTCAGTGATGCAATATAAGCCCTACCCCCCAAATAAGCCCTACCCTGTTTCCTCGAAAATAAGCCCTACCCTGAAAATAAGACCTACAGGGACTTTAACTAGGGCTTATTTGGGGGGTAGGTCTTATATTGCAGCCATCACCGACAATCATGCTAGGTCTTATTTTCGGGGAAACAGGGTAGTACCATTTCCAATGGTTGTTTGTAACATAGGAACCTTCATATCATCTGTCAAAGCCCACCTACTATCTTTCCCCATTCCACCCACCAATAGGGTTTGACCTGTCTGCCCCATTATAATGTAATTCACCCTTCCCCCACAATTCTAGTATGAGTATGATATCTCCATTACTTGCTGGCTGCTATTTTTGTGTATCCTGAATAGTATGTGTTTGTATGTTATAACTATCAGGAACCTGAGGATAAGTTTAAAACGTATTCACTTTTACAGTGTATGCCTCTCAAACTTCAACCATTCAGAGTGTAGTTTCAAGTTGATGACAAGGTGTTACACCACATCACAGGTCACGAACTTACTGCCACGTCTGCATAGAGTCAGGGGCATTGCTAGGTGGCAAAAATACCAGGGGCTTCAGCCGAAGTCCGAGCCCGGCACTGGGGGGGGATGTTACCTACCTGACTCGCAGTGACCTACCTGATGCGCACTGACCTACCTGACGTGCGCTCACCTACCTGACACGCACTGACCTACCTGACATGCACTGACCTACCTGACATGCACTGACCCATACTGACCTACCTGACACGCACTGACCTACCTGACATACACTGACCTACCAGACACGCACTGACCTACCTGACACACACTGACCTACCTGACATACACTGACCTACCTGACACACACTGACCTACCTGACATACACTGACCCACACTGACACGTACTGACCTACCTGATCAGACTACAGGTGACGTGACCTCCTCCTGCAGCTCAGCCATAGTGTGCGGCGCGCCCATCACAGTAGAGTAGTAGACAGCAGGGACTCCAGGCAGCCAGAGCCAGAGCCATAACACAGGACAGGGCAGGAGAGGAGAGCCACCCGCCCGAGTGAGGATCTTCTCACAGTGACGTGGCGTCTGCATTGTATATCCCGCCTTCTGGAGCCTGCAGCGCCTATGATGGACATCACATGTGCCGTGGCATTGGACCAGTGGGACGTCCATTATTGGCGCTGCAGTCTCCAGAAGGCGGGACCTGCTATGTCACTTGGCCGTGCTCGGGGTCAGATCTGTCCCCGCTCAGCGGCGGTGCTCGGGCTCAGGGCTAATAACAGAATTGTGCATGCCCGAGACCGGGGATTTTTGGGGACACACTCGGGGCTCCAGCCCCCCTCAGCCCCCCTCCCGACGCCACTGCATAAAGCCCCTTATAAGATGTAAGGCTTCACTATAAAATGGTCACCACCTGAGTTGCTGCATACTCCTTTTTGGGCAAGCTTACTTCATTTCTTGACCTTGGAATAGCTCCAAAAGAAAAAAAAAACAGAAGGACAGCGGATACCATGTCCTATCACTAAAAATCGAATTGAAGAAAAAACATACTTAGACTTTCTCGGTACCCCATAGACACATACAACAATTCATTCAAAAATAAACATTTTATTACACAAATCACATTAAAAATCACAACTACATTATTAAAAGATCAGCCTCTACAATCATGGAAAGTGTTTCCCTTGGTAACTATACATGTATGGATCTAATACCCCAATCCTGGGGTGAGGTACAATACAAGGAAACACTAACTCGTTTTGTGGTGTGATCTGCATCTTCAGGAAGCAGAGATGGAGGCATTATTTAATAAAGTAATGTTTTGAAGTGGGTAAGAGATTAACTATACACGCACCACATCCTTAGATAGTCAAATGGAAAGTGATTGTAGCAATATGGGATTTTATAGGTGCCATACACAGTAAATATGAGAGAAAATATAAAATGTAACCATTTATTTATATATACTTAAAATGTGTTAAAATAGATAAAAAAATATGAATACTTGGTTACAGTATCGTAATATAGTCACATATATATATATATAGCGGTATCAGGGTCCTGTTCCCAACATGTTTTGCCTGTCAAGGCCTCTTCAAGGGAATATTGATTACCACTGTTAGTGTACAAGCTATATAAAAAAAAAGTGACATGGTATTAAAAAATGGTTAACACATAATATATAGTATTACATCAATCGTATACATTGCTATCATATACGTCATTTACTCAGTATGCCGGATCATTATAAGCTTACCCAAATGGAGTTGTACTTGATCAAGACCATGTTCAGTAAAGATGGATGGGACCGCAAGGTATGGTGTGACCGCAGAAGGCACAGAAAGACCAAGCTATAGTGAATGAATACATCAAATAGGAATACTGGGATAAATGCTTTCATACTTACTGGTGTAATTAAATAGACAAACACAAGGGGGTGCCTAATTACTGAGTCCAAGGCAGATGATAACAATTAGGAACTATACTACAGATGGAACAAGATGTGGTATTTACCTGGATTAAAACAAGGCAATAACCACTTATATAGCTTAGGTTGGTATGGTTTAATAGTTATTAATTACAATTAGTCTCCTGCCAAACAATCAGGGCTAAAATACTAAAATCCAAGTAGTTAGCTATTGGTAGATTGGGGAAGTAAATTGGTGCTGTTGACCAAACAGTCCACAAATCTACATCTATTCAGCAATTACATGTATAAGAAAATGAAGGCAGGACAATGGTATATCAAACTGACCAAATACTGAACAATAAAAATAAATAAATAAAGATGAGGATAAGAGATTCCTAAGCAATAATCTTCAACTAAGCATATCAATGTAGATATATATACTGTAAGTATACCTTTGGACTCAGCATAGGTGGGGATCACAGGGCCCTCTTGGCTCGAGCAGCAAGGTCACTGGAGCTGCCGGCTTTATGTGTCTCCCCATCCAGCCAGGCGTCTGATGCCACCGGCCGAGCTGCGGACGCTAGTAGTTTAATAGTTGATCTAAACAGACATAATAAAACATTAATAATAATAACAAAAACAACACCAACCACACACACAAAACATAAATACCCCCACCCATAGCAATGGTGGAAACCAACCGCAAGGGAGTCTTGTAAAAAGCTCAGGCAAACACTTGCGTTTCTGAAGTCCTGCAAAACACTCAATCTCATAGTGATGATGCTTCTCTTGTACCAGAGAAGTATCCTGTTTTAACACTGATCTCTGCATCTGATTAATGCATAAAGCACCCTACCTGTTTAATTCAGACTCTTCTGCAACTATGTCACAAATTCATTGACAGCTATTAGCTTTAATACAGCCATCACTGTCCAGGGCTAAAGAACATCAGTCTCCTTCTCCAGCTCCACCATCTCCACCTGAGTATAGTCTTGATATGCCTGCCCTAGAAGAGGCAGGCATAATAGGAAATGAAGAGGACTGGAGGCAGTGTTATAAGAGGCCACAGAAGATTTTTCACCCCCCAAGCTCCTATACACCTGATGTTACAGCTTCATGCAATATGCTTGGCAATGTTAATATGCTAATTTCACCTTTGTGGATAAGCCTCAGCTTTGTCAAGCTTTGATTCTCCTCTGCCTCGCCATGGCACTTTGGATATAAAGAGATCTACTAAGCCTAAAAATCATTCCCCATTCATAAACAAATAGAATAAGCATTAATCCGGAATGCAACTGCAGCACAAGCGTTTTCCCCACACCAGGTTGTATCCAAACCAGGTATAAACTGAATGTTGCTCTCCAGAGTGGAAAAGCCCCAGGTGCTGGCTAATGCTAATCCATGTTGTGAGGGAAGAAAAAAGTCCGGACAGCCGCACACCAGGAGAATATGATCCAACGAAATTTCTTTATTGTAAAATCAGGAACAAATCATGTACAAAGCACCATGGATAGAATGTACAGATAATCAGCTAACGCGTTTCACTCATAGCTAACAATAATAAAAATGAAACCACATATATACCATTTATCATGAATCATGTGACCAAGTGGTAAATCTAAAATGCAGAACAGCTGAGATCTGATTGTGAAGGGTGTGAACATTGGTCAGTGGTTGATGAGCACAGGGGTGAAAATCCCTGTGAGTGCAGGGTGTGTAAGCAGCGGCAAAATGTAGAAAAAAGGAACCAATTATATAAAATGCTATATAAGCATGTAAGACACGTAAAGTACATATGAAGAATGATAAAAAAAAAGGTGAAGAATGGGGCTATATTTGGATTAACGTGAAAAATAAATGATGAAAAGTGAATGAAAAGATTGAGAAATCTTAATGGGTAGTGAATGCTGGTGTAAAAATAAAAATAAATATAAATTACACCAGAAAAGAAAAAAGGAACAATGCGTGTGAAGTGTGTTTGGGGGGTGAATGAAAAAGAAAAATATGGGGTTTCTGTGTATGCAAACAATATCGCAATAACGTGATATTAATGCTGTGTATGGATATTGCGATTCAGGTGAGTCTCCCCCTTCACCTCTATTGTTTATGGATGTTAATGCTCTTAATGATCTGACTGATTTGGCTATAGAATCGGATCCTTTCCCCAGGGATCCCCCTGACACATGTAATAAATTTTTACCTAAATCTAGATCAGATTTTTATCCAGTGGCATCTAGGGGAAAGGATCTGGATCTGTTCCAAAAAATGGTGGAGGGTGAATTGACTCATCTGGCTCGCAATTGTCATAAAAAATCCATGCAGGACAACTTAACTATGAATGAACGAACAGCTCTTAAAGCGCTGACAACAGATGATAGTATTGTGATTAAAAATGCGGATAAAGGGGGCATTGTGGTAGTGTTAGATGCAGAAACATACAGACAGGAAGCTCTAGGCCAACTGTCAGACACACACACGTACCAAAAACTTTCATGTAACCCCACGTCCACATTTAAGACCAAACTGTCTGCTCTCCTTGACAGGGCAATACAGGTTGGCCTTTTTTCACCCACGGATAAAGAATTATTCCTTCCTGAACATTCCATCACACCAATATTTCATCATCTACCTAAAGTTCATAAAGGTCTCAACCCCCTCACAGGCAGACCAATTGTAGCCGGCATAGGCTCATTAAACGAAAAATTGGGAGAATGGGTAGATTCTCAGTTACAACCTTTAACCATTGATTTACCAGGCTATTTGAGAGACACTAAACAGCTCTTAGGTAAACTCCAAGGTTTTAAGTGGAAAGACAACTACAGATGGATCACTTGCGATGTTACTAGCTTGTATTCTAGCATCCCGCACCATTTGGGTCTTCAAGCGGTTGCTTGGTTTTTGAAAAGATCTGTGAGGTTTTCTTTAGTATTACAAGATTTCATTTTACAAGCTTTGGAATACCTCCTGACCCATAACTTCTTTATGTTTGACGGGGGCTATTACCTCCAGAAATGCGGGGCCTCCATGGGAGCGAAATTTTCGCCCTCACTGGCCAACCTTTTTATGGGTTGGTGGGAGAGGTCTCGCATCTTTGGATGTAATAGCCCCCGCCGACTAGACACAGTATTCTTCTGTCGTTTCATTGATGATCTTTTATTTATCACATCTGATGCCAATGCTGACATCAATGTTTGGCTTTCCTATTTTAATGACAATGATCTCAATCTAAAATTCATAGGAACTCTGGAAACCAACAGTATAGTGTTTCTTGATGTAAGATTAACAGGGATGGAAGATGTGATTCACACTAGCCTTTTTAGAAAGCCCACAGCTGGAAACACCATCCTTAGAGCTGATTCTGCACACCCTAAACACACCATCAGAGGGGTACCATACGGACAGTTTTTGAGGCTAAAATGTTTGTGCAGTACACCTGAAAGTTTTCACGCAGAATCTCATGACATGGCACAACGCTTCAAAGACCGTGGGTACCCAGAATCCCTAATTACAAAATCTCTCAATACTGTCAGTAAAATCTCTAGACATGTTCTTTTAGAAGAGAGCACACAAAAAAGAAATAAAAAGGAACCCTCCAGCAAAATTCCAGTGGGTGTCCCAATTTTTTCTACACCCTTTAGCTCAGAATTTAACAAGAAAAATAATATCATAAACAGATATCTCCCTATCTTACACAATGACCCAGTTTACAGTAAGGTCCTGTCCAAGGGCATTAAAGTGGTCTCCCGGAGGGCACCCACTCTAGGAAATTCCCAAGGAAACAAGATAAAACTAATTGGTTGAATTTAACGGGGAATTACCGATGTGGAAAAAGGTGTTGTAATTACTGTCGTCACATCAAAGTAGAGAGAAATATACATTCATGTACAAATGGCAAAATGTTTAAAGTCCCCTCTTTCATTAACTGCAACACACAGTTTTTGGTGTACGTCATCACTTGTGACATATGTCAAATCCAGTATGTTGGCCGCACTACACGGCGTCTAAAAGATCGATTACATGACCATTTATATGACATAGCAAAAGATAAATTAACAAATGTGGCCAAGCACTGGATTTTCGTACACCAAAAAGATGTCTCCAGCTTGTTTATTCAAGGAGTAGAAAAAATAGTTATGCCTATTAGAGGAGGAGATAAGTTCCATCTTTTATGCAAACGTGAAGTTTTTTGGATTTTTTCTTTAAATACTAGAATTCCTTTTGGCTTAAACTTCGAATGGGATGTTTCTTATTACTATGATTAACACATGGTTCACTTATTCTGGTTTGTGATTATATAGTCTCTATACTCATTATTTAGCTTAATTTTCCCTTTCAAATACCTCTCATGGTAATTACAATATACACTCCCATCGGTCCCAAATATTTACTCGTTACTGTAGCCATAACTATGGGTCAAGTTATCTTTACATTCACAATATAACAGCAACAAGTAAATTCAAAGCATAATATAACTAAACATGATTAAAAATAATACCATTTATGTTTATGCTTTTCATACAAAGCTCAGTGAACCCCCTACTCCTTAATAAATAAATGAAGACACACAGACTATTTAGTTCAGCGATATGATCAATAGGGTAAAACTTACACCGAAAGCTGAGCAAATATCTTGGCTCTATATACCTGATCTCACAGACCGCAATGTCCAGCGATCCATATTCACTTTGAGTCCGCTTTTACACACACATGTTTATCCTCTAGTTTCACTTTTTCCTCTACTACATATTATTATAAATAATATTATTTATGTTTAGATTTTTTGGAAATTGACCTTTATATTAGGTCTAGTAGATTTTCAATTTTTAATTTTTGAAAAAACAAAGACACACAGACCATCTAACTCAGTAATAGGGCTAACAGAGTGAAACTCATATGAAAATGCTGAGCAAACACCTGGGCTTCACTCATTCTTATAGCCCACGGTGTCTATGGACGTGGTGACACCGCGATCTATTTCTATTTTTAAATCTATCCCTATTCTTGTTGTGTGGCTATGTTCAGTTCAGAGCCTTTTTCTAGCTACATACAACTTTCATAGTTGGCTACACACATAGACACAGTAATACCCTTGTTTAACCACTTCAGCCCCGGACCATTATGCTGCCTAAGGACCAGAGGTCTTTTTCCAATTTGGCACTGCGTCACTTTAACTGCTAATTGCGCGATCATGCAATGTTGTACCCAAACGAAATTTGCGTCCTTTTCTTCCCACAAATAGAGCTTTCTTTTCATGGTATTTGATCACCTCTGCCGTTTTTATTTTTTGCGCTATAAACGGAAAAAGACCGAAAATTTTGAAAAAAAATTATATTTTCTACTTTTTGTTATAAAAAAAATCCAATAAACTCAATTTTAGTCATACATTTAGGCCAAAATGTATTCAGCCACATGTCTTTGGTAAAAAAAAATGTCAATAAGCGTATATTTATTGGTTTGCGCAAAAGTTATAGCGTCTACAAACTAGGGTACATTTTCTGGAATTTACACAGCTTTTAGTTTATGACTGCCTATGTCATTTCTTGAGGTGCTAAAATGGCAGGGCAGTAAACCCCCCCCCCCCAAATGACCCCATTTTGGAAAGTAGACACCCCAAGGAAATTGCTGAGAGGCATGTTGAACCCATTGAATATTTATTTTTTTTTGTCCCAAGTGATTGAATAATGACAAAAAAAAAAAAATATTTACAAAAAGTTGTCACTAAATGATATATTGCTCACACAGGCCATGGGCCTATGTGGAATTGCACCCCAAAATACATTCAGCTGCTTCTCCTGAGTACGGGGATACCACATGTGTGGGACTTTTTGGGAGCCTAGCCGCATACGGGGCCCCGAAATCCAATCACCGTCTTCAGGGTTTCTAAGGGCGTAAATTTTTGATTTCACTCCTCACTACCTATCACAGTTTTGAAGGCCATAACATGCCCAGATGGCACAACCCCCCCCCCCAAATGACCCCATTTTGGAAAGTAGACACCCCAAGCTATTTGCTGAGAGGCATGTTGAGTCCATAGAATATGTTATATTTTGACACAATTTGCGGGAAAGTGACGCTTTTTTTTTGCACAAAGTTGTCACTAAATGATATATTGCTCACACAGGCCATGGGCATATGTGGAATTGCACCCCAAAATACATTTAGCTGCTTCTCCTGAGTATGGGGATACTACACGTGTGGGACTTTTTGGGAGCCTAGCCGCGTACGGGGCCCCGAAAACCAATCACCGCCTTCAGGATTTCTAAGGGGGTAAATTTTTGATTTCACTCTTCACTGCCTATCAGAGTTTCGGAGGCCATGGAATGCCCAGGTGGCACAAAACCCCCCCAAATGACCACATTTTGGAAAGTAGACACCCCAAGCTATTTGCTGAGAGGCATGGTGAGTATTTTGCAGCTCTCATTTGTTTTTGAAAATGAAGAAAGACGAGAAAAAACATTTTTTTTTTTTTTTTTCAATTTTCAAAACTTTGTGACAAAAAGTGAGGTCTGCAAAATACTCACTATACCTCTCAGCAAATAGCTTGGGGTGTCTACTTTCCAAAATGGGGTCATTTGGGGGGGGGGGGTTGTGCCACCTGGGCATTCCATGGCCTCCGAAACTGTGATAGGCAGTGAAGAGTGAAATCAAAAATTCACGCCCTTAGAAAGCCTGAAGGCGGTGCTTGGTTTTCGGGGTCCTGTACGCAGCTAGGCTCCCAAAAAGTCTCACACATGTGGTATCCCCGTACTCAGGAGAAGCAACAGAATGTATTTTGGGGTGTAATTTCACAAATTCCCATGGCATGTTTGAGCAATATATAATTTAGTGACAACTTTGTGCAAAAAAAAAAAATAAAATAAAAATTTGTCTCTTTCCCGCAACTTGTGTCACAATATAAAATATCCCATGGACTCGACATGACTCTCAGCAAATAGCTTGGGGTGTCTACTTTCCAAAATGGGGTCATTTGGGGGGGTTTTGAACTGTGCTGGCATTTTATGCACAACATTTAGAAGCTTATGTCACACATCACCCACTCTTCTAACCACTTGAAGACAAAGCCCTTTCTGACACTTTTTGTTTACATGAAAAAATTTTTTTTTTTTGCAAGAAAATTACTTTGAACCCCCAAACATTATATATTTTTTTAAAGCAAATGCCCTACAGATTAAAATGGTGGGTGTTTCATTTTTTTTTTCCACACAGTATTTGCGCAGCGATTTTTCAAACGCATTTTTTGGGGAAAAAACACACTTTTTAAAATTTTAATGCACTAAAACACACTATATTGCCCAAATGCTTGATGAAATAAAAAAGATGATCTTAGGCTGAGTACATGGATACCAAACATGACATGCTTTAAAATTGCGCACAAACGTGCAGTGGCGACAAACTAAATACATTTTTAAAAGCCTTTAAAAGCCTTTACAGGTTACCACTTTAGATTTACAGAGGAGGTCTACTGCTAAAATTACTGCCTTCGATCTGACGTTCGCGGTGACACCTCACATGCATGGTGCAATTGCGGTTTAAATTTGACGCCAGACCGACGCTTGCGTTCGCCTTTGCGCGAGAGCAGGGGGGGACAGGGGTGCTTTTTTTTTCTTTTCTTTATAATTTTTTTGCTTTTTTATCTTATTTTTAAACTGTTCCTTTCATTTTTTTTTTTTTTAATCATTTTTATTGTTATCTCAGGGAATGTAAATATCCCCTATGATAGCAATAGGTAGTGACAGGTACTCTTTTTTTGAAAAAATTGGGGTCTATTAGACCCTAGATCTCTCCTCTGCCCTCAAAGCATCTGACCACACCAAGATCGGTGTGATAAAATGCTTTCCAAATTTCCCAATGGCGCTGTTTACATCCGGCGAAATCTAAGTCATGAAATGCTCGTAGCTTCCGGTTTCTTAGGCCATAGAGATGTTTGGAGCCACTCTGGTCTCTGATCAGCTCTATGGTCAGCTGGCTGAATCACCGGCTGCATTCTCAGGTTCCCTGTTGAGACAGGAGAGCCAGAGAAAAACACGGAAGACGGTGGGGGAGGGGGGCATTCCCTCCCACTGCTTGTAAAAGCAGTCTAGAGGCTAATTAGCCGCTAGGATTGCTTTTACATGAAAGCCGATCGCTGGCTGAAAAGAATGATACCAAGATGATACCTAAACCTGCAGGCATCATTCTGGTATAACCACTCAAAGTCGTAAATGGCATACCTGAAGACAAAAAAATGGTTAACAATAAAACACAGTAAACGGTAAAGTATAAAAAATTGCATACCTGAAAAGCAAACATGATAAAACATAATATCAATAAAACATTGCAGAATAGAGTACAGTAAAAAAGAGCAGAACAATAGAGAGAGAATAGAGAGAGAGAGAACAATAAAACGACAACTATTTTTTTTTATTTTATATATTTTTTTACACTTTTTTTGTAACTAACTTTTATAACTGTAACCGGTTCCAGGTTCGGGTCTCTCAAAATGCGATGGCATCTTGGGAGACCCTGAGAAAGTGTGCCTAGTCTGTGGAATGCTGTACCCTACGCTAATACTAACTAGTGAATGGTAGCGTTCAAAACATTCACCAATGCAAAGACCAGGATTGTCAGGACAGGAGGGACAATAATAGCGGGTGTCACGCCTATATCCGCGCTTGCTGCAGACACGACATCTTTTTTGGGGGGGTTTGTTGGGTAGGGGTACTCGGGAGGACATAAAGAAAATGCCTCTCATGCAGCCGACTGCATTTGGTTGGGGATCCCAATTAGGATTAGCGAATGCAGCAGGAAGGGCACTATGGGCACGACGGGCCTGTTTGTCTTCTTCTTGGTGGCAGTGGGACACTACTTGTGCTTGCCACCTCACCAGCTTGAACTGCACTTATGGGACTCGCCACGTCACCAAGTGTTACTGCAGTGCTGGTTTGACTACGACCGGGGTGTACTAGGCCGCTGGCGCTTGCCAGT
This sequence comes from Lithobates septentrionalis, assembly GCA_037952835.1. NCBI lineage: Eukaryota > Metazoa > Chordata > Amphibia > Anura > Ranidae > Lithobates > Lithobates septentrionalis. The sequence continues at coordinate 5,895,075 of JBBDGP010000496.1, forward strand.
TCACCAAAACGCTACCAAAAAAACTGTTAGCGATCGCAGGGATCAGGCCTGACTCTGCGAACGCTGCAGTTATGTGTTTAGTGTTTTGTAAGTGACAGTAATTGATCGATACTGCACTTGGGTAGGCTGGGCTGGGCCGGGCGGAGGGGCAAAACGCAGGTGCTAGCAGGTATCTGGGCTGATTCCGCTAACACTGCATTTTTGGGAACCCTAAACTGCTGGGCACACTAGTATAGATCTGATCGGATCAGATATTGATCCGTTCAGATACTATACCACTAAGGGAGGTGTACGGTGCGTGCGTGGGTGTTAGCGGTACTGGCGCTAATCTGACGCTGCCTGGGGCTGGTGCTGGTGCTTGCCAGTTCACCAAAATGCTACCAAAAAAACTGTTAGCGATTGCAGGGATCAGGCCTGACTCTGCGAACGCTGCAGTTATGCGGTTAGTGTTTTGTAAGTGACAGTGATCGATCGATACTGCACTTGGGTGGGCTGGGCGGAGGGGCAAAACGCAGGTGCTATCAGGTATCTGGGCTGATCCCGCTAACGCTGCGTTTTTGGGAACCCTAAACTGCTGGGGACGCTAGTATAGATCTGATCGGATCAGATATTGATGCGTTCAGATACTATACCACTAAGGGAGGCGTATGCTGCGTGCGTGGGTGTTAGCGGTACTGGCGCTAATCTGACGCTGCCTGGGGCGACGCATATCACCGCCGGGCGATCAGGGGGCTAAACCTTTATTCGGTAATAAACGTCGGGTGCCCTGACACTATAAAAAATAAACTAACTAACCAGCGTCACCCGTAACAGTTATACGGTGATCAGTGGTGAAAGGGTTAACTAGGGGGCAATCAAGGGGTTAAAAAATTTATTAGGTAGTATATGGGGGTCCCTGACGCTATAAAACGCTGACGGCGAACCTAAATATTTACGTCCCTAACTAGCGTCACCAGCGACACTAATACAGCGATCAGAAAAATGATCGCTTAGCGACACTGGCGACAGGGGGTGATCAAGGGGTTAAAACTTTATTAGGGGGGGTAGAGGGGTACCCTAGACCTAAAGCGAGCTAACCCTAACTGACCTAACACAGTAACTGTCACAAACTGACACCATGCAGTAATCAGAAAAAACAAAAAAACAAAAACAAAAACACTGCTTGGTGTCAGTGTGACAGGGAGGGCTGATTGGGGGGTGGTTGGGGGGCGATCGGGGGGGGGGATCGGGGGTGTTTAGTGTGCCTGGCATGTTCTACTGTGTGTGTAGTGTTTTACACTCACATTCCAGTCTTCTCTCCTCGGCGCCGGAACGGAAAATACCGAGCCGAGGAGAGATGACATCATTTCCTTTGCTGCTGTTTAGCATACAGCAGCAAAGGAAATGATCTTAATGGCCGGCGGCGATCGCGAGGGGGGGGCCACGAATGGATGGCCTCCCCCTCACCTCCGATCGCCGGGGGACAAAACAGGACCGCCTCCCACCCGCGGGAGGCAGATCACGTGTATGTACGTGATTTTGCCTGCCTGTGCCGCCTTGCCGACGTACATCGGCGTGAGGCGGTCCTTAAGTGGTTAATGGTTACTATTTTTTACATAGCTTGACACATATGACATGGATTTTCGCTCAGCCCTATGAGGTCTGTCACACTCTTCATTCCTTAGTGTAACCATGGATCGCCTTACTCATAGACATAGCCATCTAGCAGGGGCGTAACTAGAAATAGCAGGGCCCCATAGCAAAATGTTGTATTGGGCCCCCCTGCAAACAGCCCCCCCCCCCACAGCTGCCCTAGTGTCAATGCAGCGTGACCTGTGCCACATGCAGCGTGACCTGTGCCCAATGCAGCGTGACCTGTGCCCAATACAGCGTGACCTGTGCCCAATACAGCGTGACCTGTGCCCAATACAGCCTGGTCTGCCTGTGCCCCATACAGCCCCACCTATGCAGAGGAAGAGGCAAGCCACCCGGATCAGCAGAAAGCGGGATTGCCCGCTGTAATAGCTTTCATTTGAATTTCCTGTCTTCCCGGGGCTCATCGTCACATAGCCCCACCTCTTGGCCCGACGCCTTTGATGACGTCACATGTCCCGCATTGGATCGGCGTTCTGTCTATCAAAGGCACCGGGCCAAAAGGTGGAGCTATGTGACGTGCTCCTCGGGATCTCCCATCCTGGGTGGACGTCATATTACGGCCTCGGGTTCCCGGCCGCCTAGGGTTCCCGGCCGCGATGTCCGCCGGGCACCCGCGATTGCCCGTTAACCAGGCCGGACCATGGCTCTGTGTGTAAACACAGAGATCCACGTCCTGTCAGCTCAGAGGAGAGCGATCTGTGTTCCCAGAACGGAGGAACACTGATCGGTCTCCTCCCCTTGTGCGTCCCCTCCCCCTACAGTTAGAAGCATTCCCTAGGAAACACATTTAACCCCTCCCCGCCCCCTAGTGGTTAACCCCTTCACTGCCTGTCACATTTACACAGTAATCAATGCAATTTTATAGCATTGATCGCTGTATAAATGTGAATGGTCCCAAAAATGTGTCAAAAGTGTCCGATGTGTCCGCCATAATGTCACAGTCACAAAAAAAAATTGCGATCGCCGCTATTACTAGTGAAAAAAAAAAAAAAATAATTTTTTTAAAAAAATGCCATAAATCTATCCCGTATTTTATAGACGCTATAACTTTTGCGCAAACCAATCAATATACGCTTATTGCGATTTTTTTTACCTAAAATATGTAGAAGAATACGTATCGGCCGAAACTGAGGAAATTTTTTTTTTTTTTAAATTGGGATATTTATTATAGCAAAAAGTAAAAAATATTGTGTTTTTTTCAAAATTGTCGCTCTTCTTTTGTTTATAGCGCAAAAAATAAAAACCGCAGAGGTGATCAAATACCACCAAAAGAAAGCTCTATTTGTGGGGGAGAAAAGGACGTCAATTTTGTTTGGGTACAACGTCGCACGACCGCGCAATTGTCGTTTAAAGTGCGACATTGCTGAAAACTAAAAATTGGTCTGGGAAGGAAGGGGGTGAAAATGCCCTGTATTGAACCTGTTAATACTCGGCAGGGTTTAACTCAATACATCCGGTAATTATTTTGATTAACACCTCTCGAGGCTTTCACGTAAATATGTCCATTATTCTTTTCTCTTCATAAAGATAAGTCACTTTGTGAGAGTTCTTCCTTTTATCCTGATCTCTGGGAATCCAAGTTTTAAACAAGACTAATGTAATTAACAAATAAATATTCTTTAGTATTCTCATGATTTGTTGATTCAGGTTTAGGACAAATATACATTTTTCTATATGGTTTTTTACCTTAATCAGTATATGTACACGTAATTTTTATAATAAACTTTTTTTAACCATTTATAGAAAATTAGAGTCCTAACAATCACGGTCTCTGTGTGAATGCGTGTGCACAAGGTTATTGACATGGAAAGTTTTTCTCCCATTAATTGCGACCTTCACCTGTGCACACACAGATACACTAATATATAAACATTGGTTTGTGCTTGTAAGTGCCTAGTTTATAGGTTTTTTATGTACACACTGAAAAATATGGAGTTGTTTTTGTTATAAGCATGGTTTTCATGCTCACTATAATAATTTTTATCATGATAGTATTTATAATATGTTATTTACGGTACTAATATATGTCTTCACATGTCAATTGATGAAGGTTTCCCCCTCCTTTTTCGTTTCTTTAGGAAAGGTGCTTCATTTTCACAATTTACAGAAAATTGATATTACGCACCAGAATAATTCACATGTGGACACAAATGTATTCAGTTCTGATATATTAGTATTGTTTTTATTGGGAACAGAGGAAGTGTGCATGTATGTGTTTTTTCCCCCTCCCCTTTTTCTATATGACCATGTATTTTATAAACAGAATTAAAACACATGTTTATTAAATTCACATACATCCTGGTCATAGAGTTCATTCACACACATGAAACACACACATATTCATGGTCTTTTGACACATTAAGCAAACATTCCTTATGGGACTTCCACTTTCCACAATACCACATCACCTTTTTACTATCAGATAACCACTGTTATATATATATACATATAATAGTTTCTTTCTTTTTTTTTTGGTTTCACAATATCCATACACAGCATTAATATCACGTTATTGCGATATTGTTTGCATACACAGAAACCCCATATTTTTCTTTTTCATTCACCCCCCAAACACACTTCACATGCATTGTTCCTTTTTTCTTTTCTGGTGTAATTTATATTTATTTTTATTTTTACACCAGCATTCACTACCCATTAAGATTTCTCAATCTTTTCATTCACTTTTCATCATTTATTTTTCATGTTAATCCAAATATAGCCCCATTCTTCACCTTTTTTTATCATTCTTCATATGTACTTTACGTGTCTTACATGCTTAGGCTCCTTTCACACTTATACAACTTCAAAGTCGCACGATTTTACCGTGATTTCGCGGCCGCGATTTTGCCGCGATTTTACCGCGATTTGCCGCGATTTTACCGCGATTTGGGAGCAGTACTACTTTGCCACGTTTTTGGCATTAACAAATGAAAACATACAGTAGTTGGTATGAATCATAAGGCTCCTTTCACACTTATACGACTTCAAAGTGGCACGATTTTACCGCGATTTCGCGGCCGCGATTTTAACGCGATTTGCCGCGATTTTACCGCGATTTGGGAGCAGTACTACTTTGCCACGTTTTTGGCATTAACAAATGAAAACATACAGTAGTTGGTATGAATCATAAGGGGGAACGCCACGCCAAGTTTTAAATAAAAAAACTGGCGTGGGTTCCCCCCCAGGGGCATACCAGGCCCTTAGGTCTGGTATGGATTGTAAGGGGAACCCCCTACGCCGAAAAATCGGCGTGGGGGTCCCCCCAAAATCCATACCAGACCCTTATCCGAGCACGCAGCCCGGCCGGCCAGGAATGGGGGTGGGGACGAGCTAGCGGCCCCCCCTCCTGGACCGTGCCAGGCCGCATGCCCTCAACATGGGGGGGTGGGTGCTTTAGGGCATGGGGGGCACTCTGCCGGCCCCCCCACCCCAAAGCACCTTGTCCCCATGTTGATGAGGACAAGGGCCTCTTCCCGACAACCCTGGCCGTTGGTTGTCGGGGTCTGCGGGCAGGGGGCTTATCGGAATCTGGGAGCCCCCTTTAATAAGGGGGCCCCCAGATCCCGGCTCCCCACCCTATGTGAATAAATATGGGGTACATGGTACCCCTACCCATTCACCTAGGGAAAAAAGCGTCAATAAAAAACACAGTACACAGGTTTTTAAAATAATTTATTAGGCAGCTCCGGAATCTTCTTCCGACTTCGGGGGTCCTCTTCCGACTTCGGGGGTCTCTCCGGCGTCTTCACCCGGTGTCCGCATCTTCTGCCGGCTCCACCGCTATCTTCTGGCGCTCTTTTGCCAGCGGTGGTCCGGACTTCTGGATCGTCTTCTTCCCTCTTCTCTTCCAGAGATGTTGACACGACGCTCTCTCCAGCCAGAATGGTCTCTGTGCGCTCCGCAACGGACTTATATAGGCGGTGACCCCGCCCCCTTATGCCGTCACAGTCCCATGGCATGCTGGGACTGTGACGTTTTAGGAGGCGTGGTCACCGGGTGATGACCACGCCCCCTTATGACGGCACAGTCCCAGCATGCCCCGGGACAGTGACCTCATAGGGGGCGGGGTCACCGCCTATAAAAGTCTGTTGCGGAGCGTTCAGAGACCATTCCAGCTGGAGAGAGCGTCGTGTCAACATCTCTGGAAGAAAAGAAGAAGGCAGAAGGCAGAAGTCCGGACCACCGCTAGCAATTGAGCTGCAGAAGATAGCGGAGGAGCCGGCAGAAGATGCGGACACCGGGAGGAGACGGCGGAGAGACCCCCGAAGTCGGAAGAAGATCCCGGAGCTGCCTAATAAATTATTTTAAAAACCTGTGTACTGTGTTTTTTATTGATGCTTTTTTCCCTAGGTGAATGGGTAAGGGTACCATGTACCCCATACTCATTCACATAGGGTGGGGGGCCGGGATCTGGGGGCTCCCTTATTAAAGGGGGCTCCCGGATTCCGATAAGCCCCCCGCCCGCAGACCCCAACAACCAACGGCCAGGGTTGTCGGGAAGAGGCCCTTGTCCTCATCAACATGGGGACAAGGTGCTTTGGGGTGGGGGGGCCGGCAGGGTGCCCCCCATGCCCTAAAGCACCCACCCCCCCATGTTGAGGGCATGCGGCCTGGTACGGTCCAGGAGGGGGGGGGGGCGCTCGCTCGTCCCCACCCCCATTCCTGACCGGCCGGGCTGCATGCTCGGATAAGGGTCTGGTATGGATTTTGGGGGGGACCCCACGCCGATTTTTCGGCGTAGGGGGTTCCCCTTAGATCCATACCAGACCTAAGGGCCTGGTATGCCCCTGGGGGGGAACCCACGCCGTTTTTTTCATTTAAAACTTGGCGTGGAGTTCCCCCTCTGGATTCATACCAGACAGCTGTCAGCACTGCCTGTCGCTCATCGGGAAAGGAAAAAAAAGTTTTCCTTTCCCGATCAGCGAGCCAGGCTTGTGCTTACAAAGTCGTACTGAAGTCGTGTCTATATTATTCAGGCACGACTTGCATGCTACTTCAGGGTTTAACATTGAGGTCTATGGAGTACAACTCGCATAGAAATTGGACCAAAGTAGTGCAGGGACTACTTTCAAGTCGGCACGACTTAAAGTCGTGCCAATATGAATGGTAGTCATTGAAAATCATGGAGAATGACTTGTCATACGATTTTGCAGTACAAAATCGTGGGACAAGTCGTGTAAGTGTGAAAGGGGCCTTATATAGCATTTTATATAATTGGTTCCTTTTTTCTACATTTTGCTGCTGCTTACACATATACAACCTGCACTCACAGGGATTTTCACCCCTGTGCTCATCAACCACTGACCAATGTTCACACCCTTCACAATCAGATCTCAGCTGTTCTGCATTTTAGATTTACCACTTGGTCACATGATTCATGATAAATGGTATATATGTGGTTTCATTTTTATTATTGTCAGCTATGAGTAAGCGCTCCGCAGAGCGTGAAACGCGTTAACTGATTATCTGTACATTCTATCCATGGTGCTTTGTATATGATTTGTTCCTGATTTTACAATAAAGAAATTTCGTTGGATCATATTCTCCTGGTGTGCGGCTGTCCGGACTTTTTTCTTCCCTCACAAAATAGAAAAAGCATACTGTGATGATTACTGAAGGTCAATCCAGAAAAAAAAATTCACCCCTTCCGGGGTCATTGATGAGCTCTATCTTGTGAAAAAAAGTTATAAAAAAGTGGTCTGTTCCAGTAGTAGACCCTGCCGCCTCAGTCTGAACTAGTTGCAGACTTTGGGCATGCTACACACACCCAAAATAAAATGCCATCATTGTACACAGGATGTGTGTGGAAACTCCAATCTCTCTGCCATGCTTCTGGAACCCCCCTCCCAGTATACAGCAAGTGTCAACTTTGATGAATCAAAACCGGCTTTACTATATACTCAGGGAAGGTGTCAGCAGCTACAGCTGTCAAAAAAGCAGTCTGAATAAGTGTTTATAAACAACACTGCTTCAGTTGCAATTATACAAAGATAAAACGTAACATATTACTTTTGTATCATTTTATTAATTCATCTGCAGATCAAAGGGATGAACTTAGATCAGCAAATTATGTCAGTTAAAGCAGAGGCGTAGCTTGAAGCTTGTGGGCCCCGATGTAAAAGTTGACATTGGCCCCCCCACTTCCACCATGTGTGCAGATACATCCCCCACATGCCAAGATACTCAAAGTGGATTAAGAGTTTTGAGTTCCCAGAGTTCCTTCTTACATCAGAGGACAGGGATCACAGCTGAAGAATCAGAGGAAGAATCAGAGGACAGGGACCCCTAGCAGGTCACTTGGCAGAGCTCCTTTCCCAGCACTGTATACAGCCCCCCCCCCCCCCCCCCACACACACACACACACTACACAGGGCTGAAATCACATTCCTTTACACACAGTCTATCAGTCTCCACAGGGTGTATCTGGCTTTTATGTTGCCGTTCTGACCTGTGAAATTCTCTGGTCGGAATGGCAGTGTAGTTGCAGTAGGCAGATACACCCTGTGCAGATCATGGCTGACTGGCTGTGTTGTAAAGGAATGTGATTTCAGCCCTGTGGAGGAGGAGCAGTATATAGTGCTGTACTGGGAAAGGAGCTCAGCAGCGGGCATAGCATCCAGGGCAGAGGGGCGGTCAGGGGGTTTTGGGGGGCGCAACTTAGATCTGGGGGGGCAAAGCCATCTGGAGCCTGCAGCCCCTCAGGGGCACCTCAGGAGGTGTTAAGGGATTTGTTTTAGCAATTTCTGAAGGGTTCTTTTCAGTGTTGGGGAATGGTAACCTCCCAGAGGTGTGTGTCTTTTCCCCAGTTGTCAGGAAAGTGGGGTAAGTAGACATCTCCAGGTGGGGGGTACAAAGAATCCCAGCTGGTGACTAGGAGACACTGAGCAGTGTCTTACCTCACCAGTAACATCCGTCCCATCGTGGCTACAGGACAGCACTCTCCTCTTAACTCGCAGAGCTTGGTTACCACTCCATGTTGCCAGCACACAGCACAGACACTTCCCCATCCTGGGCTGTTCTCACCCCATGCTCATCTCCATTCAGGAAATGGCTCACAGCTTCTCCCCAGACAATGAGAACAGAGGGATGGGGACTGTGGAAGGCAAAATGGAAGCCCAGTACTGGACGTGGCTGTGGGGCCCTAGGGCAGATCGGAGCTGGAATTTGTGGAGGATATGATAATATGACAGGGAGGCTGCAGGGGCCCCCTGGAGCTAGGGGCGGGGTTACGATTGTGACCCCTGCAACCCCTTATGCTATGCCCATGAGTTAAAGTGATATTAAAGCGGACCTTCAATCATTTTTTCAACTTTCCATCTATTAAATCTTCTGCCTTTGTTGTTTTTACTTTGAATAGTATTTTTTTTCTGCCAGTAAATACCTTATACAGCCCACTTTCTGTTTCATGTCTTGCAAAAAGCCTAGGCTTATGACATGCACAGCTCTCTCTTTCTTGTGAGAGTTTGCCAGGAAGGGAAGGGGGATGAGTCATAGGAGGGCCAATCAGAGCTGCAGGGCTGCAGAGCTGGAGGTGTGCCTCTGTGTGTTTGTGTAAATCCAGGAAGTAAACAGGCAGCAGCTTCAGCTGCCCACAGTTAAAATGGATGAAGTGGAGGGAGATTTCTGCAGCATATTTGGCAAGTACAGAATCACAGTATATATTAAATAATATGCAAAGTGGTTGGAGGGAAGCTTCAGAATGGTAAAGGTATTTTTATTACAAATTATGTGAGCAGACTGCAGTTCCTCTTTAAAGTGCATAGTTGCCAACAGTCCCGATTTTCCCGGGACAATCCCGATTTTGGGACCCTTGTCCCGATTTAATTTTGTCCCGGGTGTTTTCCCGAATTTTTGGGGTTTGTCCCGAGAAAATCGTGAGTGTTTTTGTAAAAAACGGCAACGGCTCCACAAAAATGGCCGCCGTTGCCTCCACGAGTCAGTCACAAAGTTCCCCTTGTGTTCAGTGCAGGGGAGAGGGGCAGCCAATCCGCTTCTCTCTTCAGTGTACAAATAGAAAATTCTATTGTACACTGAAGCCTATTGGCTGGAGGGATTGGCAACCCCTCCCCGCTCTACACTGCACACAAGGAAGACGTGATCAGCCTCCACTGCCATCACCCTCCGCCCCCGTGTATCCAACGGAGCTCAGGGAATAGTGGGAGTGACGGGAGGGAAGAAGGGAGGCTTTCATCTGGCTGTTCAGGAGTTGTCTGACCTGTGAGTCGTGGCCTGTCAGTGTAGTGGGGGAGAAGAGAGATAGGGGGAGGGGGTGTACTCAGTGTATGGGAGGCTTGGAGCTTTCCCTGCAATACACTTCTCAAAGGCTGAGGTCCAGCATGGATGGACTGGGGCTCCGCTGGCTGGGGACATTGATGGTCCTGGCTCCCCTCTTGCACACCATGTCACCACCATACCTGCACCCCCCTCCCCCCATGTTACCACCATACCTGATTTCCCCCCTCCCCCCCTGTGTCACCACCATACCGGATTCCCCCCTCCCCCTGTGTCACCAACATACCTGCACCCCCCTCTCCCCCCCTGTGTCACCACCATACCTGATTCCCCCCTCCCCCCTGTGTCGCCAACATACCTGCACCCCCCTCTCCCCCCCGTGTCGCCAACATACCTGCACCCCCCTCTCCCCCCCTGTGTCACCACCATACCTGCACCCCCCTCTCCCCCCCTGTGTCACCACCATACCTGCACCCCCCTCTCCCCCCTGTGTCACCACCATACCTGATTCCCCCCCTCCCCCCTGTGTCACCAACATATCTGCACCCCCCTCTCCCCCCTGTGTCACCACCATACCTGATTCCCCCCCTCCCCCCTGTGTCACCAACATACCTGCACCCCCCTCTCCCCCCCGTGTCACCACCATACCGGATTCCCCCCTCCCCCTGTGTCACCAACATACCTGCACCCCCCTCTCCCCCCCTGTGTCACCACCATACCTGATTCCCCCCTCCCCCCTGTGTCGCCAACATACCTGCACCCCCCTCTCCCCCCCTGTGTCACCACCATACCTGCACCCCCCTCTCCCCCCCTGTGTCACCACCATACCTGCACCCCCTGTGTCACCACCATACCTGCACCCCCCTCTCCCCCCTGTGTCACCACCATACCTGCACCCCCCTCTCCCCCCCTGTGTCACCACCATACCTGCACCCCCCTCTCCCCCACTGTGTCACCACCATACCTGCACCCCCTTCTCCCCCCTCTGCTGGGGGCACCTTATGTAAGGACAGAATCTGCTGGGGGAACCTGATGGCATCTGGTGGCAGGCGACGTGGCAGGTGACACGCTCAGGGGTCCCACTGATTCTGCATTATGGTGAGTTGAATGATTTCATTATTTATTTTACAATGTAATAATAGTAATAATGCGCTTCAATCATCCTGACATTATAACAACCATGGTGCCGGGATGATTGAAGTGCTAACACCAGGTGTTTGGAGTATCTTTATCTGCTGATTGTTAAACTCTGGAATACACATTGCTATTATGGTGTAGAATCTGGGTCTGCTGTCCCTCCATCCCTCTACCCCCCTTTCCCTCTGCATCCCTCATTCATCTCAGACTCTAACCACACCCCATTTAGCCACGCCCATGTAAGCCACGCCCACTATTTCACGTAAACCATGCCCATTTTTTTGCGCAGCGCACTCCGCGCGCCGCATTTTTCCTTTTTTCTATGACACGCCTACTAACGCATGCCCCGCCCCCTAATTGTAGGCTGACTCCGCCTACAGCCAAAAAAAGTGTCCCGAATTTTTTTTCCCCAATGTTGGCAACTATGAAAGTGGTTGTAAACCTGGAAAACCAAAAACAGTATGAACATTAAATATAATAAAGAACATGAGCAGAAATCATTTGTGCATAGTTTGGTATTAATAAGAGCAGCCCGTGTACTCCCTGCTCACCTCCTGCTATTCTGTACCGCCTCTCTTGACTGAGATCATTGCTGGCTCTGCTGGCAGAGTTTAGTTTCGTTTCTCCTTTATCTTCTCACATCACTACTTTAGGACCGATCGAGGTACAAAGCTAACTGAGACTACATGGCAAATTTGCATCTGTTTTTCTGGTATGATATAACAGACTGTCCATGTGTTTGTTTTATTATAATTCCCTTCTGAAAACCTGTATTTTCCAAATGCCATTATGTAGTGTCTTTATCTAACTGTTCTATAGACTGAGAGAGAGAGGGACAGTTACAGTGAGCGACACACATTGAGAATGATAGAGAGAGACAGCAAGAGAGCGAGAGAGAGATGGCAAAAGAGCGAGAGACAGACAGCAAGAGAGCGAGAGAGAGACAGCAAGAGAGCGAGAGAGAGATGGCAAAAGAGCGAGAGAGAGACAGCAAGAGAGCGAGAGAGAGATGGCAAAAGAGCGAGAGACAGACAGCAAGAGAGCGAGAGAGAGACAGCAAGAGAGCGAGAGAGAGACGGCAAGAGAGCGAGAGAGAGATGGCAAGAGAGCGAGAGAGAGACGGCAAGAGAGCGAGAGAGAGATGGCAAGAGAGCGAGAGAGAGACGGCAAGAGAGCGAGAGAGAGACAGCAAGAGAATGAGAGAGAGACAGCAAGAGAGCGAGAGAGAGACAGCAAGAGAGCGAGAGAGAGACAGCAAGAGAGCGAGAGAGAGACAGCAAGAGAGCGAGAGAGAGACAGCAAGAGAGCGAGAGAGAGACAGCAAGAGAGCGAGAGAGAGACAGCAAGATAACGAGAGAGAGACAGCAAGAGAGCGAGAGAGAGACAGCAAGAGAGCGAGAGAGAGACAGCAAGAGAGCGAGAGAGAGACAGCAAGAGAGCGAGAGAGAGACAGCAAGAGAGAGAGACTGCAAGAGAACGAGAGAGAGACAGCAAGAGAGCGAGAGAGAGACAGCAAGAGAGCGAGAGAGAGACTGCAATAGAGCGAGAGAGAGACTGCAAGAGAGCGAGAGAGAGACTGCAAGAGAGCGAGAGAGAGACTGCAAGAGAGCAAGAGAGAGACTGCAAGAGAACGAGAGAGAGACAGCAAGAGAGCGAGAGAGACTGCAATAGAGCGAGAGAGAGACTGCAATAGAGCGAGAGAGAGACTGCAATAGAGCGTGAGAGAGACTGCAATAGAGCGAGAGAGAGACTGCAAGAGAGCGAGAGAGAGACTGCAAGAGAGCGAGAGAGAGACTGCAAGAGAACGAGAGAGAGACAGCAAGAGAGCGAGAGAGACTGCAATAGAGCGAGAGAGAGACTGCAAGAGAGCGAGAGAGAGACTGCAAGAGAGCGAGAGAGAGACTGCAAGAGAGCGAGAGAGAGACAGCAAGAGAACGAGAGAGAGACTGCAAGAGAACGAGAGAGAGACAGCAAGAGAGCGAGAGAGAGACAGCAAGAGAGCGAGAGAGAGACAGCAAGAGAACGAGAGAGAGACTGCAAGAGAACGAGAGAGAGACTGCAAGAGAACGAGAGAGAGACTGCAATAGAGCGAGAGAGAGACTGCAAGAGAGCGAGAGAGAGACTGCAAGAGAGCGAGAGAGAGACTGCAAGAGAGCGAGAGAGAGACTGCAAGAGAGCGAGAGAGAGACTGCAAGAGAGCGAGAGACTGCAAGAGAACGAGAGAGAGACAGCAAGAGAGCGAGAGAGACTGCAATAGAGCGAGAGAGACTGCAATAGAGCGAGAGAGACTGCAATAGAGCGAGAGAGACTGCAATAGAGCGAGAGAGAGACTGCAATAGAGCGAGAGAGAGACTGCAATAGAGCGAGAGAGAGACTGCAAGAGAGCGAGAGAGAGACTGCAAGAGAGCGAGAGAGAGACTGCAAGAGAGCGAGAGAGAGACTGCAAGAGAGCGAGAGAGAGACTGCAAGAGAACGAGAGAGAGACAGCAAGAGAGCGAGAGAGAGACAGCAAGAGAGCGAGAGAGAGACAGCAAGAGAACGAGAGAGAGACTGCAAGAGAACGAGAGAGAGACTGCAAGAGAACGAGAGAGAGACTGCAATAGAGCGAGAGAGAGACTGCAAGAGAGCGAGAGAGAGACTGCAAGAGAGCGAGAGAGAGACTGCAAGAGAGCGAGAGAGAGACTGCAAGAGAGCGAGAGAGAGACTGCAAGAGAGCGAGAGACTGCAAGAGAACGAGAGAGAGACAGCAAGAGAGCGAGAGAGACTGCAATAGAGCGAGAGAGACTGCAATAGAGCGAGAGAGACTGCAATAGAGCGAGAGAGACTGCAATAGAGCGAGAGAGAGACTGCAATAGAGCGAGAGAGAGACTGCAATAGAGCGAGAGAGAGACTGCAAGAGAGCGAGAGAGAGACTGCAAGAGAGCGAGAGAGAGACTGCAAGAGAACGAGAGAGAGACAGCAAGAGAGCGAGAGAGACTGCAATAGAGCGAGAGAGAGACTGCAAGAGAGCGAGAGAGAGACTGCAAGAGAGCGAGAGAGAGACTGCAAGAGAGCGAGAGAGACAGCAAGAGAGCGAGAGAGAGACAGCAAGAGAGCGAGAGAGAGACAACAAGAGAACGAGAGAGAGACTGCAAGAGAGCGAGAGAGAGACAGCAAGAGAGCGAGAGAGAGACAGCAAGAGAGCGAGAGAGAGACAGCAAGAGAGCGAGAGAGAGACAGCAAGAGAACGAGAGAGAGACTGCAAGAGAACGAGAGAGAGACAGCAAGAGAGCGAGAGAGAGACAGCAAGAGAGCGAGAGAGAGACAGCAAGAGAGCGAGAGAGAGACAGCAAGAGAACGAGAGAGAGACTGCAAGAGAGCGAGAGAGAGACAGCAAGAGAACGAGAGAGAGACAGTAATAGAGCGAGAGAGAGACTGCAATAGAGCGAGAGAGAGACTGCAATAGAGCGAGAGAGAGACTGCAATAGAGCGAGAGAGAGACTGCAATAGAGCGAGAGAGAGACTGCAAGAGAACGAGAGAGAGACAGCAAGAGAGCGAGAGAGAGACAGCAAGAGAACGAGAGAGAGACTGCAAGAGAGCGAGAGAGAGACTGCAAGAGAGCGAGAGAGAGACTGCAAGAGAGCGAGGGAGGGGCCGGATGTGGGCGTCGTGTTGGAGCCGAGACTGGGATGCCTGGCGTCTCCCCTCCTGTGATGCTGGCTATGGCTTAGACACAGGTCATCCCCCAGCCCTCCCGCGGACTCCCCGGCCCGGTGCCTTCGGCCCCCCCCTGGACATCCCCCCTAGATATTCCCGTCCTAAGTGTATCCTGTTGTGTATGCTGTTGTGGGCACGAGCGGTGTGAGTGAAGCGTCCCACACTCCTGTGCATGAGAGATACACGGAGCTCATGGTGTCCGGTGCCTGGGAACCCGATCCATAAGCTAACCACAAGCTACTCCATGCTCTCAGTTGTCAGCGACTGCTTAATGACTGTGGAGGCAGAGGATTGGTGTCAAGGCGAAGGTAAAAGATTCAAAGATCCAGAGGATGAGAGTTTGGAAAGCCAGTGAATCACTCAAACCCACCTGACGGGGTAAGTGAACTACAAGAATTATAAGAAGTTATATGTTACAGCGACCTGGTACAACGGACATACGAAGAGTGGCAAGTAGTTTTATTGCTTAGACTTCAATTTAAAGTGGAGTTCCACCCACTTTTACAACTCTTCAGCATCCCTCACTAAACTGTGCACTGTAAACAAATTGGATATTTTTTTATTTTTTTTCTCAGCACCTACTGTATATCTGCTGTGTTAATTTTTCACTTCCTCCTCCCTGGCCGCGGCCCATCGCATCATTTCCTGTTTGCAATGCCTTCTGGGAAGGGGCGGCAACTTCCTCTGAAAGTGCCGTTGCTATGGAAACCTGACCTTAAACCTATTACATTGCTTGTGCTTCACTGAGCATGTGGGGCGGCAACTTCCCTGTAACTGCCGTTGCTATGGAAACCTGACCTGAAACCTATTACACTGCTTGTGCTGCACTGAGCATGTGCGAGATCTGCAAGGATGAGATCCAGGAAGAAATACAGTCTGGCTTCAGATGCCCACACTTAAGATGGCCACGGCCTACTGTAAGTTTATAAAATAACAAACTACTGCTATAAACTAACAAAACAGACCTTAGTTTACAGACTAACTTTACTAGAATACATTAAGCTTGTGTATTATAGGGGTATTTTTATTTAAAAAGTATAATTTCGGCCGGAACACCACTTTAACTCAGTGTACTTATATTTCAAGTGACTTTTTCTACAAGGTACTATGTACAACGCATGACGATAAATCTTGAGGATAAATCATTAAGTCAAGCTATTCAGATGTACATTCCAGATGGACTCATGTAATAAGAGATTAATGGATTGCATGATCTTATGCTGAATCCTATCTCGCTCCATGCTACTTAGTCTCCGTGGTAAAAGGTAGAGATTTAATATACACCTCTCTCTTCAGGAACCAACAAAAACGCCTGTATATCAACTAAAAAAACAAACAAAAAAACATACATACATTGCAAACTTACAGTGCATGTGGAAACATGTAGACTTGGGCTATCCCACATTAAAATAGGAAATGACATTGGAGATACAACTATGTAGACGAAGCTATTCTCTTACATTTTCCTTTTCAAATAATTTATTGAGAATACAACAATACAATTTTACAGTACTGGTTTTAAATTTATGTAAGGTTACAAAATATGAGGAAAAGGAACTTCTCAATAATAACTTAGAATAATAATACTTAAGTTATCTTGTAGAAATGAGTAAGAAAATCTATTATCCAGTGTACATATCTGAATTATATGGTTATAATAATTAATAGAGCTTTTGTAATTGGAAAAATAAATAAATAAGTAAGTAGATAAATATATATAAAAAAAAAATACAATATTAAAAAAAATACAATATTAAAAAAAATACAATATATTCTCTTACATTTTCAACATTTATATATCTAAGACACTATAGCAGGATGTGGATACAGGAGCCCGTTGTATTGTTTTACTATTAACTCACGGTGACTGTTTAATTGCCGTCTGGTCCCGTGCATAGCTTGAACCTCCTTCCCAGCAGATCTGGGTTCCCCCCCAGGGGATTATTTCCATATTATACCTACTCTACACCCAGGAATTTTTCCTGCTTTAGGGATCCTCAGGGAGTGCTCGTCTGCGATTGTCGCTAAAGGAGAGTGGATTGAAGAGAGAGAAAGGGGGGGGGGGGGGGGCGGTCAGGAGGAGACAGGGCACCTGTATTAAACGTTCTAGATAGGAAAAGAGGGAAAAGGGAAAAAAAAAAAAAGAGGTGTAAATCAACGAAAGGGGCATCAGCAAATCTGCCTAGAACAAGTGTAAGTCCGGGAACCATTAGAAAATATATGGTCCAAGACAGGGGTAAAGAAAGCCTGGGAAAATCTATGGGGGCTAAAAGCAAAACCCCAGAGTGTCTTTCTAAAATTGGGACAAGAAGACAGTTGGCTGAGATAGACATCCATACCGCACGTAGTGAGACAATGGAAGAAGTAACAATGGAACCCCAACAAAAAAAACAGCTCCCTCCTAAGGGTGAAATGGCTGAAATGTTTGCAAAGCTTGAAACATCGTTAAAAGGGGATATAGAAACACTGCGCGAGAATATGAATCACATCCTAAAAAGAGTTGAAGATGTCGAAATAGCGGTGGACAGGCAAGGGGTTGAGATAAAAGGCCTCAAGCACCAGATGTAAGAGATACAGAAAGAACAAAGAAATATAATGTACAGATTGGAAGACCAGGAGAACCGAAACAGACGGAAAAACTTTCGGATCAGAGGTCTACCAGAGATACAAGGTGAAAAAGAGAACTTACAAGAAAAAATGGATGTAATCTTTGGAGGCCTGATAAATCCACTTGAAACCAGTAGTAAAATTAAACTTGAAAGAGTGCACAGGATCAGAAAGCCGGCAGAATAAAGTGGGGACATCCCAAGGGACACTATTGTAAGATTCCATAACTACCAGGACAAGGAACAAATCAAAGCCAGTATGAAAAAGAACCAATCAGTGAAGTTCTGTTAAACAAATCTGCAGATGTTCCCGGACTTGGCAGCGGAGATGCTATCTAGGAGAAGAACCCTGAAACTATTACTGGTCCTACTTAAAACCCATGATGTCCAATATTCATGGGGCTTCCCAGCCTGCCTAATTGGACGCAAAGAAGGCTGTTCGGCTACACTGAGATTCCCAGAAGAAACGCCAACATTTTGCCAACGTTTAGACGTGCCATTAGTGGAAATTCCGGGTTGGTGGGAAAAAATAGCAAACCAAGAGTCTACAGAGGAACTGCTAGCCTGGAAACCAGTCTTTAATATGAAACGACTAGTAACGAAGGAAAATTAGATTTAAAGGAATTTAGTATTGGCTTACATATAGATTAGACGTGGGGGGGGGGTCAGGTGGCGGGGGCGGGGGGGGGGGCGGATGGGCACGGGAACTTCCCAATTCCAGGGGGGAGTATCGGATCCAAAGATGACCACTTCAAGCTCAACCTCTAGGGGGACAACCGAGAGGCCGGGTGGTGTTAGTGGGGCCACGGTTATTTGGGCCTCTGGGAGGTCCGTTACCCCCAATTGAGGGTGGGGGGTTGGGAGGGGGGTAAGTTGAGCGAGGATGTGGGGGGGTGGGGGGGTGGGGATGGGAGGGGGGTCGGGGGAAAGTATTCGACTCATCGTCTTCCACTCCTTTGGTCAGTAAGGACATGTTTACCTCCCTCTATTGTATACAAAAAGAAATGACTAGGTTAAACATAATTTCATACAATGTAAGAGGTCTAAACTCCCCCATAAAATGTGCGAATATAATGGGTGAATTGAAATTTCTGAAAGCAGATGTTGCTCTGTTACAGGAGACGCACCTCTTTCTGGGTAAGAGCCAGAGCATTTTCTGCAGGGATTATCCGATTTGGTTTTATGGAGACTCCCCGACTAGGGGCGCAAAAGGAGTGGCAATTGGGTTCGCCAAGCAAGTTTCGTTTAAGCTAGAGGAAAGAATGACTGACCCAGAGGGTGCGCTATTTGTTCCTAAGAGGTAAACTAAATGGGTCAGATTGCTCACTAGCAAACGTATATGGCCCGAACAAAAAACTCTTGTAGATATTTATTGGGAATCCTTGCAAAGTTTGAGGAGTTTAGGAAAGGGGGGCCATAATAGCAGGAGATTTTAATCTTTGTTTGGAACCAGGTAAAGATAGTACGTCACGTGCACGGGGGGGTAGGTGGGGTGTGGTTGAACAAACTAAAAAAGAAGTTGCACCAATGTCAATTTGTAGATGTATGGAGGATGCAACACTATAATTTAAGAGACTACACATTCTACTCCCCCGTCCACATGACGTACTCTAGATTGGACTTCTTCCTTGTGGAGCACTGTCTCCTCGAGGATGTCGATGGTACAGACATCGGTACAATGACCTTCTCTGATCATGTGCCTGTAAGCCTACAATTGAAAATAGGTAAGCGTAAAAACTGGTGTAATAGTTGGAGATTAAAGGAGGATCTCCTCATGATAGAGTAATTGATAAGCGAATCAAAGAGGTACTGGAACTCTATTTTAAAATGAATGTGCCTGGCGAGGCGTCAGAAGCTATAGTGTGGGAGGCCCATAAAGTGTACATCAGAGGTATCTTAATGATGGTGGGCTCTGAGGAAAAGCGAAGAAAGGAGAAAGACAAACTTGCCCTGAAAAAAGAAATCCACGACCTTGAACAACACCACAAGATAACGGGGAATCAGTGGCGGAAGTATAGGGGTCGCTGAGGTCGCCATGGCGACTGGGCCCCATGCTGCAGGGGGCCCTTGAGGGCCCCTCTGTTTATCTTGATAGGAGCGGGGCAGCTGAGATCGATCTCCCCGATCGTCAGCCGAACTGTAATCGGCACTGTGCGGGGAGCTCATCACACTGATCTAAAGTGAAAGCACAGTGTGTGCTGTGCTCTTTGTCTCCCCCTACAGTGCAGTACCCGGCAGGAAGAGGTAAGGTAAAGCACTGCCGTTTTTGAAAAGGCTTTCTGTATGTGTGTGTTTTTATGTGTGTTTATATGTGTGTTCATGTATGTGTATGTGTTTGCATGTGTTTATGTGTGTATTTATATATGTATATGTGTTTGTGTGTATATATACAGTATATGTGTGTGTATATTATGTGTGTGTTTATCTATGTGTGTGTGTTTAGATGGTGGCCCATGCATTAAGGGCGCACGGGTGCCGCCCCCTCTCTCCAGCCACCCCTCTATCACCAATAGATAGATTCATGCATTGCATGAATCTATCTATGGCCGCCGCTGCCACCCCCTATTTAGGCGCCCAGCCCCTTTTTGGGCGCAGGGAACCTGAATTACAGCGGCGGGGGGTGTTTTTGAAGCACCGGATTAGAGCCATAGGCTCTAATAGGCATCAAAAAAGGTGACCTCACAGGCCACTCAGCTGTGTTAGAAAAGCGAATGACTCTTCGCTTTCCTAACACTAAACTGCCTCTCCGCCAATCAGGTGCTCGGGTCTGTTACCTGTCACCTGATTGGCTGAAATGACAGGCGCCGCTATTGGACACCTATCAGGAGGAGAGGACCGGAGGAGACGCATGGAGGACCCCACTCGTCGCAGTCACCCGCTGCCCCACCAAGACAGGGTAAGTGCCGGTGAGCGGTCGGGGGTCACACTGGGGGCATTCAAGGGCACACTGGCAGCATTTGATGGGCACACTGGCAGCATTTGATGGGCACACTGGCAGCATTTGATGGGCACACTGGCTGCATTTAAATGGCACAGTGGCTGCGTTTGATGGGCACAGTGGCAGCGTTTGGCACAGTGGCTGCAATTGATGGCACAGTGGCTGCATTTGATGGAACACTGGCAGCATTTAATGGGCACAGTGGCAGCGTTTGATGGCACAGTGACAGCATTTGATGGGCACAGTGGCTGCGTTTGATGGGCACAGTGGCTGCGTTTGATGGGCACAGTGGCTGCGTTTGATGGGCATAGTGGCAGCGTTTGATGGGCATAGTGGCAGCGTTTGATGGGCATAGTGGCAGTGTTTGATGGGCATAGTGGCAGCGTTTGGCACAGTGGCTGCGTTTGATGGCACAGTGGCTGCGTTTGATGGCACACTGGCAGCATTTAAGTGGCACAGTGGCAGCGTTTGATGGCACAGTGGCAGCATTTGATGGGCACAGTGGCAGCAATTGATGGCACAGTGGCAGCGTTTGATGGGCACAGTGGCTGCATTTGATTATTTTTTTTCAAAAAATGTTTGCGCCCCCCCAAAAAATTTTGAGCACCAGCCGCCACTGTTTAGATGTATGTATGCACATTTTATGTATGCACGTTTAATCCTGACACCCTATATGTGCACAATCAGGACAGATTTTTTTTTCTTGCTCGTTCAAAGTACCAGCAACAAAATGCTGTTCCTCTGAAAAGCAAACCATGCTCAGATCACTTTTCAAAGGCATTTGACAGTCGGTAAAGAGGCAATATGTTGCCTCCTGACCACCTGTTTTAACCCCTTTAAAGTGATTGTAAAGGTTTTTTTTTTTAAATAACAAACATGTCATACCTTCATTGTGCAGTTAGTTTTGCACAGAGTGGCCCCGAACACCGACTTCTGGGGTCCCTCGGTGGCTCTCGCGGCTCCTCCTCTTATCAGACATCCCCCTAGGAAAAGCGCTGACCAGGGGTCAGGGGGGCCCTTCATGATTTCTTGCATCAGGGCCCTGAAGGTTTTAGTTACGCCACTGCGGGGAATAGTGAGGTACTGGCGGGTCTATTTAGAAGGAGAGAGGCTATGCGGGATCTAATCGAACAAGAAACCCGAAAGTTATACAACTTGGTGAAAAAAGAAAGATATATAGGCGGTAATAGACCTGGTAGATTCCTGGCAAAGGCCCTGAGAAAAAAGAAAAACACCAATTATATTGATAAAATAAAAACAAGGACAGGAGACATCAGATATAAAGATAAAGATATTGCAACAACTTTTCAAGAGTACTACGGGGGGCTGTACGCTATCAATAAAAATGACACCCAGGAGAGGAGGGATCAAATAAGAGAGAAAATTAAAAGTTACTTAAAAGACAGTGAATTGGTCAAAATTATGGAAACTGAACAAAGTATTTTAGAGGCTCCCATAACAGAGGAAGAAGTAAGAAAGGCACTTAAGGATACGCCAGTAGGCAAAAGCCCTGGCCCTGATGGGTTGACAGTCCTATATTATAAAAAATACCAGGATTATCTAATCCCCTAAATGTGTTCGTACATGAATGAAATCGGGGACAAAGGGGAAATGAGGAGAGAAGCATTGGAAGCCAGCATAGCCATTATCCTGAAAGATGATAAAGACAGTACACTGTGTTCCAGCTATAGACCCATCTCGCTATTAAATGTGGAAACAAATAATTAATAAGATCATACACCCAGACCAGGCCGGGTTTATACCGGGAAGAGAGGGACGTGATAATGGTATTAAAACACTCCTAGTAGCACAGAAAATCAAAGAGAGTGGAGCCCCAGGTCTACTTCTGTCAATTGACGCTGAAAAAGCGTTTGACAGAGTAGACTGGGGCTTCATGATGTGTACATTGGAGGAGATTGGACTTAAGGACAGAATCCTCAGATGGATAAAGCCATTATACTCTCGACCTACAGCGAGAGTGAGGGTAAATGGTTTACTCTCTGAGCCATTTGAAATGCTTAATGGCACGAGACAGGGGTGCCCACTTTCCCCGTTGCTATTTGTGTTGGTCCTTGAATCCCTTCTCTCTAGGATTAGGCAAAACCCGGACATCAGTGGGTTAAAGTTCGGCAAAGATGAGTATAAACTGGCTGCCTTCGCGGATGATATTCTGTTCTATTTCACGCACCCGAGGATCACTCTTCCGAACATCATTTCTACATTAATAGAATATGGGAAGCTTTCCAATTTTAAGGTTAACCCGACTAGATATTAACAAAGGCAAGCTTAGAGATTACTCATATCACAAACACTTCCCATTTATTTGGGGGAAAAAAGAACTTAATTACTTAGGAGTTAAAATAACTACATCAAAAGAGACTCTGTTCCAGGCAAATTTTATGCCCCTCCTTAATGAAATAAAGCAAGAGCTTAACAGAATTTCACACGGACAGTTATCCTGGGCAGGTAGAATCAACGTCTATAAAATGGTAATACTACCTAAAATCACATATAAAATGCAGATGCTTCCAATATCACTTCCACAAGCATATCTCAAAAGTCTACACACAATGTTTCTAAGATTCATTCGGAGAAGAAAAAAACCTCGTTTAAACTTTACACAGTTAACTAAAGAGAAGGGTAAGGGAGGGTGGGGAGCACCAGATATTCGCAAGTACTATGAGGCAATTGCCTTGGCACGAGTAATAGACTGGGTTAAAAATAATAAAGAAAAACAATGGGTAAAAATGGAAAATAAAATTAGTGAAACCACGTTGAATAAGATAATATGGATCCCACCACACTTAAGAAAATGTAGCACTGAAACACAGGATATAACAAGGCACGCACTCAAAGTTTGGGACATACTGCACATAAGGGAGCTTTGGGGGTTCAATTCATTCCTAATTCCACTCAAGAATTCAGAATATTTTGCACCGGGGAAGGAGGACTGGTTTGGAAAGTGGATTCTGGAGGAAGATGCCCAATTAAAGGATGTAATGTGTCAGGATAAAATATGCACATTCCAGGAACTTAAAGATAGGGGAAATCTGTTAGTCATCGACCCATGGAGGTACAACCAACTAAGTCATTTCATCGACTAACTCCCGCAGACAACCTACTCCCATTGGAGAAAATATGCATGGAAAAAAAAAGGAAGCAGGGGGGGTTCTCCAAGATTTATAAAGTATTATTAGAGTGGGGGAATACGGACGTCCCTCCATATATTAGGAAGTGGAAGAAGGAACTGGATAGCAAGCTTAAAGACCCAGAAATGTGGCAGATACTGAGGAGGGTTAATGCCACCTTGTCAACTGCAAAATATTGGAGTTGAACTATAAGTGCCTGGCGAGAATCTACATGACCCCTGACCGAGTACATAAATGCCAGAAGGAAACTTCGCAATTATGCTGGAGGGGTTGCAAAGAAATAGGGTCATGGCGCATATTTGGCACTGCCCGGAAATTAAAAAATTTTGGGGGGAGGTAAGGGGAATATTTA
Organism: Lithobates septentrionalis; assembly: GCA_037952835.1. Taxonomy (NCBI): domain Eukaryota; kingdom Metazoa; phylum Chordata; class Amphibia; order Anura; family Ranidae; genus Lithobates; species Lithobates septentrionalis. Next base: position 5,918,821 of record JBBDGP010000496.1, read on the forward strand.
AAGAGATTACCAATATTGCTATCCCGGATGACCCTTGGGAATGTTTATTCCACAAGAGCGAAATGCCCACCAAGACATATCTGAAAACGCTATTACCACAGCTTACCAACGTGGCTAAAAGCCCTATACCTAGGTATTGGCAAAAGAAAGGAAGACCTATGATGAGAGACTGGTTTAACAAATTCAATGAAATCCAAAGCCTAGAATATCTCAGGTTTAGTGAAGGGATGAAAATGGAGGCTTTCGTGACGAAGTGGAGGGAATGGGTGGAGTTTAAAGATTCACTAAGAGCTGCCGAGGTTTAGGGTACCTAGCTCAAGGAGGTGTCAGATGATGAAAAATGGGTTAGGGTGTGATGAGAGGATATGGGGGAAGATAAGAGAGCAGATTAGGAGTGGGAGAGGGGGGGTGAAACAAGCGAGGGGTGGTTGGGGGATTGGGAGGTGGTGGGAGGGGGGGTGCACCCCAGGACGTGCTAAGAGGGCATTTTAGAGTAAAAAGGGTATTTCTGTGATATATTTGTTTTGTAAAAATGCAGATAAAAACTGCCACTATAATGTGATGAAGTTAAGGGATGAGTTTGAATTTTAATAACTAAAACATGACTCCTGGAAAAATGTCTCGCTGATGTGACAAAAAAAAGAGACAGCAAGAGAGTGAGAGCGAGACAGCAAGAGAGTGAGAGCGAGACAGCAAGAGAGTGAGAGCGAGACAGCAAGAGAGTGAGAGCAAGACAGCAAGAGAGCGAGAGAGAGATTGCAAGAGAGCGAGAGAGAGATTGCAAGAGAGCGAGAGAGACTGCAAGAGAGCGAGAGAGAATGCAAGAGAGCGAGAGAGACTGCAAGAGAGCGAGAGAGACTGCAAGAGAGAGACTGCAAGAGAGCGAGAGAGAGACTGCAAGAGAGCGAGAGAGAGACTGCAAGGGAGCGAGAGAGAGACTGCAAGGGAGCGAGAGAGAGACTGCAAGGGAGCGAGAGAGAGACTGCAAGGGAGCGAGAGAGAGACTGCAAGGGAGCGAGAGCGAGAGGCAGCAAGAGAGCGAGAGGCAGCAAGAGAGCGAGAGGCAGCAAGAGAGCGAGAGGCAGCAAGAGAGCGAGAGGCAGCAAGAGAACGAGAGGCAGCAAGAGAACGAGAGGCAGCAAGAGAACGAGAGGCAGCAAGAGAACGAGAGGCAGCAAGAGAACGAGAGGCGCAGCAAGAGAACGAGAGGCAGCAAGAGAGAGTGACTGCAAGAGAGAGTGACTGCAAGAGAGAGTGACTGCAAGGGAGCGAGGGAGAGACTGCAAGGGAGAGACTGCAAGGGAGCGAGGGAGAGACTGCAAGGGAGCGAGGGAGAGACTGCAAGGGAGCGAGAGAGAGAGGCAGCAAGAGAGCGAGAGGCAGCAAGAGAGCGAGAGGCAGCAAGAGAGCGAGAGGCAGCAAGAGAGCGAGAGGCAGCAAGAGAACGAGAGGCAGCAAGAGAACGAGAGGCAGCAAGAGAGAGTGACTGCAAGAGAGAGACACTGCCAGAGAGGGAGAGAGAGACACTGCCAGAGAGGGAGAGAGAGACACTGCCAGAGAGGGAGAGAGAGACACTGCCAGAGAGGGAGAGACTGCCAGAGAGAGAGAGACTGCCAGAGAGAGAGAGACTGCCAGAGAGAGAGAGACTGCCAGAGAGAGAGAGACTGCAAGAGAGAGAGAGACTGCAAGGGAGCGAGAGAGAGACTGCAAGGGAGCGAGAGAGAGACTGCAAGGGAGCGAGAGAGAGACTGCAAGGGAGCGAGAGCGAGAGGCAGCAAGAGAGCGAGAGGCAGCAAGAGAGCGAGAGGCAGCAAGAGAGCGAGAGGCAGCAAGAGAACGAGAGGCAGCAAGAGAACGAGAGGCAGCAAGAGAACGAGAGGCAGCAAGAGAACGAGAGGCGCAGCAAGAGAACGAGAGGCAGCAAGAGAGAGTGACTGCAAGAGAGAGTGACTGCAAGAGAGAGTGACTGCAAGGGAGCGAGGGAGAGACTGCAAGGGAGAGACTGCAAGGGAGCGAGGGAGAGACTGCAAGGGAGCGAGGGAGAGACTGCAAGGGAGCGAGAGAGAGAGGCAGCAAGAGAGCGAGAGGCAGCAAGAGAGCGAGAGGCAGCAAGAGAGCGAGAGGCAGCAAGAGAGCGAGAGGCAGCAAGAGAACGAGAGGCAGCAAGAGAACGAGAGGCAGCAAGAGAGAGTGACTGCAAGAGAGAGTGACTGCAAGAGAGAGTGACTGCAAGAGAGAGTGACTGCAAGAGAGCGAGGGAGAGACTGCAAGGGAGCGAGGGAGAGACTGCAAGGGAGCGAGGGAGAGACTGCAAGGGAGAGACTGCAAGGGAGAGACTGCAAGGGAGAGACTGCAAGGGAGAGACTGCAAGGGAGCGAGGGAGAGACTGCGAGGGAGAGACTGCAAGGGAGCGAGGGAGAGACTGCAAGGGAGCGAGGGAGAGACTGCAAGGGAGCGAGGGAGAGACTGCAAGGGAGACACAGCAAGAGAGCGAGAGAGACACAGCAAGAGAGCGAGAGAGAGAGACAGCAAGAGAGCGAGAGAGAGAGACAGCAAGAGAGCGAGAGAGAGAGACAGCAAGAGAGCGAGAGAGAGAGACAGCAAGAGAGCGAGAGAGAGAGACAGCAAGAGAGAGAGACAGCAAGAGAGCGAGAGAGAGAGACAGCGAGAGAGACAGCAAGAGAGTGAGACAGCAAGAGAGCGAGAGAGAGAGACAGCGAGAGAGACAGCAAGAGAGTGAGAGAGAGAGACAGCAAGAGAGCGAGAGAGACTGCAAGAGAGCGAGAGAGACTGCAAGAGAGCGAGAGACAGCGAGAGAGAGAGACAGCGAGAGAGAGAGACAGCGAGAGACAGCGAGAGAGAGAGACAGCAAGAGAGCGAGAGAGAGAGACAGCAAGAGAGCGAGAGAGAGAGACAGCAAGAGAGAGACAGCAAGAGAGAGAGACAGCAAGAGAGCAAGACAGACGGCAAGAGAGCGAGAGAGAGAGACAGCGAGAGACTGCAAGAGAGCGAGAGAAAGAGAGCGAGAGAAAACAAGAGAGAGAGACTGCAAGAGAGAAACTGCAAGAGACGCATGCACAAGTCTTTGTAAAGGGAGGCTCACCTCCTGCTATTTTGTACCGCCTCTCTTGACTGAGATCATTGCTGGCTCTGCTGACAGAGTTTAGTTTCGTTTCACATTCATTTCCTCTCATCACTACTTTAGGACCGATCGACGTACAAAGCTGACTGAGACTACATGGCAAATTTGCTTCTGTTTTTCTGGTATGATATAACAGACTGTCCATGTGTTTGTTTTATTATAATTCCCTTCTGAAAACCTGTATTTTCCAAATGCCATTATGTAGTGTCTTTATCTAACTGTTCTATAGACTGAGAGAGAGAGGGACAGTTACAGTGAGCGACACACATTGAGAATGATAGAGAGAGACTGCAAGAGAGCGAGAGAGATTGCGAGAGAGAGGCTGCAAGGGAGCAAAAGAGACAGCAAGAGAGCGAGAGAGCCTGCAAGAGAGAGAGAGAGAGACTGCAAGAGAGAGAGACTGCAAGAGAGCGAGAGAGAGAGAGACTGCAAGAGAGAGAGAGAGACTGCAAGAGAGAGAGAGAGACTGCAAGAGAGAGAGAGACTGCAAGAGAGAGAGAGACTGCAAGAGAGAGAGAGACTGCAAGAGAGAGAGAGAGACTGCAAGAGAGAGAGAGAGACTGCAAGAGAGAGAGACTGCAAGAGAGAGAGAGACTGCAAGAGAGAGAGAGAGAGAGACTGCAAGAGAGAGAGAGAGAGAGAGAGAGAGAGAGAGAGAGAGAGAGACTGCAAGAGAGAGAGAGAGAGACTGCAAGAGAGAGAGAGAGACTGCAAGAGAGAGAGACTGCAAGAGAGAGAGAGACTGCAAGAGAGAGAGAGAGAGAGAGACTGCAAGAGAGAGAGAGAGAGAGAGACTGCAAGAGAGAGAGAGAGAGAGAGACTGCAAGAGAGAGAGACTGCAAGAGAGAGAGACTGCAAGAGAGAGAGAGAGACTGCAAGAGAGAGAGAGAGACTGCAAGAGAGAAAGAGACTGCAAGAGAGAGAGAGAGACTGCAAGAGAGAGACTGCAAGAGAGAGACTGCAAGAGAGAGAGAGAGACTGCAAGAGAGAAAGAGACTGCAAGAGAGAGAGAGAGACTGCAAGAGAGAGAGAGACTGCAAGAGAGAGAGACTGCAAGAGAGAGAGACTGCAAGAGTGAGAGAGAGACTGCAAGAGAGAGAGACTGCAAGAGAGAGAGAGACTGCAAGAGAGAGAGAGAGAGACAGAGACTGCAAGAGAGAGAGACAGCGAGAGGGAGACAGCAAGATAACGAGAGAGAGAGACAGCAAGAGAGCAAGCGAGAGACAGCAAGAGAGCGAATGAGAGAGAGAGACAGCAAGAAAGTGAGCGATAGAAAGACTGCAAGAGAGAGACACTGCCAGAGAGGGAGAGAGAGACACTGCCAGAGAGGGAGAGAGAGACACTGCCAGAGAGGGAGAGAGAGACACTGCCAGAGAGGGAGAGACTGCCAGAGAGAGAGAGACTGCCAGAGAGAGAGAGACTGCCAGAGAGAGAGAGACTGCAAGAGAGAGAGAGACTGCAAGGGAGCGAGAGAGAGACTGCAAGGGAGCGAGAGAGAGACTGCAAGGGAGCGAGAGAGAGACTGCAAGGGAGCGAGAGCGAGAGGCAGCAAGAGAGCGAGAGGCAGCAAGAGAGCGAGAGGCAGCAAGAGAACGAGAGGCAGCAAGAGAACGAGAGGCAGCAAGAGAACGAGAGGCAGCAAGAGAACGAGAGGCAGCAAGAGAACGAGAGGCAGCAAGAGAACGAGAGGCAGCAAGAGAACGAGAGGCGCAGCAAGAGAACGAGAGGCAGCAAGAGAGAGTGACTGCAAGAGAGAGTGACTGCAAGAGAGAGTGACTGCAAGGGAGCGAGGGAGAGACTGCAAGGGAGAGACTGCAAGGGAGCGAGGGAGAGACTGCAAGGGAGCGAGGGAGAGACTGCAAGGGAGCGAGAGAGAGAGGCAGCAAGAGAGCGAGAGGCAGCAAGAGAGCGAGAGGCAGCAAGAGAGCGAGAGGCAGCAAGAGAGCGAGAGGCAGCAAGAGAGCGAGAGGCAGCAAGAGAACGAGAGGCAGCAAGAGAACGAGAGGCAGCAAGAGAGAGTGACTGCAAGAGAGAGTGACTGCAAGAGAGAGTGACTGCAAGAGAGAGTGACTGCAAGAGAGCGAGGGAGAGACTGCAAGGGAGCGAGGGAGAGACTGCAAGGGAGCGAGGGAGAGACTGCAAGGGAGAGACTGCAAGGGAGAGACTGCAAGGGAGAGACTGCAAGGGAGCGAGGGAGAGACTGCGAGGGAGAGACTGCAAGGGAGCGAGGGAGAGACTGCAAGGGAGCGAGGGAGAGACTGCAAGGGAGCGAGGTAGAGACTGCAAGGGAGACACAGCAAGAGAGCGAGAGAGACACAGCAAGAGAGCGAGAGAGACACAGCAAGAGAGCGAGAGAGAGAGACAGCAAGAGAGCGAGAGAGAGAGACAGCAAGAGAGCGAGAGAGAGAGACAGCAAGAGAGCGAGAGAGAGAGACAGCAAGAGAGCGAGAGAGAGAGACAGCAAGAGAGCGAGAGAGAGAGACAGCGAGAGAGACAGCAAGAGAGTGAGACAGCAAGAGAGCGAGAGAGAGAGACAGCGAGAGAGACAGCAAGAGAGTGAGAGAGAGAGACAGCAAGAGAGCGAGAGAGAGAGACTGCAAGAGAGCGAGAGAGACTGCAAGAGAGCGAGAGAGACTGCAAGAGAGCGAGAGAGACTGCAAGAGAGCGAGAGACAGCGAGAGACAGCGAGAGAGAGAGACAGCGAGAGACAGCGAGAGAGAGAGACAGCGAGAGACAGCGAGAGAGAGAGACAGCAAGAGAGCGAGAGAGAGAGACAGCAAGAGAGCGAGAGAGAGAGACAGCAAGAGAGAGACAGCAAGAGAGAGAGACAGCAAGAGAGCAAGACAGACGGCAAGAGAGCGAGAGAGAGAGACAGCGAGAGACTGCAAGAGAGCGAGAGAAAGAGAGCGAGAGAAAACAAGAGAGAGAGACTGCAAGAGAGCGAGAGAGAGAGAGACTGCAAGAGAGAGAGAGAGACTGCAAGAGAGAGAGAGAGACTGCAAGAGAGAGAGAGACTGCAAGAGAGAGAGAGACTGCAAGAGAGAGAGAGAGACTGCAAGAGAGAGAGAGAGACTGCAAGAGAGAGAGACTGCAAGAGAGAGAGAGACTGCAAGAGAGAGAGAGAGAGAGACTGCAAGAGAGAGAGAGAGAGAGAGAGAGAGAGAGAGAGAGAGAGAGACTGCAAGAGAGAGAGAGAGAGACTGCAAGAGAGAGAGAGAGACTGCAAGAGAGAGAGACTGCAAGAGAGAGAGAGACTGCAAGAGAGAGAGAGAGAGAGAGACTGCAAGAGAGAGAGAGAGAGAGAGACTGCAAGAGAGAGAGAGAGAGAGAGACTGCAAGAGAGAGAGACTGCAAGAGAGAGAGACTGCAAGAGAGAGAGAGAGACTGCAAGAGAGAGAGAGAGACTGCAAGAGAGAAAGAGACTGCAAGAGAGAGAGAGAGACTGCAAGAGAGAGACTGCAAGAGAGAGACTGCAAGAGAGAGAGAGAGACTGCAAGAGAGAAAGAGACTGCAAGAGAGAGAGAGAGACTGCAAGAGAGAGAGAGACTGCAAGAGAGAGAGACTGCAAGAGAGAGAGACTGCAAGAGTGAGAGAGAGACTGCAAGAGAGAGAGACTGCAAGAGAGAGAGAGACTGCAAGAGAGAGAGAGAGAGACAGAGACTGCAAGAGAGAGAGACAGCGAGAGGGAGACAGCAAGATAACGAGAGAGAGAGACAGCAAGAGAGCAAGCGAGAGACAGCAAGAGAGCGAATGAGAGAGAGAGACAGCAAGAAAGTGAGCGATAGAAAGACTGCAAGAGAGAGACACTGCCAGAGAGGGAGAGAGAGACACTGCCAGAGAGGGAGAGAGAGACACTGCCAGAGAGGGAGAGAGAGACACTGCCAGAGAGGGAGAGACTGCCAGAGAGAGAGAGACTGCCAGAGAGAGAGAGACTGCCAGAGAGAGAGAGACTGCAAGAGAGAGAGAGACTGCAAGGGAGCGAGAGAGAGACTGCAAGGGAGCGAGAGAGAGACTGCAAGGGAGCGAGAGAGAGACTGCAAGGGAGCGAGAGGCAGCAAGAGAGCGAGAGGCAGCAAGAGAGCGAGAGGCAGCAAGAGAGCGAGAGGCAGCAAGAGAACGAGAGGCAGCAAGAGAACGAGAGGCAGCAAGAGAACGAGAGGCAGCAAGAGAACGAGAGGCAGCAAGAGAACGAGAGGCGCAGCAAGAGAACGAGAGGCAGCAAGAGAGAGTGACTGCAAGAGAGAGTGACTGCAAGAGAGAGTGACTGCAAGGGAGCGAGGGAGAGACTGCAAGGGAGAGACTGCAAGGGAGCGAGGGAGAGACTGCAAGGGAGCGAGGGAGAGACTGCAAGGGAGCGAGAGAGAGAGGCAGCAAGAGAGCGAGAGGCAGCAAGAGAGCGAGAGGCAGCAAGAGAGCGAGAGGCAGCAAGAGAGCGAGAGGCAGCAAGAGAGCGAGAGGCAGCAAGAGAACGAGAGGCAGCAAGAGAACGAGAGGCAGCAAGAGAGAGTGACTGCAAGAGAGAGTGACTGCAAGAGAGAGTGACTGCAAGAGAGAGTGACTGCAAGAGAGCGAGGGAGAGACTGCAAGGGAGCGAGGGAGAGACTGCAAGGGAGCGAGGGAGAGACTGCAAGGGAGAGACTGCAAGGGAGAGACTGCAAGGGAGAGACTGCAAGGGAGCGAGGGAGAGACTGCGAGGGAGAGACTGCAAGGGAGCGAGGGAGAGACTGCAAGGGAGCGAGGGAGAGACTGCAAGGGAGCGAGGTAGAGACTGCAAGGGAGACACAGCAAGAGAGCGAGAGAGACACAGCAAGAGAGCGAGAGAGACACAGCAAGAGAGCGAGAGAGAGAGACAGCAAGAGAGCGAGAGAGAGAGACAGCAAGAGAGCGAGAGAGAGAGACAGCAAGAGAGCGAGAGAGAGAGACAGCAAGAGAGCGAGAGAGAGAGACAGCAAGAGAGCGAGAGAGAGAGACAGCGAGAGAGACAGCAAGAGAGTGAGACAGCAAGAGAGCGAGAGAGAGAGACAGCGAGAGAGACAGCAAGAGAGTGAGAGAGAGAGACAGCAAGAGAGCGAGAGAGAGAGACTGCAAGAGAGCGAGAGAGACTGCAAGAGAGCGAGAGAGACTGCAAGAGAGCGAGAGAGACTGCAAGAGAGCGAGAGACAGCGAGAGACAGCGAGAGAGAGAGACAGCGAGAGACAGCGAGAGAGAGAGACAGCGAGAGACAGCGAGAGAGAGAGACAGCAAGAGAGCGAGAGAGAGAGACAGCAAGAGAGCGAGAGAGAGAGACAGCAAGAGAGAGACAGCAAGAGAGAGAGACAGCAAGAGAGCAAGACAGACGGCAAGAGAGCGAGAGAGAGAGACAGCGAGAGACTGCAAGAGAGCGAGAGAAAGAGAGCGAGAGAAAACAAGAGAGAGAGACTGCAAGAGAGAAACTGCAAGAGACGCATGCACAAGTCTTTGTAAAGGGAGGCTCACCTCCTGCTATTTTGTACCGCCTCTCTTGACTGAGATCATTGCTGGCTCTGCTGACAGAGTTTAGTTTCGTTTCACATTCATTTCCTCTCATCACTACTTTAGGACCGATCGACGTACAAAGCTGACTGAGACTACATGGCAAATTTGCTTCTGTTTTTCTGGTATGATATAACAGACTGTCCATGTGTTTGTTTTATTATAATTCCCTTCTGAAAACCTGTATTTTCCAAATGCCATTATGTAGTGTCTTTATCTAACTGTTCTATAGACTGAGAGAGAGGGACAGTTACAGTGAGCGACACACATTGAGAATGATAGAGAGAGACTGCAAGAGAGCGAGAGAGATTGCGAGAGAGAGGCTGCAAGGGAGCAAAAGAGACAGCAAGAGAACGAGAGCGAGAGACAGCAAGAGAGCGAGAGACAGCAAGAGAGCGAGAGAGCCTGCAAGAGAGAGAGAGAGAGAGACTGCAAGAGAGAGAGAGAGACTGCAAGAGAGAGAGACTGCAAGAGAGCGAGAGAGAGAGACTGCAAGAGAGAGAGAGAGACTGCAAGAGAGAGAGAGAGACTGCAAGAGAGAGAGAGACTGCAAGAGAGAGAGAGACTGCAAGAGAGAGAGAGAGACTGCAAGAGAGAGAGAGACTGCAAGAGAGAGAGACTGCAAGAGAGAGAGACTGCAAGAGAGAGAGAGAGAGAGACTGCAAGAGAGAGAGAGAGAGAGAGAGAGAGAGAGAGAGAGAGACTGCAAGAGAGAGAGAGAGAGACTGCAAGAGAGAGAGAGAGACTGCAAGAGAGAGAGACTGCAAGAGAGAGAGACTGCAAGAGAGAGAGAGAGAGAGAGACTGCAAGAGAGAGAGAGAGAGAGAGACTGCAAGAGAGAGAGACTGCAAGAGAGAGAGAGAGACTGCAAGAGAGAGAGAGAGACTGCAAGAGAGAGAGACTGCAAGAGAGAGACTGCAAGAGAGAGACTGCAAGAGAGAGAGAGAGACTGCAAGAGAGAAAGAGACTGCAAGAGAGAGAGAGAGACTGCAAGAGAGAGAGAGACTGCAAGAGAGAGAGACTGCAAGAGTGAGAGAGAGACTGCAAGAGAGAGAGACTGCAAGAGAGAGAGAGACTGCAAGAGAGAGAGAGACTGCAAGAGAGAGAGACAGAGACTGCAAGAGAGAGAGACAGCGAGAGGGAGACAGCAAGATAACGAGAGAGAGAGACAGCAAGAGAGCAAGCGAGAGACAGCAAGAGAGCGAATGAGAGAGAGAGACAGCAAGAAAGTGAGCGATAGAAAGACTGCAAGAGAGAGACACTGCCAGAGAGGGAGAGAGAGACACTGCCAGAGAGGGAGAGAGAGACACTGCCAGAGAGGGAGAGAGAGACACTGCCAGAGAGGGAGAGACTGCCAGAGAGAGAGAGACTGCCAGAGAGAGAGAGACTGCCAGAGAGAGAGAGACTGCAAGAGAGAGAGAGACTGCAAGAGAGAGAGAGACTGCAAGAGAGCGAGAGACTGCAAGAGAGCGAGAGACTGCAAGAGAGCGAGAGAGAGACAGCAAGTGAGAGAGAGAGAGACAGCAAGAGAGCGAGCAAGAAAAAGACTGTAAAAGAGTGAGAGAGAGAGACTGCAAGAGAGCGAGAGAAAGAAAGCAAGAGAACGAGAGAGAGACAGCAAGAGAGACTGCAGGAGAGAGAGAGACCGTAAGAGATAGCGACTGCAAAAAAGAGAGACGGCAAGAGAGAGACAGCAATAGAGGGAAAGAGAGACAGCAATAGTGCGAGCGAGAGAGACTGCAAAAGAGCAAGAGAGAGAGAGAGATTGCAAGGGAGAGAAAGCAAGAGAGAGAGACGGCAAGAGAGCGAGCGAGAGAGAGACAGCAAAAGATTGAGAGAGAGATGGCAAGAGAGAGAGAGAGACGGCAAGAGAGCAAGAGACAGAGACTGCAAGAGAGCGAGAGAGAGACAGCAAGTGAGAGAGAGAGAGACAGCAAGAGAGCAACGAGAGACTGCAAAAGAGCGAGAGAGAGAGACTGCAAGAGAGCGAGAGAGAAAGCAAGAGAGAGACTGCAAGAGAGAGAGACTGTAAGAGATAGCGACTGTAAAAGAGCGAGAGAGAGACTGCAAGATAACGAGAGAGAGACAGCAAGAGAGCAAGCAAGAGACAGCAAGAGTGAGAGAGAGAGACAGCAAGAGTGAGAGAGAGAGACAGCAAGAGTGAGAGAGAGAGACAGCAAGAGTGAGAGAGAGAGAGACAGCAAGAGTGAGAGAGAGAGAGACAGCAAGAGTGAGAGAGACAGCAAGAGTGAGAGAGAGAGACAGCAAGAGTGAGAGAGGGAGACAGCAAGAGTGAGAGAGGGAGACAGCAAGAGTGAGAGAGAGAGACAGCAAGAGTGAGAGAGAGAGACAGCAAGAGTGAGAGAGGGAGACAGCAAGAGTGAGAGAGGGAGACAGCAAGAGTGAGAGAGGGAGACAGCAAGAGTGAGAGAGGGAGACAGCAAGAGTGAGAGAGGGAGACAGCAAGAGTGAGAGAGGGAGACAGCAAGAGTGCGAGAGGGAGACAGCAAGAGTGCGAGAGGGAGACAGCAAGAGTGCGAGAGGGAGACAGCAAGAGTGCGAGAGGGAGACAGCAAGAGTGCGAGAGGGAGACAGCAAGAGTGCGAGAGGGAGACAGCAAGAGTGCGAGAGGGAGACAGCAAGAGTGCGAGAGGGAGAGACAGCAAGAGAGAGAGACTGCAAGAGAGAGAGACTGCAAGAGAGAGACTGCAAGAGAGGGAGACTGCAAGAGAGGGAGACTGCAAGAGAGGGAGACTGCAAGAGAGGGAGAGAGAGACTGCAAGAGAGGGAGAGAGAGACTGCAAGAGAGGGAGAGAGAGACTGCAGGAGAGCGAGAGAGAGACTGCAAGAGAGCGAGCGAGAGAGAGACTGCAAGAGAGCGAGCGAGAGAGAGACTGCAAGAGAGCGAGCGAGAGAGAGACTGCAAGAGAGAGACAGCAAGAGAGGGAGAGAGAGACAGCAAGAGGGCGAGAGACAGCAAGAGAGCGAGAGGGAGACAGCAAGAGAGAGACAGCAAGAGAGCGAGAGGGAGACAGCAAGAGAGAGACAGCAAGAGAGGGAGAGAGAGACAGCAAGAGAGCGAGCGAGAGACAGCAAAAGATGGAGAGAGAGTGATGGCAAGAGTGAGACAGAGAGAGACGGCAGGAGAGCAAGAGACACAGACTGCAAGAGAGCAAGAGAGAGACAGCAAGTGAGAGAGAGACAGCAAGAGATCGAGCGAGAGAGACTGCAAAAGAACTGCGAGAGAGACTGCGAGAGAGCGAGAGAGACTGCGAGAGAGACTGCGAGAGAGCGAGAGAGACTGCGAGAGAGCGAGAGAGAGACTGCAATAGAGCGAGAGAGAGACTGCAATAGAGCGAGAGAGAGACTGCAATAGAGCGAGAGAGAGACTGCAATAGAGCGAGAGAGACTGCAAGAGAGCGAGAGAGAGACTGCAATAGAGTCAGCAAGAGTGAGAAAGAGACAGCAAGAGTGAGAGAGAAACAGCGAGAGAGTGAGAGACAGCAAGAGAGTGAGAGAGACTGCAAGAGAGCGAGAGAGACAGCAAGACATTGAGAGAGAGAGACAGCAAGAGAGCGAGCGATAGAGAGACTGCGAGAGAGACAGCAAGAGAGGGAGAGAGACAACAAGAGAGGAAGAGAGACACTGCAAGAGAGCGAGAGAGACTGCGAGAGAGCGAGAGAGACTGCGAGAGAGCGAGAGAGACTGCGAGAGAGCGAGAGAGACTGCGCGAGCGAGAGAGACTGCGCGAGCGAGAGAGACTGCGCGAGCGAGAGAGACTGCGCGAGAGCGAGCGAGAGAGAGACGGCAAGAGAGCGAGCGAGAGTCAGCAAGAGTGAGAAAGAGACAGCAGGAGTGAGAGAGAAACAGCGAGAGAGTGAGAGAGACAGCAAGAGTGCGAGAGAGAGAGACAGCAAAAGAGCGAGCAAGAGACAGCAAGAGTGAGAGAGAAACAGCAATAGAGTGAGAGAGACATCAAGAGAGCTAGAGAGAGACAGCAAGAGAGCGAGCGATAGAGAGACAGCAAGAGAGAGACAGCAAGAGAGCGAGAGAGACAGCAAGAGAGCGAGAGAGACAACAAGAGAGCGAGAGAGACAACAAGCGAGCGAGAGAGACGGCAAGCGAGCGAGAGAGACGGCAAGCGAGCGAGAGAGACGGCAAGCGAGCGAGAGAGACGGCAAGCGAGCGAGAGAGAGACGGCAAGAGAGCGAGAGAGAGACGGCAAGAGAGCGAGAGAGAGACGGCAAGAGAGCGAGAGAGAGACAGCAAGAGAGCGAGAGAGAGACAGCAAGAGAGAGAGAGACAGCGAGAGAGCGAGCGACAGCGAGAGAGCGAGGGAGCGAGAGACAGCAAGAGAGCGATAGACAGCAAGAGAGCGAGAGACAGCAAGAGAGCGAGAGCGAGAGACAGCAAGAGAGCGAGAGCGAGAGACAGCAAGAGAGCGAGAGAGACAGCAAGAGAGCGAGAGCGAGAGAGACAGCAAGAGAGCGAGAGCGAGAGAGACAGCAAAAGAGCGAGCAAGAGACAGCAAGAGTGAGAGAGAAACAGCAATAGAGTGAGAGAGACATCAAGAGAGCTAGAGAGAGACAGCAAGAGAGCGAGCGATAGAGAGACAGCAAGAGAGACAGCAAGAGAGGGAGAGAGAGACGGCAAGCGAGCGAGAGAGACGGCAAGCGAGCGAGAGAGACGGCAAGAGAGCGAGAGAGAGACAGCAAGAGAGCGAGCGACAGCAAGAGAGCGAGCAACAGCAAGAGAGCGAGAGAGCGAGAGACAGCGAGAGAGCGAAAGACAGCGAGAGAGCGAGAGACAGCGAGAGAGCGAGAGACAGCAAGAGAGCGAGGGAGCGAGAGACAGCAAGAGAGCGAGAGACAGCGAGAGAGCGAGAGACAGCAAGAGAGCGAGAGACAGCAAGAGAGCGAGAGCGAGAGACAGCAAGAGAGCGAGAGCGAGAGAGACAGCAAGAGAGCGAGAGCGAGAGAGACAGCAAGAGAGCGAGAGCGAGAGAGACAGCAAGAGAGCGAGAGAGACAGCAAGAGAGCGAGAGAGAGAGAGACAGCAAGAGAGCGAGAGAGAGAGAGACAGCAAGAGAGCGAGAGAGAGAGACAGCAAGAGAGCGAGAGAGAGACAGCAAGAGAGCGAGAGAGAGAGAGACAGCAAGAGAGCGAGAGAGAGAGACTGCAAGAGAGCGAGAGAGAGACTGCAAGAGAGCGAGAGAGAGAGACTGCAAGAGAGAGAGAGACTGCAAGAGAGCGAGAGAGAGACTGCAAGAGAGCGAGAGAGAGACTGCAAGAGAGCGAGAGAGAGACAGCAAGAGAGATATCAGCCTGAGAGAGAGACAGAAAGAAAGAGACAGCAAGAGAGAGACAGCAAGCGAAAGAGATCACTACAGCAAGAGAGACAGGGATAACAAGAGAAAGAGAGAGGGAGAGCGAGAGAGAGAAATCAAAAGAGAGAGACACAGCAAGAAAGGGAGAGAAAGACAGCAAGAGAGAAAGACAACAAGAGAGAGAGACAGCAAGAGAGCGAGAGAGACAGTAAAAAAGCGTGAGAGAGACAGCAAGAGAGAGACTGCGAGAGAGAAAGACAACAAGAGAGAGAGAGACATCAAGGTAGAAAGTAAGACAGTGAGAAAGAAAGACAAGAGAAAGAAACAGCAAGAGAGAGAGAGACACACACACAGGGCGTGCTCAGAGAACATGGGGGCGTGTACAGCTGAGAGGTGGTTTGTGTGACCTCATGACTCCGCCTCCCAAGCTCCAGTCTGTGGACACGCCCACAGACCCGCATTTTTCAAAGGACTATCAAATGCTGAGATTGAACAATCATGGTGTAAAAACACAGCGGTTTAAGTTTCTACAGTATAAACTATTAAATGGGGTATGTTAGTGGGGTTTGACAAATATTAGGTTTACAACCACTTTAAAGATAAAAAGAAATTTGACTTACCTGTTAACTCCATATTTTGGAGTGCATTACAGAATGCAATATCTTTATATGTATTTTATATGTGGATTTACATTTGCCTAGAGTTCATTATATCTAAACTCATAAACAAAAAAAATAATATATTGCATCTTAGATGTGCTAGCTGGATTATTTTTCCTTTTTTCAGGCTTTTTCCCTTCCATTTCACATGGTGATCCTGCCAGTAACATACTATCTGTCCTATCATGATGACTCTCACTCACTGTACTGTATCTGTGGAGGAGCAGCATTGTCCCCCTAGGTTGCTCTACTGACATTGGCTACAAGCACCTCCTTCTCTCCTTCCATTTAATAGGGTGGAGGTGGTCTGTAGTTCACAGAAGATAGCTGGCAACATCGAAAACATTGTTTTAAGTTTCAATATTGAGCACAGGAGTTTACGCAGACATAAAAATTCAGGTAAGATCAATAGGCTTGTTTTGTCCTTGCAGAAAATGTACTTTGCATTTAAGAAAAAATAATAATAATGCAGCCACCACATCTAAAGAAGGACTGGTACGTGACAATATATTACATTTTTGTTTTTGGTTTTAGATATCCTTTAATGACACTGTTCCAATTTTACCAGTATTTGGGCATGTATGCCAGGATCCCAGTTTAGTATTTTTAACTATCTGGATCTATGAAGCTGGTAAAACTTGAACTAGCAGCAGTGTAATAATTGTTCTAGCAGTTCAGATGAAATTATGTGTAATGGCCTATTTAGACACATACAAGGTCGCTGTGCTCTGTTTGTTTGAATCTCCCTTCCCCAATAATATCAACAGCCAAATTCTAACTTTTGTTTTTTTAATCAGTCAGCAGCATTCTGGGTCTTGATTAAGGCGCTACCATGCATGTCGCAATGATAATGGTACTTGTCTGTAAGTATAATTTAATTAAAGTCCTTGCCATTTTTTCAATGTACCGTATATACTCGAGTATAAGCCAACCCGAATATAAGCCGAGGCACCTAATTTTACCACAAAAAACAGGGAAAACTTATTGACTCGAGTATAAGCCTAGGGTGAGAAATGCGCAGCTACTGTAAGTGGAAAATAGGGTCAACAATGCCCATTTGCAGCCTCACTGTGCCCATTTGCAGCCTCACTGCGCCCATTTGCAGCCTCACTGTGCCCATTTGCATGCCTCACTGTGCCCATTTGCAGCCATGGGTCCCCCAAAACTTCAAACTCAGTAGTTAAGGGTTCCTAGATGCCCCCTAGCTGCAGCCAAAATTTGGGGTCTCTGGACCCAAAGGGTCCCGAAATGACATTGCTGCAGATGGACACAGTTCACCGACTTTGGGGCCCCGTATTTCGGGGCCACTTGGTGTTAGGAACCCCAAATTTGGTGTGCTAACCCAGTGGAACTAGCACTACAACATATTCAACTACAACATGTTCCTAGCCCCAAGTTGAACCGAGATACAGGGCCCCAAAGTCGGTTCAGAAAATGTCAAGCACTTTTCTGCAGCAGAGAATGACATTTTCCGAACCAAATTTGGGGCCCCATGTCTCGGGGCCACTTGGTGCTAGGAACCCGAGCTTTGGATATGTTGTAGTACTAGTTCCACTGGGTTTGCACTCCAAATTTAGGGTTCCTAGCACCAAGTCGCAAAGTCGGTTTGGAAAATGTCATTCTCTGCTGCAGAAAAGTGCTTGACTCGAGTATAAGCCGAGGGGGGGCATTTTCAGCACAAAAAATGTGCTGAAAAACTCGACTTATACTCAAGTATATACGGTACCTGTCATTAGAGAATAGTACTGTATATAAGCCAGAATAAATGTGCAAATCTGTGCAAAAGGCACCACCACTTATGGACATTCAATTTGTTAATTTGAAAGCAATCTGTAGTCTATAGTTTTGAGTAGAGATGTAAAAGTAATATTGATGTAAATAATCTCATCAAGGTGTGTTAATGATTTAAAATCAAATCTAATTTGTAATTATATATGTACATAGGGACAGCTGTGTTTGTTCATTACATATGAAGCTCTACTTTCTATTTAGTAGCTCTGCACAGTGATTATGGCCTTCTTCTCTCTCAATGTAAGTTTAACAGTCAAAAAGGCAGGCCATAGACGAGTTGAAAACTGAACAAAAAGTCTTAGTTTGTTTTTCACATCATTAGTGTGCCAGCTTCAACGCATGATTTTCATGCCGCAGTCGAAAATGCCTGATCCAACATGCTGGATTTTGTTTAGAAAAACGAAACAAATGATGGCACAATCGTATGCGCCATTTTCGCTTTCCGATCGACAGAACGTTCAGTTTTCTACTCGTCTATGGTCTGCCTTATGGAAAAAGTACTGTGTATGATTGAGATTTTATATCAACAGTCATTCAGTATTGGTGATCATTCAGATAGACAGATATGAACTAGAGGGATGAGCTACTAATCTGTACATGTATTTTATTAATGGATATAAAGTGCAGCATGTATATAT
Source organism: Lithobates septentrionalis (assembly GCA_037952835.1). Lineage (NCBI taxonomy): Eukaryota > Metazoa > Chordata > Amphibia > Anura > Ranidae > Lithobates > Lithobates septentrionalis. The sequence continues at coordinate 5,935,888 of JBBDGP010000496.1, forward strand.
AACTTAAAAAAAAAAAAGTTGGTTACATCAAAAACATTTTAAGCCTTAATATCCACATAAGTGCTCACTTAAAATATACAATTGTTTCCCATTAAATACTACAGACCATACACAATGTTCCCAGCCTGCTTATCTACAACCCTGTCTTGTAAATCAAAAAAAGATTAGGTGACAAAATTTTGCTTGATGTTTCTCCAATCCAAATTTCCCAGTTAAGAAGACATAGGGGCTGAGTGTAGTGAGGGGTCTACTGCCAACATCCTGACTGTCAAGAAACAAAAAATATGCAGAAAAGTGCAAACAGAAATCCCTCTGGGACTTTTAAGGCAGAACCACATAACAAAATAGTTTAAAAAAAAAAACACTCTCATACATTGATATTAATACCCATAATATTAAAAAAAACACCCGACAAACTGCCAACAGTGGTCGTTTGGTCAGCACGGGTGAAATCCTTTGATAAATCCCAACATGTTTCGGAGGAGGACTTCCTTCTTCAGGTTAAGCGATGGATATAAGACAATTCTAAAATATAATATATAACATCATTAAATGCTAAATCATACCCAAAAACTTATTATGGTAAATGTGTGCATCAAGAAAGATATGCTGTTTCAAACTCAACTTACAATTGATGAATATACATGCATTAATAGCCCATTTAGCAAACATCAGTCCTATCAGATGAGGCTGATCCACACCATCATCAAAAGGGTGGGCAGGAGGGCATGGTGGCGGCACACTATGCATCCTTAAGGACCCCCCACGCCAATGACATCAACATGAAGGAATATACAATCTGTAAATAGAGTGATGAACATACGATTGTTGGCAAAACAAGCTAACAATGACTGCAGGTGGCATGTAGATGAACTAATATATAAGGTCACCAAGACTTAATCAAAAACCATGCAACCATCAAAGGCTAATTACAAAAAAGGAGGGGTCTGCTAGAGAATGGAATTATATAAAGTACACGTGTCTCACAGTGTGGGAAGATATGTCAGAAACATACTGGTGCAGCCAAGTTCATCCAACAAGGGACTGGTAAAGAACAGGGTTTCATATATACTCCAACATATATGGGGAAAGACCATGTCCTCCAGTGAGCACCATGCTGGGCATATTCCAGTGACAGGAGGTGAGAGGGGGAGGGTTATCACGTGCCACCGCACCGCCAACATGCTGCTGGCTAGTCCACGCCCAAGAGAAGATGTGAAAGGGTGGAAGTGGGCACACACGGTGATACCCACAGTGGGTAAGGTGCAAGATCTCCAACTCCACCCATTTTGATATTGTTGAAATTAAAATAAACATGTCATGAAAAAAATATGTATATTGCATGTCTCTTCTGCAATAATACCCTGTCTATTCACAGCCTGTTCTAAAAAGCCTGCAGTTCTACTTTAAACAGAACTTCAATAAATTAGTTGAGCAACCATTAACTGCTGATAAATTGCATTCTAAACACTTTGTTCAAGTGTATATAATGCACCTTACAGTTTAGAGCAGTGGTTTTCAAACTTATTTAGCAGGGCCCCCTTTTGAAAGCAGCTATATTTTCATTTCCTGCCCTACCTGTACATATTTTATAACCTGAAAAAAAGTAGTGGTTGAGGTGCAATTAATATTAAATAGCTTTATGGTGTGAATGATTGTTTATTGTGGACATATATATTTAAAATGTCCTGTGAATGAGAACATGTGACCAGCACAGATTATACAACCACCCATCCGATCACCAGCGCAATATATATCCAATATCACTCCCACCACCAGCACAGTATTTATACACTAACCCTACCGCAACCAGCAGATTATAAATATCTCCCCCTCACATCAGCAGCATAGTACAGTACATATGTACGCCCTCCAAATGCAGATTATACACTTTTTCTCCCAGTATATACATCCCTCTTGCACAACCATACCAACCAACCACATAACATAAAAAAAACACCTCTCCATCCCCCAGGCACATAAATATATTCTCAGTAGAAATACTAACCTCACCTAACACACCCGAGCCTTCTGTTCTCCAGAGCATAGCACTGCATACACTACTCTAGTGGCTGGAAGTGTTCTGTAAAGTCCCATCCTCTCATAGTTGCTTCCCCACTCACAGGACAGGACCATGCAGAACACCAGACTCATTAGGCACAGGGTCAAATGGCCTGGGCAGCAAAGCCCACCTCCTCAGCAGCAGTGGCAGGACACCTACAGTGGCACATTCCCCATGCGGTGTCACAGTGCCCCACACTTTCAGAACCATCGGTTTAGAGAGTGCAGTGGTGAGGAGAATGTTTGGGGTGTGCAAAATGCTCAATATTGTGTTCTCCTGTATAATGGTGGTCAGTGGTGAAGTGATCCCTTTTGTTGCTGGTCAGTAGGGATGAGCTTCGTGTTCGAGTCAAACCCATGTTCGACTCGAACATCGGCTGTTCGTTCGTTCGCCGAATTGCGAACGATATGGGCCGTTCGCGCCAAATTCGTGTGGCGCGTCACGGCCCATAATTCACTGCGGCATCGCAGTGCATTGCTGGCTGATGATTGGCCAAGCATGCACTATGACCCGCATGCTTGGCCAATCACAGCGACGCCTGAACAGAGAGCTGTAATTGGCCAAAGCCAAGGAGGCTTTGGCCAATTATGGCTCAGGGGATTTAGTACACGCCCCACACTATATAAGGCCGCCTGCGCGGCGGCCCTGTGCAGTGTGTTCCGGTGTGCTGAGAGAGAGAGAGACAGTGTCATTTCATTTGAGTTAGCTAGATTAGGCAGGACAGTCAGTCAGTTAGCTGCACTTACAGTGTATTGTGTATATATATATGCATCCCAGGTGTTGCATATATATATATACACTGTATTCAGTTTAGCTAGATCCGTTCCTGTTATCTTCCTACTGACAGGCAGGCTTGTCTTGTTACAGTATTTACAGCTACCTGAAGAAAATTGCTGGTGTTCTTTTGATCCTATTAGTACCACAATCAGGCAGCTAGACTATTTACAGTTAGTGCAGTGCGTCCTGCTCACAGTGTTCAGCTAGATCCGTTCCTGTTATCTTCTTACTGACAGGCAGGCTTGTCTTGTTACAGTAAATACAGCTACCTGAAGAAAATTGCTGGTGTTCTTTTGATCCTATTAGTACCACAGTCAGGCAGCTAGACTATTTACAGTTAGTGCAGTGCGTCCTGCTCACAGTGTTCTGCTAAACTTACAAGTTAGTGGGGTGCGTCCTGCTCACAGTGTTCAGCTAAACCTACAAGTTAGTGGGGTGCGTCCACCTCACAGTGTTCAGCTAAACCTACAAGCTAGTGGGGTGCGTCCTGCTCAGTGTTCAGCTAGATCCGTTCCTGTTATCTTCTTACTGACAGGCAGGCTTGTCTTGTTACAGTAAATACAGCTACCTGAAGAAAATTGCTGGTGTTCTTTTGATCCTATTAGTACCACAGTCAGGCAGCTAGACTATTTACAGTTAGTGCAGTGCGTCCTGCTCACAGTGTTCAGCTAAACCTACAAGTTAGTGGGGTGCGTCCACCTCACAGTGTTCAGCTAAAGCTACCTGTAAAAGGTTGGTGGTGTTCTCATACTACAGGCAGGCAGTTGATTTTGCTAGCTGCAGTATCAGTACATATATATATATATATATATATATATATATATATATATATATATATATATGTATGTATGTATATATATATATATATATATATATATATATATATATGTGTATATATATATATATATATGTATATATGTATATATATATATATATATGTATATATATATATATATGTATATATATATGTATATATATATATATATATATATATATATATATATATATATGTGTATATATATATATCCCAGCTTAGTGCAGCTACAGGCCATTAGTATGTCTGGAAGGCCAAGAAGGAGAGGCAGACAGTCACAAGCCAATAAGAGAGGGCAAGCAGGCTCTGTGTCTAGTGCTGGTCGTGGAGACGGTGCATCCTCATCAGCACGTGGCCATGGGACACGCTTGGCCTTTTTTTCGGCAGCTGGCCGTGTTGAGCCGCAACATGCGGAAGACTTGGTCGAGTGGATGACCAAGCCGTCCTCATCCTCCTCATCCTCTCTCACCCATGCCCAGGGTACTTTGTCTGGCAAATCAGCGGCCTCTTCCCTCGGCTCAATGTCATCAGTGACTCCTTCCCTAGCCCCACCATGTCCTCCTAAGGAGTCCCTCGAACTGTTTGACCACAGTGTTGGGTACATGCTCCAGGAGGATGCCCAGCGTTTGGAAGGCTCTGATGATGATACTGAGCTCGATGAAGGCAGTAACATGAGCACGGACAGAGGGGGTGCCCAAGAAGGACAGCAATCTGGCAGTCATGCTCCCCCTGCTGCAGCATACTGCCAGGTTTACTCCAGTGATGAGGAGGGAGGGGATGATGAGGTCACTGACTCAATGTGGGTGCCTGATAGGAGAGAGGAGGAGGAGGAGGCGGCACATCACCAACGAGGCAGGATGCCCTCCAGGGGCCAGCCTAAGGGCAGCACATTGACTGCATCACAACCCAAAGCTCCACATGTGCAGGGCGCTGCAGTCTCTGCGCGTTATTCAAAAAGTTCTTTGGTGTGGGCCTTTTTTGAGACGAGTGCATCAGATCGCACCGCTGCTATTTGCAACATATGTCTCAAGCGTATCTCGCGTGGCCAAAACATCTCCCGCTTGGGTACCACATGCTTGACCAGACATATGTTGACCTGCCATGCAGTTCGTTGGCAAGCGTATCTAAAAGACCCACACCAAAGAACAAAGAGGACCTCTCCTTGCTCCTCATCAGCTGAGATTTCCAACCCCACTAGACCTTCAGTCCTCTCTGAGACCTGCACTGAGAGGAATGAAGGTGTAGAATTAGGTGTGTCACAGCCAAGTACTTGTGGGCAATCTGCTTTTGGTACACCGACGTCAGATTGTACCAGGCAAATTTCCCTGCCCCAGCTGCTGCACCGCCGAAAGAAGTTTGCTCCCAGCCATTGACATGCCCAGCGGTTGAATGCTAGCTTGGCAAAATTGCTAGCACTTCAACTGCTGCCTTTTCAGTTGGTAGACTCTGCCCCCTTCCGTGAGTTTGTGGAATGTGCGGTTCCTCAGTGGCAGGTACCCAAACGCCACTTTTTCTCACGGAAGGCGATTCCGGCTCTCTACCGGCATGTGGAAGGCAATGTCCATGCCTCGCAGGTGCATATTACCGCTGACTCATGGTCCAGCAGGCATGGACAGGGACGTTACCTAAGTTTCACGGCGCATTGGGTGACTCTGCTGGCAGCTGGGAAGGATGCAGGACAAGGTGCAGTAGTGTTGGAGGTTGTTCCGCCACCACGCCTCCAAAATGCTAATGATTGTGACACACCTCTCTCCTCCACCCCCTCCTCTTCTTCTTCCTCCGCCTCTTCCTGTGCTTTGTCCTCGGAACCAGCGGTGCTCCGTAGCCGTTCAAGAGGCTACGCAAGTACGCAGGCCAAAAGATGCCATGCGGTGCTTGAGCTGGTGTGCTTGGGGGACAGGAGCCACACTGGGGCAGAGGTTCTGTCAGCTCTGCAGGGGCAGGTTCAGAGGTGGTTGACTCCACGCCAACTTAAGGCAGGAATGGTGGTTTGCGACAATGGCACCAACCTCCTCTCTGCCCTCCGACAGGGACAAATGACCCATGTGCCCTGTTTGGCTCACGTCCTTAACTTGGTGGTGCAGCGGTTCTTGGGCAGGTACCCGGGCTTACAGGATGTCCTGAGGCAGGCCAGGAAAGTCTGTGTGCATTTCCGACGGTCATATAATGCCAGTGCTCGGCTGACGGACCTCCAAAAGGAGTTTAACCTGCCCAAGAACCGCCTAATCTGTGACATGCCCACCAGGTGGAACTCAACGTTGGCCATGCTGCAGCGGCTGCACACGCAGCAGAGAGCCATCAATGAGTACCTGTGCGACTATGGCACCAGGACAGGGTCAGGGGAGCTTGGTTTTTTTTCCCCACGCCAGTGGGCCATGATCAGGGATGCATGCACTGTCCTGTCACCATTTGAGGAGGCCACGAGGATGGTGAGCAGTGACAGTGCATGCATCAGTGACACTGTCCCCCTTGTCCACCTGTTGGAGCACACGCTGCGTGGAATAATGGACAGCGCACTTGAGGCAGAACAGAGGCAGGAAGAGGAGGACTTCCTTAGCTCTCAAGGCCCCCTTTATCCAGACAGTGTTCCTGCGTGCCCGCCGATCACACAGGAAGAGGACGAGGAGGAGGAGGAAGATTGTGTCAGTATGGAGGTGGAGCCTGGCACTCAGCATCAGCAGCAGTCTTTAAGGGATCAGTCCCAAGAAACACATGGACTTGTACGTGGCTGGGAGGAGGTGGCTGCGGACCATGTCGTCCTTAGTGACCCAGAGGACTCCGGACCGAATGCCTCAGCAAACCTACGCTGCATGGCCTCCCTGATCCTGCAAAGCCTGCGTAAGGATCCTCGTATTCGTGGTATCAAGGAGAAGGACCAATACTGGCTGGCAACCCTCCTTGATCCACGTTACAAGGACAAGGTTGCGGACCTTATCTTGCCATCGCAGAGGGAGCAGAGGATGAAACATCTTCGGGAGGCCTTGCAGAAAGGTCTGTGCAACGCGTTCCCAGAGACTGGGAGGTTACAAACTCCTGTTTCTGGACAACGTGTTGCTGAGGCTTCGGTCAGTCAAAGAAGGAGCGGTGGAGAAGGTGGCCGTCTGACCGATGCGTTCAGACAATTTTTTGGTCCGCAGCCCCAAGGTATGATCGGTTCCAGCAACCATCGCCAGCGTCTGTTTTACATGGTGCAGGAATACCTAGGGGCAAGATCAGACTTGGACACCTTTCCCACCGAAAATCCTCTGGGTTACTGGGTCTTGAGGATGGATCACTGGCCAGAGCTTGCACAGTATGCAATTGAGCTACTGGCCTGTCCTGCATCCAGCGTTCTTTCAAAATGCACATTCAGTGCTGCTGGAGGCGTGGTAACCGATCACAGGGTGCGTCTGTCCACCGACTCGGTCGATCGACTGACCTTCATAAAAATGAATTAGTCTTGGATCACCACCAGCTACCAAGCACCTGATGCTGATGTAACCGAATAATTTTTTTTGAAATCTCAGATCCCTTCAAAGACTGCCTATGCTGATGCTGAGTGACTATCCCTGAGTAATTATCCTCTTCCTCCTCAATCATCACGCTGATAGCTTGTAAGAACATTTTTGGTTCTGGGCGCCACCACCAGTGCCTAAGGCACAATTTTTCAGCCCCTGTTTAACAGGGGCGTGTAATTACAATTTTTGATGCAATACTTTGCAGCAGGGCTCGTTCCTGTGTTCCAACTAGAGTGTCTGTGAGGGGTTGCAGTGTTGTGGCACCAGTGCCTAAGGCCCATTTTTTCTGCCCCTGTTTAACAGGGGCGTGTAATTACAATTTTTGATGCAATACTTTGCAGCAGGGCTCGTTCCTGCGTTCCAACTAGAGTGTCTGTGAGGGGTTGCAGTGTTGTGGCACCAGTGCCTAAGGCCCAATTTTTCTGCCCTGTTTAACAGGGGCGTGTAATTACAATTTTTGATGCAATACTTTGCAGCAGGGCTCGTTCCTGCGTTCCAACTAGAGTGTCTGTGAGGGGTTGCAGTGTTGTGGCACCAGCACCAGTGCCTAAGGCCCAATTTTTCTGCCCCTGTTTAACAGGGGCGTGTAATTACAATTTTTGATGCAATACTTTGCAGCAGGGCTCGTTCCTGCGTTCCAACTAGAGTGTCTGTGAGGGGTTGCAGTGTTGTGGCACCAGTGCCTAAGGCCCAATTTTTCTGCCCTGTTTAACAGGGGCGTGTAATTACAATTTTTGATGCAATACTTTGCAGCAGGGCTCGTTCCTGCGTTCCAACTAGAGTGTCTGTGAGGGGTTGCAGTGTTGTGGCACCAGCACCAGTGCCTAAGGCCTAATTTTTCAGCTCCTGTTCAACAGGGGCATGTAATTACAATTCTTGATCTAATATTTCACAGCAGGGCCCTGTGATGGCTTACAGTGTTGTGGCCACAACAACACCTAAGGCCCAAATTTCTGCTGAGTATATAGGGCAGGACCCTACTTTAAAACATCTAACTTACAAACGACTCCTACTTGCAAACGGAAGGAGACAACAGGAAGTGAGATGAAATCTACCCCTAGGACGGGAAATTCTCTCCTGTAAGAGTTAATATGGGAAAAACATTTCTCCTTTCCACTGATGCTTTCCAATCCTTGTTCCACAAAAAAAAACAAATTTTCAAAAAACATTTTTCATTGGGACAAAAAGTGAAGTGAAATCTTCTGAAGAGGAGGAAAGACGGCAAAACAAATGTCACAGGGGTGATAACCCTTCCCTATGTTTTCCAAAAAGCTTAAAGATTTTTTGGCTGGAGCTAAACACGTTAAAAATGTACCCGTTCAAAATTACAAACAGATTCTACTTAACAACAAACCTACAGTCCCTATCTTGTTTGCACCGCCTGTATACTGCTGTTCAGAGTATATAGGGCCTGGTGGCCCCACACCTTTCCTTATTTTAATTTGGGTGCGGGGTTCCCCTTAATATCCATACAAGACCCAAAGGGCCTGGTAATGGACTGGGGGGTACCCATGCCGTTTGTCTCACTGATTTTCATCCATATTGCCAGGACCCGACATTACATTAAACCCGCAAGCAGTTTTCAATGAGATTTTTTCCTTTTAAAAATGACATTTAGTGCAGGGACTGTTCTAAACACGGGAAACACGCGTCACTTTACAGGCATACTATAGACACCCCCCAGGTACGATATTTAAAGGAATATTTCACTTTTTTTTTTTTTTACTTTAAGCATCATTAAAATCACTTCTCCCGAAAAAACGGCCGTTTTTAAAAGTTTTTTTTGCATTGATACATGTCCCCTAGGGTAGGACCCGGGTCCCCAAAACCTTTTTAGGACAATACCATGCAAATTAGCCTTTAAAATGAGCAATTTTGATTTCGAACGTTCGAGTCCCATAGACGTCAATGGGGTTCTAACGTTCGTGCGAACTTTCGGTCCGTTCGCAGGTTCTGGTGTGAACCAAACCGGGGGGTGTTCGGCTCATCCCTACTGGTCAGTCAAAAAGTACCTCCTTTCTTTGGTGGTCGATGGTAAAATGCTCCCTTTAATGTCTGATAAGCATCCATTTGCAAGTCTCTCTGCTCCCAATTTGCAAAGACTCAACAGCAAAATCATTGCAGAAGTAGCATCATGCTGTAAACGATGAATAAGTATAATTTACTATTTTACTATTTATAATTGACAGTGTTTTTAAAAAGCATTCACCATCTTTGAAGTTTTCATGTTTTTTTTATAGAAGACTGAATCACAGTAGATTTTTTTTCTCTTTCATAGATTAATGGCCTCATGGTTTGGCCACTTATCGTCAAATCCTGCTGTTTTTGGGTGCCTGGAATGCACAGATGCAGCATCCCAGTAACCTGTTAAAATTTATGAAAGGCTAAATTACACAGCAGCTGGACGCTGTACTGCGCTGTACTCACATTTAGGTCAATATACGTTCATGGATGTGTGGCTCGAACTCAGCACTTGTATCTCCTGAGCAGTGCTGGGACAAGGCCATCTGGTGCCCAGGGCGAAGATGGCAAACTGCGCCCCCCCCCCGGGTATAAATAAAGAATCAGTGCCCTTTCCAAACCAGAAAACACTTAAAACAATACAACAATACAATACTGTAGCTGCAGCCCCGTCGCAGTATATGTACTGTGGCGGGTCAGCAAATGGTTAATTTGTAATGCCCCGTACACACGGTCGGACATTGATCGGACATTCCGACAACAAAATCCTAGGATTTTTTCCGACGGATGTTGGCTCAAACTTGTCTTGCATACACACGGTCACACAAAGTTGCCGGAAAATCCGATCATTCTGAACGCGGTGACGTAAAACACGTACGTCGGGACTATAAACGGGGCAGTAGCCAATAGCTTTCATCTCTTTATTTATTCTGAGCATGCATGGCACTTTGTGCGTCGGATTTGTGTACACACGATCGGAATTTCCGACAAAGGATTTTGTTGTCGGAAAATTTTATAGCCTGCTCACGAACTTTGTGTGTCGGAAAATCCGATGGAAAATGTGTGATGGAGCCTACACACGGTCGGAATTTCCGACAACAAGGTCCTATCACACATTTTCCATCGGAAAATCCGACCATGTGTACGGGGCATATGTTCACTTTACAGAAAATCTGTAAGGTGAACTTACATTGGACCCCCTCCCCATCCCCCCCAGTCCTGCTAACCTGGAGTCCAGTGATCCCCCGCACTGACCCCTTTACATTACACAGCCCCCTGCACCCCTTTACATTACACAGCACCCTGCATTTCTGGGCCCCTTTACATTACACAGCCCCCTGCGCCTCTTGGCCCCTTTACATTACACAGCCCCCTGCGCCTCTGGGCCCCTTTTTAATTACACAGCCCCCTGCGCCTCTGGGCCCCTTTACATTACACAGCCCCCTGCGCCTCTGGGCCCCTTTACATTACACAGCACCCTGCACCTCTGGGCCCCTTTACATTGCAAAACACCCTGTACCTCTGGACCCCTTTACATTACACAGCCCCCTGCACCCCTTTACATTACACAGCACCTCTGGGCCCCTTTACATTACACAGCCCCCTGCGCCTCTGGGCCCCTTTACATTACACAGCACCCTGCACCTCTGGACCCCTTTACATTACACAACACCCTGCACCTCTGGACCCCTTTACATTACACAGCCCCCTGCACCCCTTTACATTACACAGCCCCCTGCACCCCTTTACATTACACAGCACCCTGCACCTCTAGACTCCTTCAGTGTAGCCCCCCCCGTTCAGTGCAGACACCCCCCTTCAGTGTAGTCACCCCCCTTCAGTGTTGCCCCCCCCGTTCAGTGTAGTCACCCCCCTTTAGTGTAGTCCCCCGTTCAGTGCAGACACCTCCCTTTAGTGTAGCCCCCCCGTTCAGTGCAGACACCCCCCTTTAGTGTAGCCCCCCGTTCAGTGCAGACACCCCCCTTCAGTGTAGCCCCCCCGTTCAGTGTAGCCCTCGTTCAGTGCAGTGTGCAGCCCAGCCCCCCCCATTCAGTACCTCAGATCAGCGCGGCGGCACATGCTCAGCAGATCCCCTCCCCCTGTTTACACATAAACAGAGAGGAGGGGGAGGCGCCTTCAATCTGCTCGGCTGTGCCTGTGTGACATCTGGGATCGCACAGACAGCCCGTGGCCGCAAGAGGAGGGGATGGTAGGTGCAGCGGTGTCACCCTGCACCCCCCCGCACACCTCCTTGCATCACAATGTAGATCGCCTCTCCCTGCCTGTGCCTGTCACTGCGCCGCTGCCTAAATCCGCAGCACTGCCACCGCTTCAGTCCCGGATGGGGGGGCGGCCTGACACCCCCCCAGTGTGTGGTACCCGGGGCGGCCCGCCCCCCACTTGGTACGCCTCTGCACAGCTTTGCAAGCAGGCGCAGCTCTGCAGTGTGGTAGTCATTTGTTGCGAACAAAGTTTAGGAACACACTGCCTGCCAGCACTGCGCCCCCTTCCTACAATAAATTGATCCGCCCCTTCTGTCCACCCCTTGTACCGGCCCTGCTCCTGAGCACCTGAAAATGTTGCACTTTGTTACTGACAGGCCAAACCGCTCATGTGCATGTAGCCTATGAAATCCAGAGCTTTATTTCTAGAAGGCAACCATGTAGGCAGGTGCCTACAAACGGTTAATTTGTCTTCCTGTGTCAAGCACTTGTTTCCCTGGCTGTGCTCATTTCCTTATGTTTGTTGAGCCAGCCAGGTGCCAAATGTTACATTAAAAACTCAATACAGTGCAGCACAACCTATAGTGATTAATCAATGAGTCACATTACATGGAATAAAAGAACCAATCTATGATTGTATTAAAGTCTGCAGCATATAATCTTATGATAAAGCCCAAAATATTCAATCACTACAGTGATCAAAGTATAAAGTGCAATTTTGCGTGGATATAAAAGTGCCACTTGTGTCTCCACAACATCTGAATAATGGCCGCTCACCTTAGAGGTATGACCCCTGCATTACCAGTAAGGTCATAAAGCGCTTATCCCCTTCAAGGGTTAAATCTTTTAGCGCTAACACTTTTTCCTGTCTTGATAAAAAGTGTGGTGAAATCACTTTCCGAGTGTGAGCTGGCAACCAATTGTATTTTGTTTTATATTTATTTTGGTTCTATTTTGGATGTGCTGTTCGATCACGATGGTAAGACCAAACATTACATGGTCTTGATGTTTTCCTGTGTCCTTAGAGTGACCTGAGAGCTGGGGTAACCAGGGTGTAAGGATGAACGGCCAAGCCCAGTGACCCTGAAGGCTGCTAGGAGTCTGTATAAATAATCTGAGACACAGAGCTTCTGGGTCTTATCCTGCAGAGGAGAAGTCCAGCCTGGAGGGCTTTCTGCCCTCTGGGCAGCCCTGCCATGTGTTTGCTGTTGGCCTCAGCTGGGTGCTGCACCCTCAGTTGGATGCTTCAGCTGATGCTGAAGTTATAAAGAGCTGACTAAGGGGCTGTCGTCTGGCGATCTAGTCTATTATTACAGGAAAAGGACATTTGTGAGTACAGACGGGGAGAGAGATCCTAGAGATTTTTGGGCTGCTGCCACACATTGCACATTGTATGTATACGTGCATTATGGTGTTATTATTTTTGAATGACACCCCAACACACTAAAGCCTGGTTCACATGCATTGTTTATTGCTTTTTCAGTTTTGCAGAAACACACTACAGTCCATTTAACATGGTTTCCTATGGATGTAGTTCACATGTTTGCTTTTTATGGAAAGGGCCAGGGATTTTTTTCTGGTTTTTGGTTCCATAGACTTTAATGGATCAAAAATGTGTATTGTAAAACGCAAAAGGCACCTGGAATATGCAAACTACAACCTGAATAGGTGTGAACCAGGCCTAGGGCAACGAAGTTCAGGAAAGCATGTGTTGCAGTATACAGCAACACCTTGTAACCACTATGCATTATGGTGTGCTGTATAAAACAAAACTATGCTTGTCTGTTTTTTGGTCTGTTCCTGTGCTTTGGCAGTCCTTCCAATATTATTGAACTGCCCTAACGCAATGCCTGTTAAAGCATGTCCAAAAATGTGTTAATGCTGAAAACAAGTGTGTGAGCTAAGTGAAATATGTAAGCTACCATATCTAAAAATGCAAATCGCTTGGCTCTCTCTAGCTTCAGTACTTGAGTCACTAACCCAGAGCAAGTGTAGTAATAACTCTCGGTGGAGCTGCTGGTTTAAGCGGGCTTGTTACCTTCACTCTCCTTCCCTCTGTTTCACTGGCACCGGGTCTAGGGTTCCGTTGAGTTTACCTCTGGACGACACACGCACCAACACTTGAGTACGTTTTCAATGCTTTATTAAACCATCAACAAAGGAAGTAGCAGGAAAGAGGCAGAAGGAAAACCACAGGGGAAAACTCAAATACCTTTTTTAGTAGAATTCTTGACAGATGTCCTTTGGGGTTGGATATTTAAATAGAATGCACTCCCTTGGTGGGACACACTCCTTGCACGCCTGGATAGACCTCTCTCACTTTCCTAGCAGCCAGAATGTAGCACGAACAAAAGTCTCTGCCACAGACTTGTTTGGGATGAACCCGTACAATCCTCTGCCACAGGATGTATTGTTTTTTTCTGCGATGAATGTCAGTCACAGTGCTTGAACCTTTAAAGCCAACCCGGCAACACTATGCTGTATAGTTGATTTAGGATACGTCCTCCAACCGAGTCACCAGGCCCCTCTCCAGACCAGCACGCTGCATGATCCTTCCATGACAGGTCCTCCCCTGGGATCTCCTCAGGCGTCCAGCTTCTTCCCTTTTGGATAGACAGCTCAGGACCATTCCTCGGCCGCTGTGGTAGGCCCCAGACAAGCTTCTGGGCCCACCCCTGCGCCTCAGCGATATGGGCCTCCGGAACGGAGGACCACGAGGTAGTTCTCTAATGCATACCTGTCGGCCAGGAGGGCTAGCAGGTGGCTGTAAAACGAACCCCAAAATATGGCGTCTGTCCCATAAATACCCTCGCCCAGAATGCAACTCGGAGGACCACCTCCACCGAGTTGTCTCCGGGACAGAAGAGCATGCATACGCTTAGACATGTTGCCTTTCCAACACTAGCCAGTGGTAACAGCGACACCCATGGCTCAGTATGGAAGCACACGCAACGTCAGACAAGCTGGAAGAGAGGCAAATCTAACCTTCCTAACTAACAAGTTACTAAATTTACCTATCAGCTGGTAGATTGCAAACAGTGACAGTAACTTCCAAGCCTGGGAGTAGGTATTTGAGCTTTTAATAACTTGGATAGTCAACGAGAGAAAGAAAGACAGTGAAAAGATATTATAAGACTTACATCTATAAAACATTATGTTCACATCCGCAAACAAAACTACATATGACTGTACATAACCTCACTATCTATCTAGCTGAAAAGCCTCCCAGCTTGATAGGAGATCCAATAGTTCCTGAAAAGGAAAACTTATTAAACAAAAAAAAACAAGATCTTAAGCAGTCCATCCCTGTATAATAATCTCTTTAAATGGAGAAAAATCAGGTTAGCAAAAAAAGTCCTTGGATTTGAAACACTGAATAGAATATAAAAAAAGAGGGGTTGGGGAGCGCTAAATAATTATCAAAGAAGCTAATACATAAAAAATCCCATTCAATGTAGGCTACAAATAATACATTCAAATAGTGAAAACCAGCCTGCCTGTGTGCATAGGAATTGGATAAACAAAATCATAGACCTGAAGGCAATAAAAAATATTTGTGTTCAATATTAATTGTGCAACCATAACATATAATGTCTAAAAAAATGTTATATACATCAAATGTGCAATATAATAAAAAAGTCCATCAAAGGTGAAAATTAATTATGATAAAATCCTGATGTGAATCTTGATATCAAGACGTGAGCAGCAAAATCCCTTCACCATCACTGAAAGACACCAATGTGCTCATGGAAATGGATGTCAGCTTACCAGATGAAGTTGACCAATTTAATGAAAAAAAGGTCAAATAGGCTTTAGCAAGATAATGCTTGCTGCAATGGAGAGAAATGAACCAAACTCTTGTCCTCACATCACAGGGTCTCACGCATGGGATATAAAATAGATGGAGAGGAACCGAACATAGTGTAACACCATTTATTTAAAACTTGAATAAAAACAAAGCATAGCCAAGTGGCTACTCACATATAAAGTGCCATCGCCCGGCACTGAGGCTAGGAAGTGTATCTTTTGAGTGGGGGAATCTGCTCTGTAGGAGAAGTTCCCAGATGATCACGGCAGCAGCGTGCGTTCCACCCTCGACAGACAGACGAACCACGGAAGCCGGATGTGATGTAATTGCGTGACCAAGTACCGCCTCAACGTACGTTTCGTTAAACACGTCTTCAGGAAGTGTACTTGGTCACTAAGGAAATAGTTTAAATAGTGTTAAAATTTGCATAAAGGGAGGGGTTGAATGCTTCACAGCCTCAGTGCCGTTCACAGAACACCGTACAACCGTCTCCAGTAGCATTTGTAATAACAGAGGTTGATTAAACTTCCACAAAAAGTTTATACAAATGTAAATGATCTTAAATACTGGTACTAGTAGGAAATGTGTTTCAAAATGAAACTAAGATTAGGATGGCACATTCCGCCAACATCTGGCTAATTAGAAATGTGAAAAAAATATATATATATAAATATAAAAATAAAAAAATATATTTATATATTCACCAAAAATGGTGACATTATCACAATTGTAAATTAAGAACGAAAAAAACAAAAACGAAAAAAAACAACACAGTACCCAACAGTTGCATAAAATAAAAATAAATGTAAATACCCCGAGAACAACATCCAAAATTAGATGCCAATTACATTAGATCAGTAATTCAGAGAAAAAATTAATCTATGAGAATATCCAACACAAATCTAATCGTTAGTCAAAAAACAATTTAGATCCAGTTCGATATTTAAGCCCTGTGGCTGCATTGTTTGTAAACGGTACAGCCACTGGGTCTCGTTTTGGGAAACAGCCTTTTTGAGATCAGTGCCTCTCCAATTGGAGGCGATCTTATCTATACCGTAAAAAGTAAGTAAACGAGGGTCTCTGTTGTGGACCATACGAAAATGCCGTGATACGCTATGATTCAAAAAACCTTTAGAAATATTGGCTATATATATTGGCTATATATATTGGCCATATGTGACATATCTAGAATTGCATGTGATCAGAGGTTTTATAGAAAATTCTTGTCTGGTGACCTTGGAATGAAATTTGGAAATCTTTTTCTCTACTCTATTTGTGGTGCGACAAGCTTTGCATCTAGTGCAATAATGAAACCCTGATCCATCCAGAAAAGTGGAAGGTTTCTTGGGAGGATAGGGTACGTTGGGGGCTATCATATTCCTAAGTCCTGGTTATAATCACCACAACTATCATCAACCGGGGGGGAATGGAAGGAATGGAAAGGACCCTACCGAATCCCACCCACCACACCCCAATATTCCAAAGAACCTACAGAAAAAAGGCAGTAGAGGGAGAAGGAGAAAGAAAAAGAAAATGGGACAATTAAATACAGGGATTTTTAATTTATTATCGCAAGGGTTAAAATTTGCACCTAGCAAAAATATCAACAAGTTTGATGTATTTGTTGATATAGAGAAATTTATTAGGAAACTGAATATTAAAAAACATTTTTCTTCACAACCAAATATCTCTTCCCCTCCCAATGTGATTGAGACCACCTATTTGCATAGTGGACTCAAGAATAATTCAGTATTCAATCCTAAAAAAAGCACCCACCACCATATTGAAGTGTTTAAAAATATGGTTCAAGAGGAGGTAAGATCACTAAAAGTCCCTAAATTTAGCGCCAATCAGTCTATTCGTGAAGGTATTAAAAAATTAGAAGATAATAAACAAATAGTAGTCCGACCAGCGGATAAAGGGGGAGGAGTAGTAGTCCTTAGCAAAGAGAATTATAATTTGGAGATTCAAAGATTATTACAGGATACCACCACCTATAAACCCTTATTGTCAGATCCCAGACCACATTCCAAGGTCACCAGACAAGAATTTTCTATAAAACCTCTGATCACATGCAATTCTAGATATGTCACATATGTGTTGGAGTGCCCATGTTCAATCCAATATGTGGGTTGTACTACCCGCAAATTGAGGGTTCGTATTAACGAACATGTAGCCAATATTTCTAAAGGTTTTTTGAATCATAGCGTATCACGGCTTTTTCGTATGGTCCACAACAGAGACCCTCGTTTACTTACTTTTTACGGTATAGATAAGATCGCCTCCAATTGGAGAGGCACTGATCTCAAAAAGGCTGTTTCCCAAAACGAGACCCAGTGGCTGTACCGTTTACAAACGATGCAGCCACAGGGCTTAAATATCGAACTGGATCTAAATTGTTTTTTTAAACTAACGATTAGATTTGTGTTGGATATTCTCATAGATTAATTTTTTCTCTGAATTACTGATCTAATGTAATTGGCATCTAATTTTGAATGTTGTTCTCGGGGTATTTACATTTATTTTTATTTTATGCAACTGTTGGGTACTGTGTTGTTTTTTTCGTTTTGCTTTTTTCGTTCTTAATTTACAATTGTGATAATGTCACCATTTTTGGTGAATATATAAATATATTTTTTATTTTTATATTTATATATTTTTTATTTTTTTCACATTTCTAATTAGCCAGATGCTGGCGGAATGTGCCATCCTAATCTTAGTTTCATTTTGAAACACATTTCCTACTAGTACCAGTATTTAAGATCATTTACATTTGTATAAACTTTTTGTGGAAGTTCAATCAACCTCTGTTATTACAAATGCTACTGGAGACAGTTGTACGGTGTTCTGTGAACGGCACTGAGATTGTGAAACATTCAACCCCTCCCTTTATGCAAATTTTAACACTATTTAAACTATTTCCTTAGTGACCAAGTACGCTTCCTGAAGATGTGTTTAACGAAAAGTACGTCGAGGCGGTACTTGGTCACGCAATTACATCACATCCGGCTTCCGTAGTTCGTCTGTCTGTCGAGGGTGGAACGCACGCTGCTGCCGCGATCATCTGGGAACTTCTCCTACAGAGCAGATTCCCCCACTCAAAAGATACGCTTCCTAGCCTCAGTGCCGGGCGATGGCACTTTATATGTGAGTAGCCACTTGGCTATGCTTTGTTTTTATTCAAGTTTTAAATAAATGGTGTTACACTATGTTCGGTTCCTCTCCATCTATTTTATATCCCATGCGTGAGACCCTGTGATGTGAGGACAAGAGTTTGGTTCATTTCTCTCCATTGCAGCAAGCATTATCTGCCTATTTGACCTTCTTTTCATTAAATTGGTCAACTTCATCTGGTAAGCTGACATCCATTTCCATGAGCACATTGGTGTCTTTCAGTGATGGTGAAGGGATTTTGCTGCTCACGTCTTGATATCAAGATTCACATCAGGATTTTATCATAATTATTTTTCACCTTTGATGGACTTTTTTATTATATTGCACATTTGATGTATATAACATTTTTTTAGACATTATGTTATGGTTGCACAATTATTATTGAACACAAATATTTTTTATTGCCTTCAGGTCTATGATTTTGTTTATCCAATTCCTATGCACACAGGCAGGCTGGTTTTCACTATTTGAATGTATTATTTGTAGCCCACATTGAATGGGATTTTTTATGTATTAGCTTCTTTGATAATTATTTAGCGCTCCCCAACCCCTCTCTTTTTTTACATTTATACATTTATGAATTTATTCATTTTGTTCAGGGTGTAGCTGCTCTATTAATTACTTACTTATTTTTGTGGCGCAGAATTACTCACTATTTATTCACTGAATAGAATATGTAGATCTTGACCACGAAGACCTCTTTACACTGACACAAACTATCTAACTTAAAAGTACTTTTGTCCAGCATCACCAATAAAACCGGGGATCCGGCAAGGTCAGTGTATTTCCCGTTTTATCCAATGTGGTAATGAAATAGACAACATCATCTTTTCCGGGCCTACAGATGACCACTTTGTCAGCATAGATGTGCCGACCGAAGTTCCAGTGCATAAAACATCCACTAAAACGTTCATCCATTTTAACAGAACATCCAGTCTTTCGGAAGGGCTTAGGCACAGACAAATAGTCCCAAACAGCTTCACTGTACCAAAGTTCCCGGTTAAGTTCAATCACTTGCATTATATCCTGAGGCACATAAGGGAACTCCAAACCATATTCTGCAGCTACACGCTTGTTTAACATCCTCTGCAAACGTGCAAGTTTGGGCAAAGATCTGTCCTTCCCCATACCAGGCGGCACACAGGAATCCAATGATTTGCTCACCATAGACCCAGCCCGTGTCTGTAGTGAACTAGTAACTTTCGATAAAGTCTCAGTAACAGTACTGTGTGGTTCCACACAGGGTGACATCTTCCCAGAACTCAGGGCTGTCCATTCAGGGAGAGTCATAGCAGAGGCGATATCTTCGCCTTGTGACCATAACAACTCTTGTGACATAGTCTCAAATAGGTCATCATCATCAGAAAGATTCGGCATGGATTCTATTTCCGAATCTCCCAACTGTTCCGCTGGCAGATATTTATTTACAGTCCCAGATACATTTCCCAACAGTGGCTTACCCGTTCCTGACGTGGACTTTGATAGCTCCGGTTCAGGTAACCTCTGGGGTAGGCCTCGACCACGGCCGCGGGAAGCCTTCACATATCCCACCTTCCTTTGAACAGGTACGACAGGAGTGGGTGTAGTGGACGCAGAAATCAAAGTAATGTACCCTGATGAGACAGCAGCAGCAGTGTCTCTCTCCGTAACATTGTCAGTAACAACAGGCGAAGTGACAGCCTGCCGTTCTCTCTCTGTATTAGTAGCAGCTTCTACTGTGGCGGTACCTGTTGCCCAATCCATCCGGTAAGCACGGGGCGACGTGGTAGGTTGCTCAACCACAAACAAGTACTCTCCACATTGCGGACATCGGCCAAATGGACGGAGATGTACGGCCAGTCCCTCACATCGGTGGCAGATCATGCCCAGTCCCCCAATATCTCCTGAGGTATACAGAACAAACCTCCCCTGCGGCTTCAAACGAACTCCAGTATCCGTAAGCAGGGTTCCGGTCAACACAGTATTCAACACGGTGCTTGCAAGGAACATTCTCAGTCCCATAATTGGCTGCATCGCTAGAAAAGACATGGCCACACTCTAAACTTCTCAGCACGATCACGAGGCCTCTCCTTTCCTCTGGCGCCAAACACATACAGGTGTCCCACGCGGTATCAAGTAGGGTAGGCTCCTCCCACTTGTTCTTCTGATCATGTAGTTCCCGGGCCTTCACTGACGCCCGCCGTCTACGCACTCAGAAATAAAGTCCTGCAGTTTAACCCCTTCTCTTCCTGTAAAAATTTCAAAGTCCAGCTCTCACTATAATCTTCCGATGAAACACTTCTCTGGGTTGCAAGAATTTACGGTCAACAAATCCCAGACGACGCACCCACATGTAGCAATAACTCTCGGTGGAGCTGCTGGTTTAAGCGGGCTTGTTACCTTCACTCTCCTTCCCTCTGTTTCACCGGCACCGGGTCTAGGGTTCCGTTGAGTTTACCTCTGGACGACACACGCACCAACACTTGAGTACATTTTCAATGCTTTATTAAACCCTCAACAAAGGAGGTAGCAGGAAAGAGGCAGAAAGAAAACCACAGGGGAAAACTCAAATACCTTTTTTAGTAGAATTCTTGACAAATGTCCTTTGGGGTTGGATATTTCAATAGAATGCACTCCCTTGGTGGGACACACTCCTTGCACGCCTGGATAGACCCCTCTCACTTGCCTAGCAGCCAGAACGTAGCACGAACAAAAGTCTCTGCCATAGACTTGTTTGGGATGAACCCGTACAATCCTCTGCCACAGGATGTATTGGTTTCTTCTACGATGAATGTCAGTCACAGTGCTTGAACCTTTAAGCCAACCCGGCAACACTATGCTGTATAGTTGCTTTAGGATACGTCCTCCAACTGAGTCACCAGGCCCCTCTCCACTCCAGACCAGCACGCTGCGTGATCCTTCCATGACAGGTCCTCCCCTGGCATCTCCTCGGTCGTCCAGCTTCTTCCCTTTTGGATAGACAGCTCAGGACCATTCCTCGGCCGCTGTGGTAGGCCCCAGACAAGCTTCTGGGCCCACCCCTGCGCCGCAGTGATGTGGGCCCCTGGAACGGAGGACCACGAGGTAGCTCTCTAATGCATACCTGTCGGCCAGGAGGGCCAGCAGGTGGCTGTAAAATGAACCCCAAAATATGGCGTCTGTCCCATAAATACCCTTGCCCAGGATGCAACTCGGAGGACCACCTCCGGAGGACAGAAGAGCATCCATATGCTTAGACACGTTGCCTTTCCAACACTAGCCAGTGGTAACAGCGACACCCACGGCTCAATATGGAAGCACACTTAACATCAGACAAGCTGGAACAGAGGCAAATATAACCTTCCTAACAAACTAGTTACTAAATTTACCTATCGGGTGGTAGATTGCAAATCTGCCAGCGCTACACAAGCATTTAGAAAAATATCAGAACACCCTACTGGCAATGAAGCCAGAGGAACAAGCTGACAGCCAGACAATTAGTATATTTAGAGGGAGAGGTCAACAATGGCTGTAGACGCATTTCTCTATAACTATTTCAGCTCTGGTAATATATCCTTCTAGAACAGAATAATCTTTTCCCTGCAGATCTTTCCTCAGTGTATGACATTGGCACAGCTACAGAGAAAAAAAACAAACATCGAATACAAATTTCTAATGAAATTTCCTATATTCTGTTTTTTAGGGGCTACTTGGGAACCAGTTGGTAAGGCGATTTGATAATATTTTAAACCTTGTTTCTGGTCTTAGGTTTGGATTATATACAGTATTATTATAGTATTGTAGTATATAAATATGGGCAAAGTCATATTTTCCCAGTCACGAATCCATGCTATCTATGTAGTATTGAAGCACACAGTACAATGAACAGACCTGTCAGTGAATGTCTATGAACAGCTGTGGGTGGGACCAGTCTCCCTGCATGTCGGAGGCATGAACATGCTCATCAATGCCCGGAACCAGGCAGGGACTGTGGTCATGTGAAAGTCTAACATTAAGGCAGTTCCCCGACTTAGAGATGAACCATGTCACTGTGTGTAGCAGTAAAAGTTTAGAGTTCCTCTGAAAAGTGCTGCCCTGTGTCACTACACATCATTGTCTAATGTATGTTGCATATAGGAGGGATTCCCCTGAGCCCACAACCTCCCCACCAGTCCAGCATACCTCTGCCACCTCACTCCCAGTGACAGAATGGGGTCCCGCCATGTACACAGGACACAGCGCAGACCTCATGTGTGCACTTGTTAACTCTTTCCTTCCTTCCAAAGGACTCAGCGATCACAGAGCGCGCCGCAGGGGGTGTGCAGGCAATGCGATCATGGGAGAATGTCAATGTACGCCTTCCCGTCAAATTAAGCCTGCACTGTAGCCGTCTTTTGGCTATAGCGTGGGCGGGAAGGGGTTAAGGTAAAAGGTAAAAACTTTCTGCGTGCAGTTCCCCCAGCCCCCCCTATACTTACCTGAGCCCCATCTCGATTCAATGATATGCATGAGAGCAGCGGCTCTCCCGGGTCTCTCTCTCCCCTCATTGGCTCACACAGCAGTCAATCACAGCCAGAGAGCCAATGAGGAGAGAGCAGGGGGCGGGGCCGAGCCAATGTTGAGAGTGAGCTTTCCCACGTGTTGTCTTAGCAAGAGGCTTGCTATTGAGGGTACTAGGTAGGGGAAGAGCCAGGACCGCTGACAG
The DNA here is from genome assembly GCA_037952835.1 of Lithobates septentrionalis. Taxonomy (NCBI): domain Eukaryota; kingdom Metazoa; phylum Chordata; class Amphibia; order Anura; family Ranidae; genus Lithobates; species Lithobates septentrionalis. Next base: position 5,958,867 of record JBBDGP010000496.1, read on the forward strand.
TGGAACTGAAAAGAAGAGGATCGGGGCTGCTCTGTACAAATCCATTGCACAGTAAGTAAGTATAACATGTTACAACCACTTTAACTCTTTCCCCCCAGCCTGGGTCAGCCACTAACTGAACTAAGATATCTGTAGGCAACCTGTCTGCACTTGCCCTCCCCTTTTCGTAAGCCATCCTGGCTACGACCACTTAACAATAAATTACAGCAATATCAACAATAAAAGGTATAAAAACTGTAAATACTTTAAGGAAACACAAGAACAGTGCTTAAAACAACAAGAAACATACAGTGCCTTGAAAAAGTATTCATACCCCTTGACATTTTCCACATTTTGTCATTTTACAACCAAAAGCGTAAATGTATTTTATTGAGATTTTATGGTATAGACCAACACAAAGTGGCACATAATTGTGAAGTGGAAGGAAAATGATAAATGTTTTTCAATTTTTTTTACTAATAAATATCTGAAAAGTGTGACGTGCATTTGTATTCAGTCCCCTTTACTCTGATACCCCTAACTAAAATCTAGTGCCTTTAGAAGTCACCTAATTAGTAAATAGAGTCCACCTGTGGGTAATTTAATCTCAGTATAAATAAAGCTGTTCTGTGAAGACCTCAGAGGTTTGTTAAAGAGTCTTAAGGAACAAACAGCATCATGAAGGCCAAGGAACACCAGACAGGTCAGGGATAAAGTTGTGAAGAAGTTTAAAGCAGGGTTAGGTTATAAAAAAATATCTCAAGCTTTGAACATCTCATGGAGCACTGTTCAATTCATCATCCAAAAAAGGAAAGGGTATGGCACAACTGCAAACCTACCAAAACATGGCCGTCCACCTAAACTGACAGATCCGGCAAGGAGAGCATTAATCAGAGAAGCAGCCAAGAGGCCCATAGCAACTTTGAAGGAGCTGCAGAGACCCACACTCAGGTGGGAGAATCTGTCCACAGCACAACTATTAGTCATGCACTCCAAAAATCCGGCTTTTATGGAAGAGTGGCAAGAAGAAAGCCATTGTTGAAAGAAAGCCATAAGAAGTCCCATTTGCAGTTTACGAGTCATGTGGGGGACACAGCCAACATTTGGAAGAAGGTGCTCTGGTCAGATGAGACCAAAATTTAAGTTTCTGGCCGAAAAGTCAAACGCTATGTGTGGCGGAAAACGAACGCTGCACATCACCCTGAACACACCACCCCCACCATGAAGCATAGTGGTGGCAGCATCATCTTGTTGGGATGCTTTTCATTGCAGGGACAGGGAAGTTGGTCATAGTTGATGGGAAGATGGATGGAGCCAAATACAGGGCAATCTTAGAAGAAAACCTGTTAGGCCGCCGTACACACGATCGGACATTCCGACAACATAAAACGTGGATTTATTTCCCACGGATGTTGGCTCAAACTTGTCTTGCATACACACGGTCACACAAATGTTGTCCGAAATTCTGATCGCCAAGAACACGGTGATGTACAACACGTACGACGGCACTATAAAGAGGAAGTTCAATAGCCAGTGCGCCACCCTTTGGGCTCCTTCTGCTAATCTCGTGTTTATCTCGTGTTAGTAGAAGTTTGGTGAGAGACGATTCACGCTTTTCAGCCTCGTGCTTTTCAGTTCATTACTGCTCTTCAGTTTGTGCTTGTGGGTTTGTATCTGTTCTTCAGTGCGTGTTGTAAGTTCTTACTGTCTTTCAGTGCATTCAATTTAATAGTTTGTATCTGTTTTTCAGTGCGTTCTTGTCCGCTTGTTTTTGATTTTCAGCTCCTTCTTCTCAGGCCTTTCTGTTTTTCAGTGCGTTCTGTTAGTTCGTTTTGACCAGCCGAAGCCATGTTGCGGGTACGTGCTCATCATAGAGTTCGTGCTGTGCAGGGGCTTGGTGTTTGAGTTCTTGCTTTGACCCAAGTCTAGTCCATGAACAGGGTGAGGAGGAGTTCATGGATGAAGAATTGGTTGCTCCAGCGTGACAAATTCTCTTATATGCCTTTGTTGCTGGAGATCCAGGAGAATAATCCTGAGGATTTCAGGAATTATCTCTTGATGACGGACCCCGTTTTTCACCGTTTGTTGGCTTTGCTGTCCCCTTATATTCTGAAGCAGGACACCTGCATGCGGCAAGCCATAACTCCTGAACAAAGGCTAGTCCCCACCTTGCGGTATTAGGCGACAGGGAGAAGTCTGCAGGACATCAAGTTCTCCACTGGCATCTCCCCCCAGGCTCTGGGAATCATTATTCCAGAGACCTGTTCTGCCATCATACAGGTCCTGCAGAAGGACTATATTAAGGTAAGTTTTCTCCTTTAACATCACATTCTATGTATTTAATGTTTGCTAATGTATTGTATTTATTTCATTATTCCCTAATTACCATGATTGTAATATGCTGTGAATGTCCTCTTTATCCTCATGCATGCTTGAAGCTTTTAATGCTCCTCTTTTGTCCTTCATGCACATTTGCCTTCACTAACCTCCCCAGCATGCTATCCTGGGCCCATACACACCTAGCCTAGTCACTTAACAATGTATTTTGTCAGCTCCATTGTAGTGCTTACCTTAAACACCCCCTAAAATGTGTACAAATGTTATTTTTGTCCTTAAATTCATGCATAGTGCAAGAGGCTTTTTTTGGGGGGGGGGCCCAAACTCATTTGGAACCCTCCCTCCACCCCAACCGCTAAGTCAACCGATACCAATACTCTATCTGCTGACTTTGCCAAACCCATACACACTATACCTACCTCTTTTGTGAATTTGTGGATGAATTCACCAAAGCATGTAGAGCAAGGGCCTGCCTGAATACTTTCAAATGGTACTGTTTAAAGTTTTGTTCTCCTATTATCTTAATAGGTAATTGCAGAATGTAAAAATGTGCTTCAATTTGGACAGTGTGTATTCATATTTTTGGATTATGACACTTCTTACCTGTCCAGTGGGCTGCCAATAGTGTAAGTAAGGAGGGGCTGGCCAAAGTAACACACATTATTTATGCATTCAGCTTTCAATGAAGTGGGGAGGGTTACCTGTCCAAAACATCCCCCACCCTACAATTTTTACAATGGGCCATCAGAGGGGGTGAGGAATCTGATAAGTGGACCTTATACTTTTGACTTTAAATACTCCTTAAAATAAATGTTATACTTATGTTGGCCAAGAATGATTGTGTCTAATCTGCTTGTGATATTATGTGCAAAAGTACTAATTTTTCTTTTTCTCGTTTGACTCCACAGTTTCCTTCAAACCCACAGGAATGGCAGACTGTGGTATCCCAGTTTGCCCAGCAGTGGGACTTTCCTAACTGAGGAGGGGCAATAGATGGGAAGCACATCCACATCGTCCCACCCCCCAACTTGGGGTCGTACTATTACAACTATAAGGGGTTTAATAGTATTGTGTTGTTGTCGGTGGTGTCGGGGACATACTAGTTCCTCTATGTGGACATGGGGAAAAATGGCCGGATATCGGATGGTGGAGTCATCGCCCAGACGGAGTTCTTCCGACGTCTCCAGAATGGCAGCTTGGGCTTGCCACCTCCGGAAGACAACAGGGCTGGTCTCCTGTTTGTGTTCGTCGCTGATGAAGCGTTTGGGCTGGGTGATCACCTGATGTGGCCGTTCCTATTTCTGACAGCGATCCATATGGCGGAATATAAACTGAATCATATTGTCCTTGCCTGCTGCATTCTTCACAATTTCCTAAGGAAAAATGCTACAAACTATGTGGCCTCAGTTGGGACTGAGGCCGGCGTTCAAAATCCAACTACCTTGACCACACTAGAACCTGGCCGTCCTGGCTTGCCCCCCCAAAGTGCCAGCGAAGTAAGAGAGAAGTATGTTGAGTACTTTGCGGGTAGGGGGGCCATTGATATGCCAGACAATGTCTGAAACATTTTTAAAATACATTTTTTTGGTATAAACTGAACTCATATTTCATTTGATTTACTGCTTGTGTTTCTTTTAGCTGTCTCCTAGGTTCTTCAATGGCCTTTTTTTTTGGCCATTTTCTTCAATAGTGCAAACGTAAGTTGATACATGAGGTGACAATCTTTTCTTCAGCTAACTATTATGTTGTGGGTCTGCTACACACACACATTGTTTTTGTTGTTAATATATGTAATGCATTAATGATAAAAAATAATCATCCTTTTCAGTTCCATGAATTAATTGCTTTGAGTCCCTAAAATGGCATGATTGGGGCAAATTTTAGAGCACTTTGGGGGTTATTTACTAAAGGCAAATCTACTTTGCACTACAAGTGCACTGCAAGTGCACTTGAAAGTGCACTGCAAGTGCACTTGAAAGTGCACTGAAAGTGCACTGAAACTGCACTGAAAGTGCACTTGTAGTGCAAAGTGGATTTGCCTTTAGTAAATACCCCCATTGTCACTGTAAACTACACCAACTTACTCCAAAAACTGGTATTGAGCATTGAAAGAAGAAGCCACACATTGTTGAGTATAAAGCATTTTACTCCATGCACATTCACATGTGCGTTAGAAAAGGGTTTTTTAACAAACCAACATCTTTGGTGTATAACATTTTTATGTTTGACACTAGAAATATCCTTTTTTAGGTTAAACAGGCATGTTTAAAACCATAACATACACAACTCAGGAACTTACAAAGTTCAACTTTGATAAATTGAAGGCAATATGAGACATTAGTATGTTAAAACTATGTTGATCTTGCCTTCATCAGATGGGGTGATGTCACCCCTGTAAAAGCCAAATTTTGAAGATGCACACAAATTAGGAGTCAAAATGTGGATTTCCCTCCTGATCTCATGCCTAATGTCAACATGTGCTAGCTCCCATCATTGGGAATCAATGGATGTGTTTCGGGGGTGCAACCCCTTCCTCTTATCTACTTTAGTTGCGAGGAAGGGGTTGCACCCACAAAACGCGTACATTGATATTCCGTGATGGCAGATAGCACATGTTGACACACTGTGTCCATCTTCAAAATTTGGCTTTCAAATAAAAAAAATAAAAAAACAACAAACTGTTAATTTTTTTTTTTTTTGTAAATTCTTTATTTAAGAAGGATAAGCATGTGGAAACACAGAAACCATCACAATGATATGTATAAAGCTAACAGTAAACTCCGCCAAAGGCAATGGATATTACAATCAATGTAGTCATACAGTAAAAGTTTGACATCTTTGGGGTTTCACCAAGTTGCAGAAGGATAGGGAGGTTCTGCATCTCACATGTCCATTTTTAACATGGCAAACACCGTATTACATGTAAAAAGGGTAACAGGGACCACTTTGATCCCATGGTCATGCGACCCATAATAAGAATGAAAAAGTTAGAAAAAATTAGCAACAAAGAACAGAGAGGGAAGGAAGGGGAGATAAGAGAAGAAAACAGGACAGGACCAGAAGACATGAAGGAGCGAACCAGTCGCCTCTCCACATCTCCAACACAGGTCCGCACTCTGGGGGAACATCTTGTGTAGTCTATCCGGAGTATAATACCACTGGGATAGTAGTTTAAATCCTGCTTCTTGGTGTCTGGCACAGATAGAGGTTTTATGAGTGAAAAGAAAGAGCCTATCTATTTGTTTCTCCGTGAATTGCACCCCCAGATCACGTTCCCATTTGGCTATATAGGGAGGTCTAAAGTCTGTGGGTTGGGCTATTAGTAGTTGATAGGTCAGGGAGATAGCATGTCTCAGTGGGGTTTGTTCCAAACTCAGCAGTTCGAAGGAGGTTAGTTGCCTCCTAAATGCCACCGGTGAAGGCAGGGAGCCAATAAAATAGGCTAGCTGTATCTTTTGCCAGAACGACAGTCCCGTCAGGGCTGTATCAGGGATTTGTTGCCTGTTCTTCCACTGGCCATTGACAAGGAAGTGTCTTGCCTGTGATCGTTCAACCTCCAGCAACTCTAGAAATCTAGAGTCCTTAAGCTCCGGAACAAAGGCCGGGTTTCTGACAATGGGAGTGAGCGGCGACGGCAGCGGTGTGACTGAGAAGTCGCGGAAAGCTTTACGGGCAATTTGCCACCGTAGGGTGGTTCAGTATGTGGTTTGGCAGGGGCTTTTGGCACCAGGGCAGCGACTCCAACCGGGTCTCCGTTAGGGTGTGTTCTATTTGTACCCACTGCTTCAGGGCTCCATGTTGACACCAGTCCAGAACCGGGTCAAATGGCATGCCATTAGATAGAGGTTAGCATCCGGCAAAGCGATACCTCCCCTCAACTTGGGGAGTCACAGGATGGTCTGGGCCAGGCGGGGGGAGTTTTTGGGCCCAAACGTGACGAAGGTTCTATTCACTTCTTTGAGGAAAAACTGTTACATTTTTGTGGGTTTTAGATTCTGCCTAAAACATCAATGATGTTCTTAATTTTTTGTTGTACATCATTGATGTTTTCCTTGTCCTTCTCTAAATCCCGATTGCACACCATTATCTCCCCGATGAGGACTTGTGCACTTGCACTGTTGAAATTAGTTTCTTATTCCACAACATCCACATCACCTAAAAATAAAAAAACACACCATGTATTATAAATATGCAGGCATACATCTATTACCTGAAGCAGTGGTCTCAGACACTGACCTGTTGTGGTCACTATTTCGCCCACATAACACACCACTTCCTGAACCTCTCCCTCCACATCTTCTTCATGGTGTGTGGGAATTTCCCCTACTTCAGTAGGTGTGGGGTTCCTGGTGTCCTCACCTATGTGAATACAAAAAAGGTATACTTAGCACACAAATATTTGAGGCAAGAAATAGGAATATGAAACATTGCTTGGAAGTGTCGTACAATTGTCTGTTTTGGCAGAGTTCCAAGCTGAAGACATGATTTTCTCCTTTTCTTAAAGCTGGAATAATTACCTTTTTTGGTAAAGTTTCACACATGGAGAGACCCCTAGTATGCACTGGAGCACCTGTGTGGGACACCCTAAAAAGGTTGTTCTGGTGTGCCACACTAGTGTTCCTGCGTCCAGATGTGTAAACAGCTGCTGAATGTCCTCTCCTTACACTGAATCAAGTTTGCATTTTATTCTCTTAACAAACTGATCTAGACAACAATGTACTAAACTTCTTTTAATACAAATAGGCATGAACAAATGTAGTTAACCTGCATCTGCCAAAAACATCGTATTAGTGGGCAAACAAGTGATTTTACTACGAACGATTACTGTGCCCACAAACCTGAAACTTGCCATTTTAAACTGTACAAAAGTAATGAAAAGCACATGGAGCAGCATGCAAGTAATAATAATAATAGGAACACAGGACAAATACTTACTTTTTAGAAGCACTTTCCGGATCTTTCTGTACTGATCATGTGCAGCGTATCTAAAGCATAACAAGCGTGCATCGTACGTACGATCTGTGAGCGGAGGAAGGAGTAGCGTAAACGCCGATCGTGCTAACGAAGGTATAATTTTAACTTGGGGCATCAGTGGTTAGTGGGCTATACTGCTTATAGATTGAGGCCTATATTGGGACAAGATTAGGAGAGTTTAGCCTGATATTAGGGTTTGTCTTGTGTTGTGTCTTGCAGAGAATATGGATAAATTTAATGACCATGACTTCCTCCCCAACTTCTTTGATATGTACAGAGAGCTGCCCTGTCTGTGGCAAGTGAAACACCAATTTTATAATGACAAAATAAAGAGGAAGGCAGCGATTGATTAACTGTTGGAATTGGTGAAGCCAGTGATTACCACGGCAAACATCCCCTATTTGAAGTGCAAAATTTGTGGCCTGAGGAGCACATATAATAGGGAGCGCAAAAAGGTCCAGGATTCCATAAGATCAGGAGCAGCAGCAGATGACATTTATCTCCCCAGGCTCTGGTACTACGACGGACTGGGGTTTTTGTCAGACCAGAGTGAACCCAGGCAATCACTCTCAACCCTTTCTTTCACTTTTCCTTCCACTCTTCCTTCCACCTCAGCTGAGGCTTCCGACGTCCAACCTGGGCCTTCCACCCAGGAAGAAGATGTGGAGGAGCCCAGCTTGAGCCAGGTATAGCATTGTTCAACATATTTCTTGTCAAAAAATTTATGATGTTAACTAGATGCTATTATTGATCACTAATTTCTGAGTTACCAAAGTGGTTTACATATCAATAGACAGTAGTAGCCAAAAATGTTTGGGACAAAAATTAAAAATGCTGGGGTCAGAATGATAGTCTTTTCTATTTGGTAACATTCAATTTGCAACAGTCATGAGCTAAAAATTGTGTGTGATTGATGACCAAAAAACTAAAACTATGTCCCATTTTCATACACAGGAAAGTCTCAGCCAGGAGGAAGGCGTGGAAAGTAGCAGCCAGGAGGTGGCGGGGGAAAGTAGCAGTCAGGAGGTGGCTGTGCCCTGTAGCCTGACCGAATCGCAGGTTCCTCCTCTCCGCCTTCCAAGAAAAAGGCCCAGGAAGGGGAGGAACCCGGAGGAGTCAGAAAGCGCTTTGATTCGGCAGGCTACTGCGGTCCTCAGAAACACCCCTAGTGTTCAAGAGGCCTTTGGCTGTATGACGGCCAGCAAGATGCAAGAAATGGAGGAGGGCCAACGCCTCATCTGTGAGGAGGTCATATTTCAGGCCCTAAATAAGGAGTTGAGGGGCCAACTCACCAAAAAATCTCACGTATGTGAGCTGGACCATCCTACTCCTCCACCACCTCCTGCAACACCTCCAACACTACAGCCACAGCCTGGAAGGAAGCATGGAAGGAAGTCAAGAAAGTGATGGCCTGGGTTTGGTCTGGTCTGGCAAAAGACGCAGACTATTGTAAAACCACAGCCTCAGGACATATCTGTCATCTGCTGCTGCTCCCGATGTCTTGGAGTCCTGGACCGGATTGTGCTCCCTATTAAATGGCCTCACCAATTTCAAAAATTTATCCAGCGTTGCCTTCTTCTTTATTTTGTTATGACACCTAATAAATTTGTAAATTTTTTTTGACAAATACTTGGCTATGTGTTTTACTTCAAAAAGGACAGTTTATTTGTGAGTAGGCAGGTACATTTCAAAAATACAAAAAAAAGTCACTGCCCCACCTATAAATGGTCTTCACAGCAAGGAGCACTGGAAGGGCAAACGCATGTAAAATAAGACCAAAGAATTTCCAAGCTCAACTTACCAACCAGTCTGTGACCAACCGAATTAACCTGCCTAACAGTATGCGTTAAAAACAGGGGTTTAGTTGCACACATTTGCAAATACATGCATAAGCTGCAGGCCACGGCAAGGCACCCTGTACCTGCAGACCCTAACTCTAACTTTGAAGAGTCTCCACAATGGGAACACATGTATTCTAATGGATAGAGGAAGAGCAGATGACTGGAGGGAGCCCAACCCTCCTTCAAGGTGCAGGAGCACACTGAACACCCAGCACATTGCACATCAACCTCTTTTTTGATGTTAAAAAATACAAGATAATAATGGTATTGTGGTAACTTGACACACAAAATGACTAAAAATATTATGGAGATCACTATAAAAAAAAATTCTGGAGATCTTGAGGGAAAAAAAAAAAGATCACTATAAAAAAAACAAATAAACATTATTCTGGAGATCTGGCAGAAAAAAAAGATTATTCAGGAGATCACGAGAAATAATAAGAAATCAGTTTTTCAGAACTTTGTGTGAATATCAGCAGCAAAGCAACTTCATTATTCTAGCATTATAAAGAAGAGAATGCGCTGAATTGAAAGGTTAAAAAAATTTGCAGCGTGACGAATGTGCTATCTCCATTAAGAACGCTAGTTTTACAAGATGGAGTGCTTCCGTCTCGTACTTGATTCAGAGCATGCATGGAATTTTGTGCTTTCGGACTTGTGTACATACGCTCAGAATTTCAGACAAAGTTTTTTGTCGGAAAATTTGACAACCTGCTCTCAAACATTTGTTGTCGGAAATTCCGACAGCAAATGTCTGATGGAGCATACACACAGCCGACAACAAGCTCACATCGAACATTTCCTGTCGGAAATTCCGACCGTGTGTACGCGGCATTAGAGTCTGCAAAAGATCTGAGACTGGGGCGGAGGTTCACACACAGTAATGCAATTTGAGAAGACTTGGGATCCTTGGGCCCAATATGTGCAAGTCTAGCTGACTTCTTTCCCCACTATAGTTCCAGCTCTTTAGGGTGATGTCTACGTCTCTCCTTTTCTACTTTTCTTGATTCCTTTTTTCTTCTTACTCCTTGGTCTTTCTTCCTTTTTTTCCTTTGCTATAGGGTATTGACCTTATGGTCCTTAATATCCACAGGAATTTCTCAATATTATGCTCACTACATATGCAAGGCGATTCTGAATATGCTCTGATCTCCACTAAGATGCTATTTATACTGATTTGCTTCTCCTCTTGAATCTTTTCTGTGTTATCTATGGTGACCCTTCTTTGAGTTGTCAATGTAATCCTTGTTCTATAGCATTGTAGTACATACCCTTTTGTTTACTTGATAAAAACATGAAGCAAGAAATAGCAGTCTATCTCAAAAAACACTGAAATCACATTTTCTGTTTTACATTCCAAGTAAAAATAGAATAAAAATATTTTTTTCTGGATACAAGCTGCCTGCTCTCTACCTCAAACTATCAGCCTGTCCAAAAGGTATAAAAGCTGTGCTGCAGTTATTTATAATGTTTCTCTCATCTGTCTGGGAAAAATTAGCCAAATTGTTTTTTGCAATAAGCAATTGCTTGTTGTATGGCCAACATATAGTCTGTGGTGCATGTATAGAGAAGGGAATGTAAATAGAAAGGTTTTTTTTCTTTTGACAACACTGTAAGGGGCATTATTTTCCCATCTACATCAATTTAAAGAACTTTATTGTCCCACTGACATCAATGTAAAACATATGTACATGTTGGCATTATTTTCCCACTGACACTATTGTTAGGGGTAATAGTTTTACACACTAGGAAACAGGGAATTATGTTTCCACTGACATCAACGTAAAGGAAAATATTTTTCCACTGACACAACATCAAGGGAAACTATATTTTTACTGACACCAATATACGTGTTATTATTTTCCCATTTACACTTATATATTAATAGACATCATTGCTCCACTAACACCATTCATTTTATGTACTCTTTACATTCAGGCTAGACCCAATAGGGAGGTCCTAGAAAAGGGGAGTAATGGGCGCTCACCTGTTTCCGAATTGCCAATCCAGTGCTCGGTCTCCTCTTTTTTGTGCGGGTGGCAGCGCTGTGGAAAATCAGCAAACAGGTGCTGCCTTAAAGGGCTAGGGGATGCATTGCTCAGCACTCATGTATCGCGTTGCCATGCCCATGCCAAAGCCCCCTGCCATGCCTTCAATGCCTGCCTCCTTTGTTCACCATGCTTCCAGTGACTGTGACCCCTGCGCTCCTCTGCCTTCACGACCCCTGCACTCGTGTCTTCACCGTCCCTTGTGTCTCCAGTGACTGTGTAGAGCAGTCCCTGTGTCTTCAGGGACCCCAGTGCTGCCAGTCAGTGCCAGGACAAGGTCATCTAGAGCCTGCCCCCCCCCCAAGATGCATGAGCATTATGTGTTATGTGTGTCATGTGTCAAGTGCTCAAAATTGAGAACAACTCTGCATGCTGTCCCCCTAAGCATAACATTTCCCCTCCTCCCAGTAAAAATCTGCCCCCCTGCTGGAATCCCCCTTCCCAGTTCAAATATTCCCCCCCCCATTCCCCAAATCCCCCCCAGCACAAATGCCTCCGCCCCCCAAAAAAAACACCCCTCATTTTCCCCTCCAAGTACAAATTCTCTTTACCCACTCCAAATCCACTTCTCCCAGCACAAATTCCCCCCAATCCCTCCTACTAGCAGAAATCCACCCCCCCCAAAAAAATTCCCTTCTAGCACAAATACCCCCCCCCCCATCATCCCTACTAGCACAAATCCTCTTCCCCCAAAAAAATTCCCTCCTAACACAATCCCCTCCCCCCCCATCATATCACCTCTTCTAGCACAAAACCCCTCAATCCCCCGTCCGAGCACAAGTCCTCTTTCCCCATCCCCCCTCCCAACACAGATCCCCCTAAAACACCACTCCTAGCACACACACACAATTCTTACCCCCCGCAGCCCCCAAAATTCCCCCTTTCAACACAAATCCCTGAAAAGTGGGCATTGATTTAAGTGCCCACAACATGGGATTGTGGCAGGCAAAAGGATTTAAAAAAAAAAAAAAAAATTTGTTGACTACTGTCACTTTAAATGGCAGAATCTGAATGGCATGTGGCTCCCGAGCGGGAAAAACGTGATTTGAAGCGGGAAAAACACGTGTATGGCAGGGGAATACACGTGTTTTAGGGTTATATAAGACCCTCGCATCAAGCCCCTGTCACAGTTGACCCCACAGCGGCTTGACGAGCTCCATCAGCTATAATACAGAGCTATAATACTGGAGCTCGTCTGCCGCTTATAGGTCATGAAGACACTCGTCCGGAGGGTCCTTGAGAAGGCGGCGACTGCGGGAGGAGAAGAGTGGCTGCGGAGATGCCTGGCAGAGTCGGGAGAGGAATCGGCACTGGAAGCGGGCTTGGAAGATCCCGGGCTAAGCGTGTCGGCGCCTACAGAGGAAGCGCAGATGTCTCCGCCGCCAGCTACTCACCCAGTGGCTCACAGCAGTCAAGCCCGCAGGCAACAACGAAGCCACCCGCCGGAGCGTCCTGCTACGCTGGCTCCTGTGGAGAGTGAGGAGTCCCGTCCACGTGAGCATGCCGTCGCAGATGACGTCACTGCGCATCGGCGCAGTGGACGTCGGGTTCGTCAGCGAAAGAGGGCGTTCTCTCCTTCCCCTCTTCGTGTCAGAGAGGGGCGGAGCAGCGCTCAATCATCCCCACCTCCCGGAAGAAATGTCTCTTTCTCTCCACAGGTACCAGCGTCACCCGTTGCCATGCAGACGGCTTCGAGCGTGTCCAGGCTTGCACAGCTGGATACTGATACGGATCAGCTGATTCCTAGATCTCCTGCAAGAACGGCTGCTACGATCGCTGAAAACTGCAATCGTTCTGATTTTCCATCAACTTCAGGAACCATCCCTGTTGGTGAGTCAACACAACAGCATTTGATAACACAATTGCTTTAATTCATTGTCAAAATTTACAGATGCTTTAGGTCAGAGGCAGTTGTCTACACCTGCTCCTTCCCCTGCAAATGTTTGGTTAAAAAATCCTTCCTTGCCAATTCATTCACGTGCTTTGATGGATACAAATGCTATTGAGCAAGAACATAGATTTTCTCCTGTACCTGAAATTTGTTTTAAAGAAGTACTACCATGTGAGATATCACCGTTAGGTTTTCATTTAGCTGCTAATATAAAAGAAAAAATTTGGAAAGGTGAGTTTATTGATCTTTTGACATTATTACCTAGTTCTAAAGAATTTTCTGCAAAAAATGATAAAAGAAACGAGGATGAGGATAGGCGTCGCACTGCACCAAGGTCTTTTCATAATTGGCTTCATGCTTTTTGTATATTTTCAGCTATTATGGATGAGAAGTTCCCTGACAAATGTAGTGGTTTATTTCAACATTTGGAACAGATTCTCGAAGCTTATAGAAATTTTGGTGGTTTTGGTTGGTACAATTACGACGAATCTTTTCGTCAAAAACTGTCCGTTTATCCTTCGCTTAAATGGGGAATGAAAGACGTCGGTTTATGGTTGAATTTAATTCTTCCCCAAAAATAAGTGGTTGCTAAGCAGCCTATTGGAAATCAAAATTCAGTATCTGTATACAAGAAAGGTATTTGCTACGCTTTTAATGAGTCCCAGTGCAAATGGTCAACTTCATGCCGTTATAAGCATGAGTGCTCATTTTGTTTTGGGACTCACCCCTTAGTAAAGTGCTTTAAAAGAAACTATTCACAAGGACAAGCCCGGGATAATCAAAAAAGCTCACACTCCAGTGAATCTGGAGAAAATGTATCCGTGGCTACTTCTTTATCCAGACAGGGAGAAAGCAGTAATTTTAATTGAAGGTTTTTCTGTTGGTTTTAAACTCCCTGTTTTTTCTGGATCTGGGTGCAATATGGTGGATAATCTTAAATCAGTTGCTCTTCATAGTCAGGTGGTTAGACAAAAGTTGATAAAAGAAATCGCAGCTGGTCGAGTGGCTGGCCCTTTTGTATTTCCTCCTTTTAAAAATTTTCGCATATCTCCATTAGGTTTAGTGCCAAAAAAGGAACCTAACTGTTATCGTCTTATTCATAATCTTTCCTTCCCCAAAGGTAATTCATTGAATGATGAAATTGACAATTCTTTATCTTCAGTTAAATATGCAAGTTTTGATGACGCTGTCTCTCTGATAAGGAGATTCGGTTTTGGAGCCCTAATGGCCAAATCAGATATTCAAGCTGCTTTTCGATCGTTGCCTATTGCACCCAAATCTTTTAATTCCTTAGGTTTCTGTTTCGAAGGAAAATTTTTCTATGACATGTTTTTACCGATGGGTTGCTTTTATCCTGTCAGTATTTTGAAACTTTTGCTACTTTTTTTCAATGGGTTCTATTGCATGAATCAGGCTGTGAAGGGATAATCCATTATTTGGATGATTTCTTGTTTATAGGACCTCCTGATTCTCCGATATGTGCTTTATTGTTAAAACTATTTTTATCTATTTCTAACAATTTTGGCATTCCTATTGCTTATGAAAAGACGGTTTTTCCTTCGCCAGTCATCGAATTCCTAGGTATCAGAATTGATACTAATTTATTTCAGTTTCAACTTCCTTTACTTAAACAGCAAAGTGCAGCGCTATATATATAAATGTGACATATAAAGAAATATAAATGAGAACCCACCAAGTGACATCATATCAATCAGTAGATGCATATGTAGAATCAATCAATCAAAAAACAAACTTTGTTCACAAGTGCATGTGAAAAAATATATATATAGAAAAAACAATATGTGTAATAGTCCAAAACATAATATTAGAGTCCACAAGAAGAAAAAGAAAAAACCCTCGTCCAGGAGAGGTGTGATAAGAAGTAGATAATCCACCAAGGAGTGTGTGAGTACCGAAAAAAAAAAAAAAAATTTGTTGACTACTGTCACTTTAAATGGCAGAATCTGAATGGCATGTGGCTCCCAAGCGGGAAAAACGTGATTTGAAGCGGGAAAAACACGTGTATGGCAGGGGAATACATGTGTTTTAGGGTTATATAAGACCCTCGCATCAAGCCCCTGTCACAGTTGACCCCACAGCGGCTTGACGAGCTCCCCATCCCTCCCACCCTGTCGCAGCACCTGTTATGTGGTTTGTCACCCTTGGATCAAGGGGGGACTTTGATGAAAGTTTTATTAATGGTACTCGCTCGAGTTCTATAACTGAGCGAGATATTGATATATGTTTTATATAATTTAATAAATTAATAAAATGAATAAATAAAAAAAGAAAAAGAAAATTTAAAATATTTAATTTATTGATGAATTATTTATAAATTTATGTTTATACCAATAAAGGTGCCGCGGCCATTTTATCGCCAATTTTAATTGAGTTTGAGTGTGAATTATTTCCTTTTCTTTGTTAATCTTTTGTACGGCCTACATTCCCATGTCACAGTACTTCTTACATTGAGCCCACAGGCGAGCAGGTGACACGGGATCCCCCAGGGCGTGGAGACTAAGGGCCAGCCGGTATTCTGCCAGGGACCCCCTCACGAGGGTTTGGGCTTAGCTGGGTGCTGACCCCAGGTCACGACCCCCGGGTTCACCCTGCTCGCTAGGGAAGTACCAGAAGACACTGGATGGATGAAGCAAAAGGAGGGCCGGATAGCGAGCCAAGGTCAGGGCGGGCTGCAGACAACGTAATCAGAACAAGCCAAGTCAGTACACAAGAGATCAGTTCCCGAGAGATCAGGTTTAAGGCAGGTTATACGAAGGGAGCTCAAAAACAAATGTTGCTCAAGCAACCAGTGGCTGGTTTGAAAGGGATTTAAATGGGGAAGCACATGAGGGACTGGACAGGAAGTAGCAGGAAGGAATCATATATTAGGCAACAGGTGTGGCCGGCGACGCCCATAGCTGCTGAGTGCACAGAGCTGAACACAAGCTAGTTGAACAACAGGCGCCAGCTGGCCTACAGCAGTAAAGGTGAAACACAGATCAGCTCCGCAGCTGATCTGTGACAATCCCCTCCCCTTCAATCTCCTCACGGTGCTCTCCCACCCCACATGATACCACAGTGCCTAGGGCAGCCCCCCCTTCTGCCCACCCCTTGTCCTGGCCCTGTTTTTAGTGACCCACATGCCTCTGGTGACCTCAGCACTGCTGTGTACTCCAGTGTGTTCCTTGACCCCAGTGCTCCTATGTGCTCCAGTGACCCATGTTTCTACAGTGACTCCAACACTTATGGGCATACCAGTGACCCAGTACCCCCAGCAACTCTATGTCCTCCAGTGACACCAGAGCATCCTGTTTCACCTGATGTCCCCAGAGCATCCTATGTCACCTGATGTCCCCAGAGCATCCTATGTCATCCGATGTCCACAGAGCATCCTGTGTCACTGAGTGACCCCAGATCATCCTGTGACTCTAAGCACACCCTGAACACCTCTGTAACACCAATAACCCCACTTATTTTCAAGTACCCTCCTGTAATCTCCTAGACTGTCTACCTCTCGGTGGATAATATGGACACCCATCCATGACGATTTCATCACTAATCAGTAGCTATAACAACTGTTTGAAACAATTTTCCTTTTCTTGACTGGGTTTTTTTCTATAAATTAACTCATCTGTATTTTCTTGTAGAAGCTGCAACAAAGCCGGAGGTGATTTTCACTCCAGAATGGAACAAGATCTTTACAGGAGATTCTATAACAATGAGCTGTGATATAAAGTCTACAGTAAATGAGACCTATGTCTGGTACAAGAATGGGAAACAGATACATCCAGGGAAGAACTATACAATTCAAAAAGCCCAGTCATCAGACATTGGAAGATACCAGTGTCAGACGAGTATCAGTGACAAAAGTGACTCTGTCAGATTGGACATTCTAAATAGTGAGTTAAGGACTGGCTCTAGATTGATTTATTTTTTAGCAAGGAGACGACCTGAGCATCCCCAGGCAGGGCCGGATTAAAGCGGTTGTATACCTGCTGATATTTTTTTTTCTTTTTTTACCCCTGTAAAGCAAAAGGCATAATGAGCTAGTATGCACCACATACTAGCTCATTATGAAATACCCACCTTAGAACGAGGCGTCGGTATCTTACCTGGTCCATGCCGAGGTAGCTGACATGTTGCCTCGGCGTGTCTTCCGGGTATCGCGGTTCCAGCGCTGTGAGTGGCTGGAGCCGCGATGTCATCACTCCCGCGCATGCACGCGGGAGATTTCTTTCCCGGCAAGGTCCGGCAGTTGCCGGGCCTTCAGCCGAGAATCCCCTGTGCGCATGCGCCGCTGCAGTCAGCGGCTCATAGCAAGGGGAATAAGTGGTACAGCAGCAACAAGTGGTACAGCAGCAGCTGACAGACGTCCATGAGGTGCTACTGCCACCTACTTGGTTTTTTTTTTTTCATTGTTGAATGGTAGTTTTACATTGTTGGACTATGCTGCTACTGCGAGCGAGTTTGGCTTGCAGTTGCAGAGTGGCCCCATTGAAATCAATAGGTGAGTTTGACAGGCGGTGCTGCCTGTCATACTCTGCAGGCTCCAAACTGTCCACTGAGCTCAGTGCCTCTGGCAAGTAGTGAGGAGAGGCACTGTGACCTCATCCTCTCAGTCTGCTGCCAACAGAGTGTGCCAGCTTGTATTTAAACTGGCCGCTCTGTATGTAGCTACTGACAGGCTGCACAAGGAGCCCCATATCTCTGGAACCATAGATGATAGGAGCCCCATTTTGATCAGTGGTGGGGTAGGTCTTCAGCTACCTAACCCCCAAATTTGGGGTCTCTGTGACCCCTGGTCGCCGAGCCACGACCCTCGAAGTTGATCATTTTTTTTGTGATTTTTTTTTTTTTTTTTTTTTTTTTTTTTTTTAGGGAAATGGGCCTATCTTAACCGGTTCAATACAGGGCAATTTCACCCCCTTCCTTCCCAGGCCAATTTTTAGTTTTCAGCGCTGTCGCACTTTAAACGTCAATTGCGCGGTCGTGCGACGTTGTACCCAAAAAAAATTGACGTCCTTTTTTCCCCACAAATAGAGCTTTCATTTGGTGGTATTTGATCGCCTCTGCGGTTTTTATTTTTTGCGCTATAAACAAAAAAAGAGCGACAATTTTGAAAAAAACACAATATTTTTTACTTTTTGCTATAATAAATATCCCAATTTTTTTTTTTAAAAACTAATTTTTTCCTCAGTTTCGGCCGATACGTATTCTTCTACATATTTTTGGTAAAAAAAATCGCAATAAGCGTATATTGATTGGTTTGCGCAAAAGTTATAGCGTCTACAAAATACGGGATAGATTTATGGCGTTTTAAAAAAATATATATTTATTTATTTTTTTAGCGCCGATCACGATTTTTTTTCGTGACTGCGACATTATGGCGGACACATCGGACACTTTTGACACATTTTTGGGACCATTCACATTTATACAGCGATCAATGCTATAAAATTGCATTGATTACTGTGTAAATGTGACAGGCAGTGAAGGGGTTAACCACTAGGGGGCGGGGAGGGGTTAATATGTTTCCTAGGGAGTGATTACTAACTGTAGGGGGAGGGGACGCACTAGGGGAGGAGACCGATCAGTGTTCCTCCGTTCTGGGAACACAGATCGGTCTCCTCAGAGCTGACAGGCTGTGGATCTGTGTGTTTACACACACAGATCCACATGCCGGTCCGGTTAACCGGCAATCGCGGGTGCCCGGCGGACATCGCGGCCGCCGGGCACACGCACCGGGTCCCGAGGAACGCGGCGGGCGCGCGCGCGCGCTCCCGGCGGCGCGCGCGCGCCCCCTAGGCGGCCGGGAGTCCCAGGACGTCATATGACGCCCACCCAGGATGGGAGATCCCATCTGTGGACGTCATATGACTATGGGCGGGTAATGAAGTGGTTAAGGTAAGGGGCCTGAAGCTGCAGCTCCAATAGCCCCTATGTTAATCTGGCCCTGTCCCCAGGGCTAACCAGGAAAGTTTTACAAACAACTTCCATTAGAGGCTGCAAAGATTTGCAAAGAGCTGTAGAGTGAAACTGTACAGTGCGTAGTAAGTAAGTAAGTAGCAAGAGGATGCAATCCTATTAGGGGTCACTGTGAAAGTGCTGCCCAAACTTGCAAAAAAAAATCCTAAGAAATATATTTAAACTGGATGGTCTTTCTGACTTAAAGGGTAACTCCACTTTTGTGGGGAAAACAATTAGCTAAGAAATAAATAAATAAATAATAAACAGAACACCCCCGAGACATGTAATTTCCTGCTTGTGTGATTGGCTCACTGATTTTACCAGAAGTCTGGACTAAGATACAAGTTAGATTTTGAGCATCCCCTGCAACAAAAATTACATTTTTGGTGAGATACTTCTAAATCAAATCACGTCTAAAGGGATGCAGACCCTGCAATTTCCTCATTAGAGACCTGCAGGTGCAGCAGCTAATTGATAATTACAAAACCACTCCCATACAGGCTCACTTTGCACATGGACACAGACAAACAGCTATTTCTCCAGAATAACAAAAGGTAGGAATTTGCAACAAAGTTTGTTAAAATCCCTGCAAAGTACATAGATCACCCAGAGGGGAATCTTATTTTCTCAACAAAAGTGGAGTTACTCTTTAAAGCAAACCTGTAAACTATTTTAACTACAAAGTAAATGTAATGTAATGTCTAAGAGCAGACATTATAGGGTGGCTTCCACTGTGGGCCTCTTTAAACAGTAACGTCCCACCAATGACGGTGCCCCAGAGACCAAAAATTAAGCATTTCACTGGACAGGACTTTTCCCTGAAGTTAGGCCCCTAGTAACAAAGTGGAACTAAATCAGAGAGACACCAGAGAGGGTGGGGGTATTCTGGTTAACAAATATCATACATCTTGGGATGTCTACTTTTAGGCATGACTTTTGCTACTCTAATATGCTTCTTTTTTTTTCTGCGTTCAGACTACGTCATACTGCAGGCTCCTCTGTACATTTTTGAAGGGGATGACATCACACTGAGATGTAGCCAATATCCTGGATATACTGCCGGGGAGACTATATTTTACAAGGATGATAATGTCATTCAGGAATGGGGTCCTGAATCTGAGCTATTTATTGAAAATATATTAATGAAGTCTGTTGGGAGATACAAATGCACAAAGCAGGTCTACCATGATCTAATCTATTATCAGTACTCAGACGAGGTGCCCCTTTCTGTTCAAGGTAAATGAAGAGTACAGGTAATTCTTTCTTGAATATACTGTTTTAGATGCCAAGTGATTTGTCTGTTGGTAGCCTACTCTTGTGATCTCCCATGCCTGTCGTGTTATATTGCACAGCATTAGTCAGATTACGACACTATTCAGAACCTACAATTTTTCATCTTCTGTAACACTGCTTGGAGCAAGCACTCCCATTACATGCCATTTTTCATCTGATGTGTGGTACTTCAAAAGGATATTTTTTTTCACATGTAAGGAAAGCATAAAGCGTGCTAATATTGGTACCTTCATATCAAGGGCGTTTTATGAAATCAGTGAGCCTGTGTGCATGATCATGTGTTGGTCCCCATTCTGGTGTGGTGTGCTTAGTATGCCACAGTAAAGAGTGGGCAGGACTTTTATTGTGTCCGGAGTGTAGATAGGATTGTAAAAGATCTGGGAACCTTTGGGCACTCCAAGTAGATAAGTAACAGTAAGTGTTGCCAAATTGCATTAACGGTGGGACGGGCTTAAGGGGCCTGGTTAAATAAAACTGTTCTCCCCAGTATAATCCTTCCCCTCCTCCATGTCAATCTGTCCCTCAGTATAATCCCCCCCAGGTAAATCTGTCCCCCAGTATAATCCCCCCCCGGTAAATCTGTCCCCCAGTATAATCCCCCCCCAGGTAAATCTGTCCCCCAGTATAATCCCCCCCAGGTCAATCTGTCCCTCAGTATAATCCCCCCCAGGTAAATCTGTCCCCCAGTATAATCCCCCCCCCGGGGAAATCTGTCCCCCAGTATAATCCCCCCCAGGTAAATCTGTCCCCCAGTATAATCCCCCCCAGGTCAATCTGTCCCCCCAGTATAATTCCCCCCCCCCCCAGGTAAGTCTGCCCCAGTATAATCCTCCTCCCCAGGTCAGTTTGTCCCCCAGTATAACCCCTCCTGCCTGGGTCAATCTGTTCCCCAGTATAACATCCCCCAGGTCAGTCTATACCTAAGTTTAATCCTCTCAAGGTCAATATGTCCCCCATTATAACCCCCTTAGTCTGTCCCTTAGTATAAACCTTCCCCCTTAGGTCAATCTGCCCCCCAGTATAACCCCTCCAGGTCAATCTGTCCCCAGATTGACCCTCAGTACAATTCCCCACAATAGTTTATTTTTTTAGGCCCAGCAAATGTTTATCAAATCACTGTTTTCACAAAAATACCCTAAAATCATTATTAGCACACATAAAC
The DNA here is from genome assembly GCA_037952835.1 of Lithobates septentrionalis. Taxonomy (NCBI): domain Eukaryota; kingdom Metazoa; phylum Chordata; class Amphibia; order Anura; family Ranidae; genus Lithobates; species Lithobates septentrionalis. The sequence goes on from JBBDGP010000496.1 coordinate 5,980,359, forward strand.
ACAACATAACTTACAAGATTACTGTTTTTCTTTTAATAAATTCTATTTTTATTGAATATTCAAGTTACGTCAAAAGACAGTGGAAGAAACCAATGCCAGAGAGAAAAAACAAATCAAAAAACAATGAGGGCAAGAATTACAATCAATAACATAGATACAGCTCCGCAATTACAGGCTAAGTAGGGTGCTTGAACTACCATTGAGGGGTTGCACAAAGGCTCTATAGCAAGATATTATTAAGAGACATTAATGCATTTAACATCATAGGACAGGGAGGATAATGACAGATCTTCAAGCTTCCACAATGGTAGAGGCTAAAAATCGGGTAAGTACTGTAAATAAGGGGCACTGTCACTCAAAGAGAGACTCGGCTAAGAAATAGGAACCTCAGAGGCTATACCAAAGTGGGCTTGGGACACCAGTAAAAGGACCTTGGGTGGACGGTCACACTGACGGTTCTGTAATAGTTTCAGGGTGCTCCAACCACGGGTTCCAGATTTTGTCAAATATAGTTGGACAACCTCTAACATCGTAGGAAGCCTTGTACAGGGGAAGCACTGAATTAACCAGAGATTTCCGCTGCTGCAGGTAAGGGGGATTAGATAGTTTTGCAACTAACATACTCAAATGCACTCTCGTGACCTTGTGGGGGCTAAGGGCTTCCTCAGACCCAGCAAGCAGACTTTCACCTCGCGGAACACCGAAATGGCCGTTACCATAGAGATAAATTGGACCATTGCTAAACCCGAAGAACCAGTGTGCCCAAATTTTCCCACCCTATCTGGGACCAAGTAAATGTGGTGAACAATTTTAAATTAAATCAGTCTATCTTTTACGAAGACAAGGTACTGAAAGGGATTATCCCAAACATCATCCCAGTCATTATTGTCCAAGTCGGGAACATCGTTCGTCCATCGTTCCCTGCACTTAGTCAAGCTTGCAGGAAGAGCTGGATGTACAGCCTGGTACAATACAGAATGGGTCTTAAGAATGGAATCATTGCGGAGCAGTGACTCTAAGTTCATTTCCTAAAGGGCAATGACCGCCAACCCGTACTGGGAGGTGTAGGCATGATGTAGTTGTAAGTAACGAAAAAAAAAAAATACCAGTTGGGTAGGGAGTATTTAACCTGTAAGACTGAGAATGGGGGGAGACAGCCATTAATTACTATATCCCCTAGCTTCCTAATGCCCTTGGACGCCCATATGACTGGCTCCAGAACCCTGAATAGTTAGGAAAGGATCGGATTATTCCACAGCGGGCAGTGTGGAGACCAGACACGGGACGCTGAAGGGTGCAAGACCCCTGTCTGATGCCAAACATGGTGCAACTGAGAGGATAAGGAGCTCTGGAACCTCTGTACAGAAGGGATTGCAGGGCCTCATAGGAGCCCAGAACTGCGGCCTCAACCACCACTGAAGCATTCCTTTTATCAAGCGTGAGCCAACTATGGGCATGAACCAGTTGCCCAGACAGAAAATATTGAAAGAAGTTGAGAAGAGCCAGGCCCCCCAAGGATATTGGTTGCTTCAGGGACACAAGACCAAGTCTGGGAGGCCTATTGTTCCAGAGAAAGGAGGAGACACAGGCATCCAATTGTTTAACCACATAAAGTGGAGTTCCAGTCATTTGGTTGTTTATTAAAAGTTGTACAAAAAGTTTACAAAAAGTGTAGCGCTGACTTTTAATAAAAAGCCGCTCACTGTGTCCTCCCTCGGTGGCGCCGGCATCTCTATCATGGGCACCCGGTTGTGACAGCTTGCGGCTTCACAGCCGAGTGCCCACTGCACATGCTTGAACGGCGCTGCGATCTGTGACTGGTCCCGAACCTGTCATATGTCCCAGAAGACTTCGGGAGGGAGAGCTTCTACTTACGGTTGCCTAGGCGACCAGAACGGAAGTGGGAGCAGGTACCTGTCATATTCGGGTACTTGCTCCCCCCCTCCTCCCCAGGAGCTCAGTTTCACAAACAGGAGTTGGGGAGCAGGCCTTAAAACAGAAGTTCCACTTTTGGGTGGAACTCTGCTGTAAGGACCAGGCCTTTTTCTGACACTTGTTGTTTAGAAGTTTAAATTAATATTTTTTTGCTGGAAAACTAATTAGACCCTCCAAACATTATATATATATATATTTTTAGCAGAGACCCTAGAGAATAAAATGGCGGCCATTGTAATATTTTATGTCACAGTGTATTTGCACAACGGTCTTCCAAACGCATTTTTTTTAGTAAAAATACACATTTTCTTGATTTAAAAAAAAAATAAAAACAGTAAAGTTAGCCCAATTTGTTTGTATAATGTGAAAGATGATGTTACGCTGAGTAAAAAGATGTCATGCTTTAAAAGTGAGCATGCTCGTGGAATGGCGACAAACTACGGTACCTAAAAGAGAAGTATGGGAATCAGGGTTATTGCAGATTTATACTTACCTAAGTAAATGCAGCATCGGTTCGATGCTGCATCTGCCCCCCCGGCGCCTCTACACTGAGAACTAAGTGATCGAACACTGCCAGTCTCTGCCAGTCAGTCACAGCTCTCTGCTCTGCCTCCTCCTCGCTTACTGGAGCGCTGAGCTGTGGAGGGGGCAGCCGGCTCAGCCTCTCAGCGTCTCTCTGGGAGGCTGAGCCGGGTCCAACGATCTAGGCAGATCCCGACTCCATGGTTGTGATGACGCAGAGCCTGGACCAACTCTTGACGTCAGCAGAGAGCGGACTTCAGTCCGCTCTCTGCTGAAAACGGGTTACAGAAGTGCAGAACGAACTACACTCCTGTGATCCACAGGAAAAGTACAGCCAAATGAGCTTTGGCTGTACATCTCCTTTAAAAATCTCCATAGGCGACGCTTTAAAAATAAAAGTGATGTCAGACGTCGCTACGGTCCTCTAAGGACATAGAGTCAAGTGGGGGGCTATCTTGCCCTCACTTGACTTCCTGCTAATCACTACAGGGGATCTGATAGTTTTCTCCCTTACCGGCAGCTCCGGTAAGCGGGGGAACGACCAGGAAGCAGGGGGGTGGGGAGGGTGGGGACCACTCACGCTCTGATCCTTGCACACAGCCATCACACGACAGCTGAATAAAAAGCAGGGCTGTCCCTGCAACTCTAGCATAGTTGGTAAGATTTTGATGGAATGAAAAATAAAATCTATCAAAAAATTAAGACTTTCTTCAGCACAGAGAAGGCATCCATCCCCATAGGACATTCGCAAAAAACAAAGGCATGCTCTGAGTAGGAGTTATACAGGCTGGCACTGTTTTTTAGTTGTTTTTTTGGCCAGTGTCCAAATCCTCCTGTAGGTGACAGTATAACCCAACAGTCATTGAATTATCGTGTCTCTCAACGAACACTAAAGAAATCCATTTAAGGATGTATTAATTGAAGCTGAACACCAGCTTGGACCAATGTGAGTATGAATATCTCATATCTTAGGAGCCACTGGCGGAGCTGGCAATCACTGTAGCAGTCAGTGCTATTACAGTAATAGCCATGATCTTATGGGTCCTGTGCCAAGTGGCTTCCCCACTGCACACTGACCACAGGGGGGTGCTCACTCTGCACTGCCACCATTCACAGAAGGCCTTGTATTTTGTTTATGTAGCACCCTCTAGTGTGTGCTAGATGTAAGATTTTTGTAGTGTAGGTTTGTTAGTGCAGGAAAATGTTGTTTGTCTCAGGGCTAAGCCTGAGCTGTGAATCTGGGATTGTATGTTTTTTTTTTTGTCTTGGGGGGGGGGTGTATGTTTTTTTTTTCTCTTGGTTGAACTAGATGGACTTGTGCCTTTTTTTAACCTTACTTACTATGTAACTACTATGGTTCAGTGAGCCAGGGCTGAGTGACCAAGCCTGACCGCTTCTCTGGTGCCTAGAAGGTTGTAGAAATTTCCAGAGCTAGTGGTGGAGGTTAGGAGGGGCTGTTTGGAATATTTATGAGGGCCTCAGCCAATCCCCAGTAGAGGGCTGGCAGGGGGCAAGGTTCACCTCATAAATAGTACAGTATAAACGAAAAATACTCTTGCGCACAGGTGTATTGGCTAAAAGATCCCCAGTGTTCAAGAAGGACTATGGGTTTCGGCCTTGCTGCTCTTCAGGATGGGATAATCCTAGTAGTAATGATAAAAAAGAGAGAGAGAGAGTGCACCAGCCTAGTGCATTATCCTTGATAAATTTATTAGTTAAAACCAAGATTAAAATCTACTCACAAAGGTAGGAGAAAAACGTACGGACTGCTGCTGGCTAACGCGAAGGCTCTGATGAAGAAGGGACACCTTCGAAGCGCGTTAGCCAGCAGCAGTCCGTACGTCCTCTTCCTAGGACCTGGAAAAACTGCTACCATTGGACCAATCGTTTCTGTGCCTGTATACAATGCTATTTTTTCTCCTACCTTTTGTGAGTAGATTTTAATCTTGGTTTTAACTAATAAATTTATCAAGGATAATGCAATAGGCTGGTGCGCTCTCTCTCTCTTTTTTATCACCCCATAAATAGGCATGAGCCATGCCAGCAGGACAGTCAAGTGAAAGATGGAGATATAGTAGTGTTGAAGCTGTCGGTGGCCCTCACAGGTGCCCCCTAGTCTGGGTGGGGGGGGGGGGGGTTGACCTTGGGCCGGGGCTCAGGTGCTGGAAGGATCCTGCCACAACACAGGGAGGAAGCCCTTCCTGGAGGCATGGGAGCAAGTGGAGGACAGTGTGAATAGAGCAGCACTACTAGGGACTTACAAGGGGGGAGACTGCCACATGTAGACAGTTCTCCATGAAGACAGCATTGTGCCAAGTCTTCATCCCTTCCCTGGGAGATCTCCTGCAGAGTCAGCCAGGTGGGCTGGTGAGAGTCAGTCTGGAGGACTGTCGAGGAAATTTAGACTGGAGGGCTAGTGAAAGGGGCAGCTGCAGCCAGATGGGTTGGCAGTGCCTGAAGAGTTGTTGCTGGGACCAGTGTCCACAGGAGGGAGAATGCAAGCTGATCACTGTGTACTGCTACACAACAAGGGGACTAGTTCCTGCCTGCAAAAGGCCATTGCTAAATCTGACTGTGCCTGTCAGATCCATTTACAGTGATCCAGCTGGCGTCTGCAAGCAAGTAAAGTGGAGGAGTGTCAACTTTCAAGGAGGCTGTACATAGACTGTGTATAGGAAGATGTCCCTGAAGATGTTGCTAAAGTGTTGTTGCTGAAGTCAAGTGGGCATCCCTTAATTTCCCATCACCATCCAAGTTATTAACCCTCGATAAACCACAAAAACAGTCAAGGACAGTTCTCTGGAGTGCCTGTGGAAATTCAGTGTGCCTGGCTGTGTAGGGTGGGGGATCCCAGTTCAACTGCGGCTCCTTAGGGGGTGCGCTACATTTAACAAATACAAGGCACTCTCTAATTGGATGAGGTGGAGAGGATGAGTGGTAATGTTATGATCCCTGCCTTGTCCTGTCAGAGAACACCTAGTATTCATTGAATAAAATAGAAGGTGTTCTGCAAATGGTGGCTGTGCCAAGCAAGCACCCCCCCTGTGGTCAATGCGGTCATTCCTGGAGTTCAGCATTAATACAGAGCTAGATTAATTGATGTCTTCTATTTCAACCTGGAGTTCAGATTTTAATAAAAGAATTATACTTCTATTATCCTCAACAAAAGGGAAGTATCAACATTCAGGAAGAGATGCTCAAGCAGAACTTAAGTCATTTTTTCATCTTTTTTTTATCTATTAAATCTTCTGCCCTTGTTGTTTTAACTTTGGATAGTTACAAAAAAAATTCTGCCAGTAAATACTTTATACAGCCCACTTCCTGTTTCTTGCCTAGGCTTATGACATCATGTACAGCTCTCTCTCTCTCACTCTCCTGAGAGTTTGCTGGGAAGGGAGGGGGGATGAGTCATAAGAGGGCCAATGAGAACTGCAGAGCTGGAGGCGTGTCTCTGTGTGTCTGTGTAAATCCAGGAAGTGAACAGGCAGCAGCTTCAGCTGCCCACAGTTAAAATGGTTGCAGCCAGACTCAGTGGAGGGAGATTTCTGCAGCATATTTGGCAAGTACAGAATCACAGTATATATAAAATAATATGCAAAGTGGTTGGAGGGAAGCATCAGAATGGCAAAGATGTTTTTATTACAAATTATGTGAGCAGACTGCAGTTCCTCTTTAATAAATGACTCCCACTGACCATCGCTCCTCAAACCTTTTCAGCTCAGATTACATGATTAATGATGCAGTGTTGTTTGATGTGTTTGGCACTAACGGAACAGGGCAGTAAGGGTGCCGGTAGGGGGCGGCATGGGGGGGGGGGGAATCTGTCCAGGTCTATTAAAAAATAAATAAAAAATCTTGTTCTTAAATCAAATTTTTCCATTCACAAAGATTGATCTGCTAATTTTTTGTCACTTTCATATTTTAGCTCTGTTCACAACTCCAGTTCTAACACTAATTACTGATGGTAATGCTTGGATCCTGATATGCAATACAAGCCTCAGTCCGCTCAGACAGACAACAAAACTGCAGTTTGCTTTCTACAGAGATGGAAGTAATGTTCAGGCATATAGCCTCATTAATAGATATACAGTTTCATCTACTTGGCAGAAAGGTTCTGGGAATTACACATGTCAAGTGAGAACTTCAACCAACACAGTGGAGAAAACTAGCTTGCCACTTGAAATTGCCGACACCATGACAGGTAAGCAAATTAGAACTGCACACTACAGACACTTTCTTTAGGTTTATTAAAAAATAAAGTAACCCCACCCACTGTCACAATTTAAAAAGAGTGTGTCTTTGTGGGGCTCCGCCTACATAGCTGTGTCATTCATTCACAGAGTTCTGTGCATTAGTAAATTACAACTACTGTCTGCCATTGCAGCAGACGGCTTGTAGTTCTCAATGAACTTCGAGGGTGCTGGTGAGCGCTCTTGTCGTTCATTGATCTTCCCGCTCTTCCGTAGCTGTCTGCCTGTATGGGAGGTATGGGTAGATGGCTATGCTGAGAGTCTGCAGGAGCCTTGCCTGATTTTGAGTGCAATGCTCTGCAGACTCCAGAGAAAAACACATTTTCTTTTACCTGCAAAAATATGTGCATTTTTTAAAATGTGAACTTAGCCTTAAAGTTTATTGCTAAATGATCTGTGCTTTGTATTGTATTTGCAATTCAGTAGGGAAATTTTCGAGCTCTCGTTTTTGGAAAAGCTCTGCAAAATGACAGAGATTGGGTCCGAGCATTAGCTGTCCCACAGGGAGATGCTCAGGACCTGCAGGGTCAGCATTAGAGAGTTGAAAACTGGGCAATTGCTCAGGGCTCCTATCCTATACTGGGCCCCAGTTAATGTAAAGTGGAAGTAGGTGCTAGATCAGGGGTCTTCAAACTGCGGCCCTCCAGGTGTTCAGGAACTACAATTCCCATCATGCCTAGTCATGTCTGTGAATGTCAGAGTTTTACAATGCCTCATGGGATGTGTAGTTCTGCAACAGCTGGAGGGCCGTAGTTTGAGGATCCCTGTGCTAGATGCTAAAATGCTCTGTGTTCCAGTTCCAGACACCAGATGTGGCAAAGAAAGAATATGGAGTGTTGTGTGAGGGAAAAACCCTGACTTCTGAGATAGGTATGAGATGTAGTGGGTGTGTATGCTAAGTAGGGGTGTTGAATTTAATGTATCGCGATTCGGCCGTCCATGATTCGGCATCGATGCTGCGACCAACATAATTGATTTTGGGATGACGTCACCTGCGTGCCGCGCTGTGCTCTGCCTCTCCGAACGGAGCTAAAAGCAGCCGAAAGGCGCTGTGCCCTGCCTCTCCACACTGAGCCGAGGGCGTTAGCCCTCATTTTCTGCCTCCCGCTGTGGTCATCCCCAGCCGCTTTGCTGTGTGTTTTGCTGGCTACTACAGGAGAGGAGACATGTTGAGCGAGTGTCCCCGACTCCCGGTATCCAGAGAGTCCTCCTTGGCTCACTGTCACATAGGCTGCTGCGGGTCACCTAAGCCAGCGTCCCGCACTTGTCCTCCTCAAAACAGGCTGCTGCGGGCAGTGGGAGACCTGAGCGAGCCAGAAGAATACTGGATGGCCGCGCTTGTCCTCCTCACAGGCTGCAGTGAGAAACCAGTCCACACTGTCATCATCATCATCAGGTACTTAAGTCAGACACATCTGATGCACCATTATGTACAAATTTTTCATGAATTATGGTTTATGCATGTCTTATTGTCTTAGTGATTGATTCACATCACAATTTCATTGATACATTTTTTTTTTGTATGATTTATGGTTTTGCTCATAACTGACCCCACACATGCAGCCATGCATTGCATGTGTGGGGCAGTGATGAGCAAAACCATAAATCATACAAAAAAAAAAAAAAAAAAAAGGTATCAATGAAGTTGTGATGTGAATCAATCACTAAGACAATAAGACATGCATAAACCATAATTCATGAAATGGCATACATTGTCGTTTGGGGGACGTTATGGGGACATTGTCCGCAGTCTCTGACCCTCTCTTGTACCATGTCCGCAATCTCGGACCCTCTCTGGTATCATGTCCGCAGTCTCTGTCCATCTCTTGTATCATGTCCGCAGTCTCTGTCCATCTCTGGTATCATGTCTGCAGTCTTTGACCCTCTCTTGTATCATGTCCGCAGTCTCTGTCCATCTCTGGTGTCATGTCCGCAGTCTCTGACCCTCTCTTGTATCATGTCCGCAGTTTCTGTCCATCTCTGGTATCATGTCCGCAGTCTCTGACCTTCTCTTGTATCCTGTCTGCAGTCTCTGACCCTCTCTTGTATCATGTCCGTAATCTCTGATCCTCTCTTGTATCATGTCTGCAGTCTCTGACCATCTCCTGTAGTATGTCTGCAGTCTCTGACAAACTCCTGTAGTATGTCTACAGCAGGGGTCTCAAACTGGTGGCCCTCCAGCTGTTGTGGAACTACAAGTCCCATCATGCCTCTGCCTGTAAGAGCCATGCTTGTAACTGTCAGCCTTGCAATGCCTCATGGGACTTGTAGTTTCACAACAGCTGGAGGGCTGCCCGTTTGAGACCCCTGGTCTACAGTCTCTAACAATCTCTTGTAGTAGGTCTGCAGTCTCTGACCATCTCCTGTAGTAGGTCTGCAGTCTCTGACCATCTCCTGTAGTAGGTCTGCAGTCTCTGACCATCTCCTGTAACATGTCTGCAGTCTCTGACCATCTTCTGTAACATGTCGGCAGTCTCTGACCATCTCCTGTAACATGTCTGCAGTCTCTGACCATCTCCTGTAACATGTCTGCAGTCTCTGACCATCTCCTGTAACATGTCTGCAGTCTCTGACCATCTCCTGTAACATGTCTGCAGTCTCTGACCATCTCCTGTAACATGTCTGCAGTCTCTGACCATCTCCTGTAGTAGGTCTGCAGTCTCTGACCATCTCCTGTAGTAGGTCTGCAGTCTCTGACCATCTCCTGTAGTAGGTCTGCAGTCTCTGACCATCTCCTGTAGTAGGTCTGCAGTCTCTGACCATCTCCTGTAGTAGGTCTGCAGTCTCTGACCATCTCCTGTAGTCATTTGGGGGCAGTCTGGAGCTCTTCTTTAAGTTGTCTGCTGTGGGGGGGCGTGGTCTGCACATGGCCAGGTGAGGGAGTGAGAGACACGAGCTCCTGGCTCCAGCTTGCTCCATATGAGGCTGATTAACTGACCGACATGCCAGCGGTGTATCAGGATTAGTCTGGTGGGACCTCAAGGCTATCTCTTTGTGAGACTTCAACGGTATGAACTCGGGGAGACAGAGGGAGACGAGAACCGCATGCAAAGCAGCCCAGCGGGATCCGGCTTCCCAGAGAGGGGGAGTTGCAGCCAGAGATCCACCGCTACTTCCCCACGGTACAGGGCGCGGGACTTGAACCCGAAAGTGAGAGAGGGTAGGCAGACGTGCTGCTGCAGCCTAGGGAGAGCACACCTATGCAGCCAGTCCAAGGACAGATGGCAGTGAGAACCAGCGTGGAAGCACTACAGACTATCCCACAGAGCCCCAGAACGTTGGCTGTGGTAGCGGAGGCTACACCTCTCATCCCCCTACCTGGGGAGAAGGAAGCAGCGGGGTTGAAAATGGAGGACCTAAAGACACTTATACAGGCTCTCCCCACACGGGCAGACATAAAAACCCTTATTGGAATAGTGGAGGATGCACACCGTAAGGAGCTGGAGCTGGTCCGCGGTGAACTACAAATACTAGCGGAACGCGTGACTGATGGGGAGAGTGCATATCAAAGCCTGGAACAGCGGGTGAGCATACTGGAGAGATATAGTTACACCCAAAAAGAGACCTCGGTGGCGTTACAGCTACAGTTGGAGGACCTCGAAGATCAGAGTAGACGCAACGATGTGCGCCTGCGAGGAATCCCAGAGGCATCAGACCAGGAAAACCTGCAGGACATGGTAAAATCTATTTTTGAAAATATACTAAGACGCTATGCCTTTAAATTTGGAACTTGATAGAGTTCATAGAGCATTAGGCCCAAAGTCCAAGGACATTAATCGCCCCCGTGTTGTGGTATGTCGTTTGCATTAGTTTGCACATAGGGAGGCCATTTTGCAGAAAGCCTGGGAGACAGGAACAATAGACTTTAAGGGGGGCCAGTTGAAAATTCTACCAGACCTATCAAGAGCTACATTGTAGCACAGAGCCCTACTATGCCCAATATTAGAGCGGGTATGAGACTGGGATGGGACAAATCGATGGAGCTTCCTAATTTCAGTGCTGATAAAAAAGGGCAATCTATCTTTCTGGTTGCGTTCAGAGCAGACTTATCGGACCTTTTTTTTGTTTCTGGGAGTTGATTCATTTGAGGTTCCAGACTGGTTGCAGTTGGTCCCAAGAGTGCCCAGAAAATAGAGAGAACATAGTATCATAAACAGGAAAGTGGAACTGTGAATATAACGGAGGGGAGATTCGGAGGAGAAGCTGGAAGAATGAAACGGGGGGGGGGGGGCACGGGGTTGGGACACACGGGGCCAGGGGGGCTGGGTTTTATTTTATTTTTTTGCACTAGACCCCCTGTGGGTTTTTTTTGGGGGGGTACTGGGTGGTCCCATCTTCCTCACCATTCCCCTTTCTGCCCATCGGGGAATCTCCCCCCCTCCCCCTCCTTGACGACGGAGGGGGAGGGAGTCTTACGGATCCTTGGGTTTTTTTAATTTTTATTTTATATATAAGTTTACACATAAGTATATGCCAATAGCAGATGTATTGAACTGAACTCTGGGACTTGTGAGAATTATAAGTTGGGCTGGAAATGTTTTTGTTTTGAATTTTTATTACTTTATTATTCCAATTGATTGATGACAAGATAGGTGATATTGGATGTATAGAGGATCTGGGATGTGCTGGAGGGAGGGGGGTAAAGGGGTAGGGGGTAAGAGGGATTGCACGAGATAGCATAAGGATCACCACACCTTCCCTGGGAGGGAAGAGGAAGGGGATATATAGATCCTCGGTTTATTAATATATAAGTATATAAGTATATGCCACTCCCTTCTCTCTTTCCTCTAACAGGGGTATTGAACTGAATATTTGGATTAATGAGAATTATAAGCCTAGATGGAAATGTTTTTTGTTGTTTGAATCTTTATCTAACTTTTTTTTGTTGATGATAAGAAAGGGGTTATGATGGCTCAATAGAGGATCTGGGGTGCACTAGAGGGAAGAGGGGGGGTAGGGGGGGGTTAAGGGGTAGGGAGTTGAGGGGACTGCACGAGACAGCACAAGGAAAACTACACCTAATATATGAAAAAGGAAGGCCATACAACACGGCCCTCCCCGTACCTCTATCCATGCGGGTTTTAGCTACACACATATACACAAAGTATTGCACTTTTTTTTTTTTTTTGCACTAGACCCCCTGTGGAGCCTTTTTTCCTTGTTTTTGGTTTTTTTGCACTAGACCCCTGCAGGGTTTTTTTGTACTAGACCCCCTGCATGTTTTTTTTTTCACTAGACCCCCTGTGAGGTTTTTTTATTTTTCAGTCTTGGTGTTTGAAGTTTAGATAAAAGGGAATGTAGAGCCGACACTGTTTAACACTAAGACACAAAGGAACACAACACATAAGTACAAGAGTACAATAATAAAGATAATCAATCACTAAAGGAGATATTTTTATTTCATAATCACCTACTTAATTTATAGTTTATAAATAGACAGAAACGTGAAGTTGCATGGAATTGGCGGGGGGAAGGCTAAAAGAGCAGAAGCTAGCAAACAATGGAGTAGGATAATAGAAGAAGGGGCCGAGAAGTGACATTAGAAAGTAGCAGGAATGTGTTAGGGAGAGGGATAGGCTGAAGGGGTATAGGATAGGGGAAGGTGAGAGTGGGGGGAGGGGGGGTTGGTGTGTTTTTTTTGTTTGTTTTTTTAGGGGGGAGGTTTATTATGTAGTTGACATATTTCCCTGTGGAAGTAGATAGGGAGGGGTAGGGAGATAGGGAAAGGGGAGAGGAGGGTGGGGGACACTATAGGGCACTATACCCCATGACATATTGCAGTGATGGAGGGGGAAGCTTCTCCCCGGACCCTCTTCCTTTGAGGGCGGTATGTTGATATAAGTTTTACTTTCATTAAGAAAGGGTGGGGAGAGTGTGGCGAGGGCTACTCCAACAGAGCCTTACCTCCCCAGGAGAAAAATATTGGACTATTCTGGTACCCAAATAGATAGTAAACCGTAGATAAAAACTTCAATTTATTTTAATTACAAACATTATTATACAGAAAAACAACTTCAGGGTTGTTTACAAAGTAAATAGTTGAACAAACATTAAAACAGTACTAAGTACAGCCCCCATATGTAGGTAGAGGCACATTGATGTGATAGAGGACGTTAGGCCTCAACAGTTTCGCGGCCAATGCCGCTTCCTCAGGAGGCGTCCAATTTTAACTTCTAGAAAGGGTAGATAATAGAGATTACATACACAAAATACAATAAAAAGATAATACATAGTGATAAATGAAGATATTGGAGTATTTATACGCTGTATAGCACAAACTCACCAACAAAGCGAAAAACTGCAATTTTGAGACACCCAGCATGGCGGCGGACACAGGGGGCTAGTAAAATGGACTATGACTAAAAATAATCAAAAAATATATATATATGTAAATATTCTGTGTTGGTTTAAATACCACGACAGTAAGAATGTGCTGCTAAGACATAGATAACACTGTGTACAGGGGTGGAGCAGGACCTTTTCTTTTTCCTTTCTCTTTTTCTCCCTTCCTGCTCCACCCCGGTATTTAAACCAACACAGAATATTTACATATATATATTTTTTGATTATTTTTACGCATAGTCTGTCTTATTAGCCCCCCGTGTCCGTGTACGAAAGGGCTTAATGTACCAGAGAAAAGGAAGATTTTAATGCAAGATTTGAAACGCTCACACTCAGATGTGGCATACATTCAGGAAACCCATTTTAGAGAGGGTAAGGTACCAATTCTTAAAGTGGAGTTCCACCCACTTTTACCACTCTTCAGCATCCCTCACTAAACTGTACTGTAAACAAATTGGATGTTTTTTAATTTTTTTTCTCAGCACCTACTGTATATCTGCAGTATTCATTTATCACTTCCTCCTCCCTGGCCGCGGCCCATCGCATCATTTCCTGTTTGCAATGCCTTCTGGGAAGGGGGTGACAACTTCCTCTGAAACTGCCGATGCTATGGAAACCTGACCTGAAACCTATTACACTGCTTGTGCTGCACTGAGCATGTGCGAGATCTGCAAGGATGAGATCCAGGAAGAAATACAGTCTGGTTTCAGATGCCCACACTGGCCACGGCCTGCTGTAAGTTTATAAAATAACAAACTACTGCTATAAACTAACAAAACAGACCTTAGTTTACAGACTAACTTTACTAGAATACATAAAGCTTGTGTATTATATGGGTATTTTTATTTAAAAAAGTATAATTTCGGCCGGAACACCACTTTAAGAACAACTTCTTCCCCTATGCATATCATGCATTTAATAGGGCAGCTAAATCAAGAGGGGTTTCTATATTGGTTTCAAAACGAATTCCCTGGACATCAATAGACAAAAAAAACAGATATAGAGGGCAGATTTCTGTTCCTCAAAGGGACTATGGGTGGCATAAAAGTGACTTTGGCCACGATATATGCCCCCAATAATAATCAAGATCAATTTATCTGCGCTACTATTAACAAGCTGATGAAATTTACTGAAGGTAATTTTATCTTGGGGGGCAATTTTAATCTTCCCCTAGACCCGAGGATGGATACATCAGGGGGAAGCTCCTCGTTAGCTACAGGTCTACGTAAATGAGTCTTACAAATAATGCATAATTACCAACTTACTGACGCATAGAGAGCGTATCACCTTGACATAAGAGACTACACCTTTTATTCAGTGCCACATAAAGTATATTCTAGAATCGACTTATTTTTCACTCCACAGAGTATGTTAATGGCGGTTAAAGAGGTGGCTATAGGGAGTATTACATGGTCAGACCACGACTCGGTCTCACTGACATTAACTATGAATGAGTATTCCTCTGACAAGAGGAGACAGTGGCGATCGAATGAGAGTTTGATGGAAGATAAGATGGTGGTAGAGGAAGTTATTAAGAAATTGCAGTATTATTTTCAATATAATACTGTAGAGGAGACAGATGTAGGGACAATCTGGGAAGCGCAGAAAATGGTAATAAGAGGGGTACTCATTAAGCATGGTCCCAGAATAAAAAAGGAAAGGGAGGCCCAATTGACCCAATTACTGACAGATATACAGATGTTAGAGACTCAACATAAACAGAACACGAGGTGTACGGGGGAGACAGAACTCCTTAAAAATTACGTAGACAAGTGACAAAGTTACTCCAACATAGAGCTAAGGCAGCACTTCAGAGATGCTGGAAATATTATTATGAAACAGGAGACAAATGCAGCCGTTCACTGGCTAGAGCTTTAGAGGAACAGAGGACTCAATCCTATGTCCCCCACTTAGTGGACCCCAAAGGTAGAAAGGTACACCTTCCCTCCCAGATTGTCTCGACCTTCCGTAGATTTTACCAATCCTTATACAATTTGCCTACCAGATCACAACCTCAAAATATCATGGAGGAATAAATTTCCTCTTCAGGTATTTCTCAACTGACAGAACAGAATCAAGAAGAGTTGGACGTTACTATTACCTTAGAGGAATTGCAAGAGGCCATCAGGACATCCAAACCCGGGAAAGCTCCGGGTCCAGATGGCTTTACACATAAATACTACCAGACATTTCTCCCTCAGTTGGGTAAGCAGATGGTACAAACATTTAATGCAATGGGACAGGGGACAGGATTTACTCCACAAACCCTGAAAGCACATATCACCGTTATTCCGAAGGAGTATAAGGACCCATCAATATGTGGCAGCTATCGCCCCATTTCATTATTGAATGTAGATCTTAAGTTTTTTACAAAAATATTAGCCACACGTATACAACCACGATATACAGTGGTATAAAATAATCAATAAAATAGACTATAATATCACACTAAAAACAGCGCTATTGTTGAGCTAAAATAAACATGCATGTGGCCAACTTTACATGAAAGTCCTTTGAGAGTGGTGATGAATTCAGAAAGTAGTTCAGACAGTGTTCAGAAGGTGATCATAGAACAGAATCTCAGTGTGCACCTTCCACCGGTCAGTCCAATTCCACCATGTGAGAACACACTCCCCTCAGGGGGGTTAAACTCACCAGAGCTAAGTAATAATAAGCCTCCAAGGAAAGAAACATACAAGCCGCTGCCAACACCACTCCGGAGGATTCACAGATAATCAGGGCTCAGAAATGAATCAACAACAAAAGAAAAGCGCACATAGCGTAATCCTGTTTATTGGATATAAACCCATCACATCACACAGAGAACCCCCCCCTCAATAAAAATACGTACATCAACACTGCAATCAACAAAGCACATCAAAGGAAGCGTAGAACGCGTACTTCACCGCAGCAGACATCAGCCGGCTCAGCTTTCCAAGGAGCGATAACCACTTCCTTGTTGTGGATCCAGCTGCGGTGAAGCGCAAACGTCACTTCCAGCGTCGTGTAAGCCACACTCTGACGCGTTTTGTCATATCCCGACTTCAACAGAGGACGCCCTCTGTTGAAGTTATTTCCCTCTGGGAAATAACATTAGACAGGACGTTTACCCAGGCACAACCTATGCAGATAGTAAATCTTGCCTTGAAATCTTCAATATCCACAAGAATCCCAGGAACTAATTTTAAAATAATGACAAGATGGTACCGTACACCCTCATTACTTAATAAATTCTCAGACAAATGTTGGAGGTGTCAGGAGGAAAGAGGGACTCTACTCCACGTTCCTTGGTCCTGCCCAAAACTGGAGTACTTCTGGAGGGAGATACGGCGGATAGCACAGAAATTTACTGAGTATAACCTCCCAGAAGATCCAGCCCTTGTTACATGTCTCAAACATACCGGGGAAAACATATAGTAAATTAATTTTGGGCCATCTTATTAAGGCTGCTAGATCATGTATTGTACGGCAGTGGAGAGATACGAGCCCTCCCACAATTCTTACATGGGTCACACGAATTGAAGAGGTTAATAGGATGGAGGATTTGTTATTATCGGCTCAAAATCGAAAGGAGACATATTTAGAAACTTGGGGCCAATGGAATGCATTTAAATTCTCAGAGAAAGGGAGTTCCTTCTTTGCTCCTGAGAATATTTGAAAAAGAGAGGAGTGGGGGCCTTGGGGGTGCCCTCACTTTCCAGGATGATGGTATAGTAGACTCGCCTTTTCCTCGGTACGTTTCCCCTACAACTCCGACTCCCCCTCCCCTATCAGTGTTTTTTTTTTCTTCTCTCTTTCTATCTTTTTTTCGCTTTTTTTTAAGAATTCTTTCCCTCATGGGGCTTCTTACTTTCTCCTTTTGCCTCTTCAGATATGTAGAGGTTTTTCTTCTTAGTAAAGTATGTTGTCAGGGCATACAAGAGAAGCAGGTCTAACGGAAGATAGAATGGGGACTATCTCAAATAATAGTTATTGTTTTTTCTGTAGATGTATTTAAGACAGGAGTAATGCTGTTAATTGGATTTTAAATGGATTCGTTGGAGCTCATATGATTGTGTAACGAAAATGTAAGCGTAGGATAGTTTTGCCTTAGCAAGATGTGATGTGATCTGTAGAGGTAGTGTAATTGTAGATGTAGTGTAATTCTGGGTTATTAAAAATATAGTATTCAATATCAGTCATGCAAATATGTTCTTTTATTAGCATTTGAAAAGGACAGACACAGTTTGTAGGATCGAAGTGACACCTAGATGCCAATAAAAGTTCCCATTAGAAGTAAACATAGATTGCCACCTTCCTGAGGTCTCAAAGAAAACTGCTAGTCATCTTGGCTACACGGATCCGCAGGGGGCATTCGCAAGGCCCCGGCCGGTCTGCAAACTTTGATTAATATCAACAGATCTAAGGAACCTATTTTATCTCTCATAAAAGCTAAAATATTAGCGGCAGAGAGATGAAAATAATGCCTTTTGATCGTACACGTGATGGGTTATGTGTACATGTAACTGTCACGGAACGTCCCACACTCCGCTTGACTGCTTCCGTCAGTATACCACTTCCTTGTAGTCTGTATACAGATATCAGATATTCCAAATGCTTCCAAGCACAAAACAAGGCGACACTTGCTTAGATGCTAACATGAACTAACTCTTTATTTGAGATCTCACACAAATTTATACAGCAGGATGACTAGAAGCTAACCTAATTACCATGAGCTAATTATCTAATCCTTTATACAGCCTAAGTGACTGAGACATGACCTTTTGCCCAGACTTGTGGTCACCGAGCTTCACACAGTAACAGAGTTAATTAACACAAACAACAATGGGTGAAAAGACTCTTAGAGCCACACTAGACTTATTTACAATATACACATTATAGCAGACAACAGACAGGTAGCTGGAATTGATGACATTAGCATTTAACAGTAGGAATAGACTGTTCGTCTCCTAGCCAGTCCTGGAGGCTAATGTGATCAACTCACTCAATTAACATGTTGAGTTCAGAATCAATCAAACCAAGAATAGTCTCTACATACATCCTGGGAGATATTGTGGACAAATATTACTGTCCCATTTTAACCACTTAAGCCCCGCTCACTGTATATATACGTCATTTTTTTGGAGATGGATATCTCGGTAACGGCAGCAGCTGCTGCCACAACCGAGATATCCATCTTTACAGTGAGCGATTCTGTACACGATAACGGTGGTCTCTGCGGCGGGTTCGCCGCGAGATCACCGTTATCGGCGGCGGGAGAGGTGCCACCCCCCCTCCCGCCGCTCTCCCGCGCCTTCCGCCGCTTACCGGAGCCATCGGTAACGGCGGAGGCGATCGGGTCCTTTCCCTGCTGAGGTATGGAGACAAGTGAGGCCAAGATGGCCCCCACCCGTCTCCATACCATGTGACGGCCGGAGCGACGTCATTTAGTCTAAATATGAGATCTGAGGACTTTTTGACCCCAGATCTCATATTTAAGAGGACCTGTCATGCTTTTTTCTATTACAAGGGATGTTTACATTCCTTGTAATAGGAATAAAAGTGATCCAATTTTTTTTTTTTTTTAAAAACTGAAAAAATAAATAAAATAAAATAAATAATAAAAAAATAAAAAAATTTTTTTAAAGCGCCCTGTCCCGACGAGCTCGCACGCAGAAGCGAACGCATACGTGAGTAGCGCCCGCATATGAAAACGGTGGTCAAACCACACATGTGAGGTATCGCCGCGACCGGTAGAGTGAGAGCAATAATTCTAGCCCTAGACCTCTTCTGTAACGCAAAACATGCAATCTGTAGAATTTTTTAAACGTCGCCTATGGAGATTTTTAAGGGTAAAAGTTTGACGCTATTCCACGAGCGGGCGCAATTTTGAAGCATGACATGTTGGGTATCAATTTACTTGGCGTAACATTATATTTCACAATATAAAAAAAAATTGGGCTAACTTTACTGTTGTCTTATTTTTTTTTTCAAAAAAGTGAATTTTTTCCAAAAAAAGTGCGCTTAGAAGACCGCTGCGCAAATACAGTGCAAAATTATTGCAATGACCGCTATTGTATTCTCTAGGATGTTAGAAAAAAAACAATATATAATGTTTGGGGGTTCTAAGTAATTTTCTAGCAAAAAAACCTGTTTTAAACTTGTAAACACCTAAAATCCAAAACGAGGCTGGTCTTTAAGTGGTTAAGTAGTCCAAGATATATTTTCTCACTCACCCTGTGCCAGGATAGCACAGGGTGACTTAGACATAAGAGGTGTATGGGGAGCTGAAACAAGGGCATCCCCTACTTTTCAAGGGATTCTGAGTTCCACAGGCCCTCCCGTCACAGTAGCTCTGTGTTTTTAGCATGTGTGGAATCCTAGAGAACCACACAAAATCGTTATAGGGCGCCTGATTGCGGCAGGCAGGCAGTAATTGGTACTGTCACGATCGGACTGATGCGCTGGTATCGGAAATCCTGTCCATGACCCAGCAATCAGCGCCGTTCTGGGCCAATTCAACTCTGGTAATTTCAAAACACAAAACATTTTGTGGGCTGAGACAGGAACACCCCCCAGCGTTGATTGGCCAAGGCTAAAATCCAGCCCACATCCATATTTCAATAAATTGGGTAACCTGAGATATGGACATCGTTCTTCCACAAAGCCAGTTCGAAACTGGGGAGTTCCCACATGTTCCAGTATGCTTCTACAAGATGACAGACTTTGGTAAATTTGCCAATTGTGTGTCTTTCTGTATTTTTCGTATCTTTCTTAGTAACTCTTTTTTCTTTGTATATCTTTGATGCACTGCCCACTTTCGGGATATTAAATAATAAAATTAATAAGTGACTTCTGTGTACTAAGCTAGGACTCATATCTCTGGAGAGGTTGTTGTATTTTAGTGCCTAAGTACTCGGTCTAAGTTATGTGCCAATTGGTATGCAATTGCACTGCGTGTTGGCAGATTGCATGCAGATTGTAAGCTAACAGATCTTCCAGACAGAGATCTGTGTGTTTGGTGGCTCAGCAGACCAGTCTGCGAACAAACTGTTGGGTGGTGGCAGGCTATCGTTTATTGTGTGTCTGGTGTGCGGGTGTGGGGACAGTGGTAAGAGTGATAAACACCGGGTTCAAGCTTGCAGGATAGCTGGAGGAACCCTAGAAGTGTGCAGTAATTACTAGACTGTTCCCCAACCCTTATGCCCCGTACACACGGTCGGCAGAGGCGTCACCAGGGGGTGGCTATTGGGGCTACAGCCCAGAGCCTGGGGCTAATAGCCCCGAGTCTCTGGTCCCAGTCCTAGAATGCAGGGGACATGGGCGGCCTGAGCCGTGGTAGCGCTGGCTCTGGCTCCAGCTCCGCCCCTGCCCCCCGACTCTACTCTCGGTCACTGGTTGCTATAGCCGCCTAGCGGCTAGCAACCAGTGACGTCACTGCCCACTGTGCCCACACTGCCCGGCATTCAAAGCGGAGGAGGATTGCACTTCCTCCTCCTCCGCGCTAGTTCTCATGCCATTTCTAGACTGGAGCGGCCCAGTCCTATCCCAGCGCGCTGTGACAGGAAGAGTAAGAAGGCGGCAAGCACAATTTGGCCACCATGCGACATCGATCGGCGCTCGGGCGGGCGGCTCTCCTCCTCCTCCTCTGGCTGCCTCACACACCAGCACCACGGCTGAGTTGCTGCTGCAGGACCTGGACACAGGTAGGTCAGTCAGTGTGTGTATGGCAGGTACCAGGTCAGTGTGTGTGGGTCATGTAGGTCAGTTTAGGTCAGTGTGTGTGGGTCAGGTAGGTCAGTGTATGTCAGGTAGGTCAGTGTGTGTGGGTCAGGTAGGTCAGTGTGGGTCAGTTAGGTCAGTGTGTGTAGGTCAGTGTGGGTCAGGTAGGTCAGTGTGGGTCAGGTAGGTCAGTGTATGCAGGTCAGTGTACATCTGGTATTCCAGTGTGTGTGGGTCAGGTAGGTCAGTGTGTGTGGGTCAGGTAGGTCAGTGTGTGTGGGTCAGGTAGGTCAGTGTGTGTGGGTCAGGTAGGTCAGTGTATGTCAGGTAGGTCAGTGTATGTAGGTCAGTGTGGGTCAGGTAGGTCAGTGTGGGTCAGGTAGGTCAGTGTGGGTCAGGTAGGTCAGTGTATGTCAGGTAGGTCAGTGTGGGTGGGTCAGGTAGGTCAGTGTATGTCAGGTAAGTCAGTGTGGGTAGGTCAGGTAGGTTAGTGTGGGTCAGTGTACGTAGGTCAGTGTGGGTCAGGTAGATCAGTGTGTGTAGGTCAGTGTGGGTCAGGCAGGTCAGTGTATGTAGGTCAGTGTATGTCAGGTATTTCAGTGTGTGTGGGTCAGGTAGGTCAGTGTGTGTGGGTCAGGTAGGTCAGTGTATGTAGGTCAGTGTGGGTCAGGTAGGTCAGTGTGGGTGGGTCAGTGTATGTAGGTCAGTGTGGGTCAGGTAGGTCAGTGTATGTAGGTTAGTGTATGTCAGGTAGGTCAGTGTGGGTGGGTCAGTGTATGTAGGTCAGTGTGGGTCAGTGTGTGTGGGTCAGGTAGGTCAGTGTGGGTCAGGTAGGTCAGTGTAGGTCAGGTGGGTCAGGTAGGTCATTGTATGTCAGGTAGGTCAGTGTGGGTAGGTCAGGTAGGTCAGTGTAGGTCAGTGTGGGTCAGGTAGGTCAGTGTGTGTAGGTAAATGTATGTAGGTCAGTGTGTGTGGGTCAGGTAGGTCAGTGTGTGTGGGTCAGGTAGGTCAGTGTATGTCAGGTAGGTCATTGTATGTAGGTCAGTGTATGTCAGGTAGGTCAGTGTATGTAGGTCAGTGTATGTCAGGTAGGTCATTGTATGTAGGTCAGTGTATGTAGGTCAGTGTGGGTCAGGTAGGTCAGTGTATGTCAGGTAGGTCAGTGTATGTAGGTCAGTGTATGTCAGGTAGGTCAGTGTATGTAGGTTAGTGTATGTCAGGTAGGTAGGTCAGTGTGTGTATGTCAGGTAGGTCAGTGTATGTCAGGTAGGTCAGTGTATGTAGGTCAGTGTAGGTCTGTGTGGGTCAGGTAGGTCAGTGTATGTCAGGTAGGTCAGTGTGGGTGGGTCAGTGTATGTAGGTCAGTGTGTGTGGGTCAGGTAGGTCAGTGTGGGTCAGGTAGGTCAGTGTGTGTGGATCAGTGTATGTAGGTCAGTGTGGGTCAGGTAGGTCAGTGTGTGTGGGTCAGTGTATGTAGGTCAGTGTGGGTCAGTGTGTGTGGGTCAGGTAGGTCAGTGTGGGTCAGATAGGTCAGTGTATGTCAGGTAGGTCAGTGTGGGTAGGTCAGTGTGGGTCAGGTAGGTCAGTGTGTGTGGGTCAGTGTATGTAGGTCAGTGTGGGTCAGGTAGGTCAGTGTATGTAGGTCAGTGTGGGTCAGGTATTTCAGTGTGTGTGGGTCAGGTAGGTCAGTGTGTGTGGGTCAGGTAGGTCAGCGTATGTCAGGTAGGTCATTGTATGTAGGTCAGTGTATGTCAGGTAGGTCAGTGTATGTAGGTCAGTGTATGTCGGGTATGTCAGTGTATGTAGGTCAGTGTATGTAGGTCAGTGTGGGTGGGTCAGTGTGGGTCAGGTAGGTCAGTGTATGTCAGTGTAGGTCAGTGTGGGTCAGGTAGATCAGTGTATGTCAGGTAGGTCAGTGTATGTAGGTCAGTGTGGGTCAGGTAGGTCAGTGTATGTAGGTCAGTGTGGGTCAGGTAGGTCAGTGTATGTAGGTCAGTGTGGGTCAGGTAGGTCAGTGTATGTAGGTCAGTATATGTCAGGTAGGTCAGTGTATGTAGGTCAGTGTAGGTCAGTGTATGTAGGTCAGTGTGTGTATGTCAGGTAGGTCAGTGTGTGTGTCAGGTAGGTCAGTGTATGTCAGGTAGGTCAGTGTATGTAGGTCAGTGTAGGTCCGTGTGGGTCAGGTAGGTCAGTGTATGTCAGGTAGGTCAGTGTGGGTGGGTCAGTGTATGTAGGTCAGTGTGTGTGGGTCAGGTAGCTCAGTGTAGGTCAGGTGGGTCAGGTAGGTCAGTGTGTGTGGGTCAGGTAGGTCAGCGTATGTCAGGTAGGTCATTGTATGTAGGTCAGTGTATGTCAGGTAGGTCAGTGTATGTAGGTCAGTGTATGTCGGGTATGTCAGTGTATGTAGGTCAGTGTATGTAGGTCAGTGTGGGTGGGTCAGTGTGGGTCAGGTAGGTCAGTGTATGTCAGTGTAGGTCAGTGTGGGTCAGGTAGATCAGTGTATGTCAGGTAGGTCAGTGTATGTAGGTCAGTGTGGGTCAGGTAGGTCAGTGTATGTAGGTCAGTGTGGGTCAGGTAGGTCAGTGTATGTAGGTCAGTGTGGGTCAGGTAGGTCAGTGTATGTAGGTCAGTGTATGTCAGGTAGGTCAGTGTATGTAGGTCAGTGTATGTCAGGTAGGTAGGTCAGTGTGTGTATGTCAGGTAGGTCAGTGTGTGTGTCAGGTAGGTCAGTGTATGTCAGGTAGGTCAGTGTAATGTAGGTCAGTGTAGGTCCGTGTGGGTCAGGTAGGTCAGTGTGGGTGGGTCAGTGTATGTAGGTCAGTGTGTGTGGGTCAGGTAGCTCAGTGTAGGTCAGGTGGGTCAGGTAGGTCAGTGTATGTAGGTCAGTGTGGGTCAGGTAGGTCAGTGTATGTAGGTCAGTGTGTGTCAGGTAGGTCAGTGTATGTAGGTCAGTGTATGTCAGGTAGGTAGGTCAGTGTGTGTATGTCAGGTAGGTCAGTGTGTGTGTCAGGTAGGTCAGTGTATGTTGGGTAGGTCAGTGTATGTAGGTCAGTGTGGGTCAGGTAGGTCAGTGTGGGTCAGGTAGGTCAGTGTAGGTCAGTGTGTGTCAGGTAGGTCAGTGTGTGTGGGTCAGGTAGGTCAGTGTATGTCAAGTAAGTCAGTGTGTGTGGGTCAGGTAGGTCAGTGTGTGGGGGCCAGGTAGGTCAGTGTATGTCAGGTAGGTCAATGTATGTAGGTCAGGGTAGGTCAGTGTGGGTGGGTCAGTGTATGTAGGTCAGTGTGGGTCAGGTAGGTCAGTGTATGTCAGGTAGGTCAGTGTGGGTCAGTGTATGTAGGTCAGTGTGGGTCAGGTAGGTCAGTGTAGGTCAGGTGAGTCAGGTAGGTCAGTGTATGTCAGGTAGGTCAGTGTGGGTAGGTCAGGTAGGTCAGTGTGGGTCAGGTAGGTCAGTGTGTGTGGGTCAGTGTATGTAGGTCAGTGTGGGTCATGTAGGTCCGTGTGGGTCATGTAGGTCAGTGTGGGTCAGTGTATGTCAGGTATTTCAGTGTGTGTGGGTCAGGTAGGTCAGTGTATGTCAGGTAGGTCAGTGTATGTAGGTCAGTGTGGGTCGGGTAGGTCAGTGTGGGTGGGTCAGTGTATGTCAGGTAGGTCAGTGTATGTCAAGTAGATCAGTGTATGTAGGTCAGTGTGGGTGGGTCAGGTAGGTCAGGTATGTCAGTGTAGGTCAGTGTGGGTCAGGTAGGTCAGTGTATGTAGGTCAGTGTGGGTCAGGTAGGTCAGTGTATGTAGGTCAGTGTGTGTCAGGTAGGTCAGTGTATGTCAGGTAGGTCAGTGTATGTAGGTCATTGTATGTCAGGTAGGTAGGTCAGTGTGTGTATGTCAGGTAGGTCAGTGTGTGTGTCAGGTAGGTCAGTGTATGTAGGGTAGGTCAGTGTATGTAGGTCAGTGTGGGTCAGGTAGGTCAGTGTGGGTCAGGTAGGTCAGTGTAGGTCAGTGTGGGTCAGGTAGGTCAGTGTGTGTGGGTCAGGTAGGTCAGTGTGTGTGGGTCAGGTAGGTCAGTGTATGTAGGTCAGTGTATGTCAGGTAGGTCAGTGTGTGTGGGTCAGGTAGGTCAGTGTATGTCAAGTAGGTCAGTGTATGTAGGTCAGTGTGGGTCAGGTAGGTCAGTGTATGTAGGTCAGTGTGGGTCAGGTAGGTCAGTGTATGTAGGTCAGTGTATGTCAGGTAGGTCAGTGTATGTAGGTCAGTGTATGTCAGGTAGGTCAGTGTATGTAGGTCAGTGTGGGTCAGTGTATGTAGGTCAGTTAGGTCAGTGTATGTAGGTCAGTGTATGTCAGGTAGGTAGATCAGTGTGTGTATGTCAGGTAGGTCAGTGTATGTCAGGTAGGTCAGCGTATGTAGGTCAGTGTGGGTCAGGTAGGTCAGTGTGGGTGGGTCAGTGTATGTAGGTCAGTGTATGTCAGGTAGGTCATTGTATGTGGGTCAGGTTGGTCAGTGTGCGTCAGGTAGGTCAGTGTAGATCAGTGTGGGTCAGGTAGGTTAGTGTATGTCAGGTAGGTCAGTGTATGTAGGTCAGTGTATGTCAGGTAGGTAGGTCAGTGTGTGTGGGTCAGGTAGGTCAGTGTATGTCAGGTAGGTCAGTGTATGTCAGGTAGGTCAGTGTATGTAGGTCAGGTAGGTCAGTGTGGGTAGGTCAGTGTGGGTCAGGTAGGTCATTGTATGTAGGTCATTGTGGGTCAGTGTATGTAGGTCAGGTAGGTAAGTGTGGGTCAGTGTATGTAGGTCAGTGTATGTCAGGTAGGTAGGTCAATGTGTGTGTGTCAGGTAGGTCAGTGTGTGTCAGGTAGGTCAGTGTATGTAGGTCAGTGTGGGTCAGGTAGGTCAGTGTATGTAGGTCAGTGTGTGTCAGGTAGGTAGGTCAGTTTAGTGGTCAGCATTGATGGGCACTGGTAAGCCAGGCAGCAACCAGCAAGTCAGCCTACCCCTGCCACACAACCACACAAGCCCTCCGCCCAACCAAAAAAACCCAGCGCCACTAGAGGCCCCCCCCCCCGTGCCGGCCTTGGACTTTGGGCTGAAGCCCCTGGTCTTTTTGCCACCTAGCAACGCCCCTGACAGTCGGACATTGATCGGACATTCCGACAACAAAATCCATGGATTTTTTCCGACGGATGTTGGCTCAAACTTGTCTTGCATACACACGGTCACACAAAGTTTTAGGAAAATCCGATCGTTCTAAGCGCGGTGACGTAAAACACGTACGTCGGGACTATAAATGGGGCAGTAGCCAATAGCTTTCATCTCTTTATTTATTCTGAGCATGCGTGGCACTTTGTCCGCCTGCTCTCAAACTTTGTGTGTCGGAAAATCCGATGGAAAATATGTGATGGAGCCTACACACGGTTGGAATTTCCGACAACATGGTCCTATCACACATTTTCCGTCGGAAAATCCGACCGTGTGTACGGAGCATATGTTCCTCATATACCCCGGTCACGGAACGCACATCGCGTTTAGCTAGTCGCCGTGGGCGTGCATAATCCGTGACAGATGGATTAATGAAATTGTTCATTTCTCTGTATGTATGACAACTAAAATAAAGAAATTTAAGAAAAAAAAGTTGTCTGCTGTGTTTACACTTTGCTACATGCAGGGAGTGTTGTCTTTTTTTTTTTTTTTAAGAACAGATAAAATTAGTATTGGGTGTATGGTGCAGCTTACTGAGTTAATCGTGTAAATGAAATGGTGTCCTAGATGTATTAAAGTGTATCTAGGGTCTAAAAGATCCCTGGTATTCGATAAAAGATCCCTGGTATTCGATTTTTTTTTTTTCATTAACCACTTGCTTACCGGGCACTTAAACCCCCCTCCTATCCAGACCAATTTTCAGCTTTCGGCGCTGACGCACTTTGAATGACAATTGCGCGGTCATACAACACTGTACCCAAATGAAATTTTTATCATTTTTTCACCACAAATAGAGCTTTCTTTTGGTGGTATTTGATCACCTCTGCGGTTTTTACTTTTTATTAAAAAAATGTAAAAAACTGAATTTTTTTTTAAAAAAAAAGTTTTTTTTTATATTTTGTTATAAAAAATTTTAAACGGGTAATTTTTCTCCTTCATTGATGTACGCTGATGAGGCGGCAGTGATGGGCACTGATAGGCGGCAGTGATGGGCACTGATGGGTGGCAGTGATGGGCACTGATGGGTGGCAGTGATGGGCAGCACTGGCAGGTGGCACTGATTGGCACTACAGGTGGGCATTGATAGGTGGTACTTGTGGGCATTGATAGGTGTCACTTGTGGGCACTGTTAGGTGGCACTGTGGGCACTGTTAGGTGGCACTGTGGGCACTATTAGGTGGCACTTCTATTGGGCACTGATGAGGCAGATGTGCCTCTTCCACTTGGGGACCGATGTCCCTCACATCCGATCCGGTGATCGGCTTTTTTTTCTACTCACGCTGTCAGCGTGAGTAAAAAAAAAAAAACGATTACCGATCTTTTGTTTACATCATGTGATCAGCTGTCATTGGCTGACAGCTGATCACATGGTAAGGGGCCGGGACCGGCCCCTTACACAGATCGGTGATCAGCCGAGTCTCAGAGACTCGGTGATCACAACGCGCCCGGCGCGCGCCCTACAGGGCGCGCGCAGGGAGCGTGCACAGGGGAGGCCATCATATGACGGCTTCCCGGGAATGTAGGTCCGCGCTGTAGCCGTCATTCGGCTATAGCGCAGATGCCAAGTAGTTAAAGAATTTTTATTGAAATTTCAATACAACTAACAGAAAAATTACAGGCAGCTGGTTTTGGTATATAACAATCAGGTACAGCAGTAAAACATTTACATCCTAATCTCAATGAAAGTAATGGACAATAGTCATACAAATGATCAATTAAAGCATACATAAACAGTATAGTAACACTCCTGTTTACCCCATTGGGTTCTAACCCCTGGTATTCGATTTTATTAAGAGATACAAACCCTATATAATCCTATTACAGGAAACACATCTACAAGGCTCTAAAGTTATGGCCTTGAAAAGAGCCAATATTATGAGGGTAATTCATGCAGAATACTCCACTTATTCAAGAGGGGTAGCTTAGTAAAAAGCAGCTGCACATATATTACAGGTCAAATTAGACCCTGACGGTAGATATGCTATCTTAGTCTGTCAGATGTTTAATGTCTCCCTAACGCTGGTATGTGTGTATATCCCTCCCCCGTTCTCCTCTCAGGTTTTGGAGGCTGTACTAAAAGAAGCAATGCTGATAGCTCAGGGCCCCTTGTTGCCCTTCAGCCCCGGAAGATTTTACCCCCTTCCTGACAGAGCGTTTTTTGCGATTCGGCACTGCGTCGCTTTAACTGACAATTGCGCGGTCGTGCGTCCTGTCTCCCAAACAAAATTGATGTCCTTTTTTTCCCCATAAATACAGCTTTCTTTTGGTGGTATTTGATCGCCTCTGCGATTTTTATTTTTTGCGCTATAAACAAAATAAGAGCGACAATTTTGAAAAAAACGCATTATTTTTTATATTTTGCTATAAAAAATATCCCCCAAAAATATATAAAAAAAATATTTTTTTTCCTCAGTTTAGGCCGATCGTATTCTTCTACATATTTTTGGTAAAAAAAAAAGCAATAAGTGTTTATTGATTGGTTTGTGCAAAAGTTATAGCGTTTACAAAATAGGGGATAGTTTTCTGGCATTTTTATTAATAATTTTTTTTTTACTAGTAATGGCGGCGATCAGGGATTTTTATTGTGACTGCGACATTATGGCGGACATGTCGGACATTTTTGACACATTTTTGGGACCATTGTCATTTATACAGCAATCAGTGCTATAAAAATGCACTGATTCCTGTGTAAATGACACTGGCAGTGAAGGGGTTAACCACTGGTGGGCGGGGAGGGGTTAAGTCAGTACTAGGGAGTGATTACTAACTGTAGGGGGATGGGCTAGCAGTGTCACTACACTGATCTCCGCTCCCAATTACAGGGAGCTGTGATCAGTGACACTTGTCATTGGGCATAACGGGGAGATGCTGTTTACATCAGCATCTCCCCATTTGTCCTCTCCGTGAGGCGATCGCGGGTGTCCCCGCGGCGATCGAGTCCGCGGGCCCCACAACCCAACTCACGGAGCTCCCGGCCGGCGCGCGCGCATGCAATGGCTCGGCGGGAAATTCAAATGAATGTACCTGTAAGTCCATTTGCCCAGCCGTGCCATTCTGCCGACGTACATCAGCGTGCGCTGGTCGGGAAGGGGTTAATGCGGTTTCAGATGCGGCTCTCGACAGGCATGGCTGTACCTCTGACTCCCATCATAACCTATCCTCCTGGCTGGAGAGCTATGCTCTCACAGATGTATGGCGACAAAGAAATCCTGGAGTCAGAGAATATTCCTGCCATTTGGAGACACATAAGACACTGTCTAGGATAGATTTATTATTAGCCTCTGTAGATGGTCTTCAACTTATATCCACTGTTCGATATCTCCCACAAGCTTTGTCAGATCGTTCCCCTATGGAAGTCCTGCTGGACCTCAATATCCCTCGGGGTAGACGGCATTGGCGTATGAATGTACAATGGCTGCAGGAGGAATTCATTACCTTGAAATGCAAATCAGAGATTGATCACTATTGGAAGGAGAACGGGGTAGATACACCAGTTTGCAACCAATGGGAAGCCTTTAAGGCAACTATGAGAGGGGTATTCACTAAAGAAACAAGAGATTTTTCTAGAGCTCTGAACTCAGATCTGAGATCTGTAGAAATCAAAGCCGTAGAAGCGGAAGGGATATATATTCTTAACCCATCTACTGAGAATTATAACCTGTGGCAGGACCGGACTAGGCAGTACAAATTAATCCTTATTGAAAGTAATGCAAAAAAACAATTGCATCAAACTAGATCATTCTTTAAGTTTGGAGATAAAAGTGGCCGCCTACTGGCCTTTTTAGCCAAGCCGCTTTATGTTCCGATATCAGTGCTGCAACTCAGGCGTCCTAATGGCGAATTGGTGGGGGACTCTCATGGGATTCTGAATACTTTTCTTGAGTTCTATGAGGCCCTTTACCAAACCCAGACCAGCCATACGGAACAGGAATTAACCTCTTATTTGACAGATCTAAACCTACCCTCATTGAGCCCTGAGGATAGTGCAGCTCTGGAAAGCTCAATTACACAGGAAGAAATACCCCAGGCTATTTCCTCCTTCAGGCCAGGCAAGTCCCCAGGCTTGGACGGGTTCCCAGCTGACTGGTACCAACTACATAAAGAAAAACTGATACCATGCTTACAGAAAGTATTTATAGCAGCCAAAAAAGAGGGTATACTCCCGGAATCTATGAGAGAAGCCTTGATTGTGCTAATCCCCAAACTGGGAAAGGACCCACAAGAATGTGAGTCATATAGACCAATATCTTTGATTAACTCAGATGTCAAGATATTGGCCAAAGTTTTGATAAATTGATAAACTCGGATCAAACAGGATTTATCCCAGGACGGAGTACTCAAATGAATCTCAGAAGATTGTATGTCAATATGCAGATTGAAAACACAAATATAGGAAAAGGGGCAATTGCATCATTGGACACAAAAAAAAGCGTTCGATTCAGTGGAATGGGATTATCTTTTTTTCCCTCTTCAGAAAACTGGGCTTTGGACCACGATTTGTGTCATGGGTAAAGCTTTTATATACAAATGCCCGGGCGAGTATTATGCCCCGTACACACGGTCGGATTTTCCAATGGAAAATGTGCGATTGGAGCGTGTTGTCGGACATTCCGACTGTGTGTGGGCTCCATCGGACTTTTTCCATCGGATTTTCCGACACACAAAGTTTGAGAGCAGGCTATAAAATTTTCCGACAACAAAATCCGATCGCGTCAATTCCGACCGTGTGTGGCCAGTTCCGACGCACAAAGTGCCACGCATGCTCAGAAGAAATTCTGAGACAGAACAGCTCGGTCTGGTAAAATTAGCGTTCGGAATGGATACAGCACTTTCGTCACGCTGCAATGTTCTAAATAGTTTAATACAGCGCACTCTCTTCATCTTTATAATGTGAGAAGAATTAAGTAGTTTTGCTGCTCATATTCACACAGACTTCTCACAAACTTCTTTCTTTATTATTTATCGTGATTCCCTCAATATATTTTGATTTGTCACATCTGACCAAATTTCTTTTTGGTTATTTTTAAATTTTTTTTTTTTTCAAGGCTGTTTTTTATTTTTTTTTTTGGGTTTGTATTTTTTTCAAGGCTGTTTTTTTATTTTTGTTTTTTTGTGTTTTACTCCATAATATTTTTGTGTGTGTTTTGTGTGTCAAGTTACCATAACACCATTGATATCTTGTATTATTTCATCTCAAGGAGCTTGTTTGGTGTTGGTGTCTCTTGTTAATTTCACATTGTATTTTTGAAATGTACCTGAATCCTCATAAACAAACTGTCCTTTTTGAAGGAAAACACACATAGGCAAGTATAATTGAAACAAAAATTCCTTTATTAAGGGGGCAGAACCAAACAAAGAGGGAGGCAACCCTGGAGAAACAGCAGAAATTGGCGAAGCCTTTGACCCCCAGGGCAGACATCAATTCTTTTACAGCAAAATTGGTGGCCTGAGGAGTCCATATGTAAGGGAGTGCAGTCTGGTCCAGAAGTCCCAGAGATCCGGAAAGCAGCAGATGACCCCAGGCTGTGGTCCTACAAGAGGCTGCATATTTTGCCAGACCAGACTGAACCCAGGTCATCACTCTCTGGTCTTCCTTCCACGCTTCCTTCCCAGCTGTGGCTCTGGTGTTGGAGATGTGGCTGGAGGAGGAGGAGGAGTAGGACCTGGAGGAGGAGGAGGAGGACCATGTGTGAGGTCACAAATGTGGGTAGCACATGTTATTTGGCCCCTCAACCCCTTATTGAGAGCTTCCAAAATTAGAAACTCACACAGGAGTCGTTGGCCCTCCTCCATCTGCATCATTTTGCAGGCAGTTATGCCAGCAAAGTCCTCCTCCACACTGTGGGGGTTCCCCCAGCCTCCTCCAGGTTACTCCTCTTCCTGCCACTTTGTCTTTGAAGGTGTAGGGGAGGGACCTGGGTATTAGGCAGCCTGCTTGGCCCGGCCACCTCCTGGCTGAAACTTCCCTGTGTATGAAAAAGGGACATGGTTTTAGTTTTTGCTTCATCAATCACAATCAGAAATTAGTACTCCAAACTAACATCTAGTTAACATCATTGATTGGACAACCATAAATATTTAGAGGAATGCTATACCTGGCTCAAGCTGGGCTCCTCCACATGTTGCTGCCTGGAAGGCCCAGGTTGGGCGTCAGAAGCCTCAGCTGGGGGGGAAGGAAGCGTGGAAGGAAGAGTGGAGAGTGCTGGCCTGGGTTCAGTCTGACCTGCCAGAAAATGCAACCTGTCATAGTACCAGAGCCTGGGGACATAGATGTCATCTCCAGCTCCGGATCTCTGGGAATCCTGGACCTTCTTGCGCTCCCTTAGATAAGTGCACCTCAGCCCACCAATTAGGATCTTCAAATAGATGTCTGCCGTGCAGTGGCGTCTCCAGCTTTCATATTTAGGGGGGGCACATGGGGGGACAGGGACAAAAATAGGGGGGCAATCTAAAATATATATAGATAGATATATCTATATATATTTTATCTATCCTGGGGCCCTTTACCCCTTTACTACGATTCCACAACGGCCCTTTCACATGTTCTGCAGTGAGCTCCCTTCCTACTGTATTGGGGGCCCCCAGGGTGACAGAGAACAAGAGATATATGTCACCAGCATACCAAGAAAATATAAGGGTCCAAAGCAGTGGGAGAACTATCAGGGTTGCAAAGGTTGTCTTGCCACCGGGCCCTGGTGTTCTGTCACTGTGGGGTTCCCCAGCCTCCTCTTGCTGTCCTGCCCCTGCTATTGACAGTGCTGGTCTGGCATTTCTTGGAATTTACAGGCTCGTTCTCCTGTCCTAAGGACAGGAGAAATCAGTCTGTTTTTTCAGTAACTGAGAGTCCTGGTGGAGTCCTTCCTGCAACTCGCTCTTCTCCCTGCCAATGAGGATGCAGGGGAAGGAGCAGATCGGGCGGCCGTGGTTGTGTGAGCGCTTGTATTATGCAGTGTCAGCGAACAGAGGGAGGAGGGAGGAATCACCTGCAGGACCTGACTGGGGACGTTCTCCCTCTCAATAGAGACTGTGTTACCCCAGCGGTGGCCCGAGTAAGATGCGGGCGGCACATCCGATATGAATACAAACAAAAAGAAATTGCCTTTTTGTAAAAAAAAAAATGTTGGGGGGGGTCAGGGCCCCCTCTGGCACCCCCCTAGGGTCGCCATTGCTGCCGTGGGGATCACCTGCTTCACAAATTGCAACACATTATCCAGCGCTGCCTTCCTCTTTGTTTGGTTCTTATATTCAGGGTGGTTTATCTGCCATAGTCTATTCCCCGCCCCTTCTCGTTCGTCGCAGTGGGGGAAGAGCACATGGCGGAGACACAGCAGGTGTCTGATAATTACACCGAGGAGAAGGAGGAGGAAAGCCCGGAGCCGGAAACGTCCCGATCCAGAAGGAGACGATATAAGGCATCAAATATGTCCTTTGGGGAGATGTTGGAGATGGTCGTCATAATGAAAAGGGCCGACTATGACGGGAAGTATGGACCTTACCCCAACCCCAATGTCAGAAAGGCCAAGATCATGGCGAAAGTGGTCAAGAGCCTGCACCGGAATTTCGGGGTACGGCGATCCAAGGATCAGCTCAGGAAGCGGTGGTCGGACCTCAAATTAAGAGAGCATGAGCAGTACAGAAAGATCCAGAGGGTGCTGCAAAAAAGTAAGTAGTTGTGCTGTGTTCCGATTCTTTTTATGTTTATTACGTTCGTGCTGCTCCATGTGCTTTTCTTAACTGTTATCCATTTCTAAATGTCAACTTTCATGTTCATGGGCACATTATTTCTTCGTATCAAACATTTTTCGTGTGGCCTAGAAAACACCATTGTTTTGGCCATATGCATTTGCCCACATTTTTTAGGGCCTACTTGTCTGAAAATAATTTGGTTGTGTAGATGGGTTTGTTACTAGAATGAAATGCAAACTAGATTCTGTGTAAGGAGAGGACACTTAGCAGCATTTTTCACATCTGGACGCTGGAGCACTAGTGTGGGACACAAGAACACCCTTTTTATTAGGGGGCCCACACAGGTGCTCCAGTGTATACTATAGGGGTGTCTCCATCTGTGAAGCTTGTACAAGACAGGTAAAGTATTCAAGCTTGAGAAAGGACAAGAAAAATGCTACATCTTGGAACTCTGCCAAAACAGACAATTGTACCCCACTTCCAAGCAATGTTTCATATTTATAGTTCTGCCGTCAAATATCTGTGTGCTAAGTATACCTATTTATTATTACATAGGGGATAAAAGACTCGGAGGACACTCCTCATCCGAGGAGACCAGAGACCCCCCACCTCTGGAAGAAGGGGAAATCCACCCAAGACAAGCAGAGCAGGAGGAGGAAGACGTGGTGGAAATTGGCACCACAACAGGTGAGTGTCTGCGACCACAGGCCAAGAGATGGATGCCGGCATATTTATAATACATGTTGTTTTTTGGTTTCTATCTTTGTAGGTGATCGTAATGTTGTGGCTCCAGATCCTTTCACCTCGGAAAGTGCACAGATCCTGATCGGGGAGATCATGGGGTGTAATAGGGACTTGGAAAACATCCAGAAAAACATCAATGATGTTCAGCAAAAAATGAAGAACATCATTGATGTTTTAGGGAGAGTTTAAAACCCCTCCAAATCCCTTTGGTTTTTGGTGTGCTAAAAATAATTGACATTTTTTTGATAAATTTTAGAAAAGCCAAATTTTGAAGAGGCACACAGTGTGTCAACATGTGCTATCTGCCATCACGGGAGATCAATGTAGGCGTTTTGGGGGTGCAACCCCTTTCTCAATAATAAAGTAGCTGTGAGGAAGGGGTTGCACCCCCAAAACACGTCCCTTGATACCCTGTGATGGCAGGTAGCACATGTTGACATTCGGAAAATTGTGTGCATCTTCAAAATTTGGCTTTTCCTGGGGTGACTTCACCCCATCTGAACGCAATACCAAACACAGTTTGTAAATACTCATGTCTGATATTGCCTTCAAGTTCTACCAAATGTGAACTTTGTAAGTTCAAGATTTGTGTCTTTCTTGCTGTTTTTAAACATGCCTGTTTTAGCTTAAATGGACAATTCTACTTTTTGTACCCCAAAAATTGTTATATAACAAACATGTTGGTTTGTTTAAAAAACCTTTTGTAAATGCACATGTGATTGTGCTGGTATTAAAAAGATTGATAATCAAGATTGTGTGTATTATTGTCTCAACGCTCCAACACTTTTGTGGTGCTCTAATTGGTGTTTTCTGTGACAATGGGTGTTATTTCCTGAGGGCAAATCCACTTTGCACTACAAGTGCAGTTTCAAGTGCACTTGTAGTGCAAAGTGTCTTTGCCTTTAGTAAATAACACCCAACAGTGCTTTGTAAGGTTACACAATCACGCCATTTTCAGGACTCACCACATTTCTGTCAGGGTCAGCTAAAACAAACACAAGCAGTAAATGTCACCAAAGATTTGAGTAGTTTTTTTTTTATTTGAAAAAGGTTTTATACATTGTCTGGCATATTGATAGCCCCCTACCCGCAAAGAATTCAAGGTATCTTAGCCGGACATCACGGGCACTCAGGGGGGGCAAGCCAGGACGGCCACTTTCAAGCGCCATCAGGGCTGTTTAATTTGGAATTGCAGCCTCAGGCCCAACTGAGCCAGCATAGTTGGCAGAATGTTGCCATAAAAAGTTTGTAGAACACAGCACGCCAGGATAATATGATTCAGTTTATACTCCGCCATATGTATGGGTGTAAGAAATAGGCGGAACCGGCTGGCCATGATTCCAAACGTGTTCTCCACCACTCTTCTGGCTCTGGCCAGCCGGTAATTAAAAACCCTCTGGTCCGGGGTGAGGGTCCTCATCGGGAATGGCCGCATAAGATGGTCCCCCAGCGCAAATGCTTCATCCGCAAAAAAGACGAATGAGATTCCTTCCACATTGTCTTCTGGTGGTGGCAAGTCCAAGCTGCCATTCTGGAGACCCCTATAGAACTCCGTCTGGGCGATGACTCCACCATCGGACATCCGGCCATTCTTCCCCACGTCCACATACAGGAACTCATAAGTAGCCGACACCACCGCCAACATCACAATACTATTGAACCCCTTATAATTATAATAGTACGACCCCGAGTTGGGTGGTGGGATGATGTGGACGTGTTTCCCATCAATTGCCCCTCCGCAGTTAGGAAAGTCCCACCGCTGGGCAAAGTGGGAGGCCACAGTCTGCCATTCCTGTGGCGTGGAAGGAAACTGTGGAGTCAAAACAAAAAAAAAATTAGTCATTTTGCACATAAACAGGGAAAGCATATTAGACACAAACTTTCTTTTCTTGGCAACATCAAGATAACATTTATTTGAGGGAGTTTTTAAAGACCAAAGTATAAGGTACACCTATCAGATTCCCCCCCCCTCTCATGGGCCATTTCAAACATTATAGGGGGGAGCTGTTGAGCAGGTAACCCTCTCCACTTCATTGAGAGATGAATGCCTAAATAATGTGTATTACGTTGAACAGCCCCTCCTTAGTTACACTATTGGCAGCCCACTGGACAGGTAAGAAGTGTCATAAGACAAAGATATAAATACACATTGTACACATTTTAGCACATTTGGACATTTTGCTATTACCTAGCAAGATAATAATAGGATACAAAAACTTTAAACAGTACCATTTGAAAGTATACAGGCAGGCCCTTGCACTACATGCTTTGGGGAATTCATCCATAAATCTGACCACAAAAGAGGTGGGTATAGTGTGTATGGGTTTGGCTAAGTTAGCAGATAGATGATTGAGGATAGATAGAGAATTGGTATCAGCTGACTTAGCAGTTGGGGGGAGGGAGGGTTAAAAATTATTTTGGGACCCCCCAAAAAAAGCCTCTGGAACTCTGCATAAATTTTAAGCACCAATCACATTTCAAAACATTTTAGGGGGTATTTAGGGTAAAGCACTACTATGGAGCTGATCAAATACATTGTTAAGTAACTACATGAGGTGAATATAGGGCCAGGAGACCATGCTGGGGAGGTAAATGAAGGAGAAAAAAAATAATTACATAAAAATCCAGCATGCATGAGGACAAAGGGGACATTCACAGCATATTACAATCATGGTAATTAGGGAATGAGGAAAGGAATACAATATATTATCAAACATTATATACAATAAAATGTGATGTTAAAGGATAAAAATCTTACCTTAATATACTCCTTCTGCAGGACCTGAATGATGGCAGAACAGGTCTCTGGGATAATGATACCCAGAGCCTGGGGGGAGATGCCTGTCGAGAACTTCAAGTCCTGCTGGCTTCTCCCCGTCGCCAAGTACCGCAGGGTGGCGACTAGCCTCTGCTCCAGAGTGATGGCTTGCCTCATGCAGGTATCCTGCCAATATAGGGGGTCAGCAAAGCCAACAAACGGTGAAATACGTGGTCCGTCATCCGGAGAAAGTTCCTGAAATCATCAGGATTATTCTCACGGATCTCACGGAGCAAAGGCATATGACAGAACTGGTCACGCTGGAGCAACCAATTCTTGGTCCATGAACTCCTCCCCACCCTGTTCATGGACTGGGCTTGTGTCAAGGTAAGGACCCCAACACCAAGCCCTCGCACACCACGAACTCTACTAGGAGTACGTATACGCAACATGGCTAGAAAACAGTCGGCTGCTCAGAACGAAGTAACAGAATGCACTGAAGAACAGCAAGGCCTGTGAAGAGCGACCTGAAAAACAGTAACGAACGAACAAGAACACAATGACAAAGTAACGCGTAGCTTGCTGCACGCACTGAAGAGCAGATACAAACCCACAAGCACAAACTGAACAGCAGAAAACTATCTGAAAACCACGAGTCTGAAAAAGCGTGAATCGTCTCTCACCAAACTTTTACTAACACGAGATTAGCAAAAGGAGCCCAAAGGGTGCCGCGCTTGGTTCTGAAATGGCCTTTTCTAGTCTCGTCGTACGTGGTGTATGTCACCGCGTTCTTGGCGAGCGGAAATTCCGACAACTTTGTGCGACTGTGTGTACGCAAAACAAGTTTGAGCCAACATCCGTCGGAAAAAATCCATGGATTTTGTTGTCGGAATGTCTGATCAATGTGCGATCGTGTGTACGGGGCATTAGTGTGAATGGACTCATATCAAACACTTTCCAGATTCATAGGGGTACGAGGCAGGGATGTCCTTTATCCCCTCTTCTGGTCTCCCTGGCCATAGAGCCGCTGGCAGCAAAAATTAGGAACCACAAAACCATTAAGGGAGTCTCGGTTGGGGAGCTAGAGGAACGTGTATCCTTATACGCGGATGATATGCTCCTGTACTTGGGAGGCTCGGATGAATCCTTGTCAGCAGCAGTCTCCATGATCCAGGAGTTTGGAGACTTTTCTGGTTTCAGAATTAATTGGACCAAATCGGTTCTCTTTCCTCTGGATCCGCAACGGAACTTAAACCTGCCCGCTCAGTGCCCTTTGGCAGTGGAGACACAATTTAAATACCTGGGGATACTGATTAAGTCCCCGGTGAGTTCCTTTGCTGAGACAAATCTAAGACCAATAATCAAAACATTCAATGAAAAGATACAAAAATGGAAAGATATACCACTTACACTAATGGGTAGAGCTAATCTATTTAAAATGATTTTTTTGTCCAACTTTCTTTAAGTTCTTTCTAATGCCCCAATTTATATCCCAAAAAAAACATTTAGATACATCAACTCCCTCCTAACCTCCTTCCTATGGGGCAACAAAGCAGCTAGGGTATCTCTGGAACTCTTATGCCCTGTACACACGGTCGGATATTGATCGGACATTCCGACAACAAAATCCATGGATTTTTTCCGACGGATGTTGGCTTGAACTTGTCTTGCATACACACGGTCACACAAAGTTGTCGGAAAATCCGATCGTTCTGAACGTGATGACGTAAAACACATACGTCGGGACTATAAACGGGGCAGTAGCCAATAGCTTTCGTTTCTTAATTTATTCTGAGCATGCATGGCACTTTGTGTGTCTGATTTGTGTACACACGATCGGAATTTCCAACAACGTATTTTATTGTAGGAAAATTTTATAGCATGCTCTCAAACTTTGTGTGTCAGAAATTCCTATGGAAAATGTGTGATGGAGCCTACACACGGTCGTAATTTCCGACAACAAGGTCCTATCACACATTTTGCATCGGAAAATCCTATCGTGTGTACAGGGCATTACAGTTGCCGGTAAGGAGAAGTGGCCTAGTGGTCCCTGACCTCCACCTGTACTATCTGGCTGCACAACTGGTACATGTACACTGGCGAATGTTCCCACAACTGAATAATGCTGCAATTGCGGTTGAAGCAGCGGTGGCGACATCATACGAAACACTACTAAATTTCTTCTTTAGAGGAGAAGTCCCCACAGCAGATGGTAGAAACATGCATAAAACTGCAAAAACACTTGGGATCTGCTTGAAACACAAAGATGATGGCCCCCTCCACTTATCACCAAATGCACCACTATGGTACAACCCATGCTTAAAGGAGTTTTTACACTTGGAGGATGGATACAGGTAGGCTAAATTTGGACTCACGTACCTTCACCAACCATTTGACAATAGTAACCTGAAATCATTCACACAAATAAAAAGAGAACTGAATATCCCAGATTCTTGGGCATTCCAGTTTGCTAGGCTGAAGCACGCTACCCATGCTCAATTTGGGCTGGGACCTGTCTCTCTTGAAAACCTAAATTGGAGAAACTCCTAGCTAATTCAAATCATACAAAACTGATCTCTACCTACTACAACACACTTATAGACAAAAAAATACCCAAAGAAAAAAGCTTAACCACTTGCTGCCCGCCCGCCGTCATATGACGGCGGGACGGTGCAGCTGTTGTTCTGGGCCGCCGTCATATGACGGCGCAGCCTTCCAGGCAGCCCAGGGGGCGCGCGCGCGCCCGCCGCATCGCTAGGGTCTCGGTGAGCGTGCCCGGCGGCCGCAATGTCCGCCGGGCACCCGCGATTGCCCGGTAACTGAGCAGGACCGTGGATTTGTGTGTGTAAACACACAGATCCACGTCCTGTCAGATGGGAGGAGACCGATGGTGTGTTCCTTGTACAGAGGAACACCGATCGGTCTCCTCCCCTTGTGAATCCCCTCCCCCCACAGTTAGAATCACTCCCTAGCAACACATTAACCCCTACAGCGCCCCCTCCTGGTTAACCCCTTCATTGCCAGTCACATTTATACAGTAATCAATACATTTTTATAGCACGGATCGCTGTATAAATGTGAATGGTCCCAAAAAATGTGTCAAAATTGTCCGATGTGTCCGCCGCAATATCGCAGTCATGATAAAAATCGCAGATCGCCGCCATTACTAGTAAAAAAAAATAAAATAATAAAAATGCTATAAATCTATCCCCTTATTTTGTAGACGCTATAACTTTTGCGCAAACCAATAAATATACGCTTATTGCGATATTTTTTACCAAAAATATGTAGAAGAATATGTATCGGCCTAAAATGAGGAAAAAATTTGTTTAAAAAAAAAAAAATTTGGATACTTATTATAGCAAAAAGTAAAAAATATTGTGTTTTTTCAAACTTGTCACTTTTGTTTTGTTTATAGCACAAGAAATAAAAAACGCAGGGGTGATCAAATACCACCAAAAGAAAGCTCTATTAGTGGGGAAAAAATGATAAAAATTTTATTTGGGTACAGTGTAGTATGACCGTGCAATTTTTATTCAAAGTGCGACAGCGCTGAAAGCTGAAAATTGGCTTGGGCAGGAAGGGGGTGAAAATTCCCTGTATGGAAGTAGTTAAGGATCGCTGGATAGCTATTATCCCAGATCTTACAGAGGAGCAGGGGGAAGAAGTACTGACCTCATACATGACCACAGTCCTCTCAGCAAGAGACAAATTGATACAACTAAGACATTTACACCAAATGTACTATACTCCGATGAGGTTATATAAAATGGGGAGAAGGGAAAGCCCCATATGTCATAAATGCCTAGCACAAGTCTGCAGCAAGTTCTGGTTCAGTTATGTTGTGCAATAGTCCTCCCACCACAGGGGTCACTGTGGCTGAATTTTCATGCTGTAGACTTGCAGAGCTCTTGCTGTAGCCTGACCACTACAACGTTGCCCTTGCTAGAGACTTGCCACACAAATTTTCTACAAATTGGAAAAGTGTCAACTAGAACTATTGCTTCAAGTGCGTTGCAAGTGTACAACATGCCAATGAAAATGTGCAGCAAGTTAACAAGACTTACAATTCAAAACTGCCACAAATTTGTGCCAAGTTATCATTGCTATTGGGGAGGATATTTAGCCCTTAGAAATAAAAAGTAAACCAAAGGAATAAGCAGAGGAGAAGCTGCAAAGCATGCAGGGGAACCAGGAAGTTGTGGAAAGAGACAGCCAGCTGACAGGCAGCACCCACAACATGAAGGGAAATTTTCTTACATAAGCTTATATTGGATTGGCAAAAATAACTATTGTTTGTACTGGTAATACTATGCTAATGTTATAAAATGAAAGTGTATGCTGAGACTATAGAAGGTTGAAGGTGTGGAGGTACACCTTGAAGGTGTAATGCCGCGTACACACGGTCGGACTTTTCAGCTACAAAAGTCGGACAGCCTGTCCGACATACTTCCGGCGTACTTTCGGCGGACTTGCGGCAGACTTTCTAACGAACGGACTTGCCTACACACGACCACACAAAAGTTCGACAGCATAGTACGCGGTGACGTACACCAAGTCCGGCGAGACTATAAAACGGAAGTTCAATAGCCCGTACGACACCCTTTGGGCTCCTTCTGCTAATCTCGTGTTTATATCGTGTTAGTAGAAGTTTAGTGAGAGACGATTCGCGCTTGTGAGACTCGTATTTTTCAGTTCGTTTTAACTGTTGTTCAGTCTGTGCTTGTGAGGTTTGTATCTGCTTTTCAGTGCGTTTGGTCAGTTGGCATTGAGAAATCTTTGTTTTATTGTCCGCTCGTTCCTGATTTTCAGGTCGCTCTTCACAGGCCTTGCTGTTCTTCAGTGCGTTCTGTTTAGTGCGTTCTGACCAGCCGACCGTTTTGTAACCATGTTACCTGTACGTACTCGTCGTCGAGCTCGTGCATTGTATGTGTTTGGTGCTGTAGTTTATTCTTCAGACCAAGACCAGTCCATGAACAGGGCGAGGAGGAGTTCATGGACCAAGAATTGGTTGCTCCAGCGTGACCAGTTCTGTCACATGCCATTGCTCCGTGAGATCCGTGAGAATAATCCTGAGGATTTCAGGAACTTTCTCCGGATGACGGACCCCGTTTTTGACCGTTTGGTGGCTTTGCTGACCCCCTATATCAGCAGGCAGGATACCTGCATGAGGCAAGCCATCACTCCGAAGCAGAGGCTAGTTGCCACGTTGCGGTACTTGGCGACAGGGAGAAGCCTGCAGGACCTCAAGTTCTCGACAGGCATCTCCCCCCAGGCTCTGGGGATCATTATCCCAGAGACCTGTTCTGCCATCATACAGGTCCTGCAGAAGGACTATATTAAGGTAAGATATTTTTCTTTGATTAGCATCACATGTTCTTTTATGTAATCTTTGATAATGTAATGTATTTCTTGCTTCAAACACTACTTACCATCATTGCAATATAGTGTGAATGTCCCCTTTTTATCCTCACACATGCTGCATTTTTTTCCTGTTCTTTTTTGTCATGCATGTATATTTTCCTTCAATAACCTCCCCAACATGCAATGATGGGAACATATCCACCTAGTCTACTCATTTTGAATGTATTTTGTTTGAGTGTATTTAGTGTGCTGCTAATTAGCAATTAGCTTGATTTCCCAAACCCCCACCCCCCACCTAAACTCACTCCAAATAGTGTGCTGCTAATTAGCAATTAGCTTGATTTCCCAAACCCCCACCCCCCACCTAAACTCACTCCAAATAGTGTGCTGCTAATTAGCAATTAGCTTGATTTCCCAAACCCCCACCCCCCACCTAAACTCACTCCAAATAGTGTGCTGCTAATTAGCAATTAGCTTGATTCCCCCCCCCCCCCCCCCCCACCCTCGTAAAAATTGGCTTGAATGTTCTGTGTTGTTGATTTGTATAAAGCAAATATATGTTGCACTTTGCAAAATGCATGTGCACTCTACAAGTGCATTTGTTCCAGTGCTTTAGTAAATGAGCAGAAGCTCTGCTGATTTCCATCATCAAATCATATGCAAGCCACAAAGTGTTTTCATTAATTGCCCTTGCATGTGATTGTGTACTCCTTGCAACATGACTGCCTTTTTACCTTCCCTCATTTACTGTAAGCTGGTTAGCAACTGCACTTGCAGAGTGCGACAACTGCAGTCTTGTAGCCTTTTTAGTCCCTAAATTCCTGCGTGTCCTAAAAGTAATCTTTTTTATGGTTTTCACAACCCCCTAAAATGTAATCAATGTTCCATCAGAGGGGGTGAGCAATCTGATAAGTGTGCCTTTCCATATTAGATATTACAGAAGATTTAAATTATTTAATGTTATACTGATGCTGGGGAATAATGTTTTTAATTGTATAATTTTCTTGCAATGTTACCTTCCAAATTAATGATTTTGGTTTTCTTGTTTGATTCCCCAGTTTCCTTCAACGCCACAGGAATGGCAGACTGTGGCATCCCATTTTGCCAGCCGTTGGGACTTTCCCAATTGTGGAGGGGCTATAGATGGGAAACATGTCCACATCGTGCCACCACCCCATTCGGGGTCATATTATTTTAATTATAAGGGGTTCCACAGTATTGTTTTAATGGCGGTGGTGTCGGCACACTATGAATTTTTATATGTGGACGTGGGGAAGAATGGCCGGATGTCGGATGGAGGAGTATTTGCCCAGACGGAGTTCTGCCAGCGTCTCCAGAGTGGTGGCCTGGGATTGCCACCTGATGCGGATAACGTGGAAGGACTCCCCTTTGTCTTCATTGCCGATGAAGCCTTCGCTCTGAGCAAGCACCTCATGAGGCCATTCCCCCAAAGAACCCTCACCCCGGAGAGGAGGGTTTTTAATTACCGGCTGGCCAGAGCTAGAAGAGTGGTTGAGAATGCGTTTGGGATTCTGGCCAGCCGGTTCCGCCTGTTTCAAACATCGATTAATCTGGCGGAATACAAACTTAATTTTATAATTTTATCCTGCTGCATTCTGCACAACTTTTTACAAAAACATTCGCAAAATTATATCGGAACAGTTGGGCCTGAGGCCGTACTTCTAGATGACCACCTTACGGGCCTGGATACTGTCCGTACTGGCTTGGCCCCCCAAAGTGCCCGTCAAGTTAGACAGCAATATGTGAATTATTTTATG
Source organism: Lithobates septentrionalis (assembly GCA_037952835.1). Taxonomy (NCBI): domain Eukaryota; kingdom Metazoa; phylum Chordata; class Amphibia; order Anura; family Ranidae; genus Lithobates; species Lithobates septentrionalis. The sequence goes on from JBBDGP010000496.1 coordinate 6,024,624, forward strand.
GGTAGGGGGGCCATTGCAATGGGCCAGGATATTTAATTTTTTTAAATAAAAAAAATTTGGATGAAATCTTGAATTAGATTTATTGCTTGCCTTTCTTTTGGGCTTTCTCCTAAGGTTATGGTCGATCAGTTGTAGTGCCAACTGTATTTTCCTTTTTAAATGTCTAAATAAGCTCCATTGCCACTGTAAACAACTTGTTGACAATTATAACCAAACTGATACTGAGCATAGAAATAACAAACCACACATTTCTTGAATTCCTATAAGGAGATTTTTTTATTAATCGTTGTTATGCATTCAGTTATGCATTTATTATAAAATGTTCCTAGCCAAAAATATAATATCTTAATAATTATGAAAAATATAATTATATATGAAGATTTGTACATAATCCCTAAAAAAATTTTTGGGGCTTTTTTAAAATCCTTTTTATTTTTTTTTGAAATTTTTTAAAAATCTTTTGATTTTTTTTTATTTTTTTAATAAATTTTTTTATTTTTATTTGTGTTTTTATTAAAATCAATTTTTAAATTTTTTTTTTTTTTTTTTTAATCAATTTTTTTAATTTTTTTTTTTTTTTTTTTTAAATCAATTTTTTTTTTTTTTTGTTAAAATCAAGTTTTTTTTTTTTTTTTTTTTTAATGTAGTTTCTATAAACAGCCCTCCTTTTTTAAATTTTGTTAAACAGCCATATACGTAATGCAAAAATAATAAAGAGAAGGCCCAGAATGGGGTCAGCAAAACAGGAAATGAAGGACATGATGGATGTTTTGGGGTTTCAAAAAGGGAATTTAGATTCGACCCAAAACATCAATCATGTCCTTCATTTCCTGCTGCATACAATCCAGCCGATTCCGCATTTGATCGATCTCCCCATTCCAGGCCATTATTTGACCAATTAGCCGTTGGGCACTGTCTGAGGTGAAATATTCAGTTCTTGTACCTAAAGTGGAATGAAAACAAATAATGTGTTTAGAAATATGCACACATACATAGTTTACCTTACCATAATAAAGCTGTTGTCTCAGACACTGACCTGCTGGGGTGCCCATGTCGCATAATTCCTCCACATCCTCGGGGGTGGGGCTGTTGCTTGACTCAAGCACAACCAGATCACCTAAAATAGAGTAGAATAATTACATAAAAGAAAAGGCAGCCATGCATAGATTTCCGGAAGCTGGTGTGTCAGACACTCACCTGGTGGGGTGCCCATGTCGCCCACCTCTCCTTCATCCACATCCTCAGTGGGGCTTGGGCTGATTTCCCAAGTATGTTGTTTGGCTTGGGGTGGACTGTGTTCTTGTTGGCTGAGTGATTTTTCCCCTATGTGAAACAAAAAATTAATCTACTTAGCACACAGATATTTTAGTACATAGTAATTTTCCTACCTTTGTAGTGAAGTGGTGTACAAATGTTCTGTTTGTGTAGAGTTCCTATTTTACCTCAATATTAAAAATGAAAAATACATATCGGATAGATAGATATCAATATCTCGAAATATAGTTAATAATCTTTTAATCTCTCTCTCTCTCTCTATATCTGTAGCAAAATATAAATATCTAAATAAATGTTAAAAAAAAAAAAAACATAACTTAAATTATTCCAAAATAATGTTTTACATTTCTATATCTATCTATATCGATCTATCTATCTACCTATATCTATCTCTCTCTCTCTCTCTATATATATATATATATATATATATATACATATATATATATATATATATATATATACATATATATATATATATATATATATATATATATATATATACATATATATATATATATATATATACATATATATATACATATATATACATATATATATATATACATACACATATATACATATATAGATATGTAACGATGCTTATTAAAAAGATCGTTTGAAACGACGAAACAAAAATCGTATAGGAATGAAAAGCACATGGAGCAGTATACAAGGTAATAAACACAAGAGAAAAACACGACAAGTACTTACTTTTTTTAAGCACTTTACGGATCCGTCTGTACTGATCCGGCTCCCTGAGCTTGAGGTCAGACCATCTTTTTCGAATTTGATCCTTGGAGCGCTGGACCCCAAAAGAAGCCTGTAAAGTGTCCACCACCTTCGCCATTATTTTGGCCTTGCGCAAATTTGGCCGGGCGTACGGCCCATACTTCCCATCATAGTCCTTTTTTCGAAGAATGGCCACCATCTCCACCATCTCTTCAAAACTCATATTGGAGGCCTTAAATCTAGGCTTCACAGATCTTGTTGACGTTCCAGCCTCCGGGCTTTTTTCGCTACCTGAGGTAGTTAACATGTCATGTGTCTCCGCCATTATTCACCCCACTACGCGCCGTAATTAAAAATGGGCGGAGAACATGAGTTAAAATCGAACGTCAGGGGCGGGCGACGCAGGCGGAGTTTCACACATGCGTAGTGTATAAAGAGGGTCCTTGTGCACGTGTCGTACGTACGTTCTGTGCGTCGAATTAGGGGGCGGAGAACATGAGTTAAAATCGAACGTCAGGGGCGGGCGACGCAGGCGGAGTTTCACACATGCGTAGTGTATAAAGAGGGGCCTTGTGCACGTGTCGTACGTACGTTCTGTGCGTCGAATTAGGGGGCGGAGAACATGAGTTAAAATCGAACGTCAGGGGCGGGCGACGCAGGCGGAGTTTCACACATGCGTAGTGTATAAAGAGGGGCCTTGTGCACGTGTCGTACGTACGTTCTGTGCGTCGAATTAGGGCGCGGAGAACATGAGTTAAAATCGAACGTCAGGGGCGGCGACGCAGGCGGAGTTTCACACATGCGTAGTGTATAAAGAGGGGCCTTGTGCACGTGTCGTACGTACGTTCTGTGCGTAGGTGATAGTGGACCGGGACGTTACTTAACGAAGGTAATTTAAAATGTTATTTTTTTTTTTTTGGTTTTTTTATGGTCATGACTTTGTAGCAAGCGGCCTATATGGCTTGATAGATTGATGAGGCCTACATAGGGAGAAGATGATGAGGGGTTAGCAGAAACCTAATAAGTGTTTTTTGTCTTGTGACTTTATCTTTTCCAGATATAATGGATCCCCTATTTAAGGATCCAGAGTTCCTTACAGCTTTCATTACGAAATATCGAGAGATGAGGAATTTGTGGGAGGTAAAACACCCTCAGTATTATGCTAAGCATGTGAGGAAGTCAACGCTGGAGAGACTTCTGTCCTTTGTCCAGGCGACCATCCCGGACGCAACAATGGAGACATTGCTCAAGAAAATTGGGGTCTTGAGGAATATGTATAAGAGGGAGCATAGGAAGATCCAGGAATCAATGAGATCAGGAGCATCAGCAGATGATGTTTATGTACCCAGGCTGTGGTACTACAATCAACTACGTTTTCTTGATGACCAGACTGAAGCCAGGGCATCACTTTCAACCCTTCCCTCCACCCTTCCCTCCACCCTTCCCTCCACCCCAGCAGAGGCTGATGAGGAGCAAGCTGGGTCTTCCATCCTGGATGAACCGGATATGACCATCTGGAGTCAGGTAAATTAGTTTAAACAATATTTACTGTACTAATATTAATGAGGTTAACTGGATGTTAGAATTTTCTCCCAGATTTTTGCACTCAAAATTCTGTAGACATATCAATTGACAGGAGTAGCTAAATATGTTTGGCACCTGCTAGAAAAAATTAGGGTGTCTGATTAGACTCTTTTATTAAAGAGATGTATTCACATTAAATTTGCTAGTCATGAGAAGCAAATTGTGTGTCATTGATGAACCCCAAAAAATATACTAAAACTATGTCCTTTTTTTATACACAGGATGAGTCCATCCAGGAGGAATGTGTGGAAAGTGGCAGGCAGGAGGAGACCGGGCCCATGGACAGCCTGGAGGAGGCCGGATTCCCCATCATCCTGGAGGAGGCTGGGCCCAGTGTCAGGCAGGAGGTGGCTGGTCCCAGTGAGGTGGCTGGGCCAAGTGAGGTGGCTGGTCCCAGTGAGGTGGCTGGGCCCAGTAGGAGCATGACCCAATCACAAGTGCCTCCCCTCCACCTTCCCAAAAAAAGGGCCAGGAAGGGGGCCGTCACACAGGAGGCATCCCTGCGCCTCATGCAAGAGGCCACACGTTTCTTGAGGAGCCCCCCCGAAGCAGAAGAGGCCTATGGCTGCTACTTAGCCAGCAGGCTTCTTCAAATGGACTGGGAGCAGCGTCTCATTTGCGAGCGCCTATTTGGGGAAACTATCCAGAAGGGGCTGCAGGGCACGCTAACCCGAAACACACAACTACATGAGGCAGCCCCCCCTCCTCCTCCTCCTCCTCCTCCTCCTCCTCCTGCCACAACTGAAACACCACAGCCACAGCCTCCAAAGAAGGCTACAGGGAAGGCTGCAGGGAAGGGTGCAGGGCAGCGTGGAGGGAAGGTTGCAGGGAAGAGAAGAAAGTGATGACCTGGGTTCAGTCTGGTCTGACAGAAGACGCAGGCTGTTGTAGTACCACAGTCTGGGGACATCTATATCATCTGCTGGTGCTGTTGATCTCTGGGATTCTTGGACCAGATTGTGCTCCCTCTTATATGGACTCCTCAAGATCCCAATTTTCTGGTACACAGACTTTTTCCAGCGTTGACTTCCTCTTTATTTTATTTTGACCATGAATAAATGGATCTTTTTTTGAGTTTAGCAAAAGACTTTATGTGTTTTCTTTTAAATCATTGATTTTACACACAATGTTAAATTATCAAGGGACAACAATCTCATTGAGTTTGCAAAAACACACCAAAAATACATTACTAATGTTAATAATGTTCGAGTGGTAAGTCTGGGAAAGAACAAAAATATACATAACCAAAAACGGTGCTTTGGGTTAACTTTATCTTAAAAATAAAAAATAATCACTAGAAAAAAAAAAAAATTATAATGGGTTCTTTGTGTTAACTTTACAAACCTAAAAAATCTAAAAAAAAATTAAAAAAAAAAATACAAATGGGTTATTTGTGGTAACTTTACAAACACCAAAAAATGAAAATTAAAAATCTAGAGATAAACATATAAAAAAGTTCAACACCAATCATAAAATAAATATCTGGATAAAAATTCCAAGAAAATATGATTCCACACAAAAAAAACAAAAAAAAAAAAAAAAGGTAAAAAGTATTATATTAGTATGGAAACATTGTTTTTAAAAAGCATACTATATCATTCATGAGATCAAAGAGAAAAAGAATCCAGAAATCAGTTTGGGAGAACTCTGAATATGAACAGCAAAACACCTTCGTTCTTTATAGCATTCGTAATGAAGAAATAAAATGCGCTGCATTCAACGATCACAGATTTTGCAGCGTGATGAATGTGCTACCTACAATACGAACACTAGTTTTACTAGACCGAGTGCTTCCGTTTAGTTTTTGCTTATGAGCATGCGTCGTTTTTTTGTCCGTCGGACTAGCATACAGACGAGCGGACTTCGGGGTCCGTCGTAGTTACGAAGTAAAGATTTGAAGCATGTTTCAAATCTAAAGTACGTCGGATTTGAGGCTAAAAAAGTACGTTGAAAGTCCGGAGAAGCCCACACACGATCGGATTACCAGCCAGCTTTAGTCCGTCAGCGTCCGTTGGACTTTTGTAGACGAAAAGTACGACCGTGTGTACGCGGCATTAGGTGTGGAGTACTGAGTCTAATGGGCAGCATGCTACAGAATGCAGCAGTGTATATGCTCTGGTGTACTGATTGTAATGCAATGTGTAATGGAAAGCCTTGGGTATCGAAGGGTAAATGGTACTATGTGTTGAATGTACTGGGGTGCATATTGCTGAGTGTAGGAAAGTCATGCTGTGGATTGTGCGTTATGAGATGCATGGCGCAGAGTGCTTTGTGCAACAGGATGCTTGGTAGCGTCAAGGGTGTTATGGCAAATAATAGGGATGCACCGGTATCATTGTCGATATTGAGTATTTACTGAGTGCTCATATTCGTGAAATTGCTCCCGTTACCGAAACCGATACTTTACAGTGCGATTTGCGTCAATAAAAAATGAATGGGCACAATTTGCACTGCAAGGGATCTCATGCAATTTGAACAGGAATGCAATGTGATTCTTTCCACTGCACCTGTGTGTGTGTGTATAGAAAGGGAAAAGCACCATCTAGTGGGCAGATTATTAAAAATGTTATAACTCACATTAAAGTGATTGTAAAGTCTCCTTTTTTTTTTTAGTTAAATAACAAACATGTTATAGTTACTTGCTTTGTTTGCACAGAGCAGCCCAGATCCTCCTCTTCTCAGGTTCCTCTTTGGTGTTCCTGGCCCCTCCCTCCTGTTGAGTGCCCCCACAGCAAGCGGCTTACTATGGGGGCACTTGAGCCAAGCCGCAGCTCCCTGTGTCCATTCAAACACAGAGCCGTGGCCTGGGCCGCCCCCCTTTCTCTCCTTATTGGCCAACTGGCTTTGATTAACAGCAGCAAGAGCCAATAGCACCGCACTGCTGTCTCAGCCAATGAGGAGGGGAGTCCCGGGCAGCCGAGACACTCCTGCAACATCGCTGGATCTAGATGGGGCTCAGGTAGGTATTAGGGGGTGCTAGGGGCGCTGCTGCACACAGAAGGTTTTATATCTTAATGCATTAAGATAAAAAACCTTCTGCCTTTACAACCACTTTAAAGAGAAGGTCCGGTTAAAAAAAAAAATTAAAAGTCAGCAGCTACAAACACTGTAGCTGCTGACTTTTAATAAGCACACTTACCTGTCCAGGGTGCCCGCGATGTCAGCCGTCCGAGGCCGATTCGTCCATCAGATCGGGTCCCGGCGCCGCCATTCGAAGTAAGGGAAACAGGCAGTGGAGCCTTGCGGCTTCACTGCCTGTTTCCTACTGCGCATGCACGATTCGCGCGGCGCTTTGTGAATGGCCGGCTGTGTTCTGGGACACACACAGTTCCCAGAACACACTGTGCCACCTTCCCCAGAAGACAACGTAAGTAAAATCATTTTTTTCACATTTTTAGGAGCATATTAATGCAATTTTCCTTTTTAGGGTGGACCTACGCTTTAAGTACATATCTGATTAAATGCAAAATCTGCATAGGTGTCCCGGTCCTGCCAATGATAGAAAATCATGAGATGTATAGCCCTCAAGATGACATCACTTCCGCCCTATACCCACGAGGTCCCGGACCTTCTCCTCCAGCCCTGTTAGCACCTCCAGAGACCGTGAATTTCTATCATCTGCGGGACCAGGACACCTACACAGATTTTGCATTTGACCAGATATGTGCTTAATGTGAGTTCTAAAATGTTTAGTAATTTACCCTTTCTATACACACACACAGGAGCGGTGGGTGAAATAGAATGGAATTTGGATAGGAATCACACCACATTTCTGTTAAAATCACATGCGATTCTTTGCAGTGCGATTTATGCCCAATTATTTTGTATTGACGCAAATTATACCACAAAGTATCGGTACTCGGTACAGGTGTTCCCCGGGTTACAAACATCCGACTTACAAATGGCGGGAGACAAAAGGAAGTGAGAGGAAATCTACCCCTACGAAGGGAAATTCACTCCTGTAAGAGTTATCATGGGAAAAAGGTGTCTCCACTGAAGCTTTATCACCAAACCATGTTTCCACAACACCCCAAAATTTTCAAAATCCAATTGTCACAGGGACAGAAAGTGAGGTAACATCTTCTGAACAGGGACACAGACAGCAAAACAAACAGTGTGTTTGTTTTCCCTTGGGTATCCAAAAAACGTAAGAATTATTTTTTTGGCTGGAGCTACACTTAAAAAATTTACCTGTTCTGACTTACAAACAGATCCGACTTAAGAACAAACCTACAGACCCCATCTTGTTTGTAACCCTGGGACTGTCTATATTGGTGAGCACTTGACCGAAAGTATCACTACTCATACTCACCGATAAAAAAATGGTATCGGTGCAACCCTAGGAGAATGCTATTTGTGTAATGAAGGTGTATTCTGTGGTATACTAAAATTAATGAGGTGAATGGTGTGCTGTTCTGCCTGTATTTGGGGTGCATGGAGGGGTATGCTACATGTGTTTTGGGGTACAATATGAGGTGTGCTGCCTGGTTTCCCCTCTGCCTGTCTGGCCAACATCTCTCCAGGACACGAATTCCCACAGAAACCGTTCATTATCCTATAGAAAGCCTTCCCAGTAGAGGGGAGGCTGTAGTGAGTGGGGGTGGGGGAGGGGAGAGTCTTAAAAATAATTAATTGGTACATAAACAATGATCCATAGGTCTGTCTCCTGACAGTTGTGTCAATCGAGGTTGTACATTACAAGCCCCTCTGTCTTTCCTGTGTAGCACCCTCCTAGATAGGTTGTTAGGTAAATTTTGTTTTTGGCTCCTCTGTAGTCAGTAGAGCCCTTATAATTGCTTTGGTTTGTTCTGTTTTTTACAGGCTGCAGGTTTGATCGCTCTTCCCTGCTCTCTAGAAAACTGTGAGTTGTTCTGAAATATAGGTCTGGAGCAAGGCAAATGGGCAGCATAATTATTAATACTGTTTCAGTCAATCCCTGCGAGAGATGGCCCAGATGGTGGCTGGAAAGGTGTATAAATAGTCTGAATTGCAGAACAGCATCGTCTTCCTGCCCAGGGATTTCACCTATTCAGGTGGGGGGTGGCTACCTCAACCTCAAGCCACTGTTCATCAAGATCCTAGCTAGGAATAGCTGGGGGGGGGGGGGGCTGTAGTTGGAGTTACCCTGATCTCTGGCCAAGAATCCTGTCAGAGGAGTTGCTGTATAGTGTTAAGTGGAGTTTTAACCTCTCCCGGAATATCTTCTGCTGGTATTAGAAGGAGCATCCAGTTACCCAAAGGACATAGTGAGTATTGATCTGACTTGGGTTTCTCTCTTTTGTGACTGTGCACTATTAGGAGTGCTGGGCCACATAGGTCTTCTCTTTAGAGGTACATACCAACCAGTTCCGTCTAGTTTGTGAAAGACTTTTTGCTAAGCCTGGGCTAAGTAGTTTCTCTATGAGAGATTCATACTATCAACCTCTTCAGTGGCATCATGGGAGAATTGTTCTTCAACCTGGAAATCAAGCAGTTCCTCTCCTGAGGGGTACATACCTTTAGCCTCTACTATTCTCTCATAAAAAAATTTTGTTCTGAGTTTGGAAGAAGATATCTGTTCCTGGAGTACCGTTATAGTAAGCGTGTCCTCCCATTTGTACATAGTTCTGGAGTATCCCATGCAATTCCCTATCCCTATCCAAGTTACCCCAAAAATAAAACAAAACAAAAAAGAAAAAAAGATACCCCTATACTGTTCATTGGGCCAATTGAGGTCACTGTTGCTGTGTGCCTGGCTGCCTCTGCACTAAATGGGAAAGTACCTGGGCAATATTCCAGCGGCTTCTTCGGGGATGAGCACTCCACCTGTGACATTCAAGTGTTTCTGCTCTATACATGTATCAGTGGCCAGTGAGCTTGACCAGATAAAAGTAAGGGAATTGCTGCTGACTTTTGAACACATAGGAAATTGGCGCATCAGTTACATCAGCTGCATGTTTTAGGAAAAGGAAAAGATCATGAAAACAGCTGATATATATTAATAGTATATTATAAGGCCCCTCTATTGGGAAATTGAGTGAAAACTGACTGCCTGGCCGTTTTCATCCGATCATACCCGGTCCGCCAGACAGATGGAGAACAGGACCACCATCCGTCTGGATTTTTCAGACAGGATGGGATCAGATATCGGCGGATTTCAACCACTCCATAGGGGAGAATGCAAGATCTGATCAGGTTCACCTAAAAAACTGACAGGCGGACCTGATCGAACAGCCCATTTGAAAGGGCCCTAAAGGTGTGGACATGCTTGGGGGACTGGGAAAATTCATTTATATATTGTTAGTCTTACTCTAAATCTCTGGTTTAAAAAAAAGAGATCCTAAACATTAATGGATATATTTTTTCATTATAGAGGCAATCAGCTTTATACTTCCTGTGACTTTAGAGGTCTTGATTCCGCTCTTTGCCATCTTCGTAATCTTCGCAATCTTCCTGTACAGAAGAAGACGCCTTTATTTTTTTGCTGGCACCCAACAAAATGAAGGTAGGTAATAAAAGGTAAATGGACAACTCTGGATCATTAGTGTATGTTTACTGGGCACTTTATTGCACCCATCACAGATTTGTACCTGAGCTTCTTGAAAAGTTAAAGCGGTATTAAACCCAAAAACAAAAAATTCAATATATTGCAGAATACTACATGCTATGCATACTAGCTCATTATGCCTTTGTCTTGCAGTTTTTTTTTGTCCTAGGGTTTACAACCACTTTAAGGCTGGGTTCACACCTAATACGGATGCGGCTCACGGCAGGGGTCTGGTGCGTCTCTGTTCTCCATTTCAGGGACGAATCAGGCCCAAATTTTTGCCTGAATTCGGACCTGAAACTGAGCCAAAGGCACACAGGACCCTTGTGCAATGCGTTCTGCAGCCGCCCCGGAGGTGTGTGAACCGGCTCCATTGAGTGCCGGTCACACTCTCCTGTCATGCAGATTAAATGCGGGGAAACTCGTAACCAATTCGCTTAAGTGCGAACCCAGCTTTAATGAGAAACCAAGAATTTAGATTATGATTTTAATAAACATATCAATTGTATGTGCTATTTATATTGGCACATCACCTTTATCTGTAGACAATATTTTAATCAAGATCTAATGTTTGCATTCTCAAATATGTTGAAAAGGTCAAACATTTTCCATGGGTTGTACTTACTTTTTCTAATGACTGTATATGTTTGCAGTGTTTTTATCTTCCCACTATTGTCTGCACATCCTAAAAGGAGGGCTTGCATTATAATGCCCCGTACACACGGTCGGACTTTTTTCGGACATTCCGACAACAAAATCCTAGGATTTTTTCCGACGGATGTTGGCTCAAACTTGTCTTGCCACACGGTCACACAAAGCTGTCGGAAAATCTGATCGTTCTGAACACGGTGACGTAAAACACGTACGTCGGGACTATAAACGGGGCAGTGGCCAATAGCTTTCATCTCTTTATTTATTCTGAGCATGCGTGGCACTTTGTCCGTCGGATTTGTGTACACACGATTGGAATTTCCGACAACGGATCTTGTTGTCGGAAAATTTTATCTCCTGCTCTCCAACTTTGTGTGTCGGAAAATCCGATGGAAAATGTCCGATGGAGCCCACACACGGTCGGAATTTCCGACAACACGCTCCGATCGGACATTTTCCATCGGAAAATCCGACCGTGTGTACGGGGCATTAGTCAATTAGGGGCGTATTGCATTGGATGTTGTTGTCAATCAAATAGATTTTCAGGCACTGGAGACTGGATCGGGAGGGGTTTCAGGCAGCTTAGGGAGAACACCTCTAAGGCCTCATTCACATGGGCACTCCTGTGTTTACTTTTCTAAGCACAGGAAAATTGATCTGGGAAATATAAATTACTTTTTAATGCTTCCTAAATCAGTTTTTCCTTGGTTTAGATTTTTTGTTTTAAAGCAGGTTTTGGCACATTTAGAGCTTCTAATCAGATCCTAGGCACACAGAATTCTATTTTCTCTAACTGCAGCTAAACTGTGTGCACCAAAACATAGGTAAATGCTCTGAGTGAATGGCACCATTGAGAAATCATTACATGCATTTATGTGCATTTGTTTTTTAAACACATACAAAATGTAGCAGAGTGATGATGTTCTTCCATGATCTACTGAGCATGGAAGTATTACCATGAAGCTGCAACAGGAAAAAGTAACACTTTCCTGGCTATACAGTTCATCAGTGATATGTGAATCACAAAAATATCTGGACAAAACTACAAACAATTTGGCATGTAAAGCAATTCATATGTGTATTCTAACTGTAAAAGGTTTGATTTCCCAAGGCAAAATAGAGAAACTGAATTTCCCAATGAGGACACAGACAGCTATAAAAAACAGAGGTTTTCACATGTCCATACTTTAAACCTAAAGAAAAAAAAGATTATTGGCTTTAGATACCCAATAATTCATAAACTGATATTAAAGACTATTAAAAAGAAAAATAAATAAATAATTATGTTATACTTACCTGCTATGTGCAACGATATTGCACCAATAGGTTACTTTACTCCTCCTCTGAAAGTGACCCTCTAGTGCTGTCTGCTCCTCCCTCTCTTGGGTGCCACCTGTAACAAGCCTGGCTCCAAAGAGGCACCTGTGTGTGTGTGTGCCGGACTGTGTATGTCCACAGACACACACAGCACTAGTAAGCCACGCCCCCTATCCCTCTTCACAGAAGTTTGACTGACAGCAGCAGGAGTCTTTGACCCCACTGCCCCTGGTGTCTCCTGTGAAAGCAAGAAGTAGAGGAGCGGTGCTGATACCAGGACAGTGCTGGAGCCATGACATGGAGCCAGGTAAGTATTTATGTACAGAGAGGGCTAGGACAGATAGTGGGGTGTTTTTTTTTTTTTTTTTTACTATAATAAAAACAATGTATTATGGGGAAAAAACATTTAGACTTTAATACTACTTTAATTCTTACGGACCAATTAGTCTAAACCGATTTCTATCTAAGCCATTTTATGTCTGTGCCAAAGAAGGGAGCATGTTAACCAAAAAAATCGAATGATAGTCTGCTTTTTCCTCGCATTGAACAAACATTTTATAGAGTGACTATAGTAAAAAAAAAAATTCTCTTTTAAGTAGAAGAGGAAATAAAAAGTGACTTTATTTTTAGAAGCTCAACCGTTTCTGGATCCACCTCCTGAATATGAGACAGTCTCCGAAAATTCCTACATTGTGATTGACAAGTAGATTCTTATGACCGGCAAAAATGTGAGTAGAAAAAAATATATGTAGGGAAAGGAAGACACCTGGGTCTGTTGAGGAAAGCCATTCAGGCAACACTGATCAATTCTGCCTAAATAGTGAACCTTTTCTTTGTGCGATGAAGATGAATAGTACATGGCTTGGTTATCTCATGGTCTGAATTCATAATGACTCAATGTAGTTATTTTAATTTAGGTCTTTTAATTTTAGAGTACAGATCATTTACTTTAGAACAAAAAGGAAGTCATAATGAAATAGTTATAGTACCTAAAAAACTACCCCAAAAGGGGATAAAAAAGAGAGAGATTTTACTGGTATCAAGGGAAGACACCTTTGCTTAGAATTCTTACATTTTATTTACAATCACATTAAAAGAGATAACATTAAAAATTAGGGGCTATGCATTCCCCATTATGCAGTTACATCTTCCATAATTACATTTATCCGATTTTATGCATAACTTCAGGAATGGAAAGTTGATAAGGTCAACGCGTTTCATAAAAATCGTTTTCCCAGGACCTCTCATTCATAATGTCCAAAAGAGCCAATTAGGGTCACAGGGCAGTTTGATAGAACACAAGTCATTAAGTGTTTAACTACTTGGCATCCGCGCTATAGCCGAATGACAGCTACAGCGCGGACCTACATTCCCGCTCCCCGGGTGCGTTGTGATCACCGAGTCACTGAGACTCGGCTGATCACCGATCTGTGTAAGGGGCCGGTCCCGGCCCCTTACCATGTGATCAGCTGTCAGCCAATGACAGCTGATCACATGATGTAAACAAAAGATCGGTAATCGTTTTTTTTTTTTACTCACGCTGACAGCGCGAGTAGAAAAAAAAAGCCGATCACCGGATCGGATGTGAGGGACATCGGTCCCCAAGTGGAAGAGGCACATCTACCTCATCAGTGCCCAATAAAAGTGCCACCTAATAGTGCCCACAGTGCCACCTAACAGTGCCCACAGTGCCACCTAACAGTGCCCACAGTGCCACCTAACAGTGCCCACAAGTGCCACCTAACAGTGCCCACAAGTGCCACCTATCAATGCCCACCTGTAGTGCCAATCAGTGCCACCTGCCAGTGCTGCCCATCACTGCCACCCATCAGTGCCCATCACTGCCACCCATCAGTGCCCATCACTGCCGCCTATCAGTGCCCATCACTGCCGCCTCATCAGCGTACATCAATGAAGGAGAAAAATTACCAGTTTAAAATTTTTTATAACAAAATATAAAAAAATAAACTTTTTTTTTTTTTTTAAATTCAGTTTTTTACATTTTTTTAATAAAAAGTAAAAACCGCAGAGGTGATCAAATACCACCAAAAGAAAGCTCTATTTGTGGTGAAAAAATGATAAAAATTTCATTTGGGTACAGTGTTGTATGACCGCGCAATTGTCATTCAAAGTGCGTCAACGCCGAAAGCTGAAAATTGGTCTGGATAGGAGGGGGGTTTAAGTGCCCTGTAAGCAAGTGGTTAAAATATGAATGACCAGTAACAAAAAAATTTAGTGCACCTCCACAACATATGGATTAAGGTATCAGTGACCCTAGAACATCTGGGGCAGTAGAGAGATGTGGCTCAACCACATGGTTACAATTTTTGAGGTGTGTAATACACCCCATGTCAGATAAACAGTTGGGTTAGTTTAGGGGATGCAGGCTTCTGCTCTCTCAGTGCTGCTTTCCTGAGATTCTGGCCTTTATAGGAAAGAGTTAACAGTGAACAGTACAGCCTAGAGTCAGTCTGTTAGCTTGGAGACGGGAGGAGCAGGGGAGTGCCTTGCCACCCTAGGCTATAAGGCTGTGTGTTTCTATTGAAGACACAATGTAGGGAGAAACAACTCTAGTCCCTGCATGTATGGGTGGCTCCATAAGACTCTGAAAGAGAAAGGAGCCACCCTGAAAGAGGATACCAATGGTGCAATGGTTATGGCACCAGTTAAAAATGGAATATAAAAAATATAAAGAAATGTTGTACTTGGTAAATAATTATCAGTTGCTGAAAGCGCTTAAAAACTGAGAGTTAACCACTTAGGGGCCGGTTGCCCGCAATGTACTGTGAAAGGGTGGCTGTGCAGGCAAAGTGACGTATGTCATGCTTACTTCTTGGCAGTGGCGGAGGGTTGATTAAGGGCCCACGGGTGCCGCCCCCTCTCTCCAGCCACAATGGATAGATTCATGCATTGCATGAATCTATCCATGGCCGCTGTAGCCACCCCCTATTCAGCGTCCGGCCCCTTTTTGGATGCCGGACACCTGAATTACAGCGGCGGGGGTGCATTTTTTAAGCAGCTGAGTAGAGCCATAGGCTCTAATAGGCTTTAAATAGGTGAACTGAGAGCACAAAGCATTGTGTTCGCAGTCCACCAGATGTGTTAGAAAAGTGAATGAATATTCGCTTTCCTAACACTGAACCGCCTCTCCACCAATCAGGTAACGCGGGTCTGTTACCTGTCACCTGATTGGCTGAAAGGACAGGTGCTGCAATTAGACACCTATCAGGAGGAGGTGAAGAGACGCACGGAGCCACTGTCTGACCCATTGCAAGGCCCCACTGCTCGCCACTGCCTGACCCACTACTGAGACAGGGTAAGTGCCGAGCAGAGGGTGAACGGGCGGGGGGGTCACAGTGGCAACTTTTGATGGGCACAGCGGCACTATTTGATGGGCACAGCGGCAGCATTTGATGGGCAATCTGGCAGCATTTGATGGGGCACAGTGGCAGCATTTGATGGGCACAGTGGCAGCATTTGATGGGCACAGTGGCAGCATTTGATGGGCACAGTGGCAGCATTTGATGGGCACAGTGGCAGCATTTGATGGGGCACAGTGGCAGCATTTGATGGGGCACAGTGGCTTCGTTTGATGGCACAGTGGCTGCGTTTGATGGCACAGTGGCTGCGTTTGATGGCACAGTGGCTGTGTTTCATGGGCACAGTGGCTGCGTTTCATGGGCACAGTGGCTGCGCTTCATGGGCACAGTGGCTGCATTTGATGGGCACAGTGAGGCTGCAATTGATTTATTATTTTTTTATTTTTATTTTTCAGTTTGTTTGTGAAATGTTGTCCAATCACAGCCCAGAGCCCTGTGTTTGATTTTTTTTTTGGGATATGTTTTATAACCAAGTCGAAAATATTGTTTGTTTTCAACATTTTTGGTCTTTTTTCATTTATATAATAAAAAATAAATAACCCGGTGGTGATCAAATATCACCAAAAGAAAGCTCTATTTGTGTGACAAAAATTATATAGATTTCATTTGCGTGTTGTATGACCGCTCAATTGCCAGCTAAAGTAGCACAGTGCTGAATAGCAAAAAAATGCCCTTGTCATGAAGGGGGTAAAACCTTCTGGAGGTCAAATGGTTAAAAAGCAAATGTTACTCAAATGTAAACACACAGTTAACTCATAAATTGCCAGCAATTTTCCCCCGTAACTGAATCACAGTCTACCGGATACATAAAACAATTCATTAAATAAATGAAATGAGTGCATATAGTATTAACAACTAGGGATGAGCCGAACACCCCCCTGTTCGGTTTGCATCTAGAACATGGGAACAGGCAAAAACTTTGTTCGAACACGCAAACACAGTTAAAGTTTATGGGACACGAACATAAAAAATCAAAACTGCTAATTTTAAAGGCTTATATGCAAGTTATTGTCATAAAAAGGGTTTGGGGACCCGGGTCCTTCCCCAGGGGACATGGATCAATGTAAAAAAAAAGTTTTAAAAACGGCCGTTTTTTCGGAAGCAGTGATTTTAATAATGCTTAACCACTTCCCGCCCGGCCTATAGCAAAATGACGGCCGGGCGGTGGTTCAGTTATCCTGACTGGGCGTCATATGACGTCCAGCAGGATAACATGCCACCGCGCGCCCGTGGGGGCGCGCATCGTGGCGATTGGTGGAGCGGTGTGTCAGTCTTACACACCG
This sequence comes from Lithobates septentrionalis, assembly GCA_037952835.1. NCBI lineage: Eukaryota > Metazoa > Chordata > Amphibia > Anura > Ranidae > Lithobates > Lithobates septentrionalis. Next base: position 6,041,369 of record JBBDGP010000496.1, read on the forward strand.
CTACACTGATCTCGGTAAAGAGCCTCCGGCAGAGGCTCTTTACCACGTGATCAGCCGTTTCCAATCACGGCTGATCACGATGTAAATAGGAAGAGTCATTGATCGGCTTTTCCTCACTCGCGTCTAACAGACGCGAGTAGAGGAGAGCCGATCAGCGGCTCTCCTGACAGGGATGGTCTGCGCTGATCGTTTATCAGTGCAGCCCCCCCTCAGATGACCACACTGGACCACCAGGGATGCCACTAGGACCACCAGGGAAGTGGGCAACAAGTGGATGGCCAGGTATGTACCCCATGGCCATCCACATGTGCAAATTATGCCCGATCTGTTCCAATCAGTGCCCACAAATGGGCACTGATTGGCACCAGTATGTACTAACAGGCATCAGTGATGCCCAGCAATGCCACCCCTCAGTATCATCAGTGCCACCCATCAGTGACATCAGTGCAACCCATCAGTGCCACCTGTCAGTGCCCATCCATGCCCATCAGTGCCACCTATGAGTGCCCATCAGTGCCGCCTATGAGTGCCCATCAGTGCCGCCTATGAGTGCCCATCAGTGCCGCCTATGAGTGCCCATCAGTGCCGCCTATGAGTGCCCATCAGTGCCGCCAATGAGTGCCCATCAGTGCCGCCTATGAGTGCCCATCAGTGCTGCCTATGAGTGCCCATCAGTGCTGCATACCAGTGCCACCTATCGGTGCCCATTAGTGCCACCTATCAGTGCCCATCAGTGCCGCCTATCAGTGCCCATCATCAGTGCCAGTCAGTGCCACCTCATTGGTGCCACCTCATCGGTGCCCATCAGTGCCGAATTATCAGTGCCTGTCAGTGCAGCCATATCGGTGCCCTTAATTGAACAAGAAAACTTACTTATTTACAAAAAATTTTAACAGAAACAAAGAAAAACGTGTTTATTTTCAAAATTTTCGGTCTTTTTTTATTTGTTGCGCAAAAAATAAAAATCCCAGAGGTGATCAAATACCACCAAAAGAAAGCTCTATTTGTGGGAACAAAATGATAAAAAATTTGTTTGGGTACAGTGTAGCATGACCGCTCAATTGGCATTCAAAATGCGACAGCGCTGAAAGGTGAAAATTGGCTTGGGCAGGAAGGTGTCTAAGTTCCTGGTATTGAAGTGGTTAAAGTGAAACAATAAAAGTGTAACATTCCTTTAAATTTCGTACCTGGGGGGTGTCTATAGTATGCCTGTAAAGTGGCACATGTTTCCCGTGTTTAGAACAGTCTGACAGCAAAATGACATTTCTAAAGGAAAAAAAAAGTCATTTAAAAGTGCTAGCACTAGTGCCGGCTATAATGAATTGTCGTTAACAGGGTGACCCCGCCCCCCTCTGACAACACGGGGAAGGCCATAGGGATATCCCCGTGCGTCAGAGGGGGGCGGGGTCACCGGGTGGCCCGCCCTCCATTATATAAGAACTGTCACCTCAACAGAAGCGTCACACAGCGGAACACTCCCACTGAGGCGGATCATGTGGAGGACGGAGCGGAGAAGAAGCCGGAGGAAGATGCCGGACGAGAAGACCGGAAGAAGAAGATGGATTAAGAAGAAGAACACCGAAGGAAGACCAGAGGAAAGAAGATGGAAGAAGAATCAGGGAAAGAAAAAGAAATTAATAAAGGAATTGTCAAAAACCGTCTCTTGTCTTTTTTAACATTTCTGACACTTTTTTTGTGAAATGGTAGGGGTACATTTGTACCCCATTACCAATTCACACGGGGGGGGGGCGCGATCTGGGGGTCCCCTTGTTAAAGGGGGCTTCTAGATTCCCATAGACCCCCTTCCTGCAGACCCCCAGGGTTGTGGGGATGAGGCCCTTCTCCCCATCAACATGGGGACAAGTTGCTTTGGGGGGCCGCTACCCCAAAGCACCCTCCCAATGTTGAGGGCATGTGGCCTATTACGGTTCAGGAGGGGGCGGGGAGCTCTCCCGGCCCCCCTCTTTTCCTGCGGCCTGTCAGGTTGCGTGCTTGGATAAGGGTCTGGTATGGATTTTTGGGGGGACCCACGCCATTTTTTTTTAATTTTGGCACGGGGTTCCCCTTAATATCCATACCAGACCTGAAGGGCCTGGTATGGAGTTTGGGGGGACCCCCACGCATTTTTTTTTTTTAAATTTTGGTTCGGGGTTCCCCTGTGGGGAAATTCCATGCCGTTTTTATCAATGAACTTTTATGTGTATTGCCGGACCAACAATTCATTATAGCCGGCACTAATGCTAGCAATTTTAAATGACTTTTTTTTCCTTTGGAAATGTCATTTTTCTGTCAGACTGTTCTAAACACGGGAAACATGCGCCACTTTACAGGCATACTATAGACACCCCCCAGATATGAAATTTAAAGGAATATTACACTTTTATTGTTTCACTTTAACCATTATTAAAATCACTGCTCCCGAAAAAACGGCCGTTTTTAAAACTTTTTTTTGCATTGATACATGTCCCCTGGGGCAGGCTCCGGGTCCCCAAACACTTTTTATGACAATAGCTTGCATAATAAGCCTTTAAAATGAGCACTTTTGATTTCTCCCATAGACTTTTAAAGGGTGTTCCGCGGCTTTTGAATTTGCCACGAACACCCCAAATTATTCGGCAAACGGGCAAACAGCCAATGTTCGAGTCGAACTCATGTTCAACCTGAACATAAAGCCCATCCCTATTAACAACATGAAATTTAATCTCAATAAAATTATCATGGATTACCACGGACATCAAATTTCATCACATTAAATGAAATATCAAATACACATCACCATTTCCTAAAAATAAAAAAATTGTCATAACTTATCATAATGCAATGCATTTCATACATTTCCATACAAAAAAAATTAAATGACCCCATAATAACACAATTTTTATCTAAAAAAGAACATACATGCTTAATCACATATTAGATAATTCAAATAAAAAATGCATACTTAAATCCTATTTCTGGGCAAAAAAAAATAAGTTTTCCCATGCAGTGGGGCTGTGCAGTAGGTCAGCTGCTTGTTTTTCTCTAGGGGAGAGGAAACTGAAATGTACTTATCCAGAGCCGGCTCCAGAGACCAGGAACAGTCCACCTCTGGCCAATGGGGGAGCGCTGTCTTTTAGTGGAACAAAGGATCCGGTGAATATAAACTTTCTTCTCACCCCTAGACAAAGAGCAGCTGACCCGTGCAGATTAATTCTCAAAACAAATTTGTTTGGGGATATCTTTTCAGCGCTGTGTTTATTGATGTTTACTGAGTTTTAAGGGATTTATTTATATGTAGCAACCGATCACTAAACTATTTGGATATTGGTAATATTTTCTTTGACCATAGCGTGTTAAAGGTATAGTAATTCATTTTTATAAAATGTCTTACTTTTCTAGTTGTTTCTTGGGAGAGGGTTTACACATAGGACTTTCTAAGCAGCTTCTGTTGGTCAGAATACAAGTCAAAAGAACAGTAGTGCTTTATAACCTAGACGGAATCAATAGACTTACAATCACCAATATATGAAAAAATTATATAAAAGGATATGAAAAATAAAAAATAGAATAATATTAGAACCAATAATAAATAGCCTAGTGTCAGTACTGCTGCCTACACCTCCTGTCTTCCCACAAGTGTCAACAATGTATAAATATATAAAAATCAGTGCCGCGCAGTACTTTACAAGCTTGCAATGTGCAATTAGGGGTCAAAATTAAGGACAATTTTGTTTAACAATGCATTACTATAAAATGTATCATCCAAACCTTGAGGTATTTAACCCTTTGTTAGGGTAGACAGTGTCCATTCCTAATTTACAACGGATAATGAGATCTGTCAGCACAGTACAAACTGGGTTGATTATGGTAAACATTAACTCCCCAACCTCCTCCTTAACATTACATAGAAGGAAAAAGCAAAGTAGTGTTTTTTAGCAAGTAAATAGGTCAGCATTTACTGTATTTATTAAAGTGATACTAAAGACTTGTTTTTTTTTCTTTAACAATAACAAACATGTTATACTCACCTGCACTGTGAAGTGGTTTTGCACAGAGCGGCCCAGATCCTCCTCTTCTCGGGTCCCTCTTCTGTGCTCCTGACCCCTCCCCCACAGCATGGGGGCACCCAATCCGAGCCACAGCTCTGTGTGTCCATTCAGACATGGAGCCGTAGTTTGGCCCCACCCCCTCCCTCTCCTGATAACTGACTTTGATTGACAGCAGCGGGAGCCAATGGCGCCGCTGCTGTGTCTCAGCCAATCAGGAGGGAGAGTCCCAGATGGCTGAGGCAGTCGTGCACATCGCTGGATAGAGATGGGGCTCAGGTAAGTATTAGGGGGGCTGAGGGGGGCTGCTGCACAAAGAAGGCTTTTTATCTTAAAGCGGTTGTATACCCGCAAATTATTATTTTTTTTTTTTAACCCTGTAAAGCAAAAGGCATAATGAGCTAGTATGCACCGCATACTAGCTCATTATGAAATACTCACCTTAGAACGAGGCGTCAGTATCTTACCTGGTCCACGCCGAGGGAGCTGTCATGTTGCCTCGGCGTGTCTTCCGGGTATCGCGGTTCCAGCGCTGTGAGTGGCTGGAGCCGCGATGTCATCACTCCCGCGCATGCGCGTGGGAGATTTCTTACTCGGCAAGGTCCGGCAGCTGCCGGGCTTCAGCCGAGAATCCCCTGTGCGCATGCGCCGCTGCAGTCAGCGGCGCATAGCAAGGGGAATATCTCCTAAACTGTAAAGGTTTAGGAGATATTTTTTTTACCTACAGGTAAGCCTTATTATAGGCTTACCTGTAGGTAAAAGTTACAAAAAAGACTATACAACCGCTTTAATGCATAGAGTGGATTAAGATAAAAAACACTTTAATATGAAGTTATGCTATGTGAATGGGGACATGTAACAAATATAAAGTAGGTGTCTTCCCAATTTGGCTGCAAAAGTGGAAATACACTTTAATTAACAAACATAATAGAGAGCCAATGATGGAACAGGAAGCAGGAAAATGGATCTGTCAATGCAACTACTGATAGTTATAAAGGAATAAGCTGCAGACTTTTTTAACAACAAAGTTTGTTTAAACAAAATCCATATGTAAGTGGAAATATAGCATAAGCATAGCTGGTAATGATTACAAAATGTATTTTAATGATTTTTTTTACCAAACAAAAAACGTAAATATATTTTATTGGGATTTTATGTGATAGACCAACACAAAGTGGCACATAATTGTGAAGTGGAAGGAAAATGACAAAATGGTTTTCAAAATGTATTACAAATAAAATTTGTGAAAAGTGTGGCGTGTATTTGTATTCAGCCCCCCTGAGTCAATACTTTGTAGACCCACCTTTCGCTGAAATTACAGCTGCAAGTCTTTTTGGGGATGTCTCTACCAGCTTTGCACATTTAGAGAGTGAAATTTTTGCCCATTTTTCTTTGCAAAATAGTTCAAGCTCTGTCAGATTGGATGGAGAGCGTCTGTGAACAGCAATTTTCAAGTCTTGCCACAGATTCTCAATTGGATTTATGTCTGGACTTGACTGGGCCATTCTAACACATGAATATGCTTTGATCTAAATCATTCCATTGTAGCTCTGGCTGTATGTTTAGGGTCGTTGTCCTGCTGGAAGGTGAACCTCCCCCCCGGTCTCAAGTATTTTGCAAACTCTAATGCCACGTACACACGGTCGGACTTTCCGACGGGAAATGTTGGATGTGAGCTTGTTGTCGGAAAGTCCGACCGTGTGTATGCTCCATTGAACATTTGCTGTTGGACTTTCAGGCAACAAATGTTTGAGAGCAGGTTCTCAAATTTTCCGCCAACAAAACTTTGTTGTCGGCAAGTCCGACACAAGTCCGTCGCATAAAAGTTCACGCATGCTCGGAATCAAGCAGAAGGAGCCGCACTGTACCTTTTTCTCGGCTCGTCGTACGTGTTGTACGTCACCACGTTCTCACGTTCTGAATTGTTGGCCAACATTTGTGTGACTGTGTGTATGCAAGACAAGTTTGAGCCAACATCCTTCAAACAAAAATCCACGGTTTTGTTGGCGGAAAGTCCGATCATGTGTACACGGCATAACAGGTTTTCTTCTATGACTGCCCTGTATTTGCCTCCATCCATCTACCCATCAACTCTGACCAACTTCCCTGTCCCTGCTGAAGAAAATCATCCCCACAACATGATGCTGCCCCCACCATGTTTCACGATGGGGATGGTGTGTTCAGTGGGATTTGCAGTGTTAGTTTACCACCACACATAGCGTTTTTCTTTTAGGCCAAAAAGTTCAATTTTGGTCTCATCTGACCAGAGCACCTTCTTCCACATGTTTGCTGTGTCCTCCACATGTCTTCTCACAAACTGCAAACGGGACTTCTTATGGCTTTCCTTCAACAATAGCTTTCTTCTTGTCACTCTTCTATAAAGGCCAGATTTGTGGAGTGCGCAGCTAATAGTTGTCCTGTGGACAGATTCTCCCACTTGAGCTGTGGATCTCTGCAGCTCCTCCAGGGTTATCATGGGCCTCTTGGCTGCTTCTCTGATTAATGCTCTCTATGCCCAGCCGGGCTGTTTAGGTTAGAGGGCCATGTGTTGGTAGGTTTGCAGTTGTGCCATACTCTTTCCATTTTTGGATGATGGATTGAACAGTGCTCCATGAGATGTTCAAAGCTTGTGATATTTTTTTATAACCCTGCTTTATTCCTGACCTGTCCGGTGTGTTCCTTGACCTTCATGATGCTGTTTGTTCATTAGGGTTCTCCAACAAACCTCTGAGGGTTTCACAGAACAGCTGTATTTATACTGAGATTAAATTACACACAGGTGGACTCTATTTACTAATTAGGTGACTTCTGAAGTTAATTGGTTCCACTAGATTTTAGTTAGGGGTATCAGAGTAAAGGGGGCTGAATACAAATGCACGCCACACTTTTCACATATTTATTTGCAAAAAATTTTGAAAACCATTTATCATTTTCCTTTCACTTCACAATTATGTGGTACTTTGTGTTGGTCTATCACATAAAATCCCAATAAAATACATTTTCAATTTTGGTTGTAACTTGACAAAATGTGGAAAATTTCAAGGGGTATGAATACTTTTTCAAGGCAATGTACACAGCAGAATGCAGTCCACAAATGTTAACTACTTGACATCCGCGCTATAGCCGAATGACGGCTACAGCGCGGACCTACATTCCCGGGAGGCCGTCCTGTGACGGCCTCCCCTGTGCACGCTCCCTGCGCGCGCCCTGTAGGGCGCGCGCCGGGCGCGTTGTGATCACCGAGTCTCTGACCATGGCCCCTTACCATGTGATCAGCTGTCAGCCAATGACAGCTGATCACATGATGTAAACAAAAGATCGGTAATCGTTTTTTTTTTTACTCACGCTGACAGCGCGAGTAGAAAAAAAAAGCCGATCACCGGATCGGATGTGAGGGACATCGGTCCCCAAGTGGAAGAGGCACATCTGCCTCATCAGTGCCCAATAGAAGTGCCACCTAATAGTGCCCACAGTGCCACCTAACAGTGCCCACAAGTGACACCTATCAATGCCCACAAGTACCACCTATCAATGCCCACCTGTAGTGCCAATCAGTGCCACCTGCCAGTGCTGCCCATCACTGCCACCCATCAGTGCCCATCACTGCCACCCATCAGTGCCCATCACTGCCGCCTATCAGTGCCCATCACTGCCGCCTCATCAGCGTACATCAATGAAGGAGAAAAATTACCCGTTTAAAATTTTTTATAACAAAATATAAAAAAATAAACTTTTTTTTTTTAAAAAATTCAGTTTTTTACATTTTTTTAATAAAAAGTAAAAACCGCAGAGGTGATCAAATACCACCAAAAGAAAGCTCTATTTGTGGTGAAAAAAATGATAAAAATTTCATTTGGGTACAATGTTGTATGACCGCGCAATTGTCATTCAAAGTGCGTCAGCGCCGAAAGCTGAAAATTGGTCTGGATAGGAGGGGGGTTTAAGTGCCCGGTAAGCAAGTGGTTAAAGGGACACTGTCATGAGCTGCCATTACTGAACCTCTTTTGAGAATGCTAGTTCCCTGGTTGTCATCCTGATACTTTGAATTTAATGCTGTTGAAGTTGCTGATCTAGAACAAAACACAGATAAGCAGTTCTGACGCTTTCCTGAGGCTCATTTACAGCATGTTTGATTTGGGATTGTGACTGAGGGTTCATTCAGATGGCCAGAAAAAAAATGCGTTTTAGATGTGCACTGCGCATAGTTTTGTGTGCATCTAAATACAATCCTATAGTAATCAACGAGCCCATACACATAGCTGCACCTACTTGAGAAAATGTTTGCTGCGTTTGGCTCACGCAGAAAAAATGTAGCATTTTCAGGAGGCCTGCGATGGCAGTCTAATACTTTTACACTACCTTTTTACAGAAATAAAATAATCTCATGAATGTGTCCCAGACAGGGGCGGACTGACCATTGAGCGATTAGGTCACTGCCCGAGGGCCCTGGGCCACTAGGGGGCCCCATCAGGGTTGCCAGCCTCAGTAAAACCAGGGAGTATGTATAAATCTGTGTTTTTTTTTACATCTGTCTGTGTATACTGTGTGTACATGTATGTGTATACTGTGTGATTGTATACTGTGTGTGTGTATACTGTGTGGCCCCATAATCTCTGATTGCCCGGGGGCCCCATAATCTCCTATTGCCCGGGGGCCCCATGAGTTATCAGTCCGCCCCTGGTCCCAGAGATGCGTCTTCCTCATAGTAACCAATGATATTTCTCTCTTTTAGGTGTAACAAATATTACGACAAGAACAGGAGTTCTTCCAGACATGTTTATTCAATGTCCAGCTTTATTTTGCGCTGATTTAGATGATATCTGTACTCCAAAACTGATTTCAGGCTATCCTCCTATTTTTTTTTTTTTAATAAATAAAATGTTAAAGTGGTCAACATTTAAACTCATGTGTTCATTTTCACCGTGTATTTCAAATATTTGCAGCCTATTCCTGTTAAGTCTGTAAATTTACTTTGCAAATCTCCCCACACCTTTACTTCCTTGAACTCAGCGATACATATTCACATGTTACAATAAATGGTGTTCATTCATTTAGTGTCATTTCTTAAATCCATGGGTTACTTGTGCTATTATATACTCGAGAAAATCACCTAAATCAGAAGCAACTTTACAAGCTACAAGAATCAGAATCGTTGAAGATTACTGGAGTTTAAACTCCAGAGGGATCACATAGGGAGAACATGGTTTATCAAACAAATGTAGACAGTAACATATGTTCAAATCATTGTTCCTTCATACATAAAGTGCATGGTCATTTGTCCCTAATTTTGGTCTGATCTACAGTGAGGGAAAAAAGTATTTGATCCTCTGCTGATTTAGTATTTTTGCCCACTGACAAAGAAATGATCAGTCTATAATTTTAATGGTAGGTTTATTTTAACAGTGAGAGACAAAATAACAAACATATCCAGAAAAACACATTCCAAAAAGTTATAAATTGATTTGCATTTTAATGAGTGAAATAAGTATTTGATATCCTATCAATCAGCAAGATTTCTGGCTCCCAGGTGTCTTCTATGAAGGTAACGAGCTGAGATTAGGAGCACTCTCTTAAAGGGAGTGCTTCTAATCTCAGCTTGTTACCTGCATAAAAGACACCTGTTCACAGAAGCAATTATTCAGTCAGATTCCAATCTCTCTACCATGGCCAAGACCAAAGAACTGTCCAAGGATGTCAGGGACAAGATTGTAGACCTACACAAGGCTGGAATGGGCTACAAGACCAACGCCAAGCCCCCTGGTGAGAGGATGACAACAGTTGGTGCGAATATTCCCAAATGGAAGAAACACAAAATAACTGTCTATCTCCCTCAATCTGGGGCTCCATGCAAGATCTCACCTCGTGGAATTTCAATGATCTTGAGAACGGTGAGGAATCAGCCCAGAACTACACAGGAGAATCTTCTCAATGATCTCAAGGCAGCTGGGACCATAGTCACCAAGAAAACAATTGGTAACACACTACATCGTGAAGGACTGAAATCCTGCAGCTCCCACAAGCTCCCCCTGCTCAAGAAAGCACATGTACAGGCCTGTCTGAAGTTTGCTAATGAACATCTGAATGATTCAGAGGAGAACTGGGTGAAAGTGTTGTGGTCAGATGAGACCAAAATCGAGTTCTTTGGCATCAACTCAACTCGTCGTGTTTGGAGGAGGAGGAGGAATGCTGCCTATGACCCCAAGAACACCATCCCCACCATCAAACATGGAGGTGGAAACATTATGCTTTGGGGGTGTTTTTCTGCTAAGGGGACAGAACTTCACCACATCAAAACGACGATGGACGGGCCATGTACTGTCAAATCTTGGGTGAGAACCTCCTTCCCTCAGCCAGGGCATTGAAAATGGATCGTTGATCGATATTCCAGCATGACAATGACCCAAAACACACAGCCAAGGCAACAAAGGAGTGGCTCAAGAAGAAGTACATTAAGGTCCTGGAGTGGCCTAGCCAGTCTCCAGACCTTAATCCCATAGAAAATTTGTGGAGGGAGCTGAAGGTTCGAGTTACCAAACATCAGCCGTCAAACCATAATGACCTGGAGAGGATCTGAAAAGAAGAGTGGGACAAAATCCCTCCTGAGATGTGTGCAAACCTGGTGGCCAACTACAAGAAACGTCTGACATCTGTGATTGCCAGCAAGGGTTTTGTCACCAAGTACTAAGTCGTGTTTTGCGAAGGGGTCAAATACTTATTTCACTCATTAAAATGCAAATAAATTTATAATTTTTTTAAAATGCATTTTTCTGGATATTTTTGTTGTTATTCTGTCTCTCACTGTTAAAATAAACCTACCATTAAAATTATAGACTGATCATTTCTTGATCAGTGGGCAAACGTACAAAATCAGCAGAGGGTCAAATACTTTTTTCCCTCACTGTATATATTTGTATATAAAATGCACTATTTATCAATCCAGAAGTGTTTCCCATTGCTAAAACTTTCATCCAATTTCTAAATTGCTACATCTGTAAAAACCAAAAGCCAATATACAGGAATAATAGTGGTAAAAAAAAAAACACTTGTGGGTTTAACCTTTTTTTTTTTTTGTATATTTCTTCTTTAAGGGGGCTTGGTAGGAGGTGTGTTCTATGCCTACATACTTTTGCTAATAGCATAGCAGTGTTAATTTTGACATCAAACATTGATTTAGGGCCAGTTCACACCACATGCATTAAAAACGCATGGAAAGTAGGCTATACGATTTTCAATGGCATAGTTTACACCAGTTCCTTACAGTGGCAGAAAAAAAAGAACATGCTGCATTTTTCCTGCACTGGACTGTACTGGAACGCTATAAACTTCATCAAAAATGCACCGGAACGCACCTAAATACACCAAAAACGCGGTGGTTAAGAAAAAAAGAGAGGGAAAAATGCACTGGACTACATCAAAAACGCGCTGGAACGCATCAAAAACACGCATGCAGAAAAGCATCTGGAACGCATCCGGACTGTGTTTCTATGGTCTGAACTGGCCCTTAGTCTTAGTTATAGTCTTTTGACTAAAATGCCATTTTAGTTTTAGTAGTATTTTAGTCATCTGACTTTTTAGTCAACTAAAATCTCCAGTATATTTTACTTGACTAAAATCTAATCGGTTTAGTTAAATTTTAAAGCATTATTTCTTTAGAATTGCTAAACATTATATACCGTATTTATCGGTGTATAACACGCACTTTTTTCCCCTTAAAATCAGGGGGAAATCGTGGGTGCGTGTTATACGCCGATCCCCTTCGATCCCCCCCCCCCTGATTCTGAGCCTTTTGGCAGCTTTCGGCCGCTCTCGGTGGCTTTCGGCCATTCTCGGCGGCTCTCGCAGTCCCGAGTGGACCGCCGAAAGCCGAGTGCATCCGAAAGCCGCCGAGAACGGTCGAGAGAGGCCGAGAGCCACCGAGAGAGGCCAAGAATGGCCGAGAGCGACCGAGAACGGCGGCGGCATTTTTAAACGCCAGATGTCTGCGATGGACACTGACAAGGTTGCAATGGGGGACAAGGTACAGATGGACACTGACAAGGCTGCAATGGGGGACAATGCTACAGATGGACACTGACAAGGCTGCAATGAGGGACAAGGTACAGATGCACACTGACAAGGCTGCAATGAGGGACAAGGTACAGATGGACACTGACAAGGCTGCAATGGGGGACAAGGCTGCAATGGGGGACAAGGTACAGATGGACACTGACAAGGCTGCAATGGGGGACAATGCTACAGATGGACACTGACAAGGCTGCAATGAGGGACAAGGTACAGATGGACACTGACAAGGCTGCAATGAGGGACAAGGTACAGATGGACACTGACAAGGCTGCAATGGGGGACAATGCTACAGATGGACACTGACAAGGCTGCAATGAGGGACAAGGTACAGATGGACACTGACAAGGCTGCAATGAGGGACAAGGTACAGATGCACACTGACAAGGCTGCAATGAGGGACAAGGTACAGATGGACACTGACAAGGCTGCAATGGGGGACAAGGCTGCAATGGGGGACAAGGTACAGATGGACACTGACAAGGCTGCAATGGGGGACAAGGCTGCAATGGGGGACAAGGTACAGATGGACACTGACAAGGCTGCAATGGGGGACAAGGTACAGATGGACACTGACAAGGCTGCAATGGGGGACAAGGCTGCAATGGGGGACAAGGTACAGATGGACACTGACAAGGCTGCAATGGGGGACAAGGTACAGATGGACACTGACAAGGCTGCAATGGGGGACAATGCTACAGATGGACACTGACAAGGCTGCAATGAGGGACAAGGTACAGATGGACACTGACAAGGCTGCAATGAGGGACAAGGTACAGATGCACACTGACAAGGCTGCAATGAGGGACAAGGTACAGATGGACACTGACAAGGCTGCAGATGGACACTGATGAGGTTGCATTGATGGGAATTTAAATGTAAGTTTTTTTTCCTTAAACTTCCCTCCTAAAAGTTTTTTTCCTTTAAATTCCCACCTAAACTTGGGGTGCGTGTTATACGCCGGCGCGTGTTATACGCCGATAGATACGGTACTCCTGGAGTAAAAATCTAATAACATGTTATTATTTCTGGTATGAAGGTTTGAACATGCACTACCGACACAGATTTAGCCGTTGTAATATATACCGTCTTTATAAATAAAACCAAGTTTCATAAGCAAACAAGAATATTGCTTTTTGACAAGCAGAAGTACAACTTGAAAGTATAAAAAAAAAAAACTGTAATCTCTATTGGCTGTAATGCCATTGCACATATTTTTTTTGCAAATATAATTTTTATTGATGTTTTATAAAAGAGAGAAGGGGCAAAGCCCCGAACATACCAGAGCGGTATATAACAGTTCAAGGGGGTCGCAGCCTCCCGACAATATAGCATTACATAAGATAACATATATATAGAAAGACTTAGGAGATCCAATCCGTTAACATGTGATTGCTACTAAAAGGTATATTTTCCTGTAAAGACATGTAGAAGTCTTCTAAGTAGGTTTTCTAGCTGAATTCCAAGTCTTTCTTAGATATTCATTTATTTTAATCAAGAGGTAGCTACCCAAAAGGAAAGCAGAAAAGTAGAGAAGTTAGTAGTAGATAAGAAAGAGGGAAAAAAATAGATAGGAGTGAGAGGGTAGGGAAGGGGAGGTGTGGAAGGAAATAGGGGAAAGTATTGAGGGGGGGGGGGGAGTATCGGCGGAAACCTATATTTAAATAGATCTTTTATGTCGGAGATGTTATGTGATTCTTTAATGGTCTGGATTACCGAAAAGTGCTTTCCCTTCCTCAGACTATTTAAACATATTCCACAATGTCCAAGTTTTTGTATAACTTGCTTGTCTGTTTTGAGCTGTCAATATGAGGTCTTCCATCTTGTTAATATCTTCTACTTTCTGTAGCCACATTGAGGTGGTCGGTGGGGTTTGCTGTTTCCAGAGCATGGGGATGCAGGCTTTGGCTGCATTTATTAAGTGACGTAGAATGGACTTTTTATATGTTTTAAGTGGTATGGAGGATATATGGAGTAGGAAAAATGCTGGGTCATTTGGAATCTGAAAGTCCGTGAACTTTTGGGAGATAGAACGGACCTTGGACCAGAAATCTGTCAATTTAGAACAGGACCAGAACATGTGAAGTATCGTTCCCACCTCTTTGTGACACCTCCAGCAAATATTTGACGTATTGGGAAACATCAAGTGCAAGCGATTGGGTGTTAAATACCACCTAGTCAGGATCTTATAGTTTGATTCCTGCAGTTTAGTACATATTGAGGATTTAAGGGAGAGAGTAATCATGTTCTGCTTCTGTACTGTCGTAAAAGATCGTTGAAGGTCAGTTTCCCATTTAGTAATGCATGGCAAGTTAGGCAGTTGTGGGGGTGTGTTTAACAAGGTATACATCTTAGACAGGACCTGTGGTAATGGTTCTGTGTCTACGCAAATTTCTTCAAACGTAGTCAAAGGTCTAGAATAAGATTTAGGGTTTGGAATGGTCTGAAGAAAATGGTGTATTTGTACCGCGCTCCAAAAAGACAGATTAAACGGACCCGTCGAGTCTACTAATTCTGAAATGGAGGGCCATTTGTCTTGGATCACAAAATGTGAAGCACTAGTACAATTAGAGCTCTTTAATGATTGGAATTGTCCAGGTGTGAGTCCCGAGGGAAATTTGGGGTTCCCCAGAATCGGGGTCAGGGGAGATTCTTTAGTCGTTAAAGAAGCCTGTAACGTGACATGTAGTCCTTGCTTAATAGTGTTGCCTATGAGGGGGTGAGATCTCAACTCCAACGGAAGGAGGTCCCAACACCACATTGCTGTTCGTAAAGGTATTTTGGTTTGGTGTTGCTCTATTTGTGCCCATAATTTAGTTTCCTTATGTCTATTCCAATCGACCACTCTGCCCAAGTGAGCTGCCAGATAATATTTCTTTATATCCGGAAGTGCAACACCTCCATAATGTTTTGGTAGGAATAACTGTGATCTCAGGATGCGCGGTTTTTTATGTGCCCAGATAAATTGCATAAAGAGATTTTGCACTTGTTTAAAGTATGTGGTGGGTATCTTAATGGGTAAGGTTTGGAATAAATATAAAAATTTGGGTAATATACTCATCTTGATTAAGTTACACCTCCCAAACCACGAATGTAACCCAGTATCCCAGTCATCCATT
Source organism: Lithobates septentrionalis (assembly GCA_037952835.1). Lineage (NCBI taxonomy): Eukaryota > Metazoa > Chordata > Amphibia > Anura > Ranidae > Lithobates > Lithobates septentrionalis. The sequence continues at coordinate 6,056,574 of JBBDGP010000496.1, forward strand.
AATTTTTTGATCTTGTCTAATAAGGGGGGGAAATTGTTGGTAAATAGTAGGGACAGATCTGACGGTATTTTCGTACCTAGGTAGGTCAAGTCTGAGTTAGTCCATCTAAATCCAAAGCTCGACTGCAAGTTTGAGAGGGCATTGGTTGGTATTGAGATTCCCATCGCTTCGGATTTGGTAAAGTTAATTTTTAAGTTTGACATTTTCCCATAAGTTTCAAATTCCTTTAAGAGGTTGGGTAGGGACACCCCCGGGTTGGTCAGGGTGAAGAGTAAGTCATCTGCGTAGGCAGAAATCTTATGTTGCATGGGTTCCGCCAAAACTCCTTGTATGTCGGGATTTAATCTTATCCTGGAGAGGAAGGGTTCCAGGGAGAGGGCAAAAAGAAGAGGAGAGAGGGGGCACCCCTGTCTTGTCCCATTCGTTATTGGAAAGGGATCCGACAGGACTCCATTCGCCTTCACCTGCGCTGTGGGATTGGAATATATACCGGCTATTCGGCTGAGCATCACCCCCCCAAACCTATATGTCTGAGCACTGCAAACATGTATTGCCAACTCACCCTATCAAACGCTTTTTCCGCGTCAGTATTAAGGAAAACACAAGGTATTCCTCTGGATCTGGTGATATGGATTAGATTTAGCACCTTTATAGTGCCATCTCTAGCTTCCCTAGATGGAATAAATCCAACTTGGTCTAGGTGGATAAGCTGTTGGAGGTGTTGCGCCAGCCGAGTCGCCAAAATTTTAGTGAACAGCTTGAGGTCGAGGTTTAAGAGTGAGATGGGTCTGTAGCTACCGTAAGCCGCTGGATCCTTCCCCTCCTTATGAATTACCGAAATATGGGCCCCCAGGGTGTCTCTGGCAAAAGCTTTACCCTCTCCTATTTTGTTAAACAACGTGACCATACGGGGTCCTAGTGTAGGGAGAAGTGTTTTGTAGTATTGCAATGTGTAGCCATCGGGGCCTGGGGCTTTACCTGGTTTCATCGTTTTAATGGCTGTTTGTAATTCCGTCAAAGTTATAGGAGATTCTAGGTCATCTCTAATCTCCTGAGGGAGAGATGTCATTTGGGAAGACGTGATATAGTTTTCTCTTTCATTCATGGAGGAGGTTGCCTGTGGTAGGTTGTATAATCTAGAGTAAAACTGTCTGAACTCTTCAGTAATTTGTGTGGGGAAGGTTGCTCTTGTGCCTTTATAGGTGGAGATATGCGGGATGTAAGTCGCTGATTTTTGTTGTCTGACCATTTTGGCTAAGAGTTTCCCACACTTGTTCCCCGATTCATACGTCTGTTTACGACATATCTGTATGGCTGCTTTCGCCTTGTATTGTAAGAGGTCTGTTATTTTCCGTCGAACGGTCGTTAATTCTGTCTCAGAGGTCTCTACAGGGGCATGTTTATGTCTGGCTTCTAGGGTGGCTAGTTCGAGTAGCAATTGGGATAGCTGTCTGTTTCTCTCTCTTTTGATACGGGCCCCGTGAGATATGAGAATTCCCCTAAGTACCACTTTGTGAGCTTCCCATAATATTCCCGGGTCACAGTCTGGTTGGTCATTTTCTTGAAAGTATAAATTAACTGCCTTCGTTACTTCTGTCAGTATTTCCGGGTTTTGTAGCAGACTTTCATTTAGACGCCAAAAGCGGTGTTTCGGCGAGAAAGTCTCCGATAAGCGATAGTTCAAGAACACCGGTGCATGGTCCGACCACGTCCTGTTTCCTATAAAAGTTTGTTCCACAGCATGTAGCTGCGTATGGGGGATCAGAAAGTAATCAATCCTAGTGTATAACTGGTGTACATTTGAATAGAATGTAAAGTCTCGTTCTCCTGAATGTTGTAAGCGCCAGACATCAATAAGCTGAGATTTATGTAGTGTTTGAGCTATCTTTTTCAGCTGGTTTGGTGGGATCGAAGATTTACCTGACGATGTGTCTGCTGATGGGATTAGAGGTGTATTTAAATCCCCTCCCAGTATCAATTGACCTTCCCTAAAGTCATTTAGCTTCTCTAAAGTCTCTTTCAAGAATTTGGCCTGTTGTTCATTAGGGGCATATACAGTTGCTAGTGTTACTTTAGTCGTACCAATTAGGCCTTTAAGAAATACATATCCATTGCACATATTACCTGAATATATTACCGACATTAAATATTAAAGCGGAGTTCCACCCAAAAGTGTAACTTCCGCTTTAAGGCCTCTTCCCTGGCTCCTGTTTGCGAAACTGAGCTTTTGGGGAGGAGGGGGGGAGCAGGTACCCAAATTTGACAGGTACCTGCTCCCACTTACGTTCCGTTTAGCCAAAGGCGACCAGAAGCAGAATTTCTCCATCCCGAAGTCTTCTAGGACATATGACAGGTCCTAGAAGACTCTGGTACCAGTCACGGGGTGCAGCGCCGCTCGCGCATGCGCAGTGAGCACCTGGCTGTAAAGCTGCAAGCTGTCACAGTTTAGTGCCCATAGTAGAGATGTTGGCGACGCCGAGAGAGGACACGGGAACAACACAGAGCGGGTGAGTGCCCCGCTGGATCGTGGGACAGGTGAGTGGCTGTTTATTAAAAGTGAGCAGCTACACTTTTTGTAGCTTCTGACTTTTAATAAACACAAATATGACTGGAACTCCGCTTTAAGGAAAAACAATAAATAAGAAAAGCCTTTTTCTTAATTTTGTTTCTTTCAGCAGCCTAGTAGATGCCCCCTATGTATTCTTATGCAGTAGTGAAGTGTTAATTTTAAAGTCTAATTTCAAATTAGTTTTAGTCATAGTCTTTTGACTAAAATGCCATTTTAGTTTTACTTGTATTTTAGTCATTTGAATTGTTTTAGTTAGTAGACTAAAAAAGGAATTAATTTAGTCAACGAAAATATTTTAGTCGACAAATTTAACACTTTAGAATAAATGCCAACATTCTCAAAAATAATTTAAGGACATTTTTTTGTCTGTGGGCGGAGTCTTATTTTAATTGGGGGTGGAACATTCATTTGTAAGCATGGTCTAGTAGGAGCGAAAAAATGCGACGCACAAATTAAAAAGAGATAAAGGGATGGAGAGAGAGAGAAAGAAAGAAAGAAAGATGGAGGGAGAGAGAAAGAAAGAAATAAAGGGAGAAAGAGAGATGGAGAGAGAGAGAGAGAGAGAGAAAGAAAAAGTGGGATGGAAAGACAGAGAGGGAGGGATGGAGAGAGAAAGAAAGAAAGAGAGAAGGATAGAGAGAATGAAGGAGGGAGGGAGGGAGAGAGAGAAAAAAGAAGAAGCCCCAGCTGGTTCGGTTACACTTTGTTCTTCACAGACAGAGATTCTAGTACTGTTCAGGCATATGACACCTAACATGTTCTTACTCACCTGAATCACTAAAGCGGCACCACAGCAGCTCCATGCACATAATAATACAGCGCACCCATTGGCTGGGATACGGTGCAGGCAGCCCACCTCCTGCTACCTCCTCAGCCAGTAGCTGGTTGAAGTTATCTGTTATACCCCTCCCCCTGCTTCCATCACCCAGTCCCGACTCCCAGCCCACTCAGCTCACTATGTGGGCGGCCCAGGATAACACTGGGTGAGGGCAGAGCGGTGCCGCTTTTTTATGGGGGAGCAGACACCCCGACCCAGTCTGCCCCTGCCCAGGACGAAGCCAATTTCCTGGGATTCTGCCCGGGACAGGCTAAGACTGGGACATGGATCTGTATTCCATCAATGTCCTGGGAAAAGCAGGACTGTTGGCAGCTATGTAATAGGTGTCCCTCATTCCCATCTCAGAATGTTGGGAGGTATGCACATTTCTAGTATGGGACATCAGCGCATATAGCCCCATTGATTATTACCAACCAAGCATGCTGGGCAGCACAAGGCTCTCAATGTCCTGGTAACCAATGGCAGGAGGTTCGATAAAAAAATGGCTGCCTCAGGTGGTACCTGCCCCCCTGCACAACCCTGCTCATGGCCCAGGTTCTCAACTGTTCCTCATTTAAAAGGACTGCCTCTCTTTGTGAACCAAATCCCTCTGTCTCCTTTTCTTCTATAGTTTTTCCTCTAATTGAACTGATGTATGCTTTTATGGAAAGCCCTTTTTTTATGTGAGTACTATTTTATCTATTTCAATAAAATATCACTATAAGGAGAGCATTAGATCGGTTTATTTATTTATTGAGGAATCTATCTACTAAGATTCCCGGTATACAGTTATAAAGGTCCTAGTTGTGAGCACTAGAGCTGCACAATTAATCGTTAAAAAATCGTGATCTCGATTCAACCCCCCTGATGATCTCTATTGCAGAGTTTGCTGATTCCTTCATATAACAAGTGGAGAGACTTATCTGCTCACTGTGTAATGTGTAAATGCAGGAAGTTTAACCACTTAAAGTCTAAATCTTTTTCTGACACTTGTTCCTTAAGGTAAAATCAATATTTTTGCTAGAAAATTACTTGCAACCCCCAAACATTATGTATATTTTAGCAGAGACCCTAGCGAATAAAATGGCAATTGCTGCAATATTTTATGTCACACTGTATTTGCCCAGCGGTCTTTCAAACACATTTTTGGGGAAAACTTCACTTCAATGAATTAAAAAAAAACAAAAAACAAAACAGTAAAGTTAGCCCAATTTTTTTTGTTTTAATGTGAAAGATGATGTTACGCCGTGAGAATCGTGAGAGAATCGTGATCTATCTTCTAAGCAAAAAAATCGTGACTCTCATTTTAGCCAGAATTGTGCAGCTCTAGTGAGCACAGCACAGGATGAAAGAACCCATGCTGTTACACTGCAAGACTCATCAACCATTGCTGGCAGGGCAGTAATACAACCCAAGTGGTCCAGGTCTCCAAAAATGTAGACGTCGTTGGAAAGGGTGAGTGTACATCTACTTTAAACATGTGTGGTGGTGTTTAGAAGGGGTGGAATTTTTGGGTTATAGCAAGAAAAACGCCATAAAGATTTGATATGGTTAAAATCAAATTATTGAGAGTTGTTTGATGAACTGGCACAAGGACTTTTATGTGATGGATTTATTCATTATATATGTCCTGAAGAGCAGACGCTATTCTTTCAAATTTAGTTTAATTGGAGCTACAGTTCAGGCTCAGTTTATTATTACCTAAATGTATTGGTTTCTGTACCAGTTTGGTTGGACTGTGCAAATTTCCATCCAACCATGGGTAGTGCTGTTACCATTGGTGGATGCTGTAAATACAGTCTGGTTGGACATATTTAATACTCTTTGCTCAGAGACAGATCGGTGGGAATGGTTCATCCGCCGTGCATTCTCGGTAGGAGTATTTAAGGAGCAGACACCATTTTAGAAGGGTTGGCGCTTCCTGACCTCATGGCCCTCCTGGCCTGGGCAATTGCTGTTGCTTAAAATTCTGCCTTGAGGTTGGCGGACCAAAGGCTCAGCTACTAAAAGAAGGCCCAGAGTTTAGTGGCCTATTGGTCCATAGGATGGTCTCTTTGCTGTCTGGCCTGCGGGAAGAAGCAAGGGATTGTAGTGACCAGGGGAGGACTCTTCAGGAGAGGACTGAGCATTAAGGCTGGTATCTTGAGAAGAGCCTGGGAACTCAGTCGGAGAAGCATCTGGGATCAAGTTCAGCAATCAGTTATTCAAGCTTGTCAGGTCTGTGGCAGAGACCGTGTCCGTGGATATAGAAATTACCTCTAACTGCAAGATTCAAGGTACCTGAATACCTTTCACCCTCTAACTTGCTATTGCATACTTAGTCCTTTTTCCAAGTTTTATTAAAGAAACAAAGTGTTGGAGCCAGTGTTTTCGATTGAGTAACTACTATGGGACCCCTATGATGAACACTGTGAAGATGGTAACTGTAAGCCCAAGAAAATATTAAGTAGCTACCTGAAGGAAAAGAGAAAAATAGGGGAGCGCTACATATGTTTCACACCTTTATTGGTGTCATCGATTTGTTTCATCAATTTTTATTAGTCATTTATTTATTAATGAATTCTATGTATGACACATATTTACTGCACAGTGTGAGCACTGATGGAGCTTTGGGAATCAATTGTTTGATATCTATTGCATAGCCTTTGTATTTATTAATTTGTTACTGGAATACACGGATGGTAGATTGGAGGTATATTTTCATATATCAAAAAATAGGTATAAAACTGCGCTAAGTGCTAACTGTGAAAAATAAATAAATAAGTAAAATAAATAGACAACTGCACTAAAAAATGCAAGTGCTAAAGTGATCAAACCATCTGTTGTGCTGTCTGAAAGCTCTCCTTACTCTCATGCTCACAAATAATGTGTTTAAAAATATACATTAAATATTTACCCAAATAAGTGAAGTTGAAACAATGATAATAAAACAAACTATCGAGCCCCGTTTTCCCACAAAATCAAGCGCTTATGGGATAGGTGAATGATCCTGTAATGTCTTAATAGACTAATAATGTCACCAATTAATCCTAAAGCAGCTACCAAACATACCCACCGATGGCAGGCATTGATAAACAAAATAGAATTAAAACATACACAAAGACAACGCTAACAAACACACAATATAGTTTTTCAAGTGTGCAGTAATAAAAGTAGTGCAAAAACAAATACAAGTCCAAATAAGCCGCAATCCAGTACTGTGTACCAGCACCGTAATAGATATGGAAAGTCCAAACTGTGTTTAATATCCCCACCGGAATGGAAAGCTGTCACCAACACCTCCACAAGTGAAACCAAAGCAGGGGGATAAGGAAATCCCCCTCTAAGTAAATCTCTTACCAGAAAAAACTGGATTAGAAGGGTAAACACCAGATCTTTGATTGGACAGTCCCTCTGGACAATTTCTCCCCCGATCACGTTGCAGCCGGAAGGGCAGATCCAACGCTAATAGGCTCATTCCAAAATTAAAGAAAAAGGAACTCCATAGCGTAATCCCGTTTAAAACTGTTTACTTATATTCAAAACTCCCCCCCCCCCTTTGGGAATTGCACTTACAGATAATCAAATTCAAACAAGCATGCCATTTATCATGTCAGTATACCGATGGGGTTGCAGCAGGTGTCTCCTACCGCACTCTGCTCTGCTTTCTAGCGATACCAGTGTCCCTGAGTGGCGTGCTGACGTCAATGTTGGTCATCGTATTGGCACCACACTGACCTGTTCGTCATCCCGACATCACCCTCAGATGATGTCGGGGTGACAAAACGCATCAGGGTGGGGCCATGCAACAACCAACATTGACGTCAGCACGCCACTCAGGGACACTGGTATCGCTAGAAAGAGGAGCAGAGTGCGGTAGGAGACACCTGTTAAAAAAAAATGCGCGAATGCGAATGCACCACACATGAAGTATCGCCACGAACATCAGAGCAAGAGCAATAATTCAATATCAGAGCAAGAGCCAGACCCCCTGTGTAACTATAAACTGGTCACCTGTAAAGGCTTTTCAAGGGCTGCCTTTGGAGATTATTAGGTACCGTAATTTGGCACTGTTCCACAGGCGGACGCAGTTTTCAAGCATGACATGTTTGGTATCTATTTACTCAGCATAACATCTTTTATATTTTACCAAAAAATTTGGTATAATATTGTGTTCTTCTTCATTAAAATTCATTAAAGTGTATTTTTTCTAAACAATTTGAGTTTGAAAAACTGCTACACAAATATTGTGTTTCATAAAAATATGCAACGCCCACCATTTTATTCTCTAGGGCCTCTGCTTAACTGTTTGCCGACTGTATACTATAGATATACAGCGGCAAGGCAACGCTCCTGTGCAGGATCACTTACCTAGTATGTGATCCTGCACTTCCAGGTCTTAGACACATCGAGAGATGGTCGGCACGCACGGCAGACATTGAGTCCACCAGCAACCCCCGATGCTTCGGTACATAGACAGAACGGCGGTGTGTCTACCTAAACAAGGCAGATCACTGTCACTACAGAAGTAATGGATCCTGTGCGCGTGGCGCCCGCTGTGATTACCGAGTCACTGAGACTTGGGTGATCACAGATCGGAGTAAGGGGCCGATCCCGGCCCCTTGCCATGTTATCATTCGTCAGCCAATGACAGCTGATCACGTGATGTAAACAGAAGATCGGTAATCTTTTTTTTCTCTCCTCACACTGACAGCATGAGGAGAAGAAAAAGCCGATCACCGGCTTCAGTGCAAGGGACAGCGGTCCCGAAGAGGAAGAGGCAAAGCCGCTTCATCTGTGCCCACCAACACCGCCTTCCAGTGCCACCTGTCAGTTCCCACACAGTGCCACGAATCAGTGCATAAGTGCCAGCAATCAGTGCCACCTATCAATGCCCATGAGTGCTACCTATCAATGCCCATCAGTGGTGCCAATCAGTGCCTCATCAGTGCCACCCAGCAGTGCTGCATATCAGTGTCACCTACCAGTGCCGATCAGTGCCCATCACTGCCACCTATCAGTGCCACCTATTAGTGCCCTTCAGTGCCACCTATCAATGCCCTTCCGTGCCGCCCATCAGTGCCACCCATGAGTGCCACCCATCAGTGCCACCTCTCAGTGCCCACCAATGTCACCTATCAGTGCCCACCAGTGCCACCTCATCAGTGCCCACCAGTGCCACCTCATCAGTGCCCACCAGTGCTGCCTATTAGTGCCCATCAGTGCCGCCTTATCGGTGCCCATCAGTGCAGCCTTATCAGCGTACATCAATGAAGGAGAAAAATTACCTGTTTGCAAAATTTATTAACAAAATATAAAATGGTTTTGTATTTTTTTTTAAAATTTCTGTCTTTTTTAATTTTTTTAACAAAAAATAAAAACCGCAGAGGTGATCAAATACCACCAAAAGAAAGCTCTATTTGTGGGAAAAAAATGATAAAAATTTCATTTGGGTACAGTGTTGTATGACCGCGCAATTGTCGTTCAATGAGTGACATCTCTGAAAGCTGAAAATTGGTCTGGGCAGGAGGGGGGTTTAGGTGCCCAGCAAGCAAGTGGTTAAAGTAACACAGTGCCGTATAGCAAAAAATGGCCTGATCAGGAAGGGGCTAAACCTTGTGAAGGTGAAGTGGTTAAAGCATGACATGTTTGGTATCTATTTACTTGGTGTAACATCATCTTTTACATCTTACCAAACAATTGGGTATTATATTGTGTTTTTGTGCATTTAAATTCATTAAAGCGGAGTTCCACCCAAAAGTGGAACTTCCGCTGATCTGCTTTTCCCCCAGGCGGAACACCGCTTTAAAGTGTATTTTTTCAAAACAATTTGCGTTTGAAAAACTGCTGCACAAATATTGTGTGTCAAAAAAATATGCAACGCCCACCATTTTATTCTCTAGGGCCTCTGCCTAAAAAAAATATATATAATGGTTGGGGGTTCTAAGTTATTTTCTGGCAAACAAAAGATGCTTCTCACATGTAAGAGAGGAATGTCAGAATTGGGCCGGACTGGGAATAACACACGCCGCACATATTTCCATTACCGATCCATCCATATTAGAATATAACAAGCGATCCATGCAGCCCAGTACATAGACTAGAACAGGCGTAACCCCGCCCACTATCTTCCACGCCCCCCTGCTTCTGTAGCTCCAAAAGTTTACTGACCCCTGCGCCTCATCTCCTCCTCTGATTGGCCAATGTCTAGGGGTCAGGCCAGCGCACCCATTGGTCGCAGCCTATCAAAGTAGGGCGGGATCGAAGCTGATTGGCTGACCTTCGTATTTTCGGTCTGATACAGGAAGTGTGCGGTGACGTGCGGTGAAGGTGAAGTAGTGCTGTGATCACTCTCTATATGTATTCTATATGTCGGTCTCCAGCGTGTTATTACCGCTACTGGGAGAATACTATGGTGCAGCTCAGCTGGCTGTATATGTCCTGCAGTCCAGGGGTAGGGAATTGGCAACCTGGGGACCTCCAGCTGTTGTGGAACTACATTTCCCATGAGGCATTGCAAGGCTGACAGTTACAATTACTCCCAGAGGCATGATGGGACTTGTAGTTCTGCAACAGCTGGAGGGCCCCAGGCTGCCTACCCCTGCTGTAGACAGGTTCCCCCCCCCCCCCCCCCCCCTGTACTGTATCTGTGTGCCGCCTCCACCTTATTCCTCTGCAGGGATCTCCCGGCTCCGGTGATACATCCAGACAGAAATCAGCAGTCATTCCTTTATTGTAGGCTCACTATGCAAATCACAACCTGACCGTGCAATCAGTGTAATGCCCCGTACACACGGTCGGATTTTCCGATGGAAAATGTCCGATCGGAGCGTGTTGTCGGAAATTCCGACCGTGTGTGGGCTCCATCGGACATTTTCCATCGGATTTTCCGACACACAAAGTTGGAGAGCAGGAGATAAAATTTTCCGACAACAAAATCCGTTGTCGGAAATTCCAATCGTGTGTACACAAATCCGACGGACAAAGTGCCACGCATGCTCAGAATAAATAAAGAGATGAAAGCTATTGGCCATTGCCCCGTTTATAGTCCCGACGTACGTGTTTTACGTCACCGCGTTTAGAACGATCGGATTTTCCGACAACTTTGTGCGACCGTGTGTAGACAAAACAAGTTTGAGCCAACATCCGTCGGAAAAAATCCTAGGATTTTGTTGTCGGAATATCCGAACAATGTCCGACCGTGTGTACGCCCTATTATGCTCAGCACACATGTTACAATCTGATTGTACAATCAGCAAGGGGCTGCCTGATTGGATAGAATAGATAGGCCCTCCTATTAGCTTTGGTAGATCTAAGGCAGATTGTATAGTGTGTGGTGAGCCTTAAATCTAGCAAAACTGTGTAATATCAGGACCAACCTAGTCTATTCAATCGGTCTACATCCAATCAGGCTCTTGCTCTACATTCTTGTTGGTAGATCTAAAGAAGTTTGTACAATCAGATTGGAATGTGCGTGTTGAGCTTTAGCCGATCTTTTGTTTAAAAATCAAAGAGAAATTGCTGAGATTAACCACTTCACATCCCAGACAATTCTGCCATTCCTCTCCTACAAATCATCGTTTTGTTTGCTAAAAAATTACTCAGAACCCCCAAACATGATATGTATTTTTTAGCAGGGATATGCAATTAGTGGACCTCCAGCTGTTGCAGAACTACAAGTCCCATGAGGCATAGCAAGAGTCTGACAGCCAGAAGCATGACACCCAGAGGCAGAGGCATGATGGGACTTGTGGTTTTGCAACAGCTGGAGGTCCACTAATTGCATATCCCTGCCCTAGGGAATAAAATGGCGGTCGTTACAATTTTAAATGTCAAACGGTATTTGCGCTGCAATTTATCAAATGCTATTTTTTGGGGGGAAAAATACACTTTAATGAATTTTAATTGAAAAAAAATTAGATAACCCAATTTTTTTTGTATTATGTGAAAGATGATGCTACACCGAGTAAATAGATACTAGACATGTCACGCTTTAGAATTGCGCACATTCGTGGAATGGTCCCAAACTACGGTGCTTAAAAATCTCTATTGTTGACAATTTCGAGTTTTTACAAGTTACCAGTTTAGAGGTACAGAGGAGGTCTAGTGCGAGAATGATTGCTTTCGCTCTAACGTTTGTGACAATACCTCACATTTTTTTTAACGCTGTTTACATATGCAGGTGCAACCTACGTATGTGTTTACTTATGCATGTGAGGGGACAGGGGCGTTTTAAAAAATATTATTTTATTATTGTTTTTATTTTTACACTGTTTCTTCCATTTTTTTTAATCACTTTTATTTCTATTACAAGAAATGTAAAAATCCCTTGTAACGGGAATATTGTGTGACAGGTTCTCTTTATCCATAAGACCCCAAATCTCTCTTCTACCCTGGAAAGCGTGAAATACAAAAAAAAAAAACAACTCATCAATCTCGGCTTTCCAGGGTAAAAAACTGTCAGTGTTTACATCTGCCAGATCCGGAAGTGACGTCATGACATCGCTTCCAGCCTCCCAGGATCATAGAGCTTGCTGGGGACCATCCGGTTCATGGCCAGCTCTATGGAAACCTGCCAATGGATCTGTTCTTTGGGTCCCTGATTACATAGGAGACCGCGGAGAGGCATCCCAAGAGGGGGACATCCCCTCCTGCCGCCTGTAAAAGCAATCCAGTGGCTCTTTAGCCACTAGGGTGGTTTTTACAAGATAGAGAATTGCTGGCTGAAAACAAAGATATGTGGATGATGCTTTTAGCTGTAGACATCACCCGGATATCACCACTTCAAGTCCAAGATGTCATTTGACAGCCCTCCAGTGGGAAGTGGGTACACTGAAATGGATTCCCTGCCAGGACAGTGTGTTCCTATTGAATAAAAAGTTTTTTTTATGGATCAAACCTCCAATTGAGCTTCATTTACACGGATGCTCCTGTGTGTAGCTCTGGACAGAGCAACACTTTATGCCATAGACGCATACAAACTGGGTGACAACGCTGCAATGATTTCACTGAGGGGTGTTGTCACTCTGTCAGAGGAAGTGCCTATCGGTGATTCTTCTGGTAGGAGTAACAGGCATATAGAACATGTTCCAGAGAGGCCAGTGGGTCTTACTGCTATGGAAAGCTGACATGGGGTGCCTGCACAGTTCTGCCCTATAGGCTTCTATAGGTGTGGTGGGTGATCAGTCTATGGAGCCAAACTTCACAGGTGCAGATGTTGGATCGAGAGGCCGGCAGAGAGCTGCACACAATGCCCCGGGGGCTCAGAGCGAGGTCTAGGTAAGCATAGTGGTTGGTGGGGGGCTAGACCTTCTCAGGGAGGTGGGGTTCAATGGGTGAGGAAAGTTTCCTTACACTTTTTAAATGTGTTTTTTTTTTTTTTAAATACATCTAAGCTTAAAAGTAGAATTCCAAGCTAAACCTAACTAGTCTTAGAAATGCCCCCCCCCCCCCCCCTCCTAACACCTATTTTGACTAACCTGTTGGAGAAAGATCTGTTATACTTCTCTATTTTCGGGTTGTGCCGGTCCAGTCATATGATCCCCTGTGTCAGCTAACGTAGCTGCAGGGAAGAGGAGAGAGAGCTCGACAATAGCATGTAATGCCTGGTAGCATCACCCATAGGCTCCTATGCACCATTCATTGTCAGCACTCCCTCCTCTCCCCTGAAGATACACTGGCTGACACAGGGGTGGTGGATCACATGACCAGACCAGTACAACTTAACAAATTTTTTTCAAGTTTTTTAATTTTTTCAGGTATAGCCTTACTCCAGCCATTTTTTTTTCTGTGACCCCCGCTGGGGAGTTTTTTCCATGGTGTCCTGTGACATTAGGGTATAACATGGGGGGGTGCACTTGTCAACAGATGGCACAGACACTAACATCTGTTATACATTTTAACCCTTCATTACTCAACTCAAGATATCTTCAGTGTGCTCTGTGCCTCCAGTGTTCACCAGAGCACTGGGCTGTGGAGGTGGAGGGAGCAGCTGGCTCAGGTTCTCAGCAGTACTCTTAAAGGCTGAGCCAGCTGCTACTCAGGAATCTGGGTGGATCACAACATTCACCACTTCAGCCCTGGAAGGTTTTACCCCCTTCCTGACCAGGCCATTTTTTGCAATATGTCACTGCGTTACTTTAAATGACAATTGCGAGGTTGTGCGACACTGTACCCAAATAAAATCGATGTCCTTTTTTTTTCCCCACAAATGGAGCTTTCTTTTGGTGGTATTTGTCACATCTGCGTTTTTTTTATTTTTTGTGCTATAAACAAAAAAAGACCGACCATTTTGAAAAAAACAATATTTTTTTAATTTCTGCTATAAAACCTATCCAATAAGAAAATTAAAAAAATCGAATTTCTTCATCAATTTAGGCCAATAGGTATTCTGCTACGTTTTTGAAAAAAAAAATCCCAATAAGCATATATTGATTGGTTTGCGCAAAAGTTATAGTGTCTACAAACTATGGGATAGATTTAGGGACGTTGGGACTTTTTATTTATTTTTTTATTTCTTACAAGTAAAGGCGGCGATCAGCAATTTTTTAGCGGGACTGCGACATTGTGGTGGACAAATCTGACACTAAGTGACACTTTTTGGGGACTAGTGACATTATTACAGTGATCAGTGCTAAAAAAATGCAATGTCACTGTACTAATGACGCTGGCAGGGGCAATCAAAGGGTTAAATGTGTCCCTAGGTGGTGCTTTCTAACTGTGGGGGATGTGCTTTGATTGAAGGAAAACATTTTCTCCTCTGGCAGAACAGCAGTCTGCCTCTCTCCAAACGATCGATCGCAGCCGCGGAGATATGTGAACCGGCTCCATAGAGAGCCAGTCAGTCTCCTGACATGCGAATTAGATACAGAGAAATCCCCGCATCCAATTCGCACCAGTGTGAACCCAACCTTAAAGTTGGTTTGAGATCAGTTTGTGCTTTTCTTTTATTCCTCTAAACAAGTCAATGTGATTGTATGGCAAAGACCTTTGAACATATGTAAACGTTTGGCAAAAGGATGATACATTCATGGTATACATATCTCCAATGGCCATGTACACTAACCCTTAAAATTCAGCAAAAGCTTTATCTTACATATCGTATAATGGGCAGGAGCTATTTTGAAGTGATTGTAAAGGGTATTTTTTATTTTTGCCTTTAATATAAAAAATATGTAATATTTCCCTGCTGTGTGCAACAATATTGCAACAATATTGCACACAGCGGTCCCTTACCTCCTCTTCTGCCAGTCTCCCACCGGCGCTGTCCGCTTCTTCTTCCTCCAAATGCCCCCTTAGCAAACCATGTGCTGAGGGGGCACTCCCAAATTGGGCTATGTGCGTCCATAGTAGGGCTGCAACTAACGATTATTTTAATAATCGATTAGTTGGCCGATTTATTGTTTCGATTAATCGATTAATCGGTTAATCTTAAAAAAAAAAAAAAAAGTGTGGTGTATAATTTAGTTAATATGTAAAGTTTAAAAAAAAAAGGCAATTTATTCTTAAATATCTCTATGCAGTGGTAAATATAAACAACCAACTATAGGGTTAGGGAGAAAAATATTGAATCCACTCTGAGAATAACAGACAGAAGAGATATACTGTATATACTATTGGAAGACAAATACTGTTTTTTGGCCAATTTGTTGTTGGGCAGATTAAAAAATACAAATTGCTGCAAAAACGCATTACATGCTTTTCTGCAGCTTCTCCATTGAAGTATATTGAACCTAAAAAGCACCATTTTGCGTTAAAAAAAAAAAAAAAAGTCCTTGACCCTTTCCAAATGCGCAGCGGCTGGAAAAAAGCATAGATGTGAACGTTAAATGAACTGCAGTGTGTTTCTGCAAAAAGTACCAAAAAACACATAGATGTGAACCAGGCCTAAGACGTTTAGTAATATAATGGGGTTAAAAGAAACTAAAATGAGCCCTTTATAGTACAAAAAAAGCAAATAATCGCTACTGTAAGCGGCTCATTTTTGTACTGAACGGTGAAAGTAATATTTACAGTAGCGACTATTTGCTCTTTTTGTACTATAAAGGGCTCATCTTATTTTTTTAACCCCATTATGTTACTGGCCGATTAATCGATTATGAAAATAGTAATCGATTAATTTTATAATCGATTAGTTGTCGATTAATCGATTAGTTGTTTCAGCCCTAGTCCATAGACATACACAGTATTGGTAAGCCACACCCCTGCTCCCTTCTCACAGGAGTTTGACTGACAGCAGTGGGAGCCTATGGCCCTGGATCAGTGAGAGGAGCCAGGCATGTGCTAAGGGATGGGCGGTGGGCAGGGGCATACCTACAGGGGTCGCTTGGTGACCTGGCGCCATGCGACCCCCTGTACACCTGGACAGGAGGGGTGGCAGCATATAGGGGAACCAATCCCCTCCCTCCTACAACCACTGCCTGCCTGCTTCTCCTCCTCTGCCTCCCGCAGGCATATAGCAACTGTAGGAGGGAGGGGATCAGTTCCTCTATATGCCGCCACCCCTCCTGTCCAGCTTCCTAATGCTCCCCCCTGGACCCTGTCCTCTCTCCCGGCCCCCCTGTGCTCTCTCTCAGCCCCCTTAGGGTATGCTGTCAGGATGGAGAGCAGGTAAGGGACTGGTAAATGTGTAATTTACCGGCCCCTTCCTTGTCTGAATGTATAGACTCAGTGATGGGTACCAAATCACTAACTCTGTCCATTCATAAATGAAATGTAGTAAACTGTGTTCACCTATAACAGTGTTTACTATGTTTCAGTTTGTGAATGAATGGGAAGCTCTGTAGAGAGGTATTCTTGTCCATTCATTCTGTACAGCTGAGGCTACAGAGATGGAGAGATGGAGATTGTGGGCTGTGTCCTCAATCTTCAAGGTGAAACATCAGAGGAATGTTTAGACCCCTGATATTTTACCAAAGCTCCCAAAAAAAAATAAAAAAAAATTGTAAATTAAATATTATGGGAAAAAAAAACCTGACACCAGTGCCGGAACTACCAGGATTGCAAAGGTCGCACTTACGACTGGGCCCTGGTGTTCCGCCACCAGGCTCGGAGGGAAGGGCCCCGGCCGGGGTTAGAGGGGCCCTTCATGATATCTTGCACCAGGGTCCTGAACGTTCAAGTTGCGCCTCTGGGGGAGGGGTTAAAGAAGAGTCTGTTCTCTAATGCAGTGCTCTTTAGGAATGGCATCCAAATTCAGGTACTACAAGCAGATCCCAGCAAATTCCCTGAAAATGCTAACAGCCAGGGTCCAGCACTAGGCATTGGGGTCAAGTGACCCGCTATTGGGCTTTCTGATCCTTTTATAGCAGTGCGGTTACATGAGAAATCCTGGTAACATCACAGCAACACGGGATAAAAGTGATTTTTAGTTTTTTTCTTTAAGGCTCGATTTACACCTATGCATATTGCTTTTGAGTGTTTCTGCAGTGTTTTTTGTGGTGCTTGCCACGTTTTTGAGCAGCGTTTTTGCCGCGTTTTACGGGGGTTTTTTTTGTTTGTTTTTTTACAGTTTTTTTTTTTAGACGGTATACAGTCTAAAAAAAAAAAAAAAAGCATCAAAAACGCTGTAAAAACGCTGTACTTGCGTTTTTGATGCTGGTCCATTGAATTCTATTACATGCAAAACGCTGCATTTTGCATGAAAAAAAGTCCCTGACCCTTTCCAAAAACGCAGAGGTACAAAAATGCATTGATGTGAACATGTTCCATAGGAACCCATGTTAAAAAATTCCCATGCATTTCTGCAAAATGCATCAAAAAATGCGTTAGTGTGAATGGAGCCTAAGTGCGAGCCCTTTTATTGCAGAGGTGAATAATGAAAAGAAAATCTTCAGATCTTTTAATAAAAAAAAGTCTATGGTACTAAAATGGTTGACCCTCACCAGGAATGTGATAGCTGGGCCAAAATTCATAGGACCTTAACCCTGTGATCCAGTAAAGGGATCTAATAAAACACAGGTCTCTGCATGGCTATATATATATATAATAAATTTGGAAATAACAAACTATGCCAAGGCTCCTCTGTGGGGTTCTATTTTTTTTAAATACAAACCTCAACGTATATAGCAGTGACTAAATAGGACTCCCGGAGGTTAGCTCATTTTTCCTAAAGGTATGATCATATATGAGAGCCATATGCAGAGCAGCTAAAGACCTCTCATGTGTACTAATCACAGCAGAAAGAAAATGGCAAACAGCCCAATCAGTTTATAGAGTATACAATTCACAGCGAGTGCTCAGTGGAAACTGTCCAAGACTCAGGCCTGCTAACTAACAATGTTTACCTACCCAGAATCCAACCTAATTACTGATTAACTATCTTCAGGTTTTAAAATCTGGGTTTATTTTGAGTCTGGGTGCTTTAGTTTTCGTTGTAACCTTGTCATTTAGGTAATTTTGCTCCATTTATTCCTTCCTACAGTAAATGTTATCTTCATGTTTGGAAGAACCAAAAATATGTGTGTGTTTTTGTCAATTTATATTTGCAAATTTTTTTCTCTTCATTTTTTTTTTTTTTTTTTTTAGAAAGCCGGGATGTCACTAAGTCGCCTAGGAAGGCTGGGCCAGAAATCCAGTGTCCTGTTTTTATGTGACATGCAGGAGAAGTTCAGACCTAACATTGTGTTCTTCCCTCAGATTGTGTCTGTGGCTGCTAGGCTGCTGCAGGTAAGAGAATCACCCAAATGGCTTTAAGGGTCCTTTTACACTGGGGCGGGGGCTTTACCGTCGGTATGCGCCCGCTAGCGGGGCGGTTTTACCCCCCTGCTAACGGCCGAGAAAGGGTTAAAACCACTGCAAAGCGCCTCTGCAGAGGCGCTTTGCCGGCGGTATAGCTGCGCCGTCCCATTGATTTCAATGGGCAGGAGCGGTAAAGGAGCGGTATACACTCCGCTCCTTCACCGCTCTGAAGATGCTGCTGGCAGGACTTTTTTTACCGTCCTGCCAGCGCATCGCTCCAGGGTGAAAGCCCTCGGGGCTTTCACACTGGAATGAAAGCAGCGGCACTTTCGGGTCGGTTTGCAGGCGCTATTATTAGCGCAATAGCGCCTGCAAACCACCCCAGTGTGAAAGGACCCTAAATGTACAATACAGGACATAAATGTTGGATGGAATCATGTGTGTGACTACATTTATTTGCAACATTTATAGGACGAAAACCGATACCGAAAATGACTGTTTTTAAAAAATATTTTAATACAGGAGATGGTCAGAGACTGCAGACATGGTACAGGAGATGGTCAGAGACTTAGGACATGGTACAGGAGATGGTCAGAGACTGCGGACATGGTACAGGAGATGGTCAGAGACTGCGGACATGGTATAGGAGATGGTCAGAGACTGCGGACATGGTACAGGAGATGGTCAGAGACTGCGGACATGGTACAGGAGATGGTCAGAGACTGCGGACATGGTACAGGAGATGGTCAGAGACTGAGGACATGGTACAGGAGATGGTCAGAGACTGCGGATATGGTACAGGAGATGGTCAGAGACTGCGGACATGGTACAGGAGATGGTCAGAGACTGCGGACATGGTACAGGAGATGGTCAGAGACTGCGGACATGGTACAGGAGATGGTCAGAGACTGCGGACATGGTATAGGAGATGGTCAGAGACTGCGGACATAGTACAGGAGATGGTCAGAGACTGCGGACATGGTATAGGAGATGGTCAGAGACTGCGGACATGGTACAGGAGATGGTCAGAGACTGCGGACATGGTACAGGAGATGGTCAGAGACTGCGGACATGGTACAGGAGATGGTCAGAGACTGTGGACATGGTACAGGAGATGGTCAGAGACTGAGGACATGGTACAGGAGATGGTCAGAGACTGAGGACATGGTACAGGAGATGGTCAGGGACTGAGGACATGGTACAGGAGATGGTCAGGGACTGGGGACATGGTACAGGAGATGGTCAGACTGCAGACGTGGTACAGGAGATGGTCAGAGACTGCGGACATGGTACAGGAGATGGTCAGAGACTGCGGACATGGTACAGGAGATGGTCAGAGACTGCAGACATGGTACTGGAGACCTCACCAGGTTCCTTTTTAAATGCAGCCTGCATTTAACAACAAACTCTGATCACCAACTGTGACGAAACGTTCCACAGACTGATATCTATATTCAGACTGGGAGGCAGTGGTATATGACAAAAGCACTCAAGCGGAGTGTAGGACGTTTCGTTACACCAAACAATGTGGCAACGGGTGACCAGACTGTGGCAATGTCGGCAAACTGACGTGTTTCAGGGACGCATCCCCTTCCTGAGGAAAGGGTAGAGGGGAAAGAGGGACTTTTTGTGTCCTATGTGATAAAACAAAAAGTTTGAGATAAAAAGAATAAAAAAAATTCTAAAGAATATTAAAATTACACCCAAGCACAAGAATTTCTCCCCCCCACCCCAAAAAAAGGTTTTGAGGCCCCCACCCCCACATACATGAATGTAAATGCATATATTGGGTGCTCCTATGCATGATAAAGTTGATTGTGATACACATGTTACATATTCCTGTGCATGCTGGAGTGAGTGCAATAATTTTAGCACCAGAGCTCCTGCATAACTCTAAACTGATGACTTGTAGGGGATTTTTAAATACTCACCAATGGAAAATATAGGGTACTGAAGTATGTCGACATTTTAAGAGCACGCGCAATTTTAAGCCTTGACATGTTGGGTATCTATTTACTCGGCGCAACCTCATCTTTTATAGTTTACCAAAAAAAATATTTTTTTTGCATTTGTGTGCCCTAAAATTAACTTTAGTGTATTTTTTACTGAAATTTTGTGTCTTCTATACCCTGCTAATATTGTGTAACATAAAAAAAATGGAACTACCACTATTTTATTCTCCAGGGTGTCTGGTTTAAGAAAATATATATTTGTTTCGGGGAGTTTTATGCAATCTTCAGGGCTAAAATTATTTTTTTAAACGTGGGGAAAAAAACGCAAACAGAGAAAGGGTTACTGTTGAATTGCAGGTTGGCATTATTTGCATAGTTAAATTGGTCCAGCCTGGACAAATGTAAGTATGCAAATGCCATACCTGTGGGATTCCTGTGGAAGTCAAGAGTCCGTAGTAGTCCCCGGTAATACAGTGATTGCCACTATTTTCTGGGTCCTGTGCCAGCATCATTCACAGAACGCCTTGTCTTTTTTCTCAGTGAATGCAAAGCATTCTCTTATTGGACAAGTTGAAGATTGTAATGTCACATGTCCACTTTTCCATCTTGTCCAATCAGAGAACTTCTTGGATTCATTGGGAAAAATGCAATGCATTCTATGAATAGTGCCCATGAGTTAGCGACCCCCAGTGTTCACTATGCACCAAGGAAGCCGAGACTCAGAATATAGCGACGAGCACTGTATTACTGGTGACTACTACAGTGATTCCCAGCTTCCATTGGGATCCCACGGGTATGAAATATGTATACTTACATTTTTCCAAGTTGAAACAATGTAACTGTCCAAAAAAAGGACATACCTGGAATTCCGTTAAACCTTACATGAAATTTTAGTAATTACCTTTTAATAATCAACTTTAAATACCAATTTTTCTACAGGCTAGCAAAATTTTAGACATACCAGTTATAGTGACTGAACAATATCCTAAAGGACTTGGCCCCACCGTGCCGGAGCTTGGCGCTGATGGCATCAAGAAATACTCCAAGACCTGCTTCACTATGCTGATCCCAGAAGTGGTGAAGGAACTCCAGTCCTTTCCTGAGAGGCGTTCTGTTATCCTCTGCGGCATTGAGACACAGGCCTGCATTACGGTAATTTTAACTTTGTTTTTGGAGAGGGGGGAGGAAGAGTTGGACCCTCTGCCAGGTTTTTATTGCTTTTTGTGTTCCCGATAGAGATAATTACCCCTCAATTTTTTTATTTTTTTTTAACACTGTGTGATTGGGACAGAAAATCCAAATTATTACAATTGTCACAAGAGCATACCTTTCAATGGGGACAAATGTTCCCTTGTTCCTCCAGAGGTTGCCAGGGGATCCTTGAACTGTGGCTGATTGACCTACTATCTGATGGTACCTGTAGAGTTCTGGGGCCAACATTGCTTGGCAGAGCCATCTGCAGGACACTAATGGTGTTTTAGCTGTCTGTAGGGGGCATTTTCCCACTGATCACCAATCATTTTGTTTTAGCAGGGGTTCCCCAAGACTTGGAAACATTTTCAAGGGTTTCTCAGGGACAAAATGTTTAAGAAAGACTTGTCTAAGACAACAATTTCCTTCATTTTGTTGAAATTCCTTATCGTATCCAGTTAGGTCTTCAGGACAAGAATTGAAGGGAAGTCTCAGCAGGACATAGACAGCAAAAAATAACCTGCTAGGGGTTTTAACCCCTACTTAAGCTGGCTATACATGGGTCAGTTATGTTTTTGTTCAACCAGCAGGTTGAACAAAAAAAAATGGACCTGATTCCCCCATTGACACATTCGATGTGGATGGTGGAATCCTCCCCGCTATGTCATTGTACTCTGACAGTGAGGAGACTCACCTGCCATCAGAATACACAGATCAGCGCTGAAGTCTATTACCCACAGTGCTGATCAAGCAAAAATATACCAACAGGGCGGTTGAACAGAAGTTGATCAGTAGATCAATGTCAATTCAACCATAGTGGCCACACACAATCCCTGCTGTAATGGCCAAATTTTAATCCATGTATGGCCAGCTTTACTCCATTCACAATTAAAAAAATAAAAAGTTTTTTGGTCCATTATTGGAGCCTGTGCTGTGCTCTGTTGTGGCCTACCTATCCATATTACACTTACCATCCCAGTTAATACAGACACATGTACATGCTCTTAAGTAGAGACTGACAATTGCAGGGAAAGCCAAACGCTGAGATGATAGATCAGACAGGGCAGAGCGTCCGCTGGTTTCTATTCAGTGTTTCCTACTCACTCAGATTTGGCCACATCTTGTGTGTTTGTGTTTTTTTTTTTTTTAACCAGCTGTTCTATGAATTGCCTTTTTAGAGTACCACATTGGATCTTCTGGAAAAGGGTTTTGATGTCCATGTTGTAGCTGATGCTTGCTCATCTCGCAGGTAACTTTTATGTTCAGTTTCCTTTTATTTATTACATTACGCATTTTCATGAAAGAAATAATTGAACAGCTAATATACTGTACTGCTGGCAGTTTGCTCAGAAGAAGAAATGTGCCCCTGAGATACTGAGTACCAGGATTTGGTCTGGAATATGGATCCCCTGCTATGTTGATATTCGCCTATACAGAATGTCCATCAGCACATGGCCAAGGTTTTGAGAAAAAGACCAACCAACATTGTGGACCCTTTTCTCAAATTGCATTATGCAGGTGGTTTGATGCAGCTTACCTTCTGGGGGGATCAACTGTGTTATTTTTAGAGGCATACTATTGTTACAAAGGAAAATATCAGCTTGTTCATTTGCTCCAAAGCCAGCGTAGTGCATAGGCATGTGTTTTCACCCCTCAGTGTTTAAGATCTGATGGGACAGCATCACAGGAGATTCTGAATTGCACTGCATCCCAGTGGATTGCCTTGTGATTTTAATCATTTCTGAACAAGAAGGGTGTTTTTTCATTGAAAGCATTTTCTATTTAATGTAAGGGCCTCTTTATCTTTAATATTATATCAATTCACTGGAGGTGTACAAGGACCTGTCCCCATTTGGTGCCAACGGGCATACAGGCTGGTATCTGCATAAAAGGGAAGCCTTTTTTTTTTTTGCCACTGAAGGGTGCCCCTTTGACAAGTTAATTTTGGATTGCTTTGACTTGATTTGACTTGATTTTTAGTAGCTCCTAGCTACCTTTTTAGTTTTGACAGGTACCCGCTCCCACGTCCGGGTAAGATCGCAGAGGCGCTCTCCAAGTATTTCCAGCCCCTCCTTCCCCCTGCTGGTCACACACTGGTCCCAGAAGATGGCGACACCATTCGGAAAGTGCAGTGCAGTAGGAAACCGGCTGTGAAGCCTGAAGGCTTCATTGCTGGTTTCCCTTAGTGAAGATACCGGCACCTGCACCCGAAGCCAATTGAAGAATTGGCTCGGGTGCTGGCATCGCTGGATCCCTGGACAGGTAAGTGTCCTTATATTAGCAGCTGCAGTTTTTGAAGCTGCTGACTTTTAATGTTTTTTTTAACCAGACTGGAGCTCCCCTTTAAGATTACTTGACAGGAAGTCAGCTGCTAGTTGTAAAATATCACATGCATTTTATCAACCTTCTTTGAAATCTCATACATTGTAAGAGGATTGTTTTGTTAGCCAGGTGGACCGTCTTGTGGCTCTTTCCCGCATTAAGCAAAGCGGAGCTTTTCTAACAACAAGTGAAGGAGTGATCTTACAGTTACTGCAGGACTCTTCCCATCCCAAATTTAAACAGGTAATAAACTAGCCATTTACAGAGTCTGCAACTATATGATGTCACAAGTACCACACGTATGAAAGTGTTACACATTTAAAAGTTTGTTTCTATTTAGGGATGAAGATTAAGGCCGGTGTTGATGGACTTTTGCTTGCTTTAAACAGGTTTAGCATTTATATACAAATCTAAAGAAATGGGAAACCCGCTTAAAGCAGGTCAAATGCGTCTGTCAGGTAGTTCTGAATGATCTCAGAAGTATCAGAATTTAGGCTTGTGTCCTATTCAATCAACACCGTCCCTGAATCTTTTCATTACCAACAAATGTGATTTGGTGATGTGAGGCAGTACAAACCGTTCTCACTACGGACACTTTTATGTCAGGTACCCTTTTTAAACCATGTTGTGTTTCATGTGATGTCATGTGCTACACACACTGAATTCTTTCTTTGTCTTCCAGGTTCAGAAACTTATAATAGAGCCGGCTCCTGACAGCGGCCTCTTGTCTCTCTTATAGAATAAAATCTTCTCTTTACATAAGACCGTGAGGAGTAACACAAAGCTTTGATTTCAAAACACTGACATGAATGTAAAATATACTGTATGTAAGTTGCAGTAATCTTAATAAATAATATATTTTAATATAAAAGTTTTTTTGTATTTTTACTATTGATTGCACTGCATTAATACAGGCAACCCTTACATACACAGGCACAATATCCAAGGTGGCAAAAGAATAAGTTGTAAGGATTTGGCCATGAATATGGAAAAAATCTGTGCAATCCAGTGTTGGAACCCCCTGATAAACTTCTGAATTTCTTGAATGACTAAAGCTGCACAGTTTCTGCAAATACATGGCAACATAGATATGATATGATAGGATTTTCCATCCTCCCTCAGCAATATAGGACTGAGATAATCTTTCATGCCCATTTGACATCTGTATGGGTATCCTCTGTTTATTTCTGAATATTCTTCACTGTTTAAAAGTATTTAATAATTCATAATATTCTTATAAGTGAAAAAGCAATGGATTCTTCCTAATACTCTTCTGAAGTCTATGTATTCAAATAATCTATATTACTTTTAGGGTTAATTTAAAGTGGATGTAAACCCTCACATATACCCAGTGAAGTGAACAGCCTCAGATAATACACAGAGATGAAACAAATCTCCCTACATAAGTTTTACATGTATATCTGCTGTCTTCATCTTTATATATTCCTTAGAAAAGGCAGATCATGTTACAGATTTTACATACATACATACATACAGCCAAGACAGCTGATTGGAGGAAAGGCACACACCCCCTCTCCACATAGGCAAAGGAAGGAAGTAATGTGCAGAGTTGTGCTGTGAGATGGCAAGCTGTCTGCTAAACTATTTTATAGCAACCTCCCAGATACAAATTTCAGGCTGCTTTTATCTCCTGTGTCAGAGCACTTGGCA
The DNA here is from genome assembly GCA_037952835.1 of Lithobates septentrionalis. Lineage (NCBI taxonomy): Eukaryota > Metazoa > Chordata > Amphibia > Anura > Ranidae > Lithobates > Lithobates septentrionalis. Next base: position 6,081,754 of record JBBDGP010000496.1, read on the forward strand.
GGAGTTATCAGGCTGATAACAGAGCTACAAAGCAGGAGACAGCTGTGGGGGCTCAGTGCAGAGATAGTAAAACAATGCAGATATGTGCCCAGCTCAAATTTCTTGATTTGGTTTACATCCACTTTAACCACTTCCCGCCTGGCCTATAGCAAAATGACGGCCAGGAAGTGGTTCAGTTATCCTGACTGGGCATCATTTGATGTCCAGCAGGATAAGCCGCGATTGCATACCCTCTGGCAGATGCTTTTTACCACGTGATCAGCCATGTCCAATCACGACTGATCACAGCGTAAACAGGAAGAGCCGTTTATCGGCTTTTCCTCACTCGCGTCTGACAGACACGAGTGGAGGAGAGCCGATCGGCGGCTCTCCTGACAGGGGGGGTCTCTGCTCATTGTTTTTTAGCGCAGCCCCCCTGAGGATGCCAGCCTAGGACCACCAGGTATGCCACCCTGGACCATGTGCCCATCAGAAATTGCCCATCAGTGCAGCCTATGAGTGCCCACCAGTGCCACCTATGAGTGCCCATCAGTCCTGCCTATCAATGCCCATCAGTGCCACCTATCAGTGATCATCGTCAGTGCTCATTGGTGCCGCCTTATCAGTGCCCATCAGTGAAGGAGAAAACGTACTTATTTACAAAATTCAACTTCCGACTTAAAGCAATAATCTACAATTCAAGTGTAAGAATTCAGTAATAAAGCACAGATGTGAAATTATTCTTTCAGGAAAAAAGCACAAAGGTCAAAGAGGACATTTTTAAAATGTTAGATACGTCCTGTGATCAATGTATACCATGTACAGTTCTCGGTCATGCCATAGTGATAAAAATAAAGCCAGTTTGGGTTACTACTGAAGTAATGGGGGTATATTAACAGAGTAGCTTTTAAAATTGTAAAGCAAAAAAGGGCAAAGATGTGATGTCAATACAAGGCATTTAATTTTGCTTAACGTAAACTTTTCACAAAAATTAAACTGGACAAAAAGCTGTGACTGCTAACGCAGATTTTATATGCTTACATGTTCTGCTGCCTGCTTCAGTGAATGCTTCTCCATCTGAGAGCAATCATCATATTATTTATATACTCAACACTGAGATATGGGCCTGTTGGTTTGAGGTCAAGAGGTCGTCTGAATATGCTGATATAATTTCAGGGTCCTAATCTAAGTTATTGATTTGTCATGTCACCCAACTATTTCTCTACTACATGTGGAACTTTGATGGTGTTATTCTGGCCATGACATTGGGTCTCCTCCCCTCCTTATGCCAACCTCCACTACAAGACACAGTAATGACACTGAAGTCAGTGGGAGGAACCACTGAAAGCTGTGGGGGACTCTGAAAGGGATTGGAATTCAGATGATTGCTCTTTTTTTTTTTTTGTTGTTTGTTTAATATCCTTTTTATTGTAAATTTCCAAAGAAAACCTACAAATTACAAAACAGTGCTCTCAGAGCAGATCCGTACATACAATGGTAGCAAATAAAATATGAATTACATCAGCATATACAGTGGATCTAAAAAGTCAGGTTTCTGTGATGTAAAAAAACAAGACAAAGATAAATCATCTCAGAACTTTTTCCACAGTTAATGTGACCTATAAACTGTACATCTTCATTGAAAAACAAACTGAAATCTTTGGGGGGTGGGGAGTAAAAATAAAATAATGTGGTTGCATAAGTGTGCACACCCTCTTATAACTGGGGATGTAGCTGTGTTCAGAATTAAGCAATCACATTTAAACTCATGTTAAATAGGAGTCAGTACACACCTGCCATCATTTAAAGTGCCTCTGATTAACCCCAAATAAATGTCAGCTGTTCTAGTAGGTCTTTGCTGACATTTCCTTAGTTGCATCCTACAGCAAAAGCCATGGTCCGCATAGAGCTTCCAAAGCATCAGAGGGATCTCATTGTTAAAAGGTATCAGTCAGGAGAAGTGTACAAAAGAATTTCCAAGGCATTAGATATACCACGGAACACAGTCCTCATCGAGTGGAGAAAATATGGCACAACAGTGACATTACCAAGAACTGGATGTCCCTCCAAAGTTGATGAAAAGACTAGAAGAAAACTAGTCAGGGAGGCTGCCAAGAGGCCAACAGCAACATTAAAGGAGCTGCAGGAATATCTGGCAAGTACTGGCTGTGTGGTACATGTGACAACAATCTCCCGAATTCTTCTTATGTCTGGTCTATGGGGTAGAGTGGCAAGACGGAAGCCTTTTCTTACGAAGAAAAACATCCAAACCCGGCTAAATTTTGCAAAAACACATCTGAAGTCTCCCCAAAGAATGTGGGAAAATGTGTTATGGTCTGATGAAACCAAGGTTGAACTTTTTGGCCATAATTCCAAAAGACATGTTTGGTGGAAAAACAACACTGCACATCACCAAAAGAACACCATACCCACCGAGAAGCATGGTGGTGGCAACATCATGCTTTGGGACTGTTTTTTTCTTCAGCTGAAACAGGAGCCTTAGTCTAGGTAGAGGGAATTATAAACAGTTCCAAATACCAGTCAATATTGGCACAAAACCTTCAGGCTTCTGCTAGAAAGCTGAACATGAACAGGAACTTCATCTTTCAGCATGACAACGAACCAAAGCATACATCCAAATCAACAAAGGAATGGCTTCACCAGAAGAAGATTAATGTTTTGGAATGGCCCAGACCTGAATCCGATTGAAAATCTGTTGTGTGATATGAAGAGGGCTGTGCACAGGAGATGCCCTCGCAATCTTACAGATTGAGTGAGTGTTTTTGCAAAGAAGAGTGGGCAAATATTGCCAAGTCAAGATTTGCCATGCTGGTAGACTCATACCCAAAGAGTGCTGTAATAAAATCAACAAAGTGCTTCAACAAAGTATTAGTATTAGTTTAACCACTTGCCGCCTGCCCACTGTCAAATGGAGGAGAGGTGCGGCTTTTGTTCTGGGACAATGTCAGCTGCTCCATGTTCCTAGTGCATGGTGTGCCCTGATTACAGTAAAGCCCCAGCAGTGCCCATCAGTAAAAACCAATCAGTACCCATTAGTGCTGCCCATTAGTGCCGCATATCAGTGCCACCTATCAATACCCATAAGTGCGGCATATTAGTGCCTCCTCATCAGTGCCCATAAGAGCCACCTCATCAGCGCACATCAGTGAAGGACAAAAATTACTCATTTACAAAATTTACTGACAGAAACGAAAATAAAAAATTTTTTTTTTCAAAATTTTTGGTCTTTTTTTCTTTTTTTTTGTAAAAAATAAAAAGCCCAGCAGTGATTAATTGCCACCAAAAAAAATCTCTTTGTGAAAAAAAAAAAAAAGTTAAAAATGTAATTTGGGTACAGTATTGCATTACTGCGCAATTGTCATTCCAAGCGTTACAGCTGAAAATTGGCATGGGCAGGAAGGGGGTGAAAGTGCCCAGTAGGCAAGTGGTTAAGGGTTTGCACACTAATGCAACCATATTATTTGTCTCATATTTTTTTTACATCACAGTTACCTGACATTTTAACAGGTGTGTAGACTTTTTTTTATATCCACTGTATATGCTGATGTAATTCGTATTCCATTTGCTACCATTGTATGTACGGATGTGCTCTGAGAGCACGGTTTTGTAATTTGTATGTTTCCTTGGAACTTTACATTGAAAGGATATTAAACAGAAAAAAAAAAAAAAAAAAAATAACAATCATCTGAATTCCAACCCCTTTCTGAGTCCCCCGCAGCTTTCAGTGGTTCCTCCCACTGACATCAGTGTCATTACTGTGTGTTGTAGTGGAGGTCGGCAGAAGGAACTAGTGAATGCTGCAGGGGATTTAACATCGGGAAGGACTGAAGAACCAGATGACCTGAGAGGGGAGTATAATGTGTCCTGTGCAAGTACCTGATGGTTGTTAATCTTTAGAGACCTGACAGGGTCCTTCCTCAAGGGGTACATTATAAAGGCAACCGAAAAATGTTCAGCATGCCTTCCAAAAGGTGTTTTCTTCCAGGAGCACAATCTGTTTTTGTGTGGATTACTTTCATTCCCCAGCAGCCTCTCAAACACTCAGACCCCAATTCCAATTTTTCACCTGTGGTCTCCTGGTTCAGAGGCAAATGTGAGGTGCAATCCCTTAGCCCAAGATGTCCAGCAAACGTAGCAGGTGAAGGGTTCAGACAAACCATTTACCACAACAGGGGTGCTTACAATGATCAGCTTTTATTTATGTATGTAAAACCTTTACCCAAAAAGGTAAAAAAAAATGACATTAAACAATTGTGCAGTTCCAGGTGTAAATCATTTCCTCAAATTAAAAGAAGTTATATCACATGAAAGAAATATTCAAAGTGAAAAATGACAAAAATAAGCATAAAAAAAATTAAAGTAAGTGAAAAAAGTTGACTAATATCAGCTGTGTCCACTTGTGTCAGTGACTTCCACCTTTGTAGGAAACCACACCACCACTTGTGACCAACACAACTGCCACACTCCCCAGCTCCAAAGCTGACAAAGGAGAGCCGCAAACTGCTTTTGTACCAGAAGAGTTTCCAGCCCTCCACATGTGACCATCCAGCTCCACCATTGCAAAGAAGTTGTCTGGTAGTACCACCTTTCGCCACCAGAGACAGTCAAACAGTCCATTAACAAAAGATGGTCGCCAGCTCTAAAAAAAGAGGTTTGTTGTAACTGCTTATAAAGGGTTAGCTGAAGTTTGGCTTTAATTTGTTAGTTAAAGGGGTTGTAAACCCTCATCCTATGCATTAAGGTGAAAAAACACCTGGCAGTCACTGCCCCCCCTCCCCCGCGTTTTACTTACCTGAGCCCCTTCATCTCCTCGGCGGGGACGCGCTTTTCCTCTCTCCACGGGGTCCCGGCTCTTGAATGGATAGAGTGATAGCAGCGCAGCCATTGGCTCCTGCTGCTGTCAATCAAATCCAATAAGCGCTTCTCCCAGGGGGTTATCTGCTGTGGGGCGGAGACGCCGGGGGACCCCAGAAGAGGATGTTCAGGGCCACTCTGTGCAAAACAAGCTGCACAGTGGAGGTAAGTATGATATGTTTGTTATTTTAAAAAAAACAACAAAAAAGGATCCTTTACAATCACTTTAAGTCCATCTAAACCTGCTAGTTTAATATTACCCTCACCACAGACTGACAATGCTGTACAAAGGTGTCTTGGTTGCACCTCCAGTGGGGTGAAGACAACCTAAGGCTCCATTCACACTTGTGTAACTTGTCATGCAGCTTTGGACATCAAAGTTGCATGACAAGTTGTTCCCCATGTTTTCCGATGATAACCATTCATATATGAGTAAATTAAAGTTGCAACAACTTCAAAGTAGTTAATGCACTACTTTGGTCCGACTTCCATGCAACTTGCAGATCATAGACTAAAGGCTGGGTTCACACCATTGTGAATTGGATGCGGTATCTCTGCATCCAATTCGCAATAGCAGGAGATTTTGACCGGCTCTCTATGGAGCCGGTTCACATATCTCCGCAGGGGGTCCGTCTTTTGATCCGTTTCAGGTCTGAATGCAGCAAAAATTCGGGCTGAAATGGTGAACCAGGACGCCCCGGATCCCTGCTGTGAGCCCCATGCGGCTTATATGTGAACCAAGCCATTATGGTAACCCTCAGAAGTTACATGAAAGTCATACCTGAATGTTATACAATGCAACTTGTGTGCAACAGTTGTCCATTATCACTGGTCAAAGTCATATCCAAGTTGCACCCATCCAAAGTTGCACTCCAAAGTCGGCGCAACCTTGGAGTCGTACAAGTGTGAATGGAGCCTAAGACAGGAAGTCTGTTACTGGCTAGATCACTGGATGAAAAATGAAAAAAAAAAAGATTTAAAAACGAATGCAGCAACCACATTTAGGGATTGGTAAGCTGCATTACATTCATTTTTTGTTTTGGGGGTTATGACCATTTTAAGCCATTGTTTTTATTTATTTTAGAATAGGAAGTCCACCAGCTGCTTAGGAGACACCGATGTGTTGTCTGTGCGTCCATAAGCTTTTACATTTAATACATGATATCCAAAACATGGGGCAGCAGGGCAGATGCGAATATAATGGCACTTTTGTGTGTATAAATTTCAGTTTGAGTTCGGAGTTTGGCTTTTTATACTTTTGCAGTTACAGTATTTCTCAGATAACCAACAAAAGGGAGTGGAGCAGGTAGGCCGTGCTCCTTGTATACATCTTAAATTGTAAAACCTAAGACCCCTTTCACATTGAGGGCGTTTTTCAGGCGCTAAAGCGTTACAAATAGCGACTGCAATCAGCCCTCAAACAGCTGCAGCATTGTCTCCAGTGTGAAAGCCCGAGGGCTTTCACACCGAAACGCTGCGCTGGCTGGACGTCAGGAAAAGCCCTGACAGCAGCTTCTTTGGAGCGGTGAAGGAGTGGTATGTTTACCGCTCCTCCACCGCTGCTCCCCATTGAAATCAATGGGGCAGCGCTGGGATACCGCCCGCAAAATGCCGCTATTGCGAGCGATTTTAACCCTCTGGGCCGCTAGCGGGGGTAAAAGCACCCCGCTAGCAGCTGAAATGCGCCGCAAATCCGACGGTAAAATGCCGCTATAAATAGCAGCGTTTTACCGCAGATCGCTATAGGCGGCTCGGTGTGAAAAGGATAGTAACTCCAGCTAAAACTTAGGTGAAGAAGAGTTAGACCCCTTTCACACTGGGGCCGCTAGCGCCAAAGTGCCACTTGTTTTAGCGGCACTTTAGCCCAAAGAAGGGGTTAAAAGCGCCAGTGTTGCGGCTCTGGGAGCACTAAATACAGTGCTGCCAAACCACCCCAAAGATGCTGCTTGCAGAACTTTTCCTAATGTCCTGCAAGCGCACCGCCCCAGTGGGAAAAGTCACACTTAAATGAATGGGAGGCGCTTTTCAGGCACTTTACATGTGCCATTTCTAGCGCTTAAACGCCTGAAAACCACCTCAGTGTGAAAGGGGTCTAATGCCCCGTACACGCGATCGGATATTCCGACAACAAAATCCATGGATTTTTTCAGACTGATGTTGGTTCAAACTTGTCTTGCCTACACACAGTCACACAAATCTTGTTGGAAACTCCGAACGTCAAGAACGCGGTGACGTACAACATGTACGACGAGCCGAGAAAAATAAAGTTCAATAGCCAGTGCGGCTCCTTCTGCTTGATTCCGAGCATGCGTGGAACTTTGTGCGTCGGAATTGTGTACACGGAATTTACGACAACGGATTTTGTTGTCGGAAAATTTGAGATCCAGATCTCAGATTTTGTGTGACGGAAATTCCGATGGAAAATGTCCGATGGAGCCTACACACGGTCGGAATTTCCGACAACAAGCTCCCATCGAACATTTTTCGTCGGAAAATCCGACCGTGTGTACGGGGCATTAGGCTACATTCACACAGGTGACTGATGCAGATGACAGCAGCAGGAATGTGCTAGTTCCTGCAGCTATGTCTGCCACCTGTGAGCGGCTATCTGCAGCCACCAAGCCCTGCACACTGCAATCACAGGTCAGCTAGCTGTGGCTGTTGGTGATTCCTGCCACTGTCATTTGTATCAGTGCTAGTCACCTGTGAGAATGTAGCCTTAGGTATCTTGCACACGGTACTGATGTTTGAGCATCAGCATTTCTGGCCGTAATTTTAGGTTGTTTGTTTTGTGCGTATATGTGCATTTACACGCACAATACATACTTGCGGATAACTCGTTAGTATTTATGCTCATATTTGCGCAAAATACTGACTGGGAAAGCTGATTTTTCTATTTTTTTTTACTCAAGAATACGCAGAGCTTGTTTGCGTGCCTGTGTGTACAGGCACACTGTAAACAATGGGCTGCAATTGAAATCAGCAAAAAAATGCTATACTGAGCTTTTTCAAGCTGCAGTGTGCAAGAACAACTTTATATTGCTGTCTTCGTCGCTGTTTGGGGATTTCTTTCTATATACTGGTAGCAGCCAGAACAGGAAGTCAATTTTCAAAAGCACATGGACAGCAATAAAAAGTAGAGAAGAGTTAGACACTCTTTTTTTTTGTGTCCACACTGGGGAAGGATACATCTCTTCCATGTGGACAATGACACCATTGGAAACCAAAGAGAGGTTTCCAACCTTTCACGTTCACTGGAAATGGGCTTAAAGCTGAACTCTGGGCCTGAAAACTTTTAAATATATTTCCTAATAGCCGGATAGGATAGGATATATATATTTTTTTGTTGTGTGCACAAAATGCCTTTTGAAATCTAGATATTACCTTGTAAAAGTGACCTCATCACTGTGCTGTACATAGGCCCCTCCCAGATCTCTGCTCAGGCCATCAGCTCCTCCCACTCCAGGCTGCCTGCAACAACAAAAAAACGACAGGAGGGGGCGGAGACAAGACCTGTCTCCCTGCACTAGCAGAGAGAGCAGCAGTGACCAGTCTTTATTACAGAAACCTCCTTTACAGAGGCAAAATTTTGCACAGGAATACTGCACAGATCTGGTAGAAATGCTTGAAGCACACCAAGATTCAAGTAAGAATACACAGGACTAGAATAAGACAATAACTGCTTGTCCCAGAGTTCAGCTTTTACATTTTGACTGGCATGCACCTTAAAAGAGCAATCCAAACAGTTCAATAATGGGAATAATGAACCCCCCCCCCCCCCCCCCCAAAAAAAAAAAACATACATTCAGTTAATGTTTACATTTTCATTGTAAACATAATATATCACAAATATTGTTCCCAAAATGCACCTCAAGTTTTTTTTTTCACAATAAAAACCCATTTTTTTCCTTCCTTATTTAGAAAACTTGCTTCCATCTTCCTTTTCTGTCTGTGCCGTTGTTTTACTGCCCACGATTGGGATGTATTGCAGGACACGGGATGTCACTTGGTCAATGTCTCTGTTCCGGATATAGCAGAGAAATGTGGTCCACAAAAATGCACAAACTCCAATGTAGGCTGTTCTGACAAGTGGTGGTATAAGGCTGAAATTTATGGTCTACAAATAAAAATACAACACAAGGTAAGCGTGTATATTTCACCAAAAATGATCTTTCAAACTACTTTGGCCTTAATTCACAAAGCAAGTTACAGTATTGGGGAGAAAGTAGCCAAACACAGGCCTAAAGAAAAACTTTAAATGTAAAATGTCTTATTTGCATGCATTGTTTTATACAATTTACAAACTTTCAATCAAATAATTGCCAGAATAATTACTAAGTATTAGGCACATTGGGTGACTTGCGGAGCTGTAGGGTGTAGAGAGGTGCACATGTACCCAATACTTGGGGTGTACTGGGCTGGTCATGTGATCCTCTTTGATCTCAGAAACATCTAGGAATCTCTACATGTACACGATATTGTCAAAAGTATTGGGACACCTGCCTTTACACACACATGAACTTTAATGGCATCCCAGTCTTAGTCCGTAGGGTTCAATATTAAGTTGGCCCACCCTTTGCAGCTATAACAGCTTCAACTCTTCTGGGAAGATTGTCCACAAGGTTTAGGAGTGTGTCTATGGGAATGTTTGACCATTCTTCCAGAAGCATATTTGTGAGGTCAGGCACTGATGTGGACGAGAAGGCCCGGCTCACAGTTTATGCTCTAATTCACTCCAAAGGTGTTCTATCAGGTTGAGGTCAGGACTCTGTGCAGGCCAGTCAAGTTCCTCCACCCCGAACTTGCTAATGCATGTTTTTACAGACCTTGCTTTGTGCACTGGTCCAAATAATTTGGTGGAGGGGGATTATAGTGTGAGGTTGTTTTTCAGGGGTTGGTCTTGGCCCCTTAGTTCCAATGAAGGGAACTCTTATGCCGCGTACACACGAGCGGACTTTACGGCGGACTTTGCCCGGCGGACTGGATTTCGTCGGACAATTCGATGTGTGTGGACTCCAGCGGACTTTGTTTTCTCAAACGTTGGACGGACTTAGATTTGAAACTTGTTTAAAATGTATCCGTTGAAATCGAGTCCGGTCGAAAAGTCCGCCGTCTGTATGCTAGTTCGACGGACTAAAAAGCCACGCTAGGGCAGCTATTGGCTACTGGCTATGAACTTCCTTGTTTTAGTCCTGTCGTACGTCATCACGTACGAATTCGACGGACTTTGGTGGATTGTGTGTAGGCAAGTCCGTTCATTCAGAAAGTCCGTCGTAAAGTACGTCGAAAAATCCGCCGGGCAAAGTCCGCCGTAAAGTCCACTCGTGTGTACGCGGCATTATGCTGCGTACACACGAGTGGACTTTACGGCAGACTTTGTCCTGCGGACTTCGACGGACTTTACGACGGACTTTACGAATGAACGGACTTGCCTACACACGATCAACCAAAGTCCGATGGATTCGTACGTGATGACGTACGACCGGACTAAAACAAGGAAGTTCATAGCCAGTAGCCAATAGCTGCCCTAGCGTCGGTTTTTGTCTAGCATACAGACGAGCGGACTTTTCGACCGGACTCGAGTCCGTCGGACAGATTTGAAACATGTTTCATTTCTAGGTCCGTCAAACTTTTTAGGAAAAAAAAAGTCAGATGGAGCCCACACGATTGAATTGTCCGACGGACTCAGGTTTGCCGGACCAAGTATGCCGTAAATTCCGGTCGTGTGTACGCGGCATTAAGGTGTCAGCATACCAAGACATTTTGGACTATTCCATGCTCCCAAATTTGTGGGAACAGTTTGGCGCACCAGTGCATAAACAAGGTCCATAAAGACATGGATGAGCACGTTTGGGGGTGGAGGAACTTGACTGGCCTGCACAGAGTCCTGACCTCAACCCCACGGAACACCTTTGGGATGAATTAGAGCGCAAACTACGAGCCAGGCCTTCTTGTCCAACTTCACAAATGCACTATTGGAAGAATAGTCAAACAGTCCCATAGACACACTCCTAAACCTTGTGGACAGTCTTCCCAGAAGAGTTGAAGCTGTTATAGCTGTAAAGGGTGGGCCAACTCAATATTGAACCCTACGGACTAAGACTGGGATGTCATTAAAATGTGCGTGTAAAGGCAGGTGTCCCAATAGTTTTGACAATATAGTGTCTTGTATGTGCAGGCTGTTAGGGGGATATCGAAAGCGCCCCCCCCCCCCCCCCCCCCCCCCCGTACAATGAGTTATACTTCAGTGCAAATACGTCACTATTGTGTACACAATCAGAGCTAAGCACTTACAAGGTCTGAAGTGTGTGTGGGGGGGGGGTACAGTGGCTTGCGAAAGTATTCGGCCCCCTTGAACTTTACAACCTTTTGTCACATTTCAGGCTTCAAACATAAAGATATAAAATTTTAATTTTTTGTGAAGAATCACCAACAAGTGGGACACAATTGTGAAGTGGAACGAAATCTTTTGGATTTTTGAAACTTTTTTAACTAATAAAAAAATGAAAAGTGGGGCGTGCAAAATTATTCGGCCCCCTTGCGTTAATACTTTGTAGAGCCACCTTTTGCTGCGATTACAGCTGCAAGTCGCTTGGGGTATGTCTCTATCAGTTTTGCACATTGAGAGACTGAAATTCTTGCCCATTCTTCCTTGCAGAAAAGCTCGAGCTCAGTGAGGTTGGATGGAGAGCGTTTGTGAACAGCAGTTTTCAGCTCTTTCCACAGATTCTCGATTGGATTCAGGTCTGGACTTTGACTTGGCCATTCTAACACCTGGATACGTTTATTTGTGAACCATTCCTTTGCAGATTTTGCTGTATGTTTGGGATCATTGTCTTGTTGGAAGATAAATCTCCATCCCAGTTTCAGGTCTTTTGCAGACTCCAACAGGTTTTCATCCAGAATGGTCCTGTATTTGGCTGCATCCATCTTCCCCTCAATTTTAACCATCTTCCCTGTCCCTGCTGAAGAAAAGCAGGCCCAAACCATGATGCTGCCACCACCATGTTTGACAGTGGGGATGGTGTGTTGAGGGTGATGAGCTGTGTTGCTTTTACGCCAAACATATCGTTTTGCATTGTGGCCAAAAAGTTCGATTTTGGTTTCATCGGACCAGAGCACCTTCTTCCACATGTTTGGTGTGTCTCCCAGGTGGCTTGTGGCAAACTTTAGACGAGACTTTTTATGGATATCTTTGAGAAATGGCTTTCTTCTTGCCACTCTTCCATAAAGGCCAGATTTGTGCAGTGTACGACTGATTGTTGTCCTATGGACAGACTCTCCCACCTCAGCTGTAGTTCCCTGCAGTTCATCCAGAGTGATCATGGGCCTCTTGGCTGCATCTCTGATCAGTCTTCTCCTTGTCTGAGCTGAAAGTTTAGAGGGACAGCCAGGTCTTGGTAGATTTGCAGTGGTCTGATACTCCTTCCATTTCAAAATGATCGCTTGCACAGTGCTTCTTGGGATGTTTAACCACTTGCCGACCGCCGCACACAGATGTACGTCGACAGGGCGGCACGGGCAGGCAAAAGGGCTTACCTGTACGTCCCTGCCTGCCCGCGGGTGGGGGGTCCGATCGGACCCCCCCCCGGTGCCTGCGACGGTCGGCAAATGTCCCCCGGCGATCGGTGGTGAGGGGGAGGCCATCCATTCGTGGCCCCCCCCTCGCGATCGCTCCCAGCCAATGGGATCATTTCCCTGCCTCTGTATTGTACACAGAGGCAGAGGAAATGATGTCATCTCTCCTCGGCTCGGTATTTTCCGTTCCGGGCCGAGGAGAGAAGACTGGAATGTGAGTGCACAACACACACACACACAGTAGAACATGCCAGGCACACATTACACCCCGATCCCCCCCCCCGATCGCCCCCCGATCCCCCCCCAATCACCCCCCCCCCTGTCACAAACTGACACAAAGCAGGTTTTTTTTTTTTTTTTTTTTTTTTTCTGATTACTGCATAGTGTCAGTTTGTGACAGTTAGTGTGTTAGGGCAGTGAATGTTAGGCCCCCTTTAGGTCTAGGGTACCCTCCTAACCCCCCCTAATAAAGTTTTAACCCCTTGATCACCCTCCGTCACCAGTGTCACTAAGCGATCATTTTTCTGATCGCTGTATTAGTGTCGCTGGTGACGCTAGTTAGGGACATAAATATTTAGGTTCGCCGTCAGCGTTTTATAGCGACAGGGACCCCCATATACTACCTAATAAATGTTTTAACCCCTTGATTGCCCCCTAGTTAACCCTTTCACCACTGATCACCGTATAACTGTTACGGGTGACGCTGGTTAGTTCGTTTATTTTTTATAGTGTCAGGGCACCCGCCGTTTATTACCGAATAAAGGTTTAGCCCCCTGATCGCCCGGCGGTGATATGCGTCGCCCCAGGCAGCGTCAGATTAGCGCCAGTACCGCTAACACCCACGCACGCAGCATACACCTCCCTTAGTGGTATAGTATCTGAACGCATCAATATCTGATCCAATCAGATCTATACTAGCGTCCCCAGCAGTTTAGGGTTCCCGAAAACGCAGTGTTAGCGGGATCAGCCCAGATACCTGCTAGCACCTGCGTTTTGCCCCTCCGCCCACCCCAGCCCAGCCCACCCAAGTGCAGTATCGATCGATCACTGTCACTTACAAAACACTAAGCGCATAACTGCAGCGTACGCAGAGTCAGGCCTGATCCCTGCGATCGCTAACAGTTTTTTTGGTAGCGTTTTGGTGAACTGGCAAGCACCAGCCCCAGGCAGCGTCAGGTTAGCGCCAGTAGCGCTAACACCTACGCACGCACCGTACACCTCCCTTAGTGGTATAGTATCTGAACGGATCAATATCTGATCCGATCAGATCTATACTAGTGTCCCCAGCAGTTTAGGGTTCCCAAACACGCAGTGTTAGCGGGATCAGCCCAGATACCTGCTAGCACCTGCGTTTTTCCCGTCCGCCCGGCCCAGCCCACCCAAGTGCAGTATCGATCGATCACTGTCACTTACAAAACACTAAACGCATAACTGCAGCGTTCGCAGAGTCACGCCTGATCCCTGCGATCACTAACAGTTTTTTTGGTAGCGTTTTGGTGAACTGGCAAGCACCAGCCCCAGGCAGCGTCAGATTAGCGCCAGTACCGCTAACACCCACGCACGCAGCATACGCCTCCCTTAGTGGTATAGTATCTGAACGGATCAATATCTGATCCGATCAGATCTATACTAGCGTCCCCAGCAGTTTAGGGTTCCCACAAACGCAGTGTTAGCGGGATCAGCCCAGATACCTGCTAGCACCTGCGTTTTGCCCCTCCGCCCGGCCCAGCCCAGCCCAGCCCACCCAAGTGCAGTATCGATCGATCACTGTCACTTACAGAACACTAAACGCATAACTGCAGCGTTCGCAGAGTCAGGCCTGATCCCTGCGATCGCTAACAGATTTTTTGGTAGCGTTTTGGTGAACTGGCAAGCGCCAGCGGCCTAGTACACCCCGGTCGTAGTCAAACCAGCACTGCAGTAACACTTGGTGACGTGGCGAGTCCCATAAGTGCAGTTCAAGCTGGTGAGGTGGCAAGCACAAGTAGTGTCCCGCTGCCACCAAAAAGACAAACACAGGCCCGTCGTGCCCATAGTGCCCTTCCTGCTGCATTCGCCAATCCTAATTGGGAACCCACCGCTTCTGCAGCGCCCGTACTTCCCCCATTCACATCCCCAACCAAATGCAGTCGGCTGCATGAGAGGCATTTTCTTTATGTCCTCCCGAGTACCCCTACCCAACGAACCCCCCCAAAAAAGATGTTGTGTCTGCAGCAAGCGCGGATATAGGCGTGACACCCGCTATTATTGTCCCTCCTGTCCTGACAATCCTGGTCTTTGCATTGGTGAATGTTTTGAACGCTACCATTCACTAGTTGACTATTAGCGTAGGGTACAGCATTCCACAGACTAGGCACACTTTCACAGGGTCTCCCAAGATGCCATCGCATTTTGAGAGACCCGAACCTGGAACCGGGTACAGTTATAAAAGTTAGTTACAAAAAAAAAAAAAAAACACATACAAAAATATAAAATAAAAAAAAAATAGTTGTCGTTTTATTGTTCTTTCTCTCTCTATTCTCTCTCTCTATTGTTCTGCTCTTTTTTACTGTATTCTATTCTGCAATGTTTTATTGTTATTATGTTTTATCATGTTTGTTTTTCAGGTATGCAATTTTTTATACTTTACCGTTTACTGTGCTTTATTGTTAACCATTTTTTTGTCTTCAGGTACGCCATTCACGACTTTGAATGGTTATACCAGAATGATGCCTGCAGGTTTAGGTATCATCTTGGTATCATTCTTTTCAGCCAGCGGTCGGCTTTCATGTAAAAGCAATCCTAGCGGCTAATTAGCCTCTAGACTGCTTTTACAAGCAGTGGGAGGGAATGCCCCCCCCCTCCACCGTCTTCCGTGTTTTTCTCTGGCTCTCCTGTCTCAACAGGGAACCTGAAAATGCAGCCGGTGATTCAGCCAGCTGACCATAGAGCTGATCAGAGACCAGAGTGGCTCCAAACATCTCTATGGCCTAAGAAACCGGAAGCTACGAGCATTTTATGACTTAGATTTCGCCGGATGTAAATAGCGCCATTGGGAAATTGGGAAAGCATTTTATCACACCGATCTTGGTGTGGTCAGATGCTTTGAGGGCAGAGGAGAAATCTAGGGTCTAATAGACCCCAATTTTTGCAAAAAAGAGTACCTGTCACTACCTATTGCTATGATAGGGGATATTTACATTCCCTGAGATAACAATAAAAATGATTTAAAAAAAAAATGAAAGGAACAGTTTAAAAATAAGATAAAAAAATAATAATAATAAAGAAAAAAAAAAAAAAAAAAAAAAAAAAAGCACCCCTGTCCCCCCTGCTCTCGCGCTAAGGCGAACGCAAGCGTCGGTCTGGCGTCAAATGTAAACAGCAATTGCACCATGCATGTGAGGTATCGCCGCGAAGGTCAGATCGAGGGCAGTAAGTTTAGCAGTAGACCTCCTCTGTAAATCTAAAGTGGTAACCTGTAAAGGCTTTTAAAGGCTTTTAAAAATGTATTTAGTTTGTCGCCACTGCACGTTTGTGCGCAATTTTAAAGCATGTCATGTTTGGTATCCATGTACTCGGCCTAAGATCATCTTTTTTATTTCATCAAACATTTGGGCAATATAGTGTGTTTTAGTGCATTAAAATGTAAAAAAGTGTGTTTTTTCCCCAAAAAATGCGTTTGAAAAATTGCGGCGCAAATACTGTGTGAGAAAAAAAAATGAAACACCCACCATTTTAATCTGTAGGGCATTTGCTTTAAAAAAAATATATAATGTTTGGGGGTTCAAAGTAATTTTCTTGCAAAAAAAAATTATTTTTTTATGTAAACAATAAGTGTCAGAAAGGGCTTTGTCTTCAAGTGGTTAGAAGAGTGGGTGATGTGTGACATAAGCTTCTAGATGTTGTGCATAAAATGCCAGGACAGTTCAAAACCCCCCCAAATGACACCATTTTGGAAAGTAGACACCCCAAGCTATTTGCTGAGAGTCATGTTGAGTCCATGGAATATTTTATATTGTGACACAAGTTGCGGGAAAGAGACAATTTTTTATTTTTTTTATTTTTTTTTGCGCAAAGTTGTCACTAAATGATATATTGCTCAAACATGCCATGGGAATATGTGAAATTACACCCCAAAATACATTCTGTTGCTTCTCCTGAGTACGGGGATACCACATGTGTGAGACTTTTTGGGAGCCTAGCCGCGTACGGGACCCCGAAAACCAAGCACCGCCTTCAGGCTTTCTAAGGCCGTAAATTTTTGATTTCACTCTTCACTGCCTATCACAGTTTCGGAGGCCATGGAATGCCCAGGTGGCAAAAAAAACCCCCAAATGACCCCATTTTGGAAAGTAGACACCCCAAGCTATTTGATGAGAGGTATAGTGAGTATTTTGCAGACCTCACTTTTTGTCACAAAGTTTTGAAAATTGAAAAAAGAAAAAAAAAATTTTTTTTTCTCGTCTTTCTTTATTTTCAAAAACAAATGAGAGCTGCAAAATACTCACCATGCCTCTCAGCAAATAGCTTGGGGTGTCTACTTTCCAAAATGGGGTCATTTGGGGGGGGGTTTGTGCCACCTGGGCATTCCATGGCCTCCGAAACTGTGATAGGCAGTGAGGAGTAAAATCAAAAATGTACGCCCTTAGAATTCCTGAAGGCAGTGATTGGTTTTCGGGGTCCCGTACGCGGCTAGGCTCCCAAAAAGTCCCACACATGTGGTATCCCCATACTCAGGAGAAGCAGCTAAATGTATTTTGGGGTGCAATTCCACATATGCCCATGGCCTGTGTGAGCAATATATCATTTAGTGACAACTTTGTGCAAAAAAAAAAAAAAAAAAAAAAAAATTTGTCACTTTCCCGCAACTTGTGTCAAAATATAAAACATTCCATGGACTCAACATGCCTCAAAGCAAATAGCTTGGGGTGTCTACTTTCCAAAATGGGGTAATTTGGGGGGGTTTTATGTCATCTGGGCATTTTATGGCCTTCAAAACTGTGATAGGTAGTGAGGAGTAAAATCAAAAATGTACGCCCTTAGAAATCCTGAAGGCAGTGATTGGTTTTCGGGGCCCCGTACGCGGCTAGGCTCCCAAAAAGTCCCACACATGTGGTATCCCCGTACTCAGGAGAAGCAGCTAAATGTATTTTGGGGTGCAATTCCACATATGCCCATGGCCTGTGTGAGCAATATATCATTTAGTGACAACTTTTTGTAATTTTTTTTTTTTTTTTTTTTTTTTGTCATTATTCAATCACTTGGGACAAAAAAAATGAATATTCAATGGGCTCAACATGCCTCTCAGCAAATTCCTTGGGGTGTCTACTTTCCAAAATGGGGTCATTTGTGGGGGTTTTGTACTGCCCTGCCATTTTAGCACCTCAAGAAACGACATAGGCAGTCATAAATTAAAGGCTGTGTAAATTCCAGAAAATGTACCCTAGTTTGTAGACGCTATAACTTTTGCGCAAACCAATAAATATACGCTTATTGACATTTTTTTTACCAAAGACATGTGGCCGAATACATTTTGGCCTAAATGTATGACTAAAATTGAGTTTATTGGATTTTTTTTAGAACAAAAAGTAGAAAATATCATTTTTTTTCAAAATTTTCGGTCTTTTTCCGTGTATAGCGCAAAAAATAAAAACGGCAGAGGTGATCAAATACCATCAAAAGAAAGCTCTATTTGTGGGAAGAAAAGGACGCAAATTCCGTTTGGGTACACCATTGCATGACCGCGCAATTAGCAGTTAAAGCGACGCAGTGCCGAATTGTAAAAAGTGCTCTGGTCAGGAAGGGGGTAAATCCTTCCGGGGCTGAAGTGGTTAAAGCTTGGGAAATCTTTTTGTATCCAAATCCGGCTTTAAACTTCTCCACAACAGTATTACGGACCTGCCTGGTGTGTTCCTTGGTCTTCATGATGCTCTCTACGCTTTCAACAGAACCCTGAGACTATCACAGAGCAGGTGCATTTATACAGAGACTTGATTACACACAGGTGGATTCTATTTATCACCATCAGTCATTTAGGACAACATTGGATCATTCAGAGATCCTCGCTGAACTTCTGGAGTAAGTTTTCTGCACTGAAAGTAAAGGGGCCGAATAATTTTGCACGCACCACTTTTCAGTTTTTTAATTGCTAAAAAAGTTTAAAATATCCAATAGATTTCGTTCCACTTCACAATTGTGTCCCACTTGTTGGTGATTCTTCACAAAAAATTAAAATTTTATATCTTTATGTTTGAAGCCTGAAATGTGGCAAATGGTTGAAAAGTTCAAGTGGGCCGAATACTTTCGCAAGCCACTGTATGTATTTTTTATAATTAAAATCTTACCTGAAAGATGGTCCAGCAAAATACTCCTGTCTAAAGCAGAGAAAAAACAAACAAACATTTTCTGTTAATATAATGACTGTGTGACAATCAGATATGGTCTTTTTTCATTTTTATGGTCTATGTAACTAAATCTAGACACACTAGGCAGAACCAGCATTATCTGACTTTAATCTTGTCATAGCAAGTAGATATTAGAAGGCCACTAATACAGAGTATATTAATTGTTGGTTAACGCTTTCGGGACCAGATCCCACAGATTCCTAGATGCTCAGGCCATTTTTAGCTACGGTCGGCATGCGTCAATTACTGTTACAATAACTTGTGACTATTCTGTGTATCTAATATTTTTGTAAGGCTTTTGTTAGTGTTTTAATAAATCCACTTTTTCTATACTGAAAAATGGTCTACTTTTTTCCATTTTATAATGGATTACTATATTAAAGCATAACTAATGTAAAAAAAAATAAAAAAATTACATATTTACTTCTAGCTTCAATCCTCAGTGGTTTCCTTAAAATGAACATTAAAATGTGTACTTTTAGAAACCTTCCAGTGACCCCATGTGCAGTCATTTCTGTTATGTCTGTGTCAAAAATGCATTCTGCTCCCTCAATGTTTTCTATTGTAGACACTCTGGATGCTCTGAGAGCAGAGATTGTAACTGCAAGTGATGAGCCCAAGTGGCATCCTTGGTATTTAGATGAGCGTGCTCTTTCCTGCTGGCCACTGGATGGGGCATATTTTAGCCGTGTTGTGCTGATTAGTTGTTGCTAAGGCCACTTTTACACTGAGGCGCTGGCTGCATTGACGTTAACCGTCATTTTAGCAGCGCTTTTAACCCCCAGTAGCGGACCAAAAAGGGTTAAAAGCACCCACAAAGCGGAGCTGCCGAAGCACTTTGGCAGCGGTGCCCATTGATTTCAATGGCAGGGGCAGTTTAGGGGGGGGTGTATACACCGCTCCGGCACTGCCCCAAAGACGCCGCTTGCAGGACTTTTCCTGTCCAGCAAGCGCACCGCCCAAGTGTGAAAGCACTCGTGCTTTCACACTGGGGCTACAGAAAAGGCAGTTTACAGGCGCTATTTTTAGCGCAAAAACGCCTCAGTGTGAAAATAGCCTTATGCCCTGTACACACGGTCGGACATTGATCGGATATTCCGACAACAAAATCCATTGATTTTTACCGACGGATGTTGGCTCAAACTTGTCTTGCATACACACGGTCACACAAGGTTGTCAGAAAATCCGATCGTTCTGAACGCAGTGACGTAAAACACGTATGTCGGGACTATAAACGGGGCAGTAGCCAATAGCTTTCATCTCTTAATTTATTCTGAGCATGCGTGGCACTTTGTGCCTCGGATTTGTGTACACACGATCGGAATTTCCGACAACGGATTTTGTTGTCGGAAAATTTTATAGCCTGCTCTCAAACTCTGTGTCGGAAATTCCGATGGAAAATGTGTGATGGAGCGCACACACGGTCGGAATTTCCGACAACAAGGTCCTATCACACATTTTCCATCGGAAAATCCTATCGTGTGTACAGGCATAACTGTTCCAGAAGCAGATCTGATAGAATTTAAAGAGGAGGTTCACTCTGGAAAAATAATGAAAAGTTAGCAGCTACAAATAGTGTAGCTGCTAACTTTTAATAAAAGGACATTTGCTTGTTCAGCGTTCCAGCGCCGCCCTCACTGGGGCTGGTTCTTCACAAGCCTTCGGGTTCCCATGGCTGGCATCCTAACTGTGTGCAGCCGGGTATGCTGCTTTCGGCTTCACAGATGGCTGCCCACTGCACATGCGCAAGCTGTGCTGTGCTTTGTAAATGGTCCCACAGTCTTCTGGGACCTGTGATGTGTCCCAGAAGACTGTGGGGAGGGAGGGGAGGAGGAGAACCTAGGGAGTGGGCATCTGTCAAAACTAGGTACCTGCCCCCCCCAAAAAAAAGTATGACAAGAGAAATGTGGCAGGGGAGGAGGACTTAAAATGGAACTTGGTTGGAGTCCCGTTTTAATCAAGCAACTGAAGGACAGACTGCATAGCTATGCAGCACCCAGTGGCCATCTCCCTCCCTGAAACCTCTAAAGCGTGCCCGGGGATGAATCCTTTCACTTCTACAATCCACAGAAAACTCATGCAATACTAACTTGCTGGCTGTTATGAAGAGCTGAAAATACTTAAAAAAAAAAAAAAAAAAGAAAGCAGCTGCAGCTACAGGGATGGCCTGAGGATATGCACACATTTTCAAAGTAAGAAAAAATATTTTAACAATACTAATTACCACATTTAAGTCGATGATTAATTATTTTTCTTAATACTTAATGTATTCAAAAAATGTGACTTTAGTACTTTAGGCCCCTTTTACACGGACTGATGGGGTTTGCCTGTCAGTTTTTCAGGCAGACCCGATCCGACCATCCATTGCCCTCTATGAAACGGCGGATGTCAACAGACGTGTCCATTGACATCCACCGTTCATCTAATTCCGATCCTCTCTGCTAAAAAGAGAAGTTCCCCACCTGTCTGGTGGATCGAATCAGATGACAGTCGAATGGAAACGGATAGACGGTCCGTTTCCATCCGACCGCCCATAGAGGAACGCGGGCTGTCTGCTTTGCATCAGCGGAGTGGAAACTGACCTGTCATCTGCCTGCTCAGTGGGGATCAGCGGAGAGATCCCCTGCTGAGCAGGCGGATCCACTGGCGGACTCTGCCAGTGTGAAACGGGTCTTAAGGTGGCAGTGTTCATTTGAAACGTGGAGGCTTCTATTTTCCTTTCATTTGAAATACTATGTCATAGCTTACATAGTGACGGTCGGTGATGGCCAGGATTGGGAGCCAGCAGCCACACAAAGTGTCAGCTGCTGACTCTCAATGAAGTGGGACTTTTATTAACTAATCCCCAGCACAAGAGGAATGTTAATAAACAGATTATGGGCAGGAATGAACTTAAAAAGTGTTACTAAACCCACAATCGTGAAATCAGTGTGTACTGTATATGCAGTAAAGCATGCTTGTTATACTCACTGTGGAACCTAAGGGGTTAATGCTCTGCATTGTGTAAAAAGCCTGCTTGATCTTGTATGCACAGATCCCTCCAAGCACTGTCCCCTGGACAAGTGCCGGATAAAACAGAGCCTTTGGAGTCAGGCTGCACATGCTCAGTTTGGTGTGTATTGCTAGAGAGGTTTTTTTTTACTTGGGAGAGTGCATGTGATCAGCACAGAGCCAATCAGCACTGTCCAGACATGTCCAGACAGAGGGTCAGGCCTCATAGGACGGCTCAGTGCAGTATGAAAACTCCTCTTACAACCTTCACCAGGAACTGATAGAAATCACAAGACTGCTAATATACAGCTGATGAGAAAAGGTATTTAGCCGTTTATATTTACTAAAATAATTGGATTTCAATGTTCTGTGTACTGTGAGAGACCAGCTATAGTGACTGCAGGTTCTGGGTTTAGTAACACTTTAAGATAAGTAAGCACCTGAAGTCAGTTGAGAATCTAACCAGTACTACCTTTTTTTTTTTGTTTTGTTTTTTTACTTCCAAGAGAACAAGGCTCTCACAAGTGTAGTTGGAACTTTGCTAAGATCAAGAGTACCACACAGATGCCCCAATAGTCTGCTTTAGTCCCACATGCATCAATTTCCTGTTAGGATTTGCTCACCCGCTTTCTAGGTTTTAGGCCGTAGCCATTGACAAATGTAGCATATAGAGTGTAACACATGTATGTATTACCTTGTACGTTGGCCAAAATTTCTCTTTTAGGTTTTTAAAGATATCCTTCTCTCCATCCAGAAGACTTAAACCTAAAAGAAATAAGTCTTAATCAAGCATTATGAGATGAGTGGTTACATGCAAATGGCGGCACCGACCATTAATTTGTACAGAGTACAAATCTGACAACTACTGCTGTTCACACACACACACACTCACACACTGTGTGCATGCAGCATTTAGATACGCTAGCTGCCCCTGGCCTCCCGTGTGAATGTAGCATTAAAGTTTTGGCTGGAGTACTCAGATCAAAACAAGTTGCTTGCATGCCAGCTCTTCCATTTAGTAAACGTCTTTTTTTTTTTTTCAATGAATGTAAGACACTCTGTGATTGGAGGAAGGGAGATTATGATGTTAAATCGACCCCTCCTTCAATTGCAAAATGCCTTGCTTTGATTGAAAAAGGTGTTTACTAAATGGAGGAGCCGGAGTACAAGCAAGCCGCTTTGATCTGAGTACTCCAACCATAAGGGCTCACTAGAAACTATATCTACTGTGCATTTTTTCCTTGCAGATACATTCATTTGATGTGCATTTTACATGCAGTTGGTGCGAATTTACATGCAGTTTGTCTTGTGCGGTCACTTCCTCCTGCTTTCTTCCCCTAGGCTTCTACGTACGTTGCAGTGCATTTGCATGTGTTTGCATGCATTTTTGCGGTGTGAAAAAATGCAGTATGCGCTACTTTTTTTTTACTGCGCTGCACTGCACTGCAATATTGTGAACTATGCACATAGAACTACCTTGATTTTGGACTGTCTTTTGCCAGGCTTGTCAAACCCAATTTCATTGTGGGCTGCATCAAAATTATGGTTGCCCTCAACGGGCCAGTTCTATCTGTAAGAATATATACATTTATCCAGGGCTTTTTTTCTTAGTGAACAGGTGCGGGAACGCAACTACGCCCCCTGCCAAACCGCATTGAACGGTGTGTGGCCAAATTGCATTAACAGTGGGGGGAGGGGGTCTTAAAGGGGCAATACATACCAGTAGTGTGTAATGTGCAGGTTCATTGGTGCCCTATGCACACAATGCAAAGTTTAGGGATGCGCTGTGCACAGAATGCAGAGTTCAGTGGTGACCTATGCACAGAAGGCAGGGTTCATCTCACTTCCACCCCTCCTCGGCACTGACCCCTGCACCACTCTTCCCCATCCTCTACCTCTGCACAAATCACCTTCCACAGCCCTTACCTCTCCACCATCCCCCCCCCCCCCCCCCTCCAACACCAGTACCTCCAGGCAGGGAGATCATTGGTCGGCATCTGTGCACAGATGGGGATCACAGTGCAGCTTACATGTGATGCCCCATCCCACATTGCACCTGCATGTCCCTTGTCCCCACCATGAGTGTAGGACAGACATGGAGCTGCTGGGAGCAAAGCTGTGCTTGTAAACACAGAAGGCTTCTGTGTTTACAAGTGACAGTGGGGAGCGAAGGGCGAAAAAGCTGTAGGTGTTGGAATGGAGTTCCATGTTCTGGCTGAAAAAAATACCTGGGTATGAGGACCACATGGAATGGCCTGGAGGGCCGAATTCGGCCCGCGGGCCTTGTGTTTCACACATGTAGTCTATGCAGTTGGAGTGTAGTCCAAAATGCAGCCAACTGCATCCTACTGTGTTAGGTGTGAAAGGGCCCTAACTCTCAGCATTTTGACTGCACTGTACAGGGTTCTACATAATGCTGCAACCTAAACACTTAGGACACATTTAGTGTGGATTTATTTTTTTTTATAAATTCTTTATTTAAGAGAGGTGAACATGTGGATTTATTTTTACAGGTCATATGTCGAAAAATAGTTTTTAGCCAAGATTTAGCTTGAATTGGTTTTTGGTGATTTAAGAGTTATGATTGCGGAGCATCAATACAGATGATAAATGGTGCCCAAACTTCTGTAGTAGTGAACTTACCTGTATAGAAAGCACTGATTGTAACCGGAGCTGCCAGCAGCTGATCGCAGGCTACCTTCCTTATGACGTTCTTAACTGCAGATCCTGGAAATGTTCTTTCGATAAATCGCAGCCAATAAAAGTTAAAATTGGCATGGAAGCAGAATCCCACAATTCCAACCTTAGCAGTTTGTTTAAAATCTATTTGTTCATTGGGTCCTTTAGTGAGTTTCTGTTGGACAGCATCAGCTGACGCAAAGAGAGAGCCATAAATTGTCACATTGGTCATCCACGGGTGTCTTTTTGTGAATTGTATGAAGGCACGCATTGTGAAAAAATAAAAAGTTGCAAATTAGACAGCGTAGAATTCCAGTGAGGTTCGGGATTTCTATATGGCCAGTATACCAGAAAATTCTGTAGAAAAGTAGAAGATATGTTTAGTGTGCTCAGAAATGTTACGTAGATTGCTGAAGATGCAGACTGACCAATCATAAGAGGCCTTGTAGAGTCCTTAAACCCGGTTTAGTAATTCTCACAACTGAGAAATGATCGCTTTATATTCACTGTATTCTTCTGCACTAGAAAGGACAAAATATATAGATTAGAACACGCAGTTATTATAGAAGATCTAGCACACTGCTACAAATTACAAAAAACAGTGCTGTAAATGAGGACATTATAACAATGCCTGTGACTTGTTTCACTATCTCAGGATTTGAAATATTATTCTTTATTGTTATCACATTAGGTCTCCATCGCTTTTTTTTTGCATAGATTTGTGGTAATGTCTCAAGTTTTTTTCTAAATTCACATAAATCCCCCCAAACATGTTAAAAACTGGCCAATACAATCTCTGCATACTCAACTTTAGATCTACCAAATCTATGTAATATAAGAACCTGCCTAAGCTATTCAATCAGTTTATATTCGATCAGGCAGACCTTTACACTACAAATTTCTTGGTAGATCTAAGGAAGATTGTACAATCAGGTTGTAACATGTATGGGGAGCTTTCACCTTACTTCTTGCACTGGTGACTATACGATGAGAAAACTCCCCAACTGGGACAAAGACAGCAATACGAACCTGACTTGGCTCATAACCCTTACCTACTCTTCTACAAAAAATGTTTTATTACTGTCTGTGTCCCTGCTGGAGAGATTCTAATCCTTTCCTGTCTCAGTTACCACACCAAAAAGGGAATTATATACATTATGGTAACCCCAGCATCTCTAGTAAGAGGTTTCTTCCTATTGGTGGCACAGATCCTATAGTTGCTAAACACACAGAACCCTCTAGTGGTTGAAGAGCAGAAGTGCAAATTGTATGTTGGTAGGAAAGTAAGGACTTCCATATATTCATATGATTCACATTTGCCAGAAATGACCTGTAGAAGTGGAAAAGGAAGCCACGCCACGCTACAGTGCTGGATTCTATATTTAAAGCAATACGGACCCACAAAACAGTAGAGGTTTTCACCCAGAGGTTTACTTCTCTAAAGTTGCCATGAAAATTTTAGGGGACAGCTTAGATGTACATTTTACAGTATAGTGCTTTCAAGAGTTCTTTTAAGATGAGGAAATTATTTCTCACCACTAGAGGAACAACCTATTAAAGCTGCTAGATGCTAGCTAATGCTAAACTTGTTTATAATGTTAAAGTCATGCCCAACAGCAGACCACATCCACCATCCTTGTCCACCATTAAAAACTCCACATAAAGATTTGTGAGATATGGTTTTTCATTCAATTTGTAGTATGTATCCACCATGTAGCACACTGAAAGTCCCGCTTTTGACTTCCCTCTTTCCCCCCTTTATATGAGGAGAGAGAGGGCAATACATGAATGTTTAGATTAATGAGATGGTGCCCCGAGAGGGAGTTTAGGAGGATCCCACCATTCTAATACCCTGGCTAAAAGTGGATTAATCCCGCTGCCCAGCTCATTACCATAAACATATTGTATATGGGAAAAGTCAGATGCTAATAATGCACTCACACTGTGGTGGATGAGATCAGGCAGAACATCTTGGGTTCTAAAATAAAGTAACTGTTCTCCAGCTTGTCACAGCAACTTCCCTGGACAAGGCAACTTCCATACAAGATGCAGAGAATGTGCATTAAAGTAAGAAACCTTCTGTGTGACAGGATCCCCCCTCACTCACCTTATACTTACCTGAGCCTGATCTCAATCCAGTGATTCAGTGATGTGCCTGAGAGCAGCTGTGCTCTCCTTGCTTTCCATCCTCACTGGGCAGATTGATATCAGCAGAAGCCACTGGCTCCTGATGCGGTCAATCAAATCCTGTGGGGGGGGGGGGGGGGCCAACTTAGACAGGGCAGCTTGGGAGTGATCCCACAGGAGTGCCCCCATAGAATGAGGCACTCAGCATGTGGAAGGAGCCAGGAGCACTGATGGGGGACCCCAGAAGAGGAGGATCAGGGCTGCCCTGTGCAAAACCATTGCACAGAGCAGGTAAGTATAAACATGTTTGTTATATCAATATCAATCAATATATATATATATATATATATATATATATATATATATATATATATATATATATATATATATATATATATATATATACACACACATACACACACACTTATATACACACGCATAAAAACTATATAGAATATAACGGATATGGGAAAAAAACCTATACAGTACCCGCCGTAAACACATTACTATAGTTCAATAAAAATGAGTACATGGATTATACAGTTGTTCACAGAAAATATATAATGGGGCTATTATGCATCTGGTTTTAGGTAAGGGAAAAATCTGAGTTATCCACTAGGTGGTGATAAAAACATATGAAGCTCTCATTACTTCCCAAGAACAGGCAAAAAAGAAACAAAGTATAACATTAAAGGATAAGTTCACCTTTTTTTTTCTAAATTCCAGCTCCCCTATGTACCAAGGTAGCATTAATGTACTATTTTTGCAAAAATATCAAAGCTTTCCATTAAATCTGCAGACACTTACTTCACTTGTCCTCATCAAGGTTTCCAAATGTATCCATTAGTTTTGCCTTACTTCCTGGTCAGAGTATAGGTCATGCCACAGGAAGGAGTTGACCAGCTGATCTCATTAGCACACACCCTGCATCATCCACCCTCCTACTTACCACTCATTTCCAGCTGCACATTTTTTAAATGAAATGCAATCAATCAGTGATTGCACCTATTTTACTGTCCTCATGGATGTTTGTACAATCAGATTGTATAGTGTATGGCCATCTTTATACACCTAAAATTACTAGTTGCGCTTTCAGTGCCATCGATTGTTAACGGCACACCTAACACAGAAGCAAACACACACATTGCCATGTGAAAAGACGCCAAAATGTCCCAGAAGCCACATGTAGTGCAGCCAACTGAAATCAACGTGCTGCCCTACGCATGTCAAAGGAAAAATGAGCCACAAAATGTGCGCTCCCACTATGCTAGATGTGAATGGGGCCTGAAAGTGAAAGTGGTGCATTAACACAAAAATAATGAGGTTCCATTCACATCTGTTTCCTTTCATTTCAGAAATGCGCTGCACTAATAATCACATTTAAAAACGCACCAAACTCCACTCTAAAAAAAAAAGTCCTGAAGCTTTTTTTTGTTCCGTGTAGAGAAGCCCATTCAGGTGGATGGGCTGCCCTTTGTGTGATGTGTGAAAATGCTCCAAAATGCATGTGGGAATGTGAGTTCCCACTATGCAGAGATGTGAACGGTGTTTGGCAGCTGAGTGTTTCTGTTCACTCCCTCCTATGTATTTGTATAAATGTGGCCATACACTATGCAATCTGATTGTATATTGTGTATTTAGTGAGAAGGGTGATCACTGATTGATTGTATTTCATTTAAAAAACATTCAGCTGGGAATGGGTGGGTGGGTGGGCGCGTAGATGATGCAGGGTGTGTGCTAATGAAGTCAGCTGGTCAACGCCTTCCTGTGTCATGACCTACAGTCTGATCAAGAAGTAAGGCCAAATGAATGGATACGTTTGGAAACATTGATGAGGACAAGTGAAGTAAGTGTCTGTAGATTTAATGGAAAGCTTTAATATTTTTGCAAAAGAAGTAAATTAATGCTATATTGGTACATAGGGGAGCTGGAATTTAGAAAAAAAAAGTGAACCTATCACACTGAACGTTTGAAAACCTCTTCTGAACGCTGAAACTTGACAGCTAGTAACTGACATAAAAAACGTTAGTTTTGCCACTTTTACATGCAGCATTTAGGGGCGTTAAAGAGCATTTTAGTTTAGAAACGTTTTCAATGGGGAATAATTTCTGACCATTTGCAATGGGAAAATATTTCCTCTCTCTCTCCTAGGAATATGTAGTTGCAATGCGCCCTTTCCAACACTATTTTGAAATCCTCCCCCTACACCACTCTTTTTTCTTGACAAAGTAGTACCTTCAAAACTGGTAGGTTACAGCACACCCCAAATTGGTTGCCTTTCTACTTGGAAAGGTCACAACCCAGCAATGAGGACACTGCCATACCATCCAGGAACGGGTCCAGTTGTGAGCTGCCTGGAGGAGCTCTACCACCACTGACCACAGATGGTGGATAGCACTTCTTATACACACCAACCTTGGCCCCTTTAATATCTCCCACTTCCATGATGGGTTTTTGAGTGACTTCATGGTTATTAACAAAAAGGGTTCTTGCACACAGTACTGATATATAAAAATCAGATTCCTGGCAGAAAATTCCTGTGTAAAAAAAAAACACAAGGATGAGCTGTATTATAAATGTGCATTTTTGTATAGCATACATGCACATAACAATTCTAGCCCTTCTTGGGTTGTGACGTACAGGCGTACTACGAGCATACAGTCCAAGAGAGTGACATGGTATAACACAAAGGAATCGGTACATCCCGCTATTTTCCAGGTGAAGATCAGTACAAGTAAATTGAATAACAAAAGAGTAACCCAGTTCAGGGAAATATAAGCCATACAATGATGCATAAGTACAATTTCAAATGGCATAGAGTAATGCTTTGCCATGCATTAGGTGGTGCACATTCTCTGTCTTCCATGTAGTGTCTGTTGTATGAAGATTACCTTGGCCAGGGAAGTTGCTGTGAACAAGCTGGAGAGCAGTTACCTGGTTTTGGAAACCAGAAATGTTTTGGAAATGTTCTGTTGCATCTCATCCTCCACATTGTGAGTGCATAGCTCCCAAATATCCATCGTATGGAGGAACTGTCCCTCTTGAGACCAAATCACTCTGTCCCTCATGCAGCCTCAGTTGTCACTCTTTTTAGTCTGAAGGTGAAAGTCCTTCGTGCTACCAAGTGAACTGATACTAAAAACGTGAATGAATTAACAAAACTGATAATCCGAAACTCAAAAATGGCTGCAAAACCTGTTCACAATACACAGATAAAAAAATTAATAAACAAAAGTGATCTTGCGCAGTAATAAATCACAATGTAATATAAATGTGCAAAAATGGTGTATTAAATCAAGTCCCAAAAACATCTAATCCATATGGTTATCATGCTAGGGATATCTCCAATATGTATTCTTTTCATGCCTTCACACACCTGTTATGTGCTCACAGAACTCTCAAAACAGTGAGACTCCAGGATCCTTTTACTGGTATAATCACGCCTTCCTGAAACCCATAGGGTAAACCAGCATGCGGTCCCCTGATGAAGTCACGTGTTGTGATGTAACGCGTGGCCTGAGACAGACGCGGACCGGAAGTAAAGTGAGAAGGCGCTCAAACGCTGTGTTTTTATTCTTATGTGATTTTTATTCTTAAAGCTTATTTTAATGCAAGAGTCCACTTATTTGCAATAAATATCCCTGTATTTGAATTTATTGCACTATGGAGGGCATTTTTCTTCTTTTTTTTTCTTTGATTCCAACAGGAGCCTATAGAGATTTGGTAGCAGTTTAAAGTCCGGTGGTTTGGAGTCTGGGTGCTGGTTTAGCCTATGGGTTTCAGGAAGGAGTGAATATACCAGTAAGAGGATCCTGGAGTGATACATTTGAAGGCTGGATATTCCTTTGTAATTTGAGGCTGGATATTCACTGTTTTAAGGTGAGAGTTCTGTGAGCACATAACAGGTGTGTGAAGGCACAAAAAGAATACATATTAGAGACATCCCTAGCATGAAGAACCATATGGATTAGATGTTTTTGGGACTTGATTAAAGACACCATTTTTGGACATTTTTATTACATTATTGTTTGTGATAATTTATTACTGCGCAAGATCACTTGTTTATTAACTCTTTTTAGTCTGATGTGTACATATCTATACAAAATGTACTATTACCAGAATTGTTATGCTGCACTCATTTTTTTATCCCTCCTCTATATCAAGGATCCCCAAACTTTCTAAGCAAAGTGCCAGTTTACCGTCCTTTAGTCTGTAGAGAAGCTGTATTGTGGTCAGTGGGAGTACAAAATGCCCTGGCATCAGTGCCCCTCTATTGGTTTTAATGGGAGGAATAGCGCCCCATTGGTGATATCAATAAGAAGAATAGTGCACCATTAAAGGAGTCAGTAGGGGGAATGGTGCTCCATCATTGGTGTCAGTTGGTGAAATAGTGCCCCAAGGGCCAGATAAAGGCAAGAAAAGGGCCACATATGGCCCCCGGGCCGCAGTTTGGAGACCACTGCTTTATATTACTGATTTGTCATTAGAAAACCCAATGCAATACAAAAAGGGAAAAAAGGAGGGAAAAAAACCCCTAAAAAGCATTTGTGCGGTTTAGCCAATCATTTTCTGCAGCATAGATCTTAGAGAGAAGCTTCAGTTAAACTATATACATTTCAAAAAAAATACTAGCAGCATGGATGTCAGTTATGATATTTTCCCCTTAAAATAGCAGAATCTGCCTTTTTCGTATGCAAAAAGTAGGCTGGAAGGGATTTCCTGGTCTTTCTGCCTTCTATAATGGCAAATTTCATGCATGCATACGGCTGTTGCTCGCACCACGCATGCACACGGCTTGGTGGCATGCGCAAAATTTGCCATTATAGAAGGTGGAGAAGCGGTTCTCCTGTGTGGTTTACACCCACTCATGGGCTTTGCGCATGCATATTAAGGACACATGCCTCTCTAACCTATGGCACTCTCCGTCCTCAAGTCTGCTTCCAGCCCACTTCCAGCTCTGTCCTCACAATAATAATAAAAAAAAAAATTTCCAGAAGACTCCTGGGATCTGAGATGAAAGTATCCCAGGAGACAATCTGAATGGGAGATTCTAAGTGCCGGTTCAAACCAGTGCGACTTTGAAGCCGACATCCCTGTGCGACTTCATTGTGGCATGCATACGACTTCTTTAAAACAGACACCAATGCAAGTCGTGTTGAAATCGCCCTAAAGTAGTGCAGGAACCTTTTTTCAAGTCGAAGGGACTTGAGTTGCAATGATTAGAACAGTTCCATTGCCGTTAATGAGGCGCGACTTGTCATGATCTGCATTTACATGAATTTAAAAAAAAAAAATTTTGTTTGCCTAAAAATGGTGCATTTTCAGGCAGCAGTGTGCAATAGGCCTTATGGTAATCAGGACAGTGACAGGGACGTGTTCTTTGTCCACATACTGCGTGCTAAACAGTGTCCCTCTGTCAGGGCTGGGCTCAGCCCTTCCTTCTCTGAGCTGGCCGCTCAGCTGTTGGCTAATTGCCAGATCCCATCTGTCCACAGTTACTCAGCTGTTGATGACATCCTGCTCGTCAGTCCTGCCTACTTAAGCCGTCCAGTCCAGAGGTTCTCTGCCTTCGCCTTGGTCAACATCACAGAAACCATCTCCTGCGAGCCTGTTCAAGACTTTCTTTGCTGACATCCCTTCTGGCTCCAGATCCTGCTTGCTGTTCCACTACATTGATCCCTGACTTCTGGCTTGGCTGACTATCTGTTCCGGTTACTGAACTTTGGCTATGTTTTAACTACGTTTGTTCTTTTTACTTTTATTATTAAGCAAGTGTGATTTAACTGTACTTCTGTCTCGGCCTGATTTCATGGTTTCTGACACCCTCTTTATCATTTCAGAAAGTCGGAGATATGCAAGTCCATTGTCAGAATCTTCCTCTTCCCATTTATATTTATGATAACACACGAGGCTGTTGCTCTCTCTCTCCTGTATGTTTCTATATACTGTAGGTGTACACACACTTTACACACTCGCTCCATGAGCCGGATCCGAGCTCTGCTACATTGGTAATGAATGTCATGGAGTATATAATTGTTCCAGATCATTTAAGCAGTTCACGCTGAGAACCTGCTTTCATAAATATTTGTTTTAGTGTATTACACAGAAATAAGAAGAATCAATAAACATGGAAGTTTATCTACCAGATGACACACCTAAAAACAAACAATATTTATTCCCGACAATGCAGCCCGTCCATAACCGAGATCAGAGATAGAAGCCGATTTCAGAACTTCAAAGGATGTGTAATAACAATCCCACTCCTACACCTACCCCTTTCTGAATTACATTGACGGCTAATCCATGAAAAGCTTGTTATGACAGGAGCGCTGAATTGTTGCCGTATAATTATCTATAGATTTTTCAACTGGGAGATTCAGGAATTTCCTAACAGAGTGTTTGGTGACATGTATAGGTGGAGCCCATGTGGGGCATAGAAATGGATGAATGAATGGAGCCTTCGAGTTATCTTTGTTGCAGTGCTGCATATTTTGCACCCCTCTGCTCCAATGTTGTGTGAACAGGACATACAGAAAAAAAAAGTTTTATATATGCCATAACAGGGATCTGCGTTGTTCTTGTGCAGAAAAAAAACACAGGTCTCCTCATACAGTGTGAATGGGTCAGTACTAAAGGCTCAGGATCAGATATAGCAGAGGCAGCTGAGCAGAAATACAATCGGATACACTTACTAGTACAGTCTGAGGCTTGCTCTACACTGCTTGGCACCACACAATTCAGAAAAAGCAAAGTGTTTTCTGATTGGATGAGGTGGCGGGGTGGTGAAGTCAGGTTCTTCACTGGAGCCCATGCCCAGAAGCAAGTGAAAATGACTGAAGCAGCAATGTCTACTTGAGTGATTTCCAGTTTCCAGGAGCATCAGCCCGGTATGATATTAAGTTACATTGCTCCAAGCTGAGCCAATGTGATCATATATAAACTATCCATACCTGGAATTCTTCTTTAATGCCCAACTCTGAGCAAATGAAATATATTTTTATAGTTTATTATAATAATTTTGTATCTAGGGGAAAGGACCTCCACTTCCCCATGATCCAGGTTGTTCCTTGGTGTCCTCGAGTCCAGTGCAGGGCTATGGACCTTGCTCTGGTCTTGTTGATGTCAGGACCATAGACCGGTAAAGATTTGGGGTGCAAATGCTGTGGGGAAAGGTCTAGCAGCAGACAGAAGTGAAGGATTGGGTAAGTAAATTTCCTTTCACTGTTCCCTTAGACAGGCATGGCCCCACAATAAGGGATCATTTTTTTAATTTGGCCGGAGTTGGGCTTTACCAACTGTTGGGAACAAATATCAGCCACATAGGGAGTGCATGGTTTTCAGTGAGTATGCCAACTCATAATAAAAAAAAAGGTTTACAGTGCTCAGGCTCAATTGACAAGTCAGAAGAAGAGAGCTGCCAGCACTATAAGTTCAGATACTGAAATTGACTGTAAAAGAAACATTTAACGCTAACGGTAACATCTTTTCCTGGAGTCTTTTAGGACAGCCACCTTGAGAGAGACTGGTTCCTCCCTTCCACAGAAAACACCATATTATCCATCTTAAAAAGTCCACTTCCCCTGCTAGCCCTTCGGTTTTTCAAGAGCAACTCCGGCCAGCTGGAGAGACACAAGAACATATCAACAACATACAACAAATACTTGGTTCTGCCATTCCTTAGTTGAGGCCCCCCCAAAGAACCCTATACATCCAGGTGGATAACCAATGCTGTCCTGAAAGCCTCAAGAAAAAGATGTTACCGGCAAGCGTAACTTTTTTTTTTTTTCAGCATCTTTCAGGACAGCCACCTTAAGAGGATAAACGAGCACTCACTGTTAGAGTGGGACTACGGCTTGCAAGACCCTTTGGCCAAAGGACTGCTCTTTTGCTGACACCAGGTCCACCCTGTAATGTTTTACAAAGGTGGTGAAACTGGACCAATATTGCCGTTCTACAGATCTGCTCTGGCGTAGCTCCAGCCCTTTCTGCTTGTGAAGCTCCCATAGCTCTAGTGGAGTGTGCCTTGAGGCCTTTGGGAACCTCCTTGCCCATCAAAGTGTATGCTTGGCCAATGACTAACCTAAGCCAGTTAGCTATAGTACGTCTGGAGGCTTTATAACCTTTTCTTGCTCACGAAAAATAAAATAAATAAGCAATCAGTCTTCCTGATCGATTTTGTTTCCTCTAAGTATTAAAGGACGCATCTCCTTACATCCAACATGTGAAACTTCAATTCCCTCTCTCCTGATGGGTTAACGCAAAAATTGGGTAAGACTATTTCTTGGCTCCTGTGGAACTTTGATGCCACTTTTGGCAAAAAGGCCGGATCCATCTTGAAGACTTCAATCTGGAAAAACAACAATAAAGGGGGGTCTAATTGACAAAGCTTCCAGCTCGCTGATACTCCTAGTGGTCGTTATTGCTACTAAAAAGGCTGTTTTAAGTGTTAGTAGTTTTAGCAAACACCCTTCCAGAGGTTCAAACAGAACCACCACAAGGGCCTGCAAAACTAAAGACAGGTCCCACTTAGGGAAAGGTGGTCCCTGTACCGGCCTTTGCCTACCCAGCACCTTAAAGAACCCAACCACCCAAGGACTGGAGGTTTCTCCAAAAATGCATTGAGGGCAGACACCTGGCTTTTTAAAGTGTTTAGGGCTAAACCCTTGTCTGCCCCACACTGTAGGAATTTCAATACTGCGATGTGACTTTGT
This sequence comes from Lithobates septentrionalis, assembly GCA_037952835.1. Lineage (NCBI taxonomy): Eukaryota > Metazoa > Chordata > Amphibia > Anura > Ranidae > Lithobates > Lithobates septentrionalis. Next base: position 6,117,077 of record JBBDGP010000496.1, read on the forward strand.
ACCTTGAAGGAGCTTTCTGTACACCAGTCATTAAAGCGCTTCCTGGTCTTCCGGTATATCAGGCGTGTCTCCTTTTTCCTGCTACTAAGCAGAGTGGACAGTAACCTGTCTGAGAAACCTTTAGATTTTAGCAGCGCCTTCTCAGTAACCAGGCTGCAAGGTTCCACCGCTGCACCTGGGGACAAAACACCTGCGGGAGAAGGTCCTCCCGGATTGGCAGCATTAAAGGCGGGTTCCACCGCTAGCTGTTTCAGAACCAAGAACCAAGTCCTTCTGGCCCAGTGTGGTGCCCACAAGGATCAGAGAGGTATTCTCTGTTTGAAACTTCCTTAGAACAGCTGGCAGCAAGGCTGGCGGGGGGGGGGGGGGCATAGCACCTGGAGAAATGCCATTCCTGCATTAGGGCATCCACCTCGAGAGCATCTTTCGACTATTTCAGAGAGAAGAACAGCGGAGCGTTCTCTTTAGAAGCGAAAAGATCCACATTGGGGGTTCTCCATCTCCTGGTTATCAGCTTGAAGACCCCCTGGTTCAGGACCCAATCGCTCTACTTCAGCGTTCTCCTGCTGAGAAAGTCTGCAACTGTATTTTTCTCCCATTTTAAAAATGGACCGCAGAGAGGGACAGTGCATTGTGTTCGGCCCAGCTCAGGATTTCTGATGCCAGGGATAGAAGGGTACCGCTCATCGTTCCGCCCTGTTTGTTTATATACACCACCACAAGGAGTTGTCCGAACGCAGCCTCACGGTTCCCCCTGGAAGGTGAAGAGCTCTAAAGACACAGCCTTCATTTCCTTCCATTTCTATGACCTTCGGAGTTCCTCTCCCTTCCAGTCGCCCTGTGTTAACAGGGGGCCCAGGTGTGCACCCCATCCCCTGCCGCTTGCGTCCATGGTCACGATCTTGGTGAGCGGAAAAACCCAAAGCCGGCCCTGGGACAGGTTCGTCTTCCTCCTCCACCACAAGGATCTTTTTACCTGTGGTGGTATCTTCACTGGGGTGTCAAATGATGCCTGACTGTGATCCCATACCTTCAGTATGAAGCTCTGCAGGGGGCGAAAGTGCAGCTCTGTCCACTGTACTGCTGGGATAGCTGATGTTAGGAGCCCCAGCAACAACATTGCCCTTCTTATTGTGACTGACTTCCCTGAAGCAGACGCATTGTTTCATCTATCTTCTACACTTTTTCCTGTGGCACAAATACTTTCTGTTGTGTGGAGTCCAACAGATACCCCAGGTAGGTAATGCGCTGGGAGGGCACAAAGCTGGATTTTGAGGTTTAGCAGCCACCCGAAGCCCCTCAGAGGTCCTTCGTCAACTCCAGATCCTGGGTTAACTGTTCTAGGGAAGCCGCAAAGAGGAGTAAGTTGTCCAGGTAGGCAATTATCAAGACACCTCTGAGGGCCAGGGCCTCTGCCATGACCTTGGTAAAGATGCGGGGCGAGGAGGATAGGCCGAATGGAAAAGTCTGAAACTGCAAGTGGATTATTTCTTCCATGACTCGAACTGCCAGTCGGAGAAACTTCTGAAACACCTCTGGAATATGAAGATAGGCATTTTTGAGGTCTATAGATGCCATGTAGCAATTTGGAGGTAGTAGTGCTCTGACTGAAAAAAATTAGTCCACACGGAATCTTCGGTAAACCACCGACTGGTTCAGGGGCTTTAGGTTTAAGATAAGCCTGTACTTACCTGAGGGTTTCCATACCACAAAGATGTGGGAGTAAAATCCCTTTCCTCTTTCATCCGCTGGGACCCGGCGCACTACATTCTGGCTTTCCAACTTTCTTAGCGACTCCAACAGGGCCTCGGATTTCTCCACCTTCTTGGGAAGATCCGTGACTAGGAGTCTGCGAGGGGGAGATCTTAAAAACTCTAGGCGGTATCCCCTCCTTACGATCCCCAGAATAAACTGGCTGGAGGAGACTGCCTCCCACTGTAGAAGGAAGACCCCTAATCTTCCTCCCACTGAGGTCAGACTGTCATTGAGTTTTGCGGGGCTGGTCAGGAGGGCGAAAAATTGCTCCCCTTTTTCCCTTACCCCCAGGATTTCTTCTGACCCTCGGGTTTGGAGGCCCCTGCACGCGCTTTTGAATGCAAAACCCCTTCTTCGACTGAACTGGGAGTTTACGCTTGAGTGGAAAGGATTTCGCTTTATCCGCTGTGCGATCGAACATGGCTTCCAGACTGGGTCCAATGAGCAAATCCCCTGTCAACGGGATACCACATAGCTTGACTTTGGAGGTGCTATCCCCCTGCCAAGTCTTAAGCCACAAGGCCCTTCTGGCCGAATTGGCTAGGGCCGAGGATCTGGCAGACATGCGGATGGATTCTGCCGATGCAACCGCTATATAGGCCACCCCTTTAAGCAGCATGGGGAAGGAAAATAGTATTGTCTCCTTAGAGGTTTCTGCTTCTATGTGGGCCTGCATCTGGGAAAGCCAGTATTCGAAATCATGGGCCACCACCATAAACGGCCATCGCCGGCTTCAAATTTCCCACGGATGACTCCCAGGATTTCTTCAGCCGTGAGTCCATCCTTTTGTCCATAGCATCTGATAAGGCCCCCCATGTCTTCAAAGGCCAGATCAGTATGCCTAGACACCTGGGAAAAGGCTGCATCCAGTTTTGGATTCTTATTTCATATGGACGCTGGGTCCTCTGAAAATGGAAATTTCCTTTTAAGGGACCTGGAGAAGAATCCATCAAGCCACTCTTTTATGACCACGTCCACCAGAACAAAATGGACAGGAAAAACCTTCCTCTTCTGTTCACCCATGCCCTGATACATCTGATCAAAGGCTTTTTGTCAGCCTGAATTCCAAGTGTGGTGTGAATAGCCCCCAGGAGATCCTCTACCTCCTCTAGGGAAAGTTTATACCATGAAGGCCTGCTAGACTCACCGTCACAACCTTCCCCCTCTGACTCTGCCTGGGAGCCCGAGGCTGCACTGTCCAGTTCCTCCCCAGCCTCCTCCCTGGAGACCCCTTGAGTCTCTTCATCTCTGGAAGGGAGGGCTGGCAGTGCTGGTGCTGAACTCTGTGCTGGCAGAGGAGCTTCTGCTGGTAAGGGGGCCGCTTAAAAATTGAACCTTCAAAAAGCATTTTAAATGACTGGAAAGTGGAGGAAAGCTCCTTAACTGAGGCCACCAAATCGATATCCTCCTCGGACGACCGTTCCCTAACCAGCGCCTCTATGCACTTCCTGCACAACACTTTAGTCCAGGTATTGCCTAACATGGCCCTACAGGAGGGGCATTTCCTTTTAGAGCTATGGCAGGGCCTAGACTTGTCTGCCGCTTTACCCTGAAAAACATAAAAGAACATAGGGGGTCTGTTAGCGGTTGTTGTGGCTCCCAACCCCCCTCCGCCAGTTGCCCTTAGGGAACAACTCCAGAGCCCCCACCCAGGGTCCTGAGCCTCCCTCCTCCTCCGACCACCCATAGGAGCTAACTGGTGGTAGGAGGTAAAGGTAAGAAGGAATCCCTTCCCAGGTGTTCCTTACCTTCGGATGGCTGGAGCTGGCGTCGCTGTGAGCAGTCTGGGCTTGCTCTGCCTCTGACATGCCTGCGGTGTGGTCTCCTTCGGTTCCCTCCAGCCTCTGCCAGGCCCGCTTTCAGCATCCGCGGCCAGAACCGGAAGCCGCAGATGTAGGGGAAGTGCCCACCCCCACTGGAAATGACGTCCCCTGTCATCTGGCCCGCTTGAGCTCCACTTGAGGCCACATAGCACGCGTGGGGAGAAAGGAAGGCTGCTTCCCCATACCACCACTGTGGTCCTGATTGCGGGCCCCCAGGATCTTCTGCCTGCACTCAGGAGAAGATGGGGCGGCTTTCTGTTATGCTGCGGCCAAAGATGTGACTCACCGCTAGTCTCAGGAGTCCCTCTGCCTCCCTTACACAGACCACATCGTGCTTCAGCCCCCCTGGCTGTTCAGCCTCGGTTCCCTGCGGTGTCTCCCCACTGGAGGAAACATCAACAACTGAAGAGCTGGCAGGGGAAGTGGACTTTTTAAGATGGCTGATGTGGTGTTTCCTGTGGATGGGAGGAGCCCGTCTCTCTCAAGGTGGCTGTCCTGAAAGACGCTGAGGGAAATAACAAACATGTCATACTTCTGCTGGCCATACACGCACAGAATTTCAGCCGTTTGCAGACTTTTCGATTACAAAATACACATATACACTTTTAGTTGAAACGATAAAAGTTTTTGCTTTAAATCCATCGACATTAGCCAGGCCAATGGTCGAAATCGTCTGTAAAGTCGGTTCCACTAACGCCACGATAACCAAACAATCTTTCCGAATGCGACCAGTTTTGGACGAAATTCTGTGTGTTGGCCAGCATTACCTTCTCTATGCAGCGGTTTTGCATAGAGCAGTACCGATCCTCCACTTACTGGGTCCTCCGCCACCACTCTGGGCCCCTCCCCCTTGTTGAGTACCCCCATAGCAAGCTGCTTGCTGTGGGGGCACAGCTGCATGCTCACTCCCGAGCTGGCAGAGTGCAGCTCAGCCCCACCCCTCGCATCACTGGCTGTGACTGACAGCAATGGGAGCCAATGGCTCCTGCATCTCAGCCAATCAGGAGGGAGAGACTAGAGAGAGCCTCAGGTCCCATGCACATTGCTGGATCGGGATCAGCCTTAGGTAAGTATTAGGGGGGAAAAGGGGGAGCTACACACTAAAGGTTTTTCCACTCTATGCATAGAATGCATGAAGGTAAAAAACCTTCAGCCTTTACAACCACTTTAAACTCACATGAATACATATAAAAGTACAGCGCTATGACATAATAAACCTTTAAGTGCAAGATTATGTGCGAAAACTATTTTCATCAAATAACAGAAAAAAAACAACAAAGAACTCCATAAATCCAATGTACAATCAGAAAATCACATATAAAGTATATGAAAATGATTTTTCATAATCTTGCACTTACTTATAGATTTGCTATGTTATAGCGCTGTACTCAGGGCCGGTCCTAGACGGGGTGCACGGGGTGCAGTGCACCCAGGCGCCAGAGAGGTGGGGGCGCTGAAGCGCCAGAGTGCTCCCTTCCCTTCTCCTCCTCCTCTTGATTGCATCCGGTGGCGGCGCTCTCCGCCGGTGTTAAAAGAAGAAAGGCGCAGCCACCGCTGTGTATGCTGCTCAAGCCCCTCCCTCCTCCTGTCAGAGAAAGAGAGACATCGGAGGCAGAGCGGCTAGTCTCTGCGTGGAGAGAGACCAGCCGCACAGTGATGTCGCGCGGGGGAGGGGAGCGGTCCGTGCCTGACACATTCTGCTCTGTGTCTCCCACTTCTGCCTACTTTAAACTCCTCTGCTCTTCACCCGGGCGGCGCGGCTGGCTGCACACTGTTCTCTCCTCTTCAGCTGCCGCCCGGGTGTATATATGTACCCTAATGGAGGGGGGGGGGGCTGTACTAATGGAGGGGGGGCTGTACTAATGGAGGGGGCTGTACTAATGGAGGGGGCTGTACTAATGGAGGGGGGGGGCTGTACTAATGGAGGGGGCTGTACTAATGGAGGGGGCTGTATTAATGGAGGGGGGCTGTACTAATGGAGGGGGCTGTACTAATGGAGGGGGGCTGTACTAATGGAGGGGGCTGTACTAATGGAGGGGGGGCTGTACTAATGGAGGGGTCTGTACTAATGGAGGGGGGGCTGTACTAATGGAGGGGGGGGCTGTACTAATGGAGGGGGCTGTACTAATGGAGGGGGGCTGTACTAATGGAGGGGGCTGTACTAATGGAGGGGGGCTGTACTAATGGAGGGGGGGGCTGTACTAATGGAGGGGGGGGGCTGTACTAATGGAGGGGGGGCTGTACTAATGGAGGGGGGCTGTACTAATGGAGGGGGGGGCTGTACTAATGGAGGGGGGGTCTGTACTAATGGGGTCTGTACTAATGGAGGGGGGTCTGTACTAATGGAGGGGGCCTGTACTAATGGAGGAGGGTCTGTACTAATGGAGGGGGGTCTGTACTAATGGGGTCTGTACTAATGGAGGGGGGTCTGTACTAATGGTGGGGTCTGTACTAATATGGGGGTCTCTACTAATGGAGGGGGGTCTGTTCTAATGGGGGGTCTGTACTAATGGAGAGGGGGTCTGTACTAATGGAGGGGGGTCTGTCCTGGGGGGTCTGTACTAATGGAGAGGGGGTCTGTCCTGGGGGGTCTGTACTAATGGAGGGGGGTCTGTACTAATGGAGAGGGGGTCTGTCCTGGGGGGGTCTGTACTAATCGAGGGGGGTCTGTCCTGGGGGGTCCGTACTAATGGAGTGGTGTCTGTACTAATGGAGGGGGGGTCTGTACTAATGGAGGGGGGGGCCTGTACTAATGGAGGGGGGTCTGTACTAATGGAGGGGGGGTCTGTACTAATGGGGTCTGTACTAATGGAGAGGGGGTCTGTACTAATGGGGTCTGTACTAATGGAGGGGGGGTCTGTACTAATGGTGGGCTCTACTAATGGAGGGGGGTCTGTCCTGGGGGGTCTGTACTAATGGAGGTTTGGTCTGTACTAATGGGGTCTGTACTAATGGAGGGGGGTCTGTACTAATGGGGTCTGTACTAATGGAGGGGGGGTCTGTACTAATGGTGGGGTCTGTACTAATATGGGGGTCTCTACTAATGGAGGGGGGTCTGTACTAATGGAGAGGGGGTCTGTCCTGGGGGGTCTGTACTAATGGAGGGGGGTCTGTCTTGGGTGGTATGTACTAATGGAAAAGAAAAAAGGAGCAGAGAAGAGGATTGTGGGACATATAGTCCCGAGAACTGGCAGACCCACTGTAACACGGAAACTGCAGCCCACACAGCATGCTCAGCTGAATGGGAAAGAGAGAGAGAGACAGGAGCCTGGGAAAGTTTTCAGGGAAGTACACCCAGGACTCCAGAGGGAGAGGACAGTGCTGAGAGAACACCATCAGAGAGAGAACCCCACTGCCCTGTGCCACCAGAGGGAAAGCCACACAGCATAGCGCCATCCCTGGCAGAGAAAGAAATGGAGTCATTGCAGGAATACAGCGGAGTCACCATGGGCATTTCAGAGTGAGCTGACTCCTGATCAGAGGAACCGTTGCTGTATCGCTGGGTCAGGTGAGAGGGCCGATCGGCCAATATGTACTATGTCCGCAGTCTCTGATCATCTCCTGTACTATGTCTGCATAATGGAGGGGGGCTGTACTAATGGAGGGGGGGCTGTACTAATGGAGGGGGGTCTGTACTAATGGAGGGGTCTGTACTAATGGAGGGGGGGCTGTACTAATGGAGGGGGGGTCTGTACTAATGGAGGGGGGGTCTGTACTAATGGGGTCTGTACTAATGGAAGGGGGTCTGTACTAATGGAGGGGGCCTGTACTAATGGAGGGGGGTCTGTACTAATGGGGTCTGTACTAATGGAGGGGGGTCTGTACTAATGGAGGGGGGATCTGTACTAATGGGGTCTGTACTAATGGAGGGGGGTCTGTACTAATGGTGGGGTCTGTACTAATATGGGGGTCTCTACTAATGGAGGGGGGTCTGTTCTAATGGGGGGTCTGTCCTGGGGGGTCTGTACTAATGGAGGGGGGTCTGTCCTGGGGGGTCTGTACTAATGGAGGGGGGGTCTGTACTAATGGAGAGGGGGTCTGTCCTGGGGGGGTCTGTACTAATCGAGGGGGGTCTGTCCTGGGGGGTCCGTACTAATGGAGTGGGGTCTGTACTAATGGAGGGGGGGTCTGTACTAATGGAGGGGGGCCTGTACTAATGGAGGGGGGTCTGTACTAATGGAGGGGGGGGTCTGTACTAATGGGGTCTGTACTAATGGAGATGGGGTCTGTACTAATGGGGTCTGTACTAATGGAGGGGGGGTCTGTACTAATGGTGGGGTCTGTACTAATATGGGGGTCTCTACTAATGGAGGGGGTCTGTCCTGGGGGGTCTGTACTAATGGAGGTGGGGTCTGTACTAATGGAGGGGGGGTCTGTACTAATGGGGTCTGTACTAATGGAGGGGGGGTCTGTACTAATGGTGGGGTCTGTACTAATATGGGGGTCTCTACTAATGGAGGGGGGTCTGTACTAATGGAGAGGGGGTCTGTCCTGGGGGGTCTGTACTAATGGAGGGGGGTCTGTCCTGGGGGGTATGTACTAATGGAAAAGAAAAAAGGAGCAGAGAAGAGGATTGTGGGACATATAGTCCCGAGAACTGGCAGACCCACTGTAACATGGAAACTGCAGCCCACACAGCATGCTCAGCTGAATGGGAAAGAGAGAGAGAGACAGGAGCCTGGGAAAGTTTTCAGGGAAGTACACCCAGGACTCCAGAGGGAGAGGACAGTGCTGAGAGAACACCATCAGAGAGAGAACCCCACTGCCCTGTGCCACCAGAGGGAAAGCCACACAGCCTAGCGCCATCCCTGGCAGAGAAAGAAATGGAGTCATTGCAGGAATACAGCGGAGTCACCATGAGCAATTCAGAGTGAGCTGACTCCTGATCAGAGGAACCGTTGCTGTATCGCTGGGTCAGGTGAGAGGGCCGATCGGCCAATATGTACTATGTCCGCAGTCTCTGATCATCTCCTGTACTATGTCTGCAATCTCTGACCATCTCCTGTATTATGTCTGCAGTCTCTGATCATCTCCTGTAGTATGTCTCCAGTCTCTGATCATCTCCTGTATTATGTCTGCAGTCTCTGATCATCTCCTGTATTATGTCTGCAGTCTCTGATCATCTCCTGTATTATGTCTGCAGTCTCTGATCATCTCCTGTACCATGTCTGCAGTCTCTGATCGTCTTCTGTATTATGTCTGCAGTCTCTGATCATCTCCTGTATTATGTCTGCAGTCTCTGACCATCTCCTGTTCTATGATTGCAGTCTCTGACCATCTCCTGTATTATGTCTGGGGGGTTCTTTCTAACAGACTCTCTAACAGAAGCCCTCTTTGTGTGCATCAGAGAGACTCCCCTCCAGGTCTCATTAGTGTACGCTCTTCCTGTATTTTTTTTTTATTGTTAAAAGATCATGGGAGGATCCTAGGGTAACAAAGAGTTCTTAGGAGAGCATCTCTGTGTTTGAGTCATTGCCATAGAAACATTTGTAATGGGGAGGAGTTGGTAAGATGACCACGCCCATGTGGGGGCGCCAGAAATATTTCTGCACCCAGGCGCCGGTGACCCTAGGATCGGCCCTGGCTGTACTTTTATTTATATATGCCAACTCATATGCTGACCACAAACACAATTTTTAAGAGAATTTCATCTTTCAATTGCAAAAACAGCTGAATGAATTAGGGAACCTACATATTAGATCATTTCATACCACTGATATATTGGTGGTAGGTTGCATTCATCTTCTATTTGCTTGTTTATGTGATTGTATATGTAATCCTGTGGGTATAATTGAGAAAAAGGCGCCACTACTCAAAATACCGCCACTGTGCCTTGTGCACAAACATTTAGCGCCGCTATTTTGACTTTGTGTCATTATCCCAGATTGACCAGTAGTTAAAATGCAGCTTTTATATGTGATTGTATAGCAGGACTCCACACATCCTTAGTTTATTTCAAGAGAGACCTGTAGGAACCCCACAACACTATGTGTTCTACTATGACCACAGCATGGGTGGTCACATTCTGGCGGAGCCCTTGGCATGTGATTGGTTGATAGCAAAGCATGGCGGTGTGACTGTTGTACAGTCCTGGCACAAGTTACCATTGGTTGAACTGCTGCAGGTTTGCTCCAAGTATAATAGGGGCCCCGCTAACACTTCTCCTGACCCCAATTAAGCTGCCCATAGATGGTTTGAATCTCGGCCAGTTCAGCAGGAACTGGGGGAGATTCGAACCATGTAAGGGCAGGCTGAATGTACCCAAGTTGATTGATCGATCGACTTGGGTACAACCAGCCTGACAGCTTTTACATGCGATTATTGCCAGCGGCTAGCAATAATCACTGTCTTTTCCATCCCTGCCGAGAGAAAACAACCCGTGGTTGCAGGAAATAAATTTGCTTCGTCTTTGGCTGAAAAAAAAAACTGACAGCTCCGGTCGGAGCTGCTGTACTAACAATCTGATGTTAAAGCGGAAGTAAACCCATCCATTTACCAGTTTCAAAAACCGTTTAATTTCCGGCACGTGCCAGAAATGTAATACTCCTGTTGGTTGTGCTCTCAACTAAACTGTCAAACCATCCAATAGCTTGTGTCATAACTGATCATATGTGCAGCATCATGGCAGTTGTAAATTAAAGTGGAGTTCCACCCACTTTTACAACTCTTCAGCATCCCTCACTAAACTGTTCACTGTAAACAAATTGGATATTTTTTTATTTTTTTTCTCAGCACCTACTGTATATCTGCTGTATTAATTTTTCACTTCCTCCTCCCTGGCCACGGGCCATCGCATCATTTCCTGTTTGCAATGCCTTCTGGGAAGGGGCGGCAACTTCCTCTGAAACTGTCGTTGCTATGGAAACCTGACCTGAAACCTGTTACACTGCTTGTGCTGCACTGAGCATGTGCGAGATCTGCAAGGATGAGATCCAGGAAGAAATACAGTCTGGCTTCAGATGCCCACACTTAAGATGGCCACGGCCTGCTGTAAGTTTATAAAATAACAAACTACTGCTATAAACTAACAAAACAGACCTTAGTTTACAGACTAACTTTACTAGCATACATTAAGCTTGTGTATTATAGGGGTATTTTTATTTAAAAAGTATAATTTTGGCCGGAACACCTCTTTAAACAGGGGCAAAGATGGCAGCTTCCTTGGCTGAAAACGATAGGGGGGGTTTACTTACACTTTAAGTACAGCGATCTCCCCCGCTGAGCTATTGTGCTCTGACAGGGGGGCGCCCCCCGCCCGCCAAAACACTCTGATCAGTGCTCTCTGCCATTGGCTGAGAGTGTCGATCGGGAGCTGGCTGGCTGCTGGTTTTCCAGCGTGCTCGTCCGACAGCTTCCATCGGACCCGCTGTCATACACACGGGCAAAATGTTGGGCAGTTTTCATGGAACCGGCTGATGTCGTCCGACATTTGGCCAGTGTACATTAGGCTTTGCTGAAACAGATCTAGAGCCAACGTTGGGTTCAAGCCCCTTTCACATGGGCGGACTGCACTTGGGGACACCTATTCCAGGTAACCCAAATTTAGGATGTGCTTTTATCTTCACTCCCAGGATAAATAGGACAAATGATGAATCTCCCTAATGAGGTCAGCAAGAAAAACCTGACAGGTGTTCTAATCCCTCCCCATTCTATCCAAAACTATAAAAAGAATTCCTTTAGTAATATTTAAAGCAGAGCTCCACCCAAAAGGGGAAGATCCACTTTAGGCAATCCTCCCCCCCTCCCCCGCCATATTCGGGATGTCATTTTGTTTGGGGGGGGTAGGTACCCCTCCCTGCAGTCTTCTGGGACAAGTTACAGGTCCCAGGAGACTGCCTGACCATCCAGCAGGCGCAGCACAACTCACGCATGCGCAGTGTGCTTCCAGCTGGGTGCTCACAGTTGAAATGCGGTTGCCGGGGGGAGGAGTTGCAGAGAAGCGATGGTTCAGGTGACCACATTGCTGAATGCTTGGACAGGTGAGTGTTTGTTTATTAAGGCTACTTTCAGACTGGGGCGTTGGCAGTAAAGTGGCGTTATATTTAGTGTTCGTTTTAGAGGGGCTATTTGGCCACTAGTGGGGCGGATTTAACCCCTGCTAGCGGCTGAAAAAAAAGGGTTAAAACTGCCTGCAAAGCGCCGCTTTGCCAGCAGGTTTGGCGGCGCTGCCCCATTGTTTTCAATGGGAAGGGGCGCTTTAGGAGTGGTGAATACACCGCTCTTATAGCGCTGCAAAGATGCGGCCTGCAGGACTTTTTTTACCGTCCTGCAAGCGCATCACTCCAGTGTGAAAGCCCTCGTGCTTTCACACTGGAGACACAGGAGAGGCACTTTATAAACGCTATGCAGGTGCTATTTTTAGCGCTGTAGCGCCTGTAAAGCGCCTCAGTGTGAAAGTGCTCTAAAAGTCAGCACCTATTCTTTTTGTAGCCGCTGACTTTTTAATAAACACAAAAACGACCGGAGCTCCCTTTAGTTCCACCCAGAAATAGAACTTCTGCTGATCCGGTTCCCCCCCCCCTCCGGTGTCACATTTGGCATCTTTGAGGGGGGAGAGGGGAGCAGATACCTGTCTAATACACGTATCTGCTCCCACTTCTGGCGAAATATCGCCGCGGCCATCTACGCCATGTCCGGCCCCTTCTCCCCCCCCCCCCCCCCCCCCCGTTGTCTTTTGGGAGGCACACAGGCCCCAGAAGACAGCAGGGACCACTCAGAACACGCAGCGCGACTCGCGCATGCGCAGCAGGGAACCAGGCTGTGAAGCAGCAAGGCTTCACTTCCCGATTCCCTTACTGAAGATGGCGGCGCCTCCACCCGGAGCTGGGGGACGGGTCGGCTTTGGGTGAGGACATTGCGGGCTCCCTGGACAGGTAAGTGTCCTAAAAGTCAGCAGCTACACTATTTGTATCTGCTGACTTTAAATTTGTTTTTCAGGTGGAACGTTACTGTGGCCACCGATCATAAGTGGCCAAGGTGCTCCGTGCTGCCATATTGCAAGGAGGAAGCTCCAGGTAAGAACACCAGCAGGGATGAGCTCAGACGAGTCCTAATCCTAGTTTGAACCCTCCTGAGATATCCTGCCAGGAAGCTGTTACTGTGGACTACATAGTGGCCAACGCATTCTCTGCCTCCCAGCCATGTGTTCACACACCCCTTGCATAGGTGTGACCCAGGGATAAGAAACAGAGAGATCCTTCCCTCTGTACACTTACCTTTTTAGTTTTTCTAAAGGAGATTGTATAAAGATTGTACAGTCACATTGTAACATGTATGGGGAGTTAAAAGACTAAGCCCACCTTTCTGACCATCCTTCATGTTATAATTCTATTCAAAGTGTAACATGAAACATGGTCACATCCTCCATCCCCCCACAACGCCCCCTCTTACCAACTTGGGGGTTCTCCCCTCTGGAGTATCCGGTGTGTTTTTTAATTTAGCATGGTTTTTGTGTGGCTTTGTCACATAATTCATTTACGGGATCTATGAATGGACAGATGAGTGCCATTGGTAGAGGGACTCATAGATCTCAATGGACACCATAGTGGCATTACTGCACTCATACTTCATTGATCCTTCCTCCAGCCCCTAGACTGAAGGTCCTCTGTATGGACCTTTGGCTGGGGCAATAGTCTGCAGGGGTCTAAGAACTGTACCTGCCACCAACTGATCCCTGCTGCCATGCTTTGCAGCCAAAAAATACATAAACATTATTTGTTAATCAATGTGTGTGCATTTTTAGTTTATTTTTTTTGCAAAAGGTGGACTGTGCCTTTAAGCCATCGGCATGGGGACAGACCCAGCTGTGATCGTTCTGAAATATTTCCACAAACAACTCTTTTGTATCTGCTCCTGTCCTTGGAAATCCTTCCCATATCACACCTCCATCTTTTTGAGATGGAAATGAGGGACAAATATTAGCAAAAGTATGTAGACATAGGACACACCCCCTGCCACGCCCCCTTAAAGGAGAATTTTACACAAAATGATTAGGTTTTTTTTTTACCATTACTATTCCTTTATATTGGCTTTTGGAATTTACAAATGCAGCAATTTAGAAATTGCATGAAAGGTTTAGCACTGGGAAACACTTTTTGATAGATAAATAGTGCATTTTATATACAATTATAGAGATCAGACCAAAATGAGGGACAAATGAGGAGGAATGAGGGACATTGCTCCAAATCAGGGACAATTGGGAGCTATGATAGATATATATACACACACACAAACACTATATAACCAAAAGTATTGGGACACCTGCCTTTACACACACACTTTAATGGCATCCCAGTCTAATGCTGGCCATACGCTATACGAAAAATCGGCCAAACCCATTTTAGAAAAATGAACATTCGGTCGTGAGAGCAAACGATAGTGTCATCATGTAATGACCGATAAATCGTTCAGTGATCATAAATGAATCCATTTTTTGTTCGTTTTTTCCCATATTTACCTAGTGCAAACAGTTCGGATGGGAAACACATTAACCTTTCAATTTATTGTTCGTTCGGCAGAAAATTTTCAAACTTGTCCCTCATTTTTTTGACTCAAAAACCTCCCGATTATCGATTTTGTGCCCATTAACTGGCCGAAAAACGAACAAACTGTCTAAATGACCGAATTTTGGGTGATTTTTCGTATATTGTATGGCCAGCATAATTAAAGCTTTAGATTTACCAATACTATGTAATATGAGGTCAAACCTTAAGAATTTCAATTCGCATGCAATCAGGCAGGCCCTTGCACTACATAGTTTTGGTAAATCTGAAGACAAAAATCTGCAGAAAATCTAATAGTGTGTATGGGGTCTAAAGCCTCGTACACACGGTACGATTGTTGGCCAACCGAGCGTCTGACTTTTGTCAAAAGGGTGTGTGCCAGGATCTTGTCTTGCATACTAACGGTACACAATTGTCGTGCCACAAACACGAACGTTGTGACGTACTACGAGGAATTTCAGCTCTTGAGCGCCACCCTTTGGGCACCTCCTGCTAATTTTGTGTTTGGTGAGCATTGATTCCGAGCATTTGTGTTTGTACTTTCGACTTTTGTGTGACGGATTTGTGTACTGACCATACGAAAATCTGGCATCAAACCGTTGTCTGTAGAACATTTACTAGCCTGTAATCCAACATTTGTTGGCCGAAAGTTGGACAACAATTGTCAAAAGGAGCGTACTAACGGTAAGATTTTAAGACAACAGTCTGTCATCAGACAATCCCCTGCCAACAATCGTACCGTGTGTACGAGGCTTTAAGGTTTGACAAAAATCTGCAGACAATCTAATAATGTGTACAGGGCTTTACTATTGAGTTGGCCCACCCTTTGCACCTATAACAGCTTCAACTCTTCTGGGAAGGCCGTCCACACTGTTTAGCAGTGTGCAGGGTGGATAAAAAGCAATGGATTTTTATTTTTTTTTCATTCAGATTTTTGGGATTTAAATAGGATTTTTTTTATTTAAATCAAATGTGTTTTAATAAAATGCTTTTTTGGAGTAAAAATCTATCTAAAGATAGTTTTCTATTTAAGATACATTAATAATTTAGTTTATTCAGCATGAAATGGAGCTTCGTTATGTAGCATGAGGCTGTATATTCTGCATTATTTACATTTTTGGTAAACTCATTCAATGAATCCAAGCTCTGCAAGCTGAGATAACATGCACTGCATTGATGCATTCACACAATTTCACAGTAACCATGAGATAAACCAAAGTTCAGGAATATTCCTTTATCCCATTGTTTTGCAAATCTATGTACACTAGAAACTGTATGATTGAATTGGTTCTGATATCGTTGTTTTACTAACCTGACAGCTTATTACTCTAAATAGGAAACCTTCATTTTGTTTGCAAATATTAAAGATTCTAACTACCAGCAAGAATGAGTCCTTACATTTAAAGAGCCCCTGTTATTTCAGATCCTTCATGGCAGCGCCTGTCAGTGGGCATCCACTCACCTGCTGCCGCCATGTCCCTCACCTTGTTGGGTCCCTACCGCATCACCAGCCGCCCCATTAAACAGAATCAACAGCGGCTCAGAGGACAGAGATGACAGTTGCTCTTTAAAAATGATGATTTAAATTGAGTTGATTTAAATAAAGCCTTTTTTACTAGTGATTTATATCACACTGGTCCGCCATAACATTATGACACCCGGCCATCCAGATGATGTAAAAGACAATGTGGAGTCATCAGATCAGGTCACCTTCTTCCATTGTTCTGTAGTCCAGTTCTGATTCTCATGTGCCCGTTGTAGGCACTTTTGGCATTAGACCTGGGTGAGCGTGGGCACCCAGACCGATCTGCAGCTACTCAGCCCCATACAACAATCTGTGAGCTCTGTGTGTTCTGACACCTTTCTATGGGAACAAACTTTCAGTTTTTCAAAAATGTGAGCTCCAGTAGTTCTTCTATAGGATCGGACTACACGGGCCTGTCTTCCCTCCCCGTGTGTATCTGTGAGTCCTGGACACCCATGATCATGTCCTTGGCTCCCCATGTTCCTTCCTTGGACCACACTTGGTAGGTCCTCCTGACCACTGTAGCCCGGGTAGGTCTCACATTGCAGTTGTGGAGATGCTCCGACCCGCTCATCTGCCCATTAAAATGTGGCTCTTGTCAAAGTCACTCAAATCCTTACCATTGCCCAATTTTTCTAATTTCAACACAACTTCAGGGAACATGTTCACCTGCTGCCTAATATATCCCACTGTAATGAGGTCATGAATGTTATTCACTTTACCTGTCAGTGGTCAGAATGTTATGGCTGATCTGTGTACATATACATAGCCTTCCAGCCTATCGTTCTTACAGGCAGTGCACACTGTCCCTATCACCTACAATGACACAACACGTACACTCCGCACTGTCACCGATCTGCCAATCCTACCAAAGCGTCTTCCCAACCACGCCCATAAAGCACTGCCCTCTGCTCACTGACCACGCCCACCCAAATCTGACCAACTCCCAGACCACGCCTACCCAAATCTGACCAACTCCCAGACCACGCCCACCCAAATCTGATCAACTCCCAGACCACGCCCACCCAACCCTGACCTGCTCCCAACTCGCCAGCTATTCCTGAAAGGGGGCGTAGCCCGCCGTACTCCTTCACGTTTCGAAGCATTTCATTGGTAGATAGAAGTGGGCGGGAACCAAGGTTTCGTGTTATTCAGCTTCTGCTCACTAGCGCCCCTCCCCCTGTGGCACTAATACCTGTCACCTCTTGCACAGACAAAGTCGGAGCCTTCTATGGACTGAGGCGCACTTACCGCAGTGCTTGTGGTACAGAGAGTTGTTTCATGTATTGTCGTCAGTCACCACCAGCCTACCGCTCTTCTGTGCCAGCCTCTCTCCGCCGTGCCAGCCTTGAGGCGTCCGCAAGCTCCTCCCAGCCGCTTTGGTAGTCTCTTATCACCTGTCACATGCCGCAAGCCTCTGTTACCTTCTGTCCATTCTTATTGGTCGCTAAGTACGCCAGTCACTCATTCAGCTCTGCCACTGGCCAGTCCGGGCGCCGGCCATAAGTCCCGCCCCTGTGTCGGCTTCTCAATGGCTCCCTGGTAACGGAGCCGCAGCCTCGGCCTCTGCGTACAAGTGTGAGTGTGGCCAGCAGGGGTCGCTCCAGCGGCGGAGTATGGAGTCGGCAGCAGTGCGGTGTCCGTGACGTCATGCTGTGCTGTGTCCTATGAGCCTGTCCCAAGTTCTCGGTCTCCTGTCCGCACAGTACACCGGCTGTCCTCTCCCTGCTGTCCTATCACTGCGGGAAAGTTCCATCTCAGGCAGGAGACACCCCGGGCACTGTCATCATCAGTGTCACCAGGTAACCATCTCTCTGCAGTCGTCTGATGATGTCATCTGTTATTGTTGTGATGTCACAGCCTGCCTTCCCGGCCAGGACATGTGGTAGGTGTGCATGGGGAGCACTGTGCACCCTCCATGCAGATGATGGGCGAGGGCTGTGTGTGTACCCTCCACTGACAGGCAGATCTGATGATTGGGGACAGATCGGTGTCCTGGCTGTATCTGGGAGTCGTGTGTTCTATGTGGATCTTGTATTACCCAGGCCTGCTCAGGATTCGCTTGTTATTGCAGGATCAGAATCGCGTCTGTACCTGATCACCTAGAATATTGTTATTTCTGTTGTCACCTCATTCAGCTCAGTGTACAGTCAGCCCATCTCATTTCCTCTAAAAGGCATGCACACCATATGACATCACAGTGGTTAGCACACCTGACATATGACATCACAGTGGTTAGCACACCTGACATATGACATCACAGTGGTTAGCACACCTGACATATGACATCACAATGGTTAGCACACCTGCCTTGCAGGGCTGGGGTCCTCAGTTCAAGTCCCAAGCAGGACACTGCATGGAGCTTGTATGGGTTTCCTCCCACATTGCAAAGACATGCTGGTAGGTTCCTGTGTCTGTATGAGAGGAATGTTGGATTGTAAGCTCCATGAGGTCAGGGACTGATATCAGTGGTGTAGAAGATGAAAACACTGATTCATAGAGTTCATTAACCTGTTGTAGTCCATGTAACACATATGTGCAAAGGCTAAAGAGTGGGCTTTATAAAGTGGTTGTGAACCCTTCCATATACCCAGTGAAGTGACTGGCCTCAGGTGATACACAGAGATGAAACCAATCCTCCTACATAAGTTGTACCTGTTTATCTGCAGTCTTCTCTTCTCTTCATCCACTCAAATTCCAGAATTTAAGAAGCTTGTTTGAGCTGTCAGGAAAGAAAGGGACTGAGAGCTAAAGTTACATGTTGCAGGGCTCAGTGAGGAGAGCTCTGATAGCTGATTGGAGGGAAGGGACACCCCCCTTCACACAGCACACAGGAACGGAGCTGAGGCTGTCAATCAGCTGGAGGTTCCTCCCTTGTCACCATTTTTCTCTTGGTGTCAGGAAAACTTGTCAGAAGTGACTCATGCTGATAGCAGAGGAACAAAGCAGCAGACAGAAATGACACTTAGTGCGCTGGATAGACACACTATAGAGGGATATGATTTGTTCATATTTCCTAGCTGTGTTGGGAACTCAGCCTGCTCTCCTCCAATGATCAGACTTGTCCTAACACCCGCCCTGCACAGCATTTCACTGGGAAGATCTGAGTGCTACAGTTTCTCCTCCCCCAGTTCTTAGGCAGCTGAGAACAGAGGGAATGTAATCATTTTTTAAAAAAAAAAAGGGGGGGAAACCGGTGTATAATGTATGTGTGTGTAATAGATTATATATATAATTTTTTTTTTTTTTTTTTTTACCACTTCCCGCCCGCCATATAGCAGAATGACGGCGGCAAAGTGGTTTCAATATCCTGACTGGGCGTCATATGACGTCCTCGGGATATTAAGCCGCTGTGTGCGCATCGCGGCGATCTCTGTTGCGGTGTGTCAGTCTGACACCCTGCAACACCGATCTAGGTAAAGAGTCTCTGACGGAGACTCTTTACCACGTGATCAGCCGTGTCCAATCACGGCTGATCACGATGTAAATAGGAAGAGCCGGTGATCGGCTTTTCCTTACTCGCGTCTGACAGACGCGAGAAGAGGAGAGCCAAACGGCTGCTCTCCTGGCAGGGGGGGTCTGTGCTGATTGTTTATCAGCACAGCCCCCCCTCGGATCCCGCCCAGGACCACCATCATGCCGCCCATGACCACCAGGATGGCCATCCACACTAGACCACCAGGTATGCCCCCCCTAGACCCCCAGGGAAATACCAATCTTTGCCCAGGCAGCTGCCAATCAATGCCCAGGCAGCTGCCAATCAGTGCCCACTCACAATGCCTACCACTGCCAGTGCCACCAGGGATGCCTATCAGTGCCGCGTATCAGTGCCCAGCAGTGCCGCCTATCAGTGCCACCCATAAGAACCCATCTTTGCAGCCTATGAGTGCCCATCAGTAGCGCCTATCAATGCCCATTAGTGCTGCATATCAGTGCCACCCATCAGTGCTGCCTACCAGTGCCCATCGTCAGTGCCCGCTCATTGGTGCCACCTTATCAGTGCCTGTCAGTGCCGCCTTATCAGTGCCCATCAGTGAAAGAGAAAACTTACTTACTTACTAAAATTTTATAATAAAAGCAAAACTGTTATTTTTTTCAAAATTTTTGGTCTTTTTTTATTTGTTTAGCAAAAAATAAAAAACGCAAAGGTCATCAAATACCACCAAAAGAAAGCTCTATTTGTGGGAACAAAATGATAAAAATTTAGTTTGGGTACAGTGTAGCATGACTGCGCAATTGTCATTCAAACTGCATCAGCTCTGAAAGCTGAAAATTGGTCTGGGCAGGAAGATTATAGCCCTTGCACACTGAGGCGGGGGGCGGCGTCGGCGGTAAAACGCCGCTATTATTAGCGGCGTTTTACCGTCGGTATTCGGCCGCTAGCGGGGCGCTTTTACCCCCCGCTAGCGGCCGAGAAAGGGTTAAATACCACCGCAAAGCGCCTATGCAGAGGCGCTTTGCCGGCGGTATAGCCGCGCCGTCCCATTGATTTCAATGGGCAGGAGCGGTAAAGGAGCGGCATACACACCGCTCCTTCACCGCTCCGAAGATGCTGCTGGCAGGACTTTTTTTACCGTCCCGCCAGCGCATCGCTCCAGTGTGCAAGCCCTCGGGGCTTTCACACTGGAATGACAGTAGCGGCACTTTCGGGACGGTTTGCAGGCGCTATTATTAGCGCAATAGCGCCTGCAAACCGCCCCAGTGTGCAAGGGCTCTTAGTGCCTGTATTGAAGTGGTTTTAACATATATCTATACACAAATGTTTGCCTTTCATTTCTATTTTAAACTGAAAGTTGTTTTTGCAAGGTGATCAATTACAATGACTTGAACTGCAGGCTAGTAAATGGGAAATACATGTACAGTATAGGATCAGTTTTACCTTACAGAAGACTTCTATTCCTGAGGTTTACACAGCCATACACTGTACAAAATTGTCTCAGTGGGTGGCCCTGTCAGCCATCTCCCACCTGACATCCCTCGATTAACCACTTGCCAACCTCATAACCTAGTTATACGGCGGCAGAGTGGCTCTCCTGCACTGGATCACGTACCTAGTACCAAGTGATCCAGCACTTCAGGGTAGAGGGGGTACACGCTGCTGGTGACCCGGCTGTGCTGTGCTTAATTAGAGATTAGAATGACCGAACAGAGCTCTGCCTATGTAAACAAGGCAGAGCTCCATCCTGCCAGCGGGGATGTGCTGGATTTTCTTTGGGGGTAAAATACAGCACATCCATTAGTGAAAACACTTCAAATTACACACAAAAACACTGGTTAGGCACACATTTTAACACTTTGCTCGCCCTAGATGTTTAACCCCTTCACAGCCAGTGTCATTAGTACAGTGACAATGCATATTTTTAGCTCTGATCGCTGTATTAGTATCACTGGTTCCCACAAAGTGTCAGATTGTCTGCTGCGACATCGTAGTGTTGCTAAAAGTCACTGATCGCCGCCATTACTAGTATAAAAAAAAATTAAAATAAAATTCCAGTATATTTCCCATAGTTCGTAGACACTATAATGTTCACGTAAACCAATCAATATATGCTTGTTGGGATTTTTCCTACCAAAAATATATAGCAGAATACATCTTGGCCTAACTTTATGAAGAAATTTGATTTTTTTTTTTTATTGGATGTGTTTCATAGCAGAAAGTAAAAATAATATTGTGCGTTTTTTTTTTTTTTTTTCAAACTTTTCAGTTTTTTTTATACAGCACATCCCGCAGATTGCCTGGCACTTGCGGGTGTCCGGGAGCCTGCAGCCAAATGCAGCCAATGGTAAACACATCCTAGGGTGGATGGAGGAATCATTTCGTTTTTTTTTGTTTTTTTTAGTCCAGCCTATGGATAATGCCAGCTTTAGTGTCCCAATTGGGAGAGTGCCCTCTGTTCCTGTTCTGGTGACAACTCCAAATTTTGTTTTCTCCCTCACTTTCAGTCTATAGGGACAGTGGTCACTAAGAGGAATCGAAAGAGTATCTCCCCAATGAAGGCACAGACATCAATAAAAACCTGACCGGGGTTCCAACCACACATCACTGTATCCACAACTAAAATAAAAGCTCTGGCTTTAGATACAGCAAATGATGTACAATCCTCACTGCACAGATCAGATTGTAATAACAGATAGTAGTAATTCTGTTTATTATTAGTATTGCTCTTGATAGGTAGTACTAATCATAAACCAATCTAGTTCTTTCACATGAGTAAATATCAGCCGTTTTCTTACTTGCAATGTCATCTGTGGATTTATATTATTAAATTCCTGTAAAACTGCAGTCAGAAGTGCAGATCACCAGAATCTACAAGGTAAATGGCTCAAAGGACAAAGGACACATGGCCCTTCTGATAAGTTGAGAGAGGTCATCAAAGGACCTGTGACCTTAGAGAAAAACCCAACAGTCCAGTGTGCTAGTTGTTAGGAATTGAGCTACCCATAGATATCAGATGACAGTTGGACATGTGTAGTTTCTGCTCTTGGTGAATGGGGGGGGGGGGAGAGAGCATTGTCTTATATTGACCATAACCATTGGGCAGACAGATCCAAAGCTGACAAGTTTTCCCTTTAAAACAAAAAGTTTGTTCTGTAAGAGCTACGGAAGTCACAGAGTGTCCATAGATATGGATTGGGCAGCATCATCCTATGTGTATGGGAACCCCTGATGAATTACTCACTGTCTGTTATCCTAGAGGTTGCTGCCTGTGTAGTCTTTTATACAGCACTCCTTGGGCCTGAAAAACAGCGTGCTTGTGCTGTAAATTCTACTCAGCTCTGGTGGTTAAGATCTCAGCCCCGCCATCTCCCATGCCTCCCTTTTGGCCTAATGGGAGACGGTGGGAAAGGCCAGTCTCTGGACCAGAGAAGCTGGTTGAGGTTTGCCAGAGCAGCCCGCCCTTCTCCAGTGCTCTGCAACACTCTTACAAAGAATGGCGCACACTGATGATGTCCCCCACCTGTAGCCACGCCCCTCTGATGTGTTTCGCTAATGGGGGAATTGTATGTTTTATATTTCCTTATTATTGTTGGCTCACTAATGAATTCTTAGCCTCCAGATCTTGGTTAAGAGGCCGTACAAGGACAAAGTCTGCTTACTTATACCAAAGGAATGCGTGATTGCAAACTGACCAAGTCCTTGAGGGGTCATATTGCAAAGGGAGTTGGCTTGAGGGTGGTCTATTCCTTACACACAAGTCTAAATACTACAGTTATCACTTGGAACATTTAATCTCGTATCCAGAGTGGTAACATGCATGCGTCTGATCTGATTACCTGGCCACGCCTTTATGGGGAGACTCCATGGCAAGACAGCATCTCTTGTTAAGTATTCTTGTCCTATTTTCTTTATCAGTCATTACTTTTAATAAATGTTATACTTCTAAGTATTTGTGTGATCTCTCTTTTGCACATATCAAATAAAACACTGTAAAAGAACTTAAACTATCACGTGACTGTGATGCAACATTCGCCCTAATTGGGTGACATCAGGGCAAAATGCATCAATTGGGTGTGGCTACAGATGGGAACATTCAGCCAATATGTCTTGAATACACTTATTTTAAAGGATTGACATCATCAGTGTGCAGCCCTCTTTGCAGATAATTTTGCTGGCAAGACCAAAAGGAAGAACACATAGACGTATATTTGTAGTTCAAGAGAGCTCTCATAAGAGAGCAGAGCATTGAACACACTTAAGAAAAGACTGAAAACAGTAACACCCCCCCCCCCCCCCAAAAAAATGCCCCCCACCCCACATTTATGTTAAAGTAGAATATGGGCAAAAGTTTTTTCTTTTTCATGTTTGGATAGAGTACAGGATGGTTATAACCGTTGTCAGATTTTTTTTTTTTTGCGCCATCTGTGTCTCATTGTGGAGATTTCCCTTCACTTCCTGTCCCATAGCCAAACAGGAAGTGAGAGGAAATCCCTGCAAATTAAGGGAATCTCTTGGGGACCCTCAAACCCAAAATCCAAAATTTAGGATTTTCTTTTACATTCACTTTCAATGATAACGGTAAACAGGACAAATAGAGAGGGTGAATCTCCTTACTGGGGGCACAGACAGCAATAAAAACTGACAGGGTTTATAATCCATCTCCACTCTCTCCAAAACTAAACAAAAAGTTTTTGCTTTTAGTAATACTTTAAGAAATATAAAAAGAATGAGGGGGAGATACGAGACTAACCATGCAAGTATAAGCCTGCATTTGGACAGTCTCAGAGGTAGGTGGGTGTAAATGGACACAAGTTTGTTTACATCTACCTGTCCATAGGGCTGCATGGAGTTTCTGATGAGGTCTACCTGAAGAACTGATAGGAGGATCTATTGGCCTGTGTGAAAGGCCCTTATGCTTCTGAGCGTCACCTGCTTTGTCAGTTACCATTTCAATCAACATTTTGTTCTCAAACTAGTCACGTGATCAATAGAGAATGCCCTTTGGCTTCCTGTACTGGACATTCCTGTTATTCCACTGACTGTCCAACCACTGATTGTGCCCCCGAAATACAGACAACATACATTACATAACATTGGATCTGATTCTGTAGCAGCAATCTAGTGCATCTGTACAGTTTTTCTTAGCATTTTTAGGAGAAAGTGAATTGCAGTGAGTGAAAGATCTACTGGATGTCCCAGTGATATACAGTCGGGTCCATAAATATTGGTATGCTTCGGGTCATTGTCCATCTGCACTGTGAAGTGCCGTCCAATGAGTTCTGAAGCATTTTGCTGAATATGAGCAGATAATATTGCCCAAAACACTTCAGAATTCATCCTACTGCTTTGTCAGCAGTCACATCATCAATAAATACAAGAGAACTAGTTCCATTGGCAGCCATACATGCCCACGCCATGACACTACCACCACCATGCTTCACTGATGAGGTGGTATGCTTTGGAGCATGAGCAGTTCCTTTCCTTCTCCATACTATTCTCTTCTCGTCACTCTGGTACAAGTTGATCTTGGTCTCATCTGTCCATAGGATGTTGTTCCAGAACTGTGAAGGCTTTTTTAGATGTTGTTTGGCAAACTCTAATCTGGCCTTCCTGTTTTTGAGGCTCACCAATGGTTTACATCTTCTGGTGAATCCTCTGTATTCACTCTGGTGAAGTCTTCTCTTGATTGTTGACTTTGACACACATACACCTACCTCCTGGAGAGTGTTCTTCATCTGGCCAACTGTTGTGAAGGGTATTTTCTTCACCAGGGAAAGAATTCTTTGGTCATCCACCACAGTTGTTTGCCGTGGTCTACTGGGTCTTTTGGTGTTGCTGAGCTCACCGGTGCGTTCTTTCTTTTTAAGGATGTTCCAAACAGTTTTTTTGGCCACACCTAATGTTTTTGCTATCTCTCTGATGGGTTTGTTTTGTTTTTTCAGCCTAATGATGGCTTGCTTCACTGATAGTGACAACTCTTTGGATCTCATATTGAGAGTTGACAGCAACAGATTCCAAATGTAAATAGCACACTTGAAACGAACTCTGGACCTTTTATCTGCTCCTTGTAAATGGCATAATGAGGGAATAACACACACCTGGCCATGGAACAGCTGAGCAGCCAATTGACCCATTACTTTTGGTCCCTTAAAAAGTGGGAGGCACATATACAAACTGTTGTAATTCCTACCACGTTCACCTGATTTGGATGTAAATACCCTCAAAATAAAGCTGAAAGTCTGCAGTTAAAGCACATCTTGTTCGTTTCATTTCAAATCCATTGTGGTGGTGTATAGAGCCAAAAAGATTAGAATTGTGTTGATGTCCCAATATTTATGGACCTGACTGTATTTCTGTTTACTGAACAATTTACTTTTTTGGAGATGGCTACATCATTTTCCCTTTTAGTAGCTACTCTTGTTACCTAATGCAGCTGCTAATAATACTGGCACACCAGCTATTTGCAGTTCCAAATAGAAACATTGTAATCAACTACAACAGCAACCCCTGTAGCAGCTAAAAATGACAAATTGACAAGAGAAGATAATTGGAGAGATTTGTAGCGGCTCTGAACCTCTGTTACATAGTTTCTTGTTTGTCATGGCACACACATGGCTCATTGATCTAGCTGTGCTCTGAGCTGGGTTGCTGTGCTTATCTCTTTAGTTACACTGGAGAAGTCCAGTATAGCTCTCATAGACATAAGTTGTGGACCAACCAAGGTTTTTTTTTTTTTTCTATAAACATGCACTTTTTGGTAGAAAGTGCATGTTTTTGATGTAAACGGTCGCACCCAGTTCTGTCTTAAACCAGGGAAACAAAAGCCGTTATCTGGCAAAAAAAAAGGGTATTTTTTTTCATCTTTAGATATCGGTCAGTTAGAGTGTCCACATATATCCCAATGTTCACATAGCAGGGCCATTTCTAGAGTCACCCTGTGCACTCCTGGTCACTCGTTAAAGATGAAATATTGTGAGCTTAGTGCTTCTTAAAGTGGTTGTAAACCTCAGACATGAAATATGAACAAAGCATATCCTTCTATATTGTGCACTTGTCTCAATTAAAGTGGAAGTAAACCCTCCTATCATTTTCAGCCTTGGAAGCTGCCATCTTGGCCTCTTGTTTAATTTTCAACTGCCATGATTCTGTACATGTGATTAGTTATAACACCAGCCATTGGATGGTTTGACAGTTTGGTTGAGAGCACAACCAATGTGACAGTTTAGAATTTGAATGTAACTGTTTTTTGAAACTGTTAAATCAATGGGGTTTACCTCTGCTTTAAGTGCACTAAAGTGTAATTTCTGTATACTGCTTTCTTCCTTTGCTATCGGCATGAGTCACTTCTGACAAGTTTTCCTGACCCCAAGAGAAAAAAAGGTGACAGAGGAGGGAGTTCCAGCACACAGGTATAAACAAGGCCAAGGATAAATCCAAGGGAAAAAACAAGCTTAATTTACCACCAGCCCGCAGACAACCAAATACCCTGTCCAACAGTATGCGTTAAAGCAGGGGTTTAGTCTGCACACATTTGCAAATGCATGCGTAAGCCACTGAGCCTCGTCAAGGCACCCTGGGATTTGTGGAATCCACAGATCGGCTCCAACACACAGCCTGTGATTGACAGCCTCAGCTCTGTTCCTGTGTGGAGGAGGGGTATGTTTCTTCCCTCCAATCAGCTCTCAGAGCTCTCCTCGCTGAGCTCTACAGAGTGTAACTTAAGTTCTCGCCCTTTTTTATCTGACAGCTCAGGCAAGCTTTATATTTGTTGGACCTTGAACAGATGTAGAGAAGAGAAGACGGGGGATAAACAAAAAAAGGTACAACTTATGTAGGAGGATTTATGTCATCACTGGGTATATGTGAGGGTTTACACCCACTTTAAGGAATTTTAAATGTTATGGGGGGGGGGGGTTACCACCATTACATCCATTCCCTTGCATGGATTTAATTTTTTTAATAACACAGCTGAAACTATTTTTTTAACACACTGAATAAAGTGAGCATTCAGAGCAGTATCATTGCATTGAGGGACAATATTACAGAGATGTGTTTTTGCCAGAGAGTCCCCCTAATGCAGGGTGATTGGAAATTTCTAGAGAGGGTGCGTATTGTGGAGTATTTCCTTACTACATACTGTACATGCAATTCAGAGAGGCATATCAGCAGAAAGGAAAACGCCTCTCGTATCGCTTTTCACAAGAAATGATTCAAGGGAACCTGCCATGAATAGGCTTATGCAAGAATCTGCATAATCAGGCTTAACGTATTAGAACTGTGGAGGCTTAACTATGAAAGAGATATATTTGCCTCTTTTCTTTGCTTTAAATACTTTGCCTGATTCTACCACTCCAGCCTGTGTAAGGAGGTCAGAGATCACCGAAAAGCCTGATCATTGCTGCCTGTCTGCTTGACCTCAAACAATGATCAGCTTCTGAGCCTACAGAATGTGAGATCAGGTGCCCGCAAAAAAAACTTCTCTGGTTCTCCTTAAAGAGGCTGAAGTCCCAAGACAAACTCACACTAGGCACAGTTGCCTTTTTCCATGGCCAAGTTTAATTTTCCCCACTCCCCGCTGGCCTGTGATTACACTGTGCCAGGCATAAAGTGGAAGTAAACCCTCCTATCATTTTCAGCCATGGAAGCTGCCATCTTGGCCTTTTGTTTAATCTTCAACTGCCATGATGCTGCACATGTGGTCATCATGTTGGGGTCAGCAGTAGGTAGGGCAGTGTACAGAGGTCAGTAGTATGTAGGGCAGTGTACAGAGGTCAGTAGTATGTAGGGCAGTGTACAGAGGTCAGTAGTATGTAGGGCAGTGTACAGAGGTCAGTAGTATGTAGGGCAGTGTACAGAGGTCAGTAGGATGTAGGGCAGTGTACAGAGGTCAGTAGTATGTAGAGCAGTGTACAGAGGTCAGTAGTAGGTTGGGCAGTGTACAGAGGTCAGTAGGATGTAGGGCAGTGTACAGAGGTCAGTAGTATGTAGGGCAGTGTACAGAGGTCAGTAGGTTGTAGGGCAGTGTACAGAGGTCAGTAGGATGTAGAGCAGTGTACAGAGGTCAGTAGGATGTAGAGCAGTGTACAGAGGTCAGTAGGATGTAGAGCAGTGTACAGAGGTCAGTAGGATGTAGAGCAGTGTACAGAGGTCAGTAGGATGTAGAGCAGTGTACAGAGGTCAGTAGGATGTAGGGCAGTGTACAGAGGTCAGTAGTAGGTAGGGCAGTGTACAGAGGTCAGTAGTAGGTAGGGAAGTGTACAAAGGTCAGCAGGATGTAGGGCAGTGTACAGAGGTCAGCAGGATGTAGGGCAGTGTACAGAGGTCAGTAGAATGTAGGGCAGTGTACAGAGGTCAGTAGGATGTAGGGCAGTGTACAGGGGTCAGTAGGATGTAGGGCAGTGTACAGGGGTCAGCAGGATGTAGGGCAGTGTACAGGGGTCAGCAGGATGTAGGGCAGTGTACAGAGGTCAGCAGGATGTAGGGCAGTGTACAGAGGTCAGCAGGATGTAGGGCAGTGTACAGGGGTCAGCAGGATGTAGGGCAGTGTACAGGGGTCAGCAGGATGTAGGGCAGTGTACAGGGGTCAGCAGGATGTAGGGCAGTGTACAGGGGTCAGCAGGATGTAGGGCAGTGTACAGGGGTCAGGAGGATGTAGGGCAGTGTACAGAGGTCAGCAGGATGTAGGGCAGTGTACAGAGGTCAGCAGGATGTAGGGCAGTGTACAGAGGTCAGCAGGATGTAGGGCAGTGTACAGAGGTCAGCAGGATGTAGGGCAGTGTACAGAGGTCAGTAGTAGGTAGTGCAGTGTACAGGGGTCAGCAGGATGTAGGGCAGTGTACAGGGGTCAGCAGGATGTAGGTCAGTGTACAGAGGTCAGCAGGATGTAGGGCAGTGTACAGAGATCAACAAAACAAGTGTAGCGCTAAAGAAGTTAAAATGTCCAGCATGTAGACAAAAAAATGATCCAACAGTTCTAGGAGTAAATTAGAGGAACGTCCTCCATATGTGCATGGATCCTAATAGTAGGCAATCCCCAGAAGTTATGTGACTTCATTTAAGGAGCAAATCAATGGGTGCATAACATCTGGAGTGAGGACAGACACACCACCACCGACAATGAGGAGGCTTACTGGATCTAGTAGACCCCCAGACGACGTCTTAGAGGACGAAACGCGTCGGGTAGGACCTCACTGCCACCATATTTGTACAGTGCTGGTTTTTAAAGATGTACATGTGAGTGTATTTCTTACTTTTAATACATTTTACAATTGTTTTATGGATTCACACTATGTGGCGTTTCCTTTTTCTTCCTCACTCATCATCACCGCCACTTGGCTTTTAACACCATTCTGAGGGACATACCAGCCCATGGTGCACCCCAAGACCTCCATCCTTCTGGATCATCTACAGCCACTTACCACCCAAGCTGGTTTTGACCCAACTTGGCGTATGCCCCTTTTGGGTCTACTAGATCCGGTAAGCCTCCTCATTGTCGGTGGTGGTATGTCTGTCCTCACTCCAGATGTTCTGCACCCATTGATTTTCACCTTAAATGAAGTCACATAACTTCTGGGGATTGCCTACTATTAGGATCCATGCACATATGGAGGACATTCCTCTAATTTACTCCTAGAACTGTTGGATAATTTTTTTGTCTACATGCTGGACATTTTAACTTCTTTAGCGCTACACTTGTTTTGTTGATCTCTACCTGGCATATATCCTGTTGGCCGTGTTAGCTGCTTGTTTGTATCTTTAGGGCAGCGCAAAATCAAATTGTACATCTTTCCTTCAGTGTACAGAGGTCAGCAGGATGTAGGGCAGTGTTCAGGGGTCAGCAGTAGGTAAAGCAGTATGTAGTGCAGTGTACAGGGGTCAGAAGTAGGTAAGGCAGTGTACAGGGGTCAGCAGTAGAACTGCACGATTCTGTCTAAAAGGAGAATCACTATTTTTTTGCTTATAATGAAGAGCACGATTATCGCGGCATAACATCATCATTTATTTTTCTTTTAAAATTCATTAAAGTGTATTTTTTCCCCCAAAATTGCGTAAGAAACACTGCTGCGCAAATACAGTTTGACATAAAATATTTATATTATATTATATTAATATATAATGTTTTGGGGGTTACAAGTAATTGTACAGATTTTAATTTGTAAGCAACAAGTGTCAGAAAAAAGTTTAGTCTTTAAAGTGGAACTTACGGTAGGTAATTTTTTTCAACTTTTCATCTATTAAATCTTCTACCCTTGTTGTTGTTTTAATGTTTGGATAGTAAAACGTTTTTTTTTCTGCCAGTAAATACCTTATACAGCCCACTTCCTGTTTCTTGTCTGGTAAAAAGCCTAGGCTTATGACATAATGCGCAGCTCTCTCTCTCACTCTTGTGAGAGTTTGCCAGGAAGGGAGGGGGCATGAGTCATAAGAGGGTCAATTAGAGCTGCAGGTGTGCCTCTGTGTGCTTGTGTAAATCCAAGAAATGAACAGGCAGCAGCTTCAGCTGCCCACAGTTAAAATGGTTGCAGCCTCTCTCTCTCACTCTCGTGAGAGTTTGCCAGGAATGGAGGGGGGATGAGTCATAAGAGGGCCAATGAGAGCTGCAGGTGTGTCTCTGTGTGCCTGTGTAAATCCAAGAAATGAACAGGCAGCAGCTTCAGCTGCCCACAGTTAAAATGGTTCTCTTCGTGGTCCACCTGTCACCTGCTCGTGGTCCACCTGTGGACTGCTATTGATGGGTTGCCGACCTGGGCTCCAGAGGTTGCTGGGGGTTCCCTGAGCAAGGAGCAATTTTTACCTCACAGATAAATAACTCATAAAACCAATGATTTCATTAAAGTGGAACTGTAAATAAAATTGGTGGACAGGCAGGACTTTTAATGCTGAAGGGACAGCCCTTGTACAGTGAGCCACACACGCAATGCTGAATCTGATGAACACAGTGAACTCCTACGCATTCGCAGGAGTGACGTTACCCCTGCCTGGCCAATGACAGTGAGACATCGAAGCCGGCCACCCGAAGATGTCAGTGGCCAGACAGGGAGCTATAAGAAGACGCAGTGTCACTGGAGCTGAGGTCAGTATTGTTCAATGCATTGCAGACTTTTGAATCACTGGTTACAAAATACACAACCCCCCGCCTACCCCCGCCATAGTATTTCATGTGTCCAGCGTCCAAAGGGGACGGACACATGAATAGGAAGGGCGGCGGAGGTGTCGGGGGGGGGGGGGGGGGGCGACGCCCATGCACCCACAATGCACAGGCCACCACTGCCCAGAAGGAAGCCTCTTCTAAAGATGATGCACAAGAAAACCCACAAACAGTTTGCTGAAGACAAGCAGACTAAGGACATGGATTACTGGAACCATATCCTGTGGTCTGATGAGACCAAGATAAACTTATTTGGTTCAGATGGTGTCAAGCGTGTGTGGTGGCAACCAGGTGAGGAATACAAAGACAAATGTGTCTTGCCTACAGTCAAGCATGGTGGTGGGAGTGTCATGGTCTGGGGCTGCCGGAACTGGGGAGCTACAGTTCATTGAGGGAACCATGAATGCCAACATGTACTGTGACATACTGAAGCAGAGCATGATCCCCTCTCTCCAGAGACTGGGCCACAGGACAGTATTCCAACATAATGACCACAATCACACCTCCAAGACACCTCCAAGACAACCACTGCCTTGTTAAAGAAACTGAGGGTAAAGGTGATGGACTGGCCAAGCATGTCTCCAGACCTAAACCCAATTGAGCATCTGTCAAACAGAAGGTGGAGGAGCGCAAGGTCTCTAACATCCACCAGCTCCGTGATGTCGTCATGGAGAAGTGGAGGAGGACTCCAGTGGCAACCTGTGAAGCTCTGGTGAATTCCATGCCCAAGAGGGTTAAGGCAGTGCTGGAAAATAATGGTGGCCACACAAAATATTGACACTTTGGGCCCAATTCGGACATTTTCACTTAGGGTGTACTCACTTTTGTTGCAAGTGGTTTAGACACTAATGGCTGTGTGTTGAGTTATTTTGAGGGGACAGCAAATTTAAACTGTTATACAAGCTGTACACTCTCCACTTGTACATTGTAGCAAAGTGTAATTTCTTCAGTGTCGTCACATGAAAAGATAGAATAAAATATTTACAAAAATGTGAGGGGTGTACTCACTTTTGGGAGATACTGTATACATATGACGGACGGTTCTCTTCCTTTACACCCAGCTCAGCTGACCTTACAAAGGATCTATTCTATCTGATTTGCTGCTACAAAATATTATTCCTCTACTGTACTGTGGAAACATGACAGATCACATTTAAACAATTGTTCAATAAAGTTAATTTGATTAAACTACTGTAGAAAATAACATTAGACTCCATGCACTAAAGTATAATGATTATTTGCCATAATGATCATTATTTCCAGCAGTGAGCTAAAAAGTAAATGGCAGAAAATAAAGATCATTATGACACATAAAGCACATTAAAGCTTGTAAATTGAGCTTAATGTCTCCAAAAGACAAGTATAACACATTAAAAATAAGGACATGTTCGTTACACAAACAAGGATAAATCATTACATAATTATAAAAATAGAGTAAATAAGTGACTATGGAACAGTCACATTACGTTTATCCTCCAGTCTTCCAGCTATAAAGTGTTATGCCGCGTACACACGGTCGGACTTACGGCAGACTTTGCCCGGCGGACTTTTCGACGTACTTTACGAAGGACTTTCTGAATGAACGGACTTGCCTACACACAATCCACCAAAGTCTGTTGAATTCGTACGTGATGACAAACGACGAGACTAAAACAAAGAGAGTTCATAGCCAGTAGCCAATAGCTGCCCTAGCGTGGCTTTTTGTCCGTCGAACTAGCATACAGACGAGCGGACTTTTCGACCGGACTCGATTTCAAAGGATTGATTTAAAACATGTTTCAAATCTAAGTCCGTCCAACTTTTGAGAAAACAAAGTCCGCTGGAGCCCACACACGATCGAATTGTCTGACGAAATCCAGTCCGCCAGGCAAAGTCTGCCGTAAAGTCCGCTCGTGTGTACGCGGCATTAGACTTTATTGTTCTTTGAGTTCATATAAAAATAAAGTTTGCCAACGCACAGTAGAAGGTGGGGGTGTTGCTAGGATTGTAAAAGACCCAGGGCACACCAAGGAAATAAATTCTGCGTATCGCATTGTGGCAGAGGGTGGGCGTGGCCTGATTACACCTAGCAGTGGTAGTGGCATAAAGCGGAATATTTAAATAAAGTCTAATGCCCCGTACACACGGTCGGATTTTCCGATGGAAAATGTGTGATAGGACCTTGTTGTCGGAAATTCCGACCGTGTGTTGGCTCCATCACACATTTTCCATCGGATTTTCCGACACACAAAGTTGGAGAGCAGGAGATAAAATTTTCCGACAACAAAATCCGTTGTCGGAATTTCCGATAGTGTGTAGACAAATTCGACGCACAAAGTGCCACGCATGCTCAGAATAAATAAAGAGATGAAAGCTATTGGTTACTGCCCCGTTTATAGTCCCGACGTACGTGTTTTACGTCACCGCGTTCAGAATGATCGAATTTTCCGACAACTTTGTGTGACCGTGTGTATGCAAGACAAGTTTGAGCCAACATCCGTTGGAAAAAATCCTAGGATTTTGTTGTCGGAATGTCCGAACAAAGTCCGACCGTGTGTACGCCCTATAAGCCTACTTAACCGCTTCAGCCCCAAAGAATTCTACCCCCTTCCTGACCAGAGAACTTTTTGCGATTCGGCACTCCATTGATTTAACTGACAATTGCGCGGCTGTGAGACGTTACACCCAAACAAAATTGACATCCTTTTTCCCCACAAATAGAGCTTTCTGGTAGTATTTGATCATCTCTGCGTTTTTTTTTTTTTTTTTTGTGCTATAAACAAAAAAAGAGCGACAATTTTGAAAAAAAAGCAATATTTTTTACTTTTTTCTATAATAAATATCCCCCAAAAATATATATAAAAAAACCTAATTTTTTCTTCAGTTTAGGCCGATATGTATTCTTCTACGTATTTTTGGTAGAAAAAAAAAATCGCAATAAGCGTATATTGATTGGTTTGTGCAAAAGTTATAGCGTCTACAAAATAGGGGATAGTTTTATGGCATTTTTATTATTCATTTTTTTAAATTAGTAATGGCAGCGATCTGCAATTTTTATCGTGACTGCCACATTATGGCGGACACATCAGACACTTTTGACACTATTTTGGGACCATTGTCATTTATACAGCGATCAGTGCTATAAAAATGCACTGATAACTGTGTAAATGACACTGGCAGGGAAGGGGTTAAACACTAGGGGGCGATCAAGGGGTTAAGTGTTTCCTAGGGAGTGATTCTAACTGTGGGGGGGATGGGCTACCACTGACATGACAGTGATCACTGCTTCCGATGGCAGGGAGCAGTGATATCTGTCATGTCACTAAGCAGACCGGGGAAATGCTGTGACATGATCGCCGGGACACCGGCAGACATCGAATCGGGTCACGCCGTACACGGCAGGCGCGCGCGTACCCGCCAGCCCCACCAATTAAAGGGGACTAAACCAACTCTAAACCTACTTACAGCCACATTGTAAAACAAATCTATCCAGGCCTGTAAAGAAGAAATCACTATACATACCTTTTTTGCAGACGCTTTCGTCCGGTCCTACGCTGTCAGTGGCGGCTTCGATGTGTGTAGGAGAGGCAGCCGACAACAGAAGCCCCATAGTAACTCTGTGGGTGATTTCACTTCCCAGGCATTTCCCAGCTATTATGGGTTCTCTCCTGCACACAGCACCTGCTGCTGGAGACTGGACCAGATCGACTTCAGAAAAGGTATGTATAGCAATTTTATTTATTTATTTTTTTTATTTTTTTTATTTACAGGGCTAGATAGAAGTTTTAGAATGTGACTGTGAGTAAGTTTAGACTTAGTTAGGTTTTGGGTGAACTTCTACTTTAATGTATACACTGCACACATATGCAGCAGTCCTTGTGCCCACATAATATGCTTTAATTACTATGCACAAGTGACAGATTTATAGACACACATAAACTTCAGGACAATGGATCATTTAAAAAATGTAACTCTTCAATTGCACAACGCTTTTTTGCACACAGAATTTTGACAAGGAGTCAACATTTTGTTTGTTTCTACCTTAAAGAAGAACTTCATTAAAATGTTGGACTACTTAGCAGCCAAAACCTATTGAGAAAATAAACACCTTGATAAAGAATATGCAGTATACAATATAGCATATAGAGTGCATTAGTCAGCACTATGTAGCATATAAAGTGTACCAGTGAAGACTATAACATTCAACACAGCATACAGAGTTTAGTGATCAGGACTGTGTAACGTCAACATTGTTCAGGGATCCTCAAACTACTGCCCTCCAGCTGTTGCAGAACTACACGTCCCATGAGGCATTGTAAAACTCTAACATTCACAGACATGACTAGGCATGATGGGAATTGTAGTTCCTGAACAACTGGAGGGCCATAGTTTGAAGACCCCTGGTGTATAGAATTGTGTAACATACAACATAGTGTAAAGAGCGGGGGGTCAGCAACCTGTTGATTGCAATCTACCCGTTGATCGCAGGCAGGTGACAGGTAGATCGCGTTCCTTTCTTGCCAACCCCAGACTGCTTCTCCCACATATGCAGAATGAAGGAACAACCTGGTATGTTGGAATGTTCCAGCTGGCCCTTCTCTGATATCCGCCCCAGGCACTTTTGTGTGACATCACATGGGATGGATGAAAGAAGAGGGCCAGCGGGGATCAACACTTTGGGAAAAAGGGAAAGGGCGTTTCCCTGCTCTGCTGTGCGTTTGAGGGAAGTTTCTGCCGTGCTGTGACCCCCCCCCCCCCGTACACACATCACATGAACACATCCACTGCGCTACTAACTGACACCGTCCACTGCCCTACTGACATCGTCCACTGTTCTACTTACTGACACCATCCACCTCCCTACTGCCTCCATCCTCTGTCCTATTGACACCGTACACTGCTACTAAACCACCCGCTACCCTACTGACACTGTCCACTGCTTTACTGCCCCCATGCTCTGCCCTACTAACTGACACCATCTCTGCCCTATTAACTGACACCATCCACTGCCTTACTGACACGGTCCACCGACCTACTGAGCCCATCTACTTCCCTACTGACCCCTGTACACTGTCCTACTGACTCCCTCCCGTGAACCGGGACACCTATGTAGATTGTTTTGCATGTGGCCAGATATGTACTGTGAGTTCTAACATTTTTTTAAACTGCCCACTAGATGGCACTTTAATCCCCTTCTATACACATGCACACATGCGCGCGGTGGGGGAATTCGCATGCGATTCGGACAGGAATTCACTGCATTCAAATTAATCGCAATTCTTTGCAGTGAGATTTATGCCCATTAATTTTGTATTGACGCAAATCGCATCGCAAAGTATCGCCTTTCCGTATCAGGAGCATTTTGGCGAGTACTGATACTCACACAAATGCTTGGTATCGGCACCAATACCAGCATTGGTGCATCCTTGCTACTGACCTCTGTACACTGCTCTACATATTACTGACCTCTGTACACTGCCCTTCATACTACTGACCTCTGCACACTGCCCTACCTACTACAAACCTCTGTACATTGCCCTACATCCTACTGACCTCTGTACATTGCCCTACCTACTACTGACCTCTGTACATTGCCCTACCTACTACTGACCTCTGTACACTGCCCTACATCCTACTGACCTCTGTACATTGTCCTACCTACTACTGACCTCTGTACACTGCCCTTCATACTACTGGCCTCTGTACACTGCCCTACCTACTACTGACCTCTGTACACTGCCCTTCATACTACTGGCCTCTGTACACTGCCCTACCTACTACTGACCTCTGTACACTGCCCTACCAACAACAGACCTCTGTACATTGCCCTACCTGCCACTGACCTCTGTACACTGCCCTACATCCTACTGACCTCTGTACACTGCTCTACATCCTACTGACCTCTGTACACTGCTCTACATCCTACTGACCTCTGTACACTGCCCTACATCCTACTGACCAGTGGCGTAACTAGAGCCTATAGGGCCCTGGTGCAAGAAACCATGGAGGGCCCCCCTGACCTCCAGCCAGGGCCCTTCCCACTGATCGCGGGGGCAGCAGGACCTGGATAGGAGGGGGAACAATTCCCCCCCATTTTCCTCCTGCAACCACTTAATGCCTATCAGAGGGAGAGGAGGAGAAGCAGACTTTTAGTGGCTGCAGGAGAAAAATTGAGGGGATTTTTTCTACTAAATGCCCCCCCCCCCCCCATCCAGGTGTTCAGGGGCAACATGTGCGCTATTGCAATTGTTACCCCTGTAGTTACGCCCCTGGGAAGAGTGGAAACAGTGGTGGTTGGGGAGGGATAGGATCAGTGGCGGGGGATGGGATGAGTGGCCATGGTGAGGGAGAGATGGGATGAGTGGCAATGGTGGGGGGATGGGATCAGTGGCAACGGTGGTGGTGGGGGGATGGGATGAGTGGCAGCGATGAGGGGGGATGGGATCAGTGGCAAGAGTTGTGGTTGGGGGGGTGAGATCAGTGGTGGGAGGGTTGAATGGGATGAGTGGCAGAGGTGGTGGGGGTGGGATCAGTGGCAAGGGTGATGGTTGGAGGGGGATGGGATGAGTGGCAGTAGTGGTGGTGTGGGGGGTATCAGTGGCAGTAGTGGTGGTGTGGGGGGTATCAGTGGCAGTAGTGGTGGTGTGGGGGGTATCAGTGGCAGTAGTGGTGGTGTGGGGGTATCAGTGGCAGTAGTGGTGGTGTGGGGGGATGAGTGGCAGTAGTGGTGGTGTGGGGGGTATCAGTGGCAGTAGTGGTGGTGTGGGGGGTATCAGTGGCAGTAGTGGTGGTGTGGAGGGTATCAGTGGCAGTAGTGGTGGCGTGGGGGGTATCAGTGGCAGTAGTGGTGGTGTGGGGGTATCAGTGGCAGTAGTGGTGGTGTGGGGGGATGAGTGGCAGTAGTGGTGGTGTGGGGGGTATCAGTGGCAGTAGTGGTGGTGTGGGGGGGATCAGTGGCAGTGGCGTGGGGGGGGGTCAGTGGCAGTGTTGATATTGAAGGATGGGTGCCACTCACTTGCAGATCACTTAGTCCCCCTCCTTGCTCCGTCTTGCTTGGGCGAGCAGAGAGGATGGGCGGGGCCTGTGAGTGAAGGTGGAGCGGGCGGGGACTGTGCCCATGAGTGCAGGTGTGACAGAGAAGATGGGCGGGGACTTAAGTGAAGGCAAAGCCGGAGAAGATGGGCGGAGCGGGCGGGGATAGAGACAGATGGGTGGGGACTTGCGGGCAGAGAAGATGGGCGGAGCGGGCTGCAATAGAGACGATGGGCAGGGACTGTGCGGGCGGAGAGGATGGGCGAAGTGGGCGGGGACTGTCCCCGTGAGTGAGGGAGCAGAGGATGGGCGGGGAGGATGGGCAGAGCAGCAGGAGAGGATGGGCGGGACGATCGGGACTCCAGGTGAATGACTATCTCCTGGGCGGTGGCGGGCCCCCCCACAGTGGCAGAACTCAGGGGCCCAGTTGCAAATGCGACTGGTGCGACCCTGATAATTTCGCCACTGCTACTGACCTCTGTACACTGCTCTACATGCTACTGACCTCTGTACACTGCCCTACATCCTACTGACCTCTGTACACTGCCCTACATCCTACTGACTTCTGTACACTGCCCTACATCCTACTGACCTCTGTACACTGCTCTACATGCTACTGACCTCTGTACACTGCTCTACATACTACTGATCTCTGTACACTGCTCTACATCCTACTGACCTCTGTACACTGCCCTACCTACTACTGACCTCTGTACACTACACTACATACTACTGACCTCTGTACACTGCTCTACATGCTACTGACCTCTGTACACTGCTCTACATACTACTGACCTCTGTACACTGCACTACATACTACTGACCTCTGTACACTGCCCTACATACTACTGACCTCTGTACACTGCTCTACATACTACTGACCTCTGTACACTGCCCTACATTCTACTGACCTCTGTACACTGCTCTACATACTACTGACCTCTGTACACTGCCCTACATCCTACTGACCTCTGTACACTGCCCTACATCCTACTGACCTCTGTACACTGCTCTACATACTACTGACCTCTGTACACTGCCCTACATCCTACTGACCTCTGTACACTGCTCTACATACTACTGACCTCTGTACACTGCCCTACATCCTGCTGACCCCTGTACACTGCCCTACATCCTACTGACCTCTGTACACTGCCCTACCTACTACTGACCTCTGTACACTGCCCTACATACTACTGACCTCTGTACACTGCCCTACATCCTACTGACCTCTGTACACTGCCCTACCTACTACTGACCTCTGTACACTGCCCTACATCCTACTGACCTCTGTACACTGCCCTACATCCTACTGACCTCTGTACACTGCTCTACATCCTACTGACCTCTGTACACTGCCCTACATACTACTGACCTCTGTACACTGCCCTACATCCTGCTGACCCCTGTACACTGCTCTACATACTACTGACCTCTGTACACTGCTCTACATCCTACTGACCTCTGTACACTGCTCTACATTCGGGCCTGAAACTTGTGAGCAAGTCAGCCTGCAGTACCAGTTGTTCTGCCTTCATGATGGACTCCTGTATCAGACTTGTAGAGAAGACCATTTACTCTCCAAATATGACATTATTTTATGCATTTTTCACCAAAGCTAACTTTTAAGGTATACTACATTCATATTTTTACAGTGATATTTGTTTTATTATATTTTTTCTCATGTCGTCCTTGCTATTTAGTGAGGCCTTGATAGTGAATTTATAAATAAAATTAAAAAAAAAACATCAAAGGTTGCCTACCCCTGGCATAGAGTGTAGCAGTCAGGATTGTGTGTAATGGACAACATATCATGCAGATGACAGGGGTCAAGACTATGTAGTGTATTTTATGTAATATACAACATAATAGTGCAGTGGTCAGGACTTTGTATCAAATACAGTGCAGCGCTCACGACTGTGGAAGCACATACAGTTTAGAGCAGGGATAGGGACTTTGTAATTGGACAGTGCAGTGGTCAGAAGTAAGTGTCCCCACATGTTAACAACCGATGTGCTCCCTTAAATGGTGGTCCATGTACCCCTTACATAGGCTTTCAGTGTGCATTCTCCCTGATATTAATATTCAGTGTGCCAGCCTGATTGGTGGTCAGTAGTCATTGTCCCACTATTGTTTATGGTCAGTAGGAGCTTTCGTTTTTACTTACCTTTTATAGAAGTTGTGAAGGTCCTACACTGGTCTCTGTGGAGTGACCTTCACAATGCAGTGCTCGGTTCCTGAAGACCTATGTACATTGTACATTCACATCAGTCCTTGTGCCCAAGGAGCTTACAATCCAAGGTCCCTACCTCACATTTAGACAGGAGCCAACTACCAATCAGCATGTTTTTGGAGTGTGGGAGGAAACCTACACAGGTAGAACATACAAACTCCATGCAGGTAGTGTTGTGGTTTAGATTTGAAGCTGGCGACCGACATTTAGAATGACTAGCTCTCTTAGTGGTCTCTCTATACCCGGGGCATGTGCCCAGATCTAGCAATGCCAATGGTAGGTAAAATAAGACTCAAAGGAGTATCTTGATGCATGTTTATATGAGAGTTTAATAACAAAGAGCCCCCCAAATATACGGTGCACAATGCAGTGCTCGGTTCCTAAAGACCTATGTACATTCACATCAGTCCTTGTGCCCAAGGAGCTTACAATCCAAGGTCCCTACCTCACATTTAGACAGGAGCCAACTACCAATCAGCATGTTTTTGGAGTGTGGGAGGAAAGCTACACAGGGAGAACATGCAAACTCCATGCAGGTAGTGTTGTGGTTTAGATTTGAACCGACGGCCCCAGTGCTGCAGTGCAGAAATGCTAACTACAAAGCCACTCTGCTGCCCACCTAAATTATATTTGTCTAAACGCTATACAATATTTATTCTCCCTTACACAAAGAATTGTTCAGTTACTGGGTTAAATATTTACCAGTGCAGAGCAAAGGTTACTATTCTCATGGTGTGATAAGATTAAACATAGTCAGTAATACAAAGAGTTGCATGGAAACAGTTTACAGCTCAACAGTTGTAATTCCTATTACGGAAAGAGAGAGTCATATATGTAGGTTTTACTATGGGAATTCCGAAAGTTTTCATGTAATCTAGTACATCCTTAACCCTTTCATGCCTAAGACTATTTCTGACATTTGTTGCTTACGGGTTAAAATCTGTATTTTTTGCAAGAAAATTACTTAAAACCCTCAAACATTATACATATATTTTTTTTAGCAGAGATCCTAGAGAATAAAGTGGTGATTCATGCAATATTTTATGTCACACAGTATTTGCACACCAGTCTTTCAAACGCACTGGGAAAAAAGACACTTTCATGAATTAAAAATAAAAACTAAACAGTAAAGTTAGCCCATTTTTTTTTGTATAATGTGAAAGATAATGTTATGCCGAGTAAATAGATACCCAACATGTCATGCTTTTAAATTGCGCACACTCGTGCAATGCTGACAAACTACGGTACCTAAAAATCTCCATAGGCGATGCTTTAAAAAAATTTAACGGTTGCCAGGTTAGAGTTACTTTTGCTAGAATTATTGCTCTCGCTGTGACGATCGCGGCGATACCTCACATGTGTGATTTGAACACCTTTTACATATGCGGGCGTGCTTTCAATTTTTTTTTTCTTATTCATTTTATTTATTTTTTAAATTGTCACTTTAAAAAAAAAAAATCTGATCACTTTTATTGCTGTCACAGGGAATGTAAACATCCATTGTGACATTAATGGGTGGTGACAGGTGCTCCTTTTTATGGAGATTCTGAATACTGTAATTTTTTATTTTTTTTGGCAGCCGAGTAAACCGGGAAGTGACGTTGTGACGTCACTTCCGTGTTTTTACATAGGAGACTGGAACAAAGCCAGCAGAAGCGCCTGATCGATTGTTATCCCTAAAGAGCCGACCGCCTTGTCTAAAAAACGGTACCGGGGTGATGCTTGCAGCTGCAGGCATTATCCCAATATAACTCCTTAAATCCGAGGCTGCATATGTGCGAACGGTCAGCGCTAAGGGGTTAAAGTGACCCTTTCCTTTACCCATTCAGAGCACCACTCTGTTCAGTAGCCGGAATGAGGCTAGGTTCACATATATGCGGACACAGGGAAAACGTACTGCTGCTTTTTAGCAGGCGCACAAGTGGTGCTATTAATTCTTAATTCTTAAAAAACGCAGCGTGTTTTTGGGTGCAGGAAAACGCATACTGCAAAAACTACATCTTAAATACTGTATGAACCCTCTGCACACTGCTATACCCTTTCTAGCAAACTTTGCAATAAAAATAGGGATATTTAGTTATTGCAGTACATGTTTAACCACTTAAAGACCGCCCACCGCATAAATACTGCGGCAGGGCGACTGTATTGCACGAAACCTGTACGTCATTTCGTGCAATAGATACTGTGGGCACGCGTGCCCGCTGCACAGAGGGGGAAACAATCACCAGGTTTGGCGGACCCGATGTCCGCCGGGCATCTACGATCGCTCCACAGAGAGGCAGAATGGGGATCTATAGAATACTTTATTAATCCAAAGAAAAATTGGGAAATTGTTACTATGTAAACAAGGCAGATCCCTGTTCTGACAGAGAAGTACACAGAGATCTTCTGTTTCTTGTAAGCAGGAACACTGATCTCTGTGTTCTTCCTGTCAGTCCATCCCCCACACAGTTAGAAAACACTCCCAGGGAACACACTTAACCCTTTGATCGCCCCTGATGTAAACCCCTTTCCTGCCGGTTCACACAGGGGCGACCTAGCCACCTAACAAGTCGTGATCCATTCTGTACAATGGAACCCTTCTAATAGGAGCGACTCAAGTTGCTCCAACTTAGAAAAAGGTTCCTGTTCTACTTTGGGGCAACTTCAGAGCGGCTTGCATTGCCTTCTATACAGAAGTCACTTTGCAAGCCGCGCTGAAGTCGCGCTGTACGGGGCGGCTTCAGAGTCGGGCGACTTTGAA
Organism: Lithobates septentrionalis; assembly: GCA_037952835.1. Taxonomy (NCBI): domain Eukaryota; kingdom Metazoa; phylum Chordata; class Amphibia; order Anura; family Ranidae; genus Lithobates; species Lithobates septentrionalis. The sequence continues at coordinate 6,160,256 of JBBDGP010000496.1, forward strand.
GCCACCCCTGTGTAAACCGGCACTAACAGTGCATTTTTTTTTTTTTTTAGCATTGATCACCGTATTGGTGTCACTAGTCCCCAAAAAGTGTCACGTCACTTAGTGTCAGATTTGTCTGCCACAATGTCACAGTCCCCCTAATTTGTTGATTGCCGCCATTACCAGTAAAAACAGTAAAAAAATTAAAGTACATAAATCTATCCCATAGTTTGTAGACTCTATAGCTTTTGCACAAACCAATCTACATACGCTAATTGGGATTTTTTTTTAACAAACTATGTAGAAGAATACATATTGGCCTAAATTGATGAAGAACTTTAGATTTTTTAAAAATTTTTTGGGATATGTATTATAGCAGAAAGTAAAAAATATTTTGTTTTTCGTTTTTCAAAATTGTCTGTATTTTTTGTTTATAGCACAAAAAATAAAAAACGCAGAGGTGATCAAATACCACCAAAAGAAAGCTCTATTTGTGGGAAAAAAATACATCAATTTTATTTGGGTACAGCTCTGCACGACCGCGCAATTGTCAGGTAAAATAACACAGTGCCATGTTGCAAAAAAAATGGCCTAGTCATTAAGGGGGTAAAAACTTCTGGGGCTGAAGTGGTTAAGCTGGCCAACTGCCTCAAAGTCTGTTTGCCCCAGGTTGGCATGGTGTCCACAGTAGCATTTGCAGTGGCAAAGCAGAGTAGGACTGGCTAAAGAGGGATCACTTTGACACAGTTGGCCAGCTTAAACATGCATTGCAATTTGTGTGAACAAATAACCCTATTTTATTTTTTTTATTAGTTTGCTAGAAAGGGTATAGCAGTGTGCAAAGGGTTCATCCAGTATTTTTGATGTTACCATGCGGCGACACCCCTTTAGCACCTGATAGTTTATATGCTTGGACAAGGTATTGGGATCTGATTTTATGTGCTGCTGTGCCCATGCAAATTATTATTATTATTATTATAATAATACGTGATTTATATAGCGCCAGCAGTTTACGCAGCGCTTTACAAGATGAAATGCGAGCCACACCAACTGCACATGTGTGAACCTAGCCTTAGGAAGAAAGCCCTGTGTAAGCTCCGACTTGTCAGAGCTTAAGGCTTGATTCACACCTAAGCATTTTTAGTGCTTTTTGCATTTTGCAGATTTGCACTACAGCCCATTTAACATGGTTTCCTATGGAACACGTTCTATAGAGCAAATCTGCAAAATGCAAAAAGCACTAAAAATGTATAGGTGAGAATCAAGCCTTTTTATTCTTCTTGTTATCTAGTGATTTCTGTTTCTATAGCTTTCTGGTTGTGGATTACAGTACTCAGCAGACTAATATATTATTAGTTCAGGCATAATGGATTTTGTTGAGTTGCATTTTAAGTGATCTGAATATCTGCAAACTCAGATTCACCAGAAGGGGGCAGTGTACATAAATGCTGAGATTGTTGCATCCACGTTTGTATATACTTGTGTGAATTGTAAGCAACAGACATCTGTCGCTATACATACACAGAGGGGCCTTAACTATTTTCTGCAAAATCACAAAATATTGAATTGATCCTCTTTACCACAAAAATTGCTTTTAAGTTAAAAATAAAAAAATGCTTTGTATTATAGAAGACCTCCATCTAAAAGAAATACATGAAGTTTCTGTTGTGAACAGATCAGGGTGCATTTGCCCGCATTTTACCATTGCAGCCCAGTGTGCAGATCCAGTGCAAGCATTCCCCAGGGCTCACCCTGTCCTCCTTGCATGCGCAGCACTCTCTAATTTTTAAGTGACTCTCATAAGGATCACTTTCTCCTTCTTGCTTCACAAATGTTTCTTTTATTTGGGCTCATATGTACAGGAGGTCTGTATAAAGCTGCCCACACACATTCAACTTCATTGTACAACCTGACCTTGTATTTTGAATCTGTATTTTTCCAGTTGCTGTTTTTGTTGCAATCGGTCCGCATGGATGTCTACTGGTATGCATGGATATGAGAACGTGGCCTGCCAAAATCAGCTGGGTCTCAGACCGGGCGCCTCCATCTGTTTTCTGGTTAAAGCTGAAATTTAAGTATGGACATGTTTGTATAGTTACATTGGTCCAGATTGGACCACAGCAGAAGCTGAAAAATCACTATAGCGGGCACTGCGGCTATAATCACTGCTAGCATCTGGGTCCCATGCCAAACAGCTGTCCTGATGCTTAGTGAATACAGAAGGTTGCCTGCTCGGCATGGGTGCCATTTACAGAACACTTGCACTAATGAAAGGAATGCCAGGCCAAAGAATGAGAGCGCAAATTCATTTTTTAGTTTATACTGCAGAAACCATCCCTCACCCACCTCCTTAACAATTGGCACATTTCTTTTTTTGGGGGGGGGGGGGGTACCTGGTTTTGACAGGTACCTGCTCCCAGTTCCAGCCTCCCTCCTCCTTCCACCATAACTTTCTGGGACACATCACAGGTCGCAGAAGACTGCAGGACCATTCACAAAGCATAGCGTGGCTCGCGCATGCGCAGTAGGAAACCACCCGTGAACCTGCAAGGCTTCACTTCCGGATTCTCTTAGGATGCCAGTGCATCCTGGACACAAAGCCCATTGAAGACTCTACATCAGTGAGGACAGCGCTGGATCCCTGGACAGGTAAGTGTCCTTATATTAAAAATTATCCAACCCCCCCCCAAACCAACACATCAGGTCCAACACCGCACTCAATACTCTCTTCCCTCAGCCCTGTTACCACAGAGGAAGTTGACCAACTCCTCTCCATGGCCCACCCCACCACCTGTCCCCTGGACCCTGCTCCCTCACAATTACTGCGACCACCTTCCCACTCTATCCGCTCAAGGGGAAGCAGAAGACGGTCCGACGCCGCTCTATTCCCCTTGAGCGGATTGTTTGTGAACTCATGATGGACTATGTAAGTGCTAATTTTAAGCAATAAAATAAGTGGTATCACATTATATCCTGCCTTTTGTAGTGGAGCCATTTCACAGACCTACTTGATGCAAGTTGGTGATATGCAATAGAAGATACATATGGTGATACTTACGTTTAAAATCTGCATAGTGGATTGGGATCAAGTTTCTTCTACACATGAATGATTGATTGGAATGAGATATCTGAAGGAGATTTACCATCGAATCGAGGATTTCTCTATAAATCATGCTTTGTGGTCACTTTGTGGCCGAGGCTATCTGGTGAGCGCATTTTATTATCACTTCGGGTGAAGCACTTTTATAAGCAAGATTTTGAAGCACATTGCACTTTAAAATCACAGTGTTGGAGTATACACAAGAAGATTTGATTATTATTATTTAAGTTACTTATATAGCGCCGTCAATTTACGCAGCACTTTACATATACATTGTACATTCACATCAGTCCCTACCCTCAAGGAGCTTACACTCTAAGGTCCCTAACACACATTCATACATACTAGGGACAATTTAGACCAGTGTTTCTCAACCTCGGGGACGAACGACAATTTGCTGAGGGGTCACCGAATCCTGGGCTGTTCCTGGAGCCCGCGGCCAACCACTCAGCCTCTTTGCAGCCGCCCATTCAGTTCATGGCATGGCTGGGGGGCAGAGACTAGAGGTCAGCTGACTGGTGAGGAATGTGAAGTGGGAGGGGCTGGAGGAGACCCTATCTCCTGATTTTGGCATAGGTGTCACTGCTACGAGACAACACAGAGATGGAGACACAGTGAAGCCGGAGACACAGTGAGTAACACTACCTGTGGTTATAGTTGCCATTAAAAGTCCCCACTACAGTTCACTGATCAGAACTCCCCCCCAGCACACTGCCACTGATCCCACCCACCACCAGCACTGCCACTGATCCCCCCCCCCCCAAGGAGTAAGAGAAGAAATAAAATAGAGAATACATGGAAGGGAGAGGAAAAGGGGGGAGGAACAAAGAAAAAGGGAGAGAAAGAATATGAGAGAGAAAAATAAAGACGGCTAGAGAGAGGGATGGGGGGGAAAAATAAATAAATTAGGTTTGAGAGAGGTAAAAAGAAAGGAGAGAGATAAAAGGAAAGGAGAACAAAGAGAAAGAGTGGTACATCCTAAAATATACCATACGAGTGGATTAGGGGAGCAAATTACTTGACTTGCCTTGGGTGCTGACAACCCACACTAAGAAAATAATTTTTTTGTAGGGGTCCCCACAACTTGGGAAGTTTTATCAAGGGGTCACGGCACTAGAAAGGTTGAGAACCACTGATTTAGACAGAAGCCAATTAACCTACAAGCATGTCTTTGGAGTGTAGGAGGAAACCAGAGTACCCGGAGGAAACCCACACAGGCACAGGGAGAACATGCAAACTCCAGGCAGGTAGTGTCGTGGTTGGGATTTGAACCAGTGACCCTTTTTAAAGCTAGGCGAGAGTGCTATCCACTATCCACAGGGAGAACATGCAAACTCCAGGCAGGTAGTGTCGTGGTTGGGATTTGAACCAGTGACCCTTGCTAAAACTAGGCGAGAGTGCTATCCACTACACCACTATGCCGCCCCACATTTGATCACATATCTTTGTCATGGACATTTTTGATGTTTTACCTATTTGTGCACTTTATTAATTAGGATAGCACTCTATACCTATTTACTGGGTACTTGTTCCATTTGTCCTTTGCGCCCTTTATTTTTATTTTTCATGACGTATACGTTTATACTAATTTTAGGTGCAGCATTGGTAATTTTTGGATTTATATTGTGGCGCCGTTATCCCAACACTTTTCTTTTTTATGCTGCTTCTCTCTGCCAATCCCTTCACTGTCTTCCTCTACCCCACCGTTATAAATTTCTAAATACTACTCACAACATACAAGGCCATCCACAACATCAACCCCAGCTACATCACCAACCTCATCTGCAGATCTCACCCAAATCGTCCTCTCCGCTCCTTCCAAGATCTCCTGCTCTCTAGCTCCCTTCCCTTGTTAACTCCCCCCCCATGCTTGCCTCCAAGACTTCTGTAGAGCCTCTCCTATCCTCTGGAACTCCCTGCCCCGGTATGTCTGGTCAGCCCCTACCCTGTCCACCTTTAGGAGATCCCTGAAAACTAATTTAATTTATTCAAGGAACCCTATCCCACACCTACCTAAGAACTGTACCCGAGCCACCCCCATCAGACCATCCCCCGCAGCTATTACCATTCGTACCACCCCCTCCCTTTAGAATGTAAGCTCCTCGAGCCGGGCCCCCCAGTTCCTACTGTATTGTAATTATGCTGTCGCCCCCCCCCCCCCCCTATATTGTAAAGCGCTGTGCAAACTGTTGGCGCTATGTAAAGCCTATATAATAATAACTACAGTTTTTTTAGCTGCTGACTTTTAATTTTAGAGGGGGGGGGGGGGGGGAGACTGGAGCTGTTACTAAATCCACAACAGTAATATCAGTCTATATATGCAGTAAAGCATACTTGTTATACTCACTGTGGAACATTAGGGGTTAATCCTCCGCATTGTGTAAAAAGGCTGTTTGATCCTGTCTTCTCTGATCCTCACCTTCTTTTACTGTCCCCAATCCATCTCCTGATATTGGAGACACTCTGCACATGGTCTTGGTGTGTAATGCTAGAACAGGGGTAAGCAACCCCCGGCATGGGCTTTTCTTTTTCTCTGCTACTGCACACAGGCCCACTGCTTTCAGAAAATTCCCCTGACCTGAGCTCATCATTGCACATCTATTCCAGATGCTTGTATGTGACGTTGCATACAAGCACGCGGGCTGGATGTGAGAGGCAGATCAGAGGTGATGAGTGTGCCAGGACAGATATGTGTCTCATCTCTGCTTCCTTGCACCACTCTGCATATCGCGCATATCATAGATTAGAAAAAGGTACAGCGGTGGGGCAGATGAGCTGTGGGGGTTCAGCAGTGGGACAGAAGAGCAGGAGGGTACATTGGTGGAGCAGATATGCAGAAGGGTACAGTGGTGGAAGAGATGAGAAGGGGGTTCAGTGGTGGGACAGAGGAGCAGGGGGGTACAGTGATGTGGCAGATGAGCAGGGGGTTACAGTGGTAGGACAGATAAGCGGGGGGGGGAGGGGGTTCAGTGTTGGGGCAGATGAGAAGGGGGTTCAGTGGTGGGACAGAAGAGCAGGGGGGTACAGCTGTAGAGCAAATGTGAAAGGAGGTGCATTGGTGGGACAGATGAGCAGGGGAAACGGAGGTGAGGCAGAAGAGCAGGGGTGTACAGAGGTGAGACAGATGTGCAGAAGGTACAGTGTTGGGGCAGATGAGAAAGGGGGTTACAGTGGTGGGGCAGATGGGTTCAGTGTTAGGACAGATGAGAAGGTGGTTCAGCAGTGAGAGGAGTATGGGGGTACCGCGGTGGAGCAGATGTGCAGGGAGGTACAGTGGTGGGGCAGATGAGAAAGGGGGTACATTGGTGGGGCAGATGTGCAGGAAGTACAGTGATGAGACAGAAGAGCAGGGGGGTACAGCGGTTGGGCAGATGTTCAGGGAGGTACAGTGATGAGAGAGATGAGAAGGGGGTTCAACTGTGAGACAGAAGAGCAGGGGGTACAGTGATGGGGCAGATGAGCAGGGGGTTGCAGTGGTGGGACAGATGCGCAGAGCAGGGAGGTTCTGTGTTGGGGCAAATGAGAAGGGGGTTCAGTGGTGGGACAGAAGAACAGGGGGGTACAGCGATAGGGCAGATGTGAAAGGAGGTACATTGGTGGGACAGATGAGCAGGGGGTTACAGTGGTGTGGCAGAAGAGCAGGAGGGTACAGAGGTGAGGCAGATGTGCAGGAAGTACAGTGATGAGACAGAAGAGCAGGGGGGTACAGCGGTTGGGCAGATGTTCAGGGAGGTACAGTGATGGGAGAGATGAGAAGGGGGTTCAACGGTGAGACAGAAGAGCTGGGGGGTACAGTGATGGGGCAGATGAGCAGGGGGTTGCAGTGGTGGGACAGATGCGCAGAGCAGGGAGGTTCTGTGTTGGGGCAAATGAGAAGTGGGTTCAGTGGTGGGACAGAAGAACAGGGGGGTACAGCGGTAGGGCAGATGTGAAAGGAGGTACATTGGTGGGACAGATGAGCAGGGGGTTACAGTAGTGTGGCAGAAGAGCAGGAGGGTACAGAGGTGGGGCAAATGTGCAGGAAGGCATATGTGCATGGAGGTACAGTTGCAGGGCAGAGGAGAAAGGAGGTACAGTGGTGGGGCAGAAGAGCAGGGGGATACAGAGGTGATACAGATGTACAGGAGGTACAGTGGTGGGGCAGATGAGAAAGGGGGTTACAGTGGTGGGACAGATGAGCAGATGGGTTTAGTGTTAGGACAGATGAGAAGGTGGTTCAGCGGTGAGATAGAAGAGTGTGGGAGTACAGTGGAGGAGCAGATGAAAAAGGGGGTACATTTAGGGTTGCTACCTGTCCAGGATTCACCCAGACAGTCCAGGTTTTGAATCGTGCTCGAGTTTAAGTCCACCTGAAACCTGGACACATTGTTCAGACAGGAATGTGGCTCGGAACACGGCGCGACAGGAAGGTAAGGGGGCACCATGTGTGCCACATTACTATTCTCTTTGGAGTGCCCAAAGGTGTCTCGGGTCTGTTACAATCCTTGAGTGTATACTAAAACTAAAAAAAATGTATTTGGCTTGGCTTGAAGAAAAAGTGGCAACCCTAGGTACATTGGTGGGCAGATGAGAAAGGGGGTACATTGGTTGGGCAGATGAGAAGGGAGCTTACAGTGGTGGGGCAGATGAGCAGGGGGTTACAATGGTGGGGCAGATGAGCAGGGGGTTACAGTGGTGGGGCAGATGAGCAGGGGGTTACAGTGGTGGGGCAGATGAGCAGGGGGTTACAGTGGTGGGGCAGATGAGCAGGGGGTTACAGTGGTGGGGCAGATGAGCAGGGGGTTACAGTGGTGGGGCAGATGAGCAGGGGGTTACAGTGGTGGGGCAGATGAGCAGGGGGTTACAGTGGTGGGGCAGATGAGCAGGTGGTTACAGTGGTGGGGCAGATGTACAGGAAGGTACAATGGTGGGGGCAGATGAGAAAGTGGGTACATTGGTGGGGCAGATGAGCAGGGGGTTACAGTGGTGGGGCAGATGTGCAGGAAGGTACAGTGGTGGGGCAGATGAGCAGGGGGGTTACAGTAGTGGGGCAGATGTGGCGGGACAGATGAGCAGGGGGGTACAGAGGTGGGACAGATGAGCAGGGGGTACAGTGATCTGAGGACTGGAGGTGCAGGAATTTGTCATTACTCAAGTAGTTTACAGCATTTACTTTATAAAAAATTCATTTTCGTGATTGATAGTGTGAAGTTGACATTTTTTAGTTATAAAATCGTCACGCTCAATTTCTTTGAAAACATTTTTGGCATACTGCGCTCAAAAGGTTGCCTACCCCTGTGCTAGAGTCTTTTTTTCTTTGGAGGGTGCATGTGATTGGCACAGGGCCAATCAGCACTGTCCAGACAGAAGGTCAGGGGTCATGCAGCCTTATAGGACCGTCAGAGTAGAATCAAAACTCCTCCTACAAGCTTTAATCAGACACTGATAGAAGTCACAAGGCTGCTCTAACTGCTGATAAGAAGAGGTATTTAGCAGTTTATATTTACTAAAATAATTGCATTTCCATGTTCTGTGTACTGTGGGAGACCAGATATCCTGAATGCAGGGTCCTGGGTTTATGAACACTGTAAGATAAGAACATTAAATGGACTCAAAATAGAGCTACAGTACAGTATCTGTGTGATCAATCAAGATTCTTATTTATAAGAGCATTTTTTTTTTTCCCGGTGACTTGCTGGGTCAGCCTAACCTGAGCCAGTGAGCTCTCCGAATTATTTTGTCCTCTCACTACTTTGTAAGAACTCACATCAATGTCCCAGCGCCTCTTGGATGATTTTTTCTTTAGTGGAATTCAGAGAACACTTTGCATTTTCTCAATGAATGCAAAACATTCTATGATTGGAAGAAGTGGGGTGGTGACATCACTATTTCCACCTGGTCCAATCAGAAAATGCCTTGTATTCATTGAGAAAATGCAACATGCCCAAGTGTGGTAGGGAGGTGACATATTGTCTCCTCACCACCTGTCACATGCCTCTGAAAAGCAATCCCCCGCAGATTGTTTTTCCTTGGGGTGGCAAGGGCTGCCACTAGTGTAAACTTAGCTTTATTGAGATCTTTGCCTTACAGCCAACAGATCCCATGGGAAATTGTAAACGATGCTGGAACGATTGCTTTTAAAGGTAAAGGGAAAGGTAAAGTCAGTATAGGAGATATCTGGAGTAGCTCCCCTTTTTGCCTTCATAACATAAAATTGCCTGAGCAGGTTTCCCAAAAGTTCATGTTAATTCATTCATGAACTTTTGAGCACTTGGATCTTTGGACATCCAACTACCCTCTAATGACTACAGAACTATAAAACAGAACAAATAGACAGAGGGTGCACCGGCCTAGCGAATTACCTTATGTACTGTCACAAACCATGAATCAGACTGAGACAGAAGTACAGTTAAATCTCACTTGTACAATAATAATAAAAAGGTAAACATAGTCAAAACATAGCCAGAGTTCAGGAACTGGAACGGATAGTCAGACAAGCCAAAACATCAGGGAGCCAGAGATGAGCGTAGTAGAACAGCAAGCAGGATCTGGAGCCAGAAGCAATGCAGCCAAGCAAGTCTTTAACAGGAACACAGGAGAGCGTCTCTAGAGATGTGACAAGGGCGAAGGCAGAGATCATCTGGGCTGGATGGCTTAAGTAGGCAGGACTGACGAGCAGGATATCATCAACAGGTGAGTCACTGTGGAGAGAAAGGAGCTGGCAATTAGCCAACAGCTGAGCATCCAGCTCAGAGAAGGAAGGGCTGAGCCCAGCCCTAACATATACACTTTATTATTAAATAAAAGTAACATACTCACAAACGCATAGTGTCATAGGGTAAAGGGACACCCACAGTCTTAAGAGGGTGGCAAGGCACCACAGCACCAGATCATAGGACAGAAGAGTGGATAACTTACCAAGCTCTTAGTACCACATTGGAGTGCAGGAGGTTGTTTTACTACAGCCAGCCTAAAGCTAGCATATACACAGGGCTGAACAACAGAAATCTAATAGGTTCCACCATCTACCCTAAACAATGTGGATGAAGGAATCTCCATCTGCCATCTATTGTTTTCAGCAGCCAGCGAGACCCACGGCTGCTGAAAATCTGAAGTTACTGGATCTGATTGGATGCAGTCACTGTATTTTCCTACCTGGGCCTTCATCAAAAGCCAAGAGGGCCACACACAGCTCAAATTTCTGTTGAACTGGCCGAAATTAGAGCATTGTATGACCAGCTTGAGACTTTCCGATTAAAATGTGTGATGTAGCCTATGTACGTTTTAAAGAGCAAACAGACATTTGGATATTGTATGCAGCCCTGGCATGATCATGCCTGTGACGGACCGCCTGGTATACAGCTTCTTCCACTCTGGAACCAGGAACCAGGTATTATAGCTGAATATTGCACTCAAGAACTAGACAATATTGGCATAGGCGCAAACTGGAACTGACTTAGTTGTAAACTTACATATAATATCACCCTGAGCCCCCGGAACTCCTGCAGGTGGGGGGGTAGAGGTCTTGGAACCTCTGTCCGGTTGCCAATGCTTCAGTGGGGAGTTTGAGCTTCTCTGCATCAGCCTGTTGCTGGGGACTGCCTGCCCTGGCTCCCTGGAGTTATGGAAGTGCTGAGGGTACTGGATAGAGGTCAGTGGTGCTCTGCCCTGATGCCAGCTCTTCTGCTGGGAAACAAAATTAAAATTCAGTGGCCTCACACAAATTCTTCAGGGCCATCGATTGTTGTAGGCAGAAGTCTGCAGCCAGTAGCGGAACTACCGCCATAGCAACCCATGCGGGCGCTATGGGGCCCGCAGCCGAGTTGGAGCCCCATGAGTGGCATTGCTAGGCGGATGTGGGCCGCACCGGGTGACACCCTTCGGTAGCAGGAGCTGCACCACTAACACCGCTCGCTGTGCTGGGACCGAAACCGCCTCCCCTCCTCTCTGTTTACACCCACAGAGGAGGAGGAGCCTGCGCTCGAGCCTTGAGGGACACACACCGCTGTGTGTATCTGGAGACTGTCTGCACTGTTCTGAGGTATGTAAGAAGGAGGGGGGGTGTCTATACTGCTGGGGGGCTCTGTACCACTGAGGGGGTGTCTGCACTACTGAGGTGGGGTCTGCACTTAGGTGGGGTCTGTACTGAGGGGGGGTCTGCACTACTGAGGCGGGTCTGCACTGAGGGGGGGTCTGCACTACTGAGGGGGGTCTGTACTAAGGGGGCGGTCTGCACTGCTGGGGGGTCCTGCACTGAGGGGAGGTCTGTAATAGGGGGGTGTCTGTACTGCTGGGGGGTGTCTGTACTGGGGGGGTGTCTGTACTGCTGGTGGGGCCTGTAATGCTGGGAGGGGTCTGTACTAAGGGGGGTGTCTGTACTACTGAGGGGGTGTCTGTAATGCTGGGGGGTGTCTGCACTGAGGGGGGTGTCTGCACTGAGGGGGGTCTGTACTGATAGGGGGTCTGCACTTGGGTGGGGGGTGTCTGTACTGAGGGGGGTCCGCACTGAGGAGGGGGGTGTCTGTACTGCTGGGGGGGTCTGGACTGAGGTGGGGTCTGTAATGCTGGGGAGGGTCGGCACTAGGGGGGGTGTCTGCACTTCTGGGGGAGGTCTGCACTGAGGGGGGGGGTCTGTAATGCTGGGGGGTCTGCACTGGGGGGTGTCTACTGAGGGGGGTGGTCTGCACTAGGGGGGGTGTCTGTACTGCGGGGGGGTTCTGCACTGAGGGGTGTGTCTGCACTGAGGGGTGTCTGTAATGCTGGGCGGTCTGCACTAGGGGGTGTCTGTACCAAGGGGGGTGTCTGTACTGCTGGGGGGTCTGCACTGAGGTAGGAGGTGTCTGTACTGATGGGGGTATGCATGTGTGTCCTTCAGGGGCTGCATACAGTATACTGCATACTTTGTTGTTCGAAATTTTGCTATGGGGCCCTGTGATTTCTAGTTACGCCCCTGTCTGCAGCACTCTGGCTTGATGCCAGCTGTTCTGCTGGGGACTCACTGGGTTGTTCCTCCTTAGCAGAAAAGTCTCTATTAAATCCCCAATCTCTGGAATTGCTAAAAATTCCGGGGCACAGAATAGTGGCACTTGGGCCCAGTGCCAGAGCTTCGGCGGGTGACTCATAATCTATAACATCCATGGGTGCTGGGCATACTGTTAAGCTTCGTCAAACAGTCTTTTATTTGCTTGTTCCAACTCCCATTCTCTTGTAACTATAAAGTCCAAGTCCCTTCTCAATCCAAGCTCACTGGGAAGTTCCAACTCCCTAAAATCTCAGATGTCCTCCCATCTCCATACCACTGCACTACCGAAATGTGAATTCTCCTAAAGGGTCTCAAATATAAATCCCGGGCCACCGTAGTCATAGCCTTCTATGGGATTGCTGTTCTGCAGCCTCAGACACACTTGGGTAGCCTTCAATTGCAGCGCACGATACCCATCGTCCAGCACCATTTCAGTCTGAACAAGCCTATCTAGCAACGTCCTCCCGAGGATGCTCTCCAAGGAATGGTATATGCAAATCCAACTGCAGCCAGTACAGATCCATGGACGTAGGGAGGACCTTTCCATAATAGTCTTCCTCCACTTGAAAAGCCTCCATCCAGAGCTCCTGGCGGATCACGTCTCTCAATTCCAGCAGATACGGTGAGGAACCTGGGTCTCCGTACTGGGAGAATGTCTCTTGCATTAGCCACTTGAACTCCGCTTCCATGGCGACCAGCTCCTGGAACACTTCTTTAATATCACCTGACACTGGGTCCCAGTGGTAGTTTGTAACTGCTTCGCAGGGAGGAAGCAGATCCCACTGCTTGCCACCAAATATGACAGACCACCTGTCACCCAGCCTGGGTGCCTCTGTCAAGATACAGCTTCCTCCACTCTGGAACCAGGAATTATAGCTGAATATTGCACCCAAGAACTAGACGACACTAGCTTAGGTGCAAACTGGACATGACTTTAGGCGCCTTTCACACGGACGGCTGTTCTGCCGCAGGTAAAAGCATATAATATATTCTGTGAAATTCAAGACTCCAGGCACTGCGATCAGCTACATTTGTACAGTTAGATTACCTGCGTTTAGCTGCGTTTACGTGCGGCTGCGTTTAGCTGCGTTTGGAACATTCTTGACATTTCTGATGTGCTTCCTGTTGCTTTTCTTTCCTTCTTGCCGCTGCTATCCGCAGGAGAAATAGTACACTGCGATTACCTGCAGTTATGTGCAGATAGCTACGCTAAATCGCTCCTGGACGCAGTCAATTCTATTTTTTCTATCCGCACAGAACCGCATGTAACTAAATCGCAGCTAAATGCAGTGTGTGAATGGGGCCATAGGAAAGCATTGTGTGCTTTTAGCTGCGGTAGAAAACTAGAAAATCCGCAGCTAAAAGCTATCCGTCCGTGTGAAAGGGGCCTTATTGTAAACTCACACAGAATATAAATCAAACAAAATCAGATAAGAGATTGATGACCTTATCTCTAAACAATGCAAACAGTAATATCAGTACATCTAATGAACAGCTATCATAAACATAAACGCATAAACATCCCACAATAGTTTGGTAACGAGGTAAAGTGGACACAATACTAGTCACATCTCTAAGAGGATTAGCAGACAGAAACAATAAGTGACACAATCAATAATGGGAATTCACACCTAGGGGGCACACAATGAGGGGATTATACAATGAGAGAAAGACACCTTAACCGCTTGCCGACCAGCGCACGCTGATTTACGTTGGCTGAATGGCACTGGTGGGCAAAAGGGCATACAGGTACGTGCCCTTTAAGAAGTGGCACTGCGGGCGCGCGCCGCATTGACCTTGACCGCGGGTCCCATGGACTCGATGTCACGGAGAGGTAGCACGGGGAGATTCTTTTGTAAACAAAGCATTCCCCCGTTCTGCCTTGTATCATGACAGAGATCACTGCTCTCTGTCATCGAGAGCAGTGATCGCTGTCATGTGTGTTGAAGCCCCTCCCCCCCACAGTTAGAATCAGTCCCTAGGACACACTTAACCCTTTCATCGCCCTCTAGTGGTTAACCCCTTCCCTGCCAGTGTCATTTACACAGTAATCAATGCATTTTTATAGCACTGATCGCTGTATAAATGACAGTGGTCCCAAAATAGTGTCAAAAGTGTCCAATCTGTCCGCCATAATGTCGCAGTCCTGATAAAAATCGCAGATCGCCGCCATTACTAATAAAAATGCCATAAAACTAGCCCCTATTTTGTACACGCTATAAATTTTGAGCAAACCAATCAATATACGCTTATTGCGTTTTTTCTTTGTTTATTTTTTTACAAAAAATATGTAGAAGAATACATATCGGCCTAAACTGATGAAAAAAATAGTTTTTTTTAATATATTTTTGGGGGATATTTATTATAGCAAAAAGTAAAAAATATTGCTTTTTTTTTCAAAATTGTCGCTCTTTTTTTTGTTTATAGCGCAAAAAATAAAAACTGCAGAGGCGATCAAATACTACCAAAAGAAAGCTCTATTTATGGGGAAAAAAGGACGTCAATTTTGTTTGGGTACAACGTCGCACGACCGCACAATTGTCAGCGACGCAGTGCCGAATCGCAAAAAGTGCTCTGGTTGGGAAGGGGGCAAATCCTTCCGGGGCTGAAGTGGTTAATAAACCAATTTACACAAAGCAGCAGGAGACACCAGCATCAGGTTGTTTGAACTCATTATAATCTTCTGCTGTGAGTCTCCGAGTCGGGGAGGGGGGGAGGAGGTTGAAGCGGTCATTGCTGGTTTGGGCACAGAGGCCCCAAATCTGTATCAAGGTCCTAGGTTCCCAAAGTCTGTGTCTTTCGGGGAGACATGGACCCAAATCTGCAGCAAAACCACTCCAAAAGGTCCCCCAATCACGCACACACCTCCCAAAGAAAAGAGCCCCCTCAAACACCAGGGCCCATAGTCAGTAGGCAAAAGGCTACCCTGCAGTCCCCTCCAAAAGCCTCTGTCCCGGTTGAACCTGTCACAGTTCCAGTCGGCTGCATGACTTGATTGGTGTGTCCCAGAATCAGAATAAACTATAACGGGGAATGGTCAAATCTAACACAGACAGGGTCCCCCATATCAGAGATTGAAAAGTAATCAGCGCTCCATATGTGGGTGCATGGCTAGCTTTACTATTAAACATTAGACTGTGAAGGAAAGGACATGCTTCAATTAAAGCGGAGTTCCACCCAGAAATGGAACTTACGCTGAAATTATTCCCCCCCCCCCCCCTACGTTGCCACATTTGGCACCTTTCTAGGGGAGGGGGGAGCAGATACCTGGATTGGACATAGATCGCCGCACAAACTACGCAATGTCCGGCCCCTCCCCCCCACTGTCTTCTGGGAGACACATAGGTCCCAGAAGACAGCAGGGACCATTCAGATCGCACATGTGCAGTAGGAAACAGGCTGAGGAGCCACAAGGCTTCACTTCCTGTTTCCCTTAGTAAGGATGACGGAGCCAAGGGGCGGGTCGGCTTTGGGTGAGGACATCGTGGGGTAAGTGTCCTTATTTTAAAGGTCAGCAGCTGCAGTATTTGTAGCTGCTGACTTTTAATTTGTTTTTTTCCCCATTGCGGAACTCCGCTTTAAGTTTTGTTTTTCTTGGAATGAAAGTCAATACTTGCGTGCGTTCATACTCTGCTTTCGCTGTGGATTAATGCATATTGTACTGTTGTCAAACACAGATCTCTGCTTGTTACAACATCCTTAGGTGTTAGGAGATTAGAGAGACCCGTTAAGAAGAAGGTAGTTTTAAGTGACACTAAAAAAAAAAAAAGTTCTATTCAAGTATGTACAGTATTCTTAGCCCCTGAAAAGTATCTTCTAATGCTCTCAATCTCCTCCAAGTCTCCATCCATATTCCTTTTTGTTTAACTGCTGTAATGTGACTTCCTGGTAGAGGGTACAAAACAAAAAAACTATCTGGATTGGAATTTACAGACATTCCAACTACTAAATTGTATAAAACTACATATTGTCACATATCATAACAAAATTATGAAATCATCATAAATGGCTGTTAAAACTACTGGTGATCACAACACAAGCTTGAGGGATGCGCCACCATTACCCTGTAACGGTCAACACTGGGTAATGGTGGTGCAACCCTCTAGTGCAATGTGTTTTTATCAGCAGCTATGTGATCCATTGGGTTGTAAATGTACATTAAATCGCTCAAAAGATGATTGTTTTCTAAATAGAGGATTAGTTGTGATGTTTTTTTACCTATTTTTCAGCTTTTGTACCTTCTCTGTTCCCTTGAAGAAGAGAGTACCTCGAGAACGTGTCGGAATATAAGAGAGTTGTACCCAAGCTTATGTTGTGATCACCAGATGTTTTCATGATTTTGTTATGTAATGTGATGATACATTTGTATTTATTTATACAGTTTTAGTAGTTGGAATGCCTGTAAAGTCCCAATCCACATACCGTAGTTTTTTCTTTTTGCACTAGAATCAAGGGATGGTGGCATTTAATGATGGGAATGAAAACACTCAATGATCGTAGGGGCTGTGGCCTATGCGGAGATGTCCTCCATAGTTGATGGACTTGCCCACGCCTAACCGGATTTTGGTCTAGGACTTTCGGGCTGCTGCACAACTTATTCCCTTTACCCATGCAAAGTTGGCCCTATTGCACATTGTCCTAGCCCAGTTCTATTTTCTTATCAACAGAAACTGGCCACCTATTTGTTCAATGCATTTAGGCGTACCATAGCCAAGGCCTGGAAGAAGCCAGCGGTCTCCTTTGCATCTGTGAAGGACTGTTTCACCACTATGATGATCAATAAAAAGATGTTCAAAATTTTACATGACTCCCATTCTAAATTCCTCAAAGTATACGAACCTTGGCTACCTTACGATTTTCCCACACTAAATCCAGCCAATGATGGCACCTTGTAACCCGCTAAAGACAGGGCCTGTGGGATCTATCCTCCTTTTTTTTTTCTTCTCTTCCTCATTTTCTCCTTTTTGTTTTTTTGTTTTTTTTTTACTCTGATCTCTCTCTCTCTTCTCTATCTCCCTTCCAGTCTCCTTCATGACATTCTCCTCACAAGCTCCTATGCCTGTGACTCTTGACCCAGCCAGTTGTTCAGGCCAACAGCCCTGCCGTGTGGCAGTTCAAATTGTTTTTTTTGCCTTCTTCTGGATCTGCTGTGGGTATAGGTTTGTAAAACATTTTTTTTTACCCTTTTATTGGTTGATTTAGATGGATTGTGCTTTTTTTTTTTTTTTTTACCAAACTAACTATGCAACTATATGCTGTGATGCATGCGCCCACTTTTTTCTTTTTTTTATAATTACTGTTTGAAGCTGTAAGACCCCTTTCACACTGGGGCCGCCCGTGCGTTTGCAGTAAAGCGCCCCTGGTTTTAGCTTTACCGCTGTTCAATCGGCGCTTTTGCACCACTTTTCAGCCACTTCCCACAAAGCAGGTTAAAAACTCCCGTGTTTTGGTGCTTCTGAAGCGCTTTTCAGGCGCTTCCGAAGCGCTGCCCATTCATTGCAATGGGCAGGGGGTTTTGGGAGCGGTGTATACGCCGCTCCCAAACCGCCCCAAAGATGCTGTTTGCAGGACTTTTTCTAACATCCCGCAAGCGCACTGCCTGGGTGTGAAAGCATCTATTGCAATGAATGGGAGGCAGTTTTCAGGCGCTTTACAGGCGCTATTTTTAGCGCTAAAACGCCTGAAAACTGCCTCGGTGTGAAAGGGTTCTAAACCATTCTCATTCACATGTGATCATACATGATCCCCTGCGTAAGTGACTCCTGTATTGTACTTCATTTGATTTTTTTCAATAAAATTATTGTACCGGAAAACACTCAGTGATCTCCCTTCCTGTTGGGGGGTGAATACATTTGTTCTCCATAGTCCCACAGTATGTAGGAATGTAGCCACCCTCTCTTGCTCACAATTGTGATGGACTAGGGACTATGGGATTTGTAGTGTACCTGTACATACTAGTGCTCATGACCACAGATATCATACACTGCCCATTCCAAACATGTAAGATGTTACAAGGAGGCAGAATAAAACACAGTAAGAAAGAACTGCATGGAAATCTAATTACAGGGCCATTAAGTAGTGGATGTATGGATTATATTTGCAGAATGAGTATATTGTTTAGTGTCACTTACCTTCAGTATATTTATTATGGTATTCTGTATAGAGCTCTATCATTTTTGTTCTGCCCTTTTTTAGATTCAAGCTAACAGTGGCAAGGTCCTCCTATTAACCACTTCCCGCCCTCCTGCAATGTACTGCGGATGGTGTAAGCAAAGCGACATACCCATACGTCTCTGCCTACTTCCAGGTTTTTGGGCACACGCATGGGCCCCCTCCCCTGGCCAACACCCGCAGTGATTGTACATAGCGGGAACCGGTCAGCAAGTCCCAGCTAATGATTCATGGCCAGGATCTGCTGATAGACTGTGTACAATCACAGCCTAGAGCTCTGTGTTAAAAATCAACACAGAGCTCTGTACAGAGAGAACGATCTCTGTTTCTCATCTCTGCAAAGCAGGGATGAGAAAAGACTTCTCTTAGTAAAAGCAGCACACTTTACAAACATTACACCTAGTTAGCCACATATTTAACCCCTTGATCGCCCTAGATGTTAACCCCTTCCCAGCCAGTGTCATTAGTACAGTGACAGTATATAGTATTATCACTGATCACTGTATTAGTGTCAATGGTGATGTCCGTGGCGATTAGTCAGTTCCCCCCAGCATCAGTTAGTGTCAGATTGCTCGCCGCACTATTGCAGTCCCATTATAAGTTGCTGATCACTGCCTGGAGTAGGTAAGGTGACACTGGGGATGATTTGCTAAAACCGGAGAGTGCAAAATCTGGTGCAGCTGTGCATGGTAGCCAATTAGCTACTAACTTCAGCTTGTTTTAATTAAGCATTGACAATAAAACCTGGAAGCCGATTGGTTTCTATGCACAGCTGCACCAGATTTTGCTCTCTCCAGTTTTAGTAAATCAACCCCACTGTTTCTTTAAGCACCTCTGCGGCCAGAAAACTGTATAATAGGCCTTGTTGCGGTGTTGTTGCTGCTTGTGGAGGCGGCCATATCAGCCAAAGTAAAACTTGGAATCTTAACATACTCTAGGCGCCTTTATGGTTACAGACTTCTCAGTCTAAGTTGAGTTTGGATAAAACATCAAAAACTTTTGAAAAATAAATCTTCATGCGACCTTCTGACTGTTCTTTAATAATAAACAGTGCGACTTTGGGTGCGTGTGATGTTTAACCCCAGAGATCCAGGTTTTCCAGCTGCAAAACAAACAATACAATGCAAAACATCGCTTTCAAAAAGCATTATTTCATGGTAGTATCATAGATCATCGCTGAGGCTGAGTAAAAAAGATGTTTGGTGTTTTAAATGGAATGGAAGGTTTTAGTTTGTAGAAGACAGGTACACTTTAATACCATCAATGAACTTTAATAAATCATAGTGACAACACATTGTTGTCTTCTAACCCTTAAATCTGTTTCCAATGATATTGTTTATTTTTGTAATCGATTTAATAGTCTTTGAGAGCAATTACTCCTAAGGCCTATTACATCAATGTTTACATTTAATCAGTATTCTTTACATTAAGTACTATGTTACACGAGACCTGTACAGTACACGCTTGTTCTAGAATATTTTAATTTCTTCCATGTGAGAATTACATAGCATAGTCTTATGCCCTGTACACACGATCGCACATTCCGACAACAAAATCCACCAGATTTTTTCTGACAGATGTTGGCTCAAACTTGTCTTGCATACACACGGTCACACAAAGTTGGTCGGAAATTCCGAACGTCAAGAACGCGGTGACGTACAACACCTACGACGAGCCGAGAAAAATGAAGTTCAATAACCAGTGGTGCTCTTCTGCTTGATTGTGAGCATGCGTGGCACTTTGTGCGTCGGAATTGTCTACACACGATCGGAATTTACGCAAACGGATTTTGTTGACGGAAAATTTTAGAGCCAGCTCTCAAACTTTGTGTGTCGGAAATTCCGATGGAAAAAGTCAGTTGGAGCCCACACACGGTCGGAATTTCCGACAACAAGCTCCGATCGCACATTTTCCGTCGGAAAGTCCGATCGTGTGTACAGGGCATTATTCTAGAAAAGTTTAAAGGCGGAACGAAAGTCCTTTTTACAAAACTTTGCTGGCAGGGAGTGTTCATTTCGTTGATAAAAATATTTTCGTCAACAAAATTGACACTTTTTTTAGTCAACTAAAACTGAAACAATTCAGAAATTCAGATGACTAAAATACGACTAAAACTAAAATGTAATTTTAGTCAAAAGACTATGTCTAAAACTAAATTGAAATTTGATGTCAAAATTAACACTGCTGACAGGCTTTAAGGCCTGGTTCACACTATCGCGGGTCTGCGGACTGCGTTTGCGCTGGCAAAGTTCCTGCACCATTTTCAAATTGCAGCGGCCTGGGAAATCGCATGGTGCTTTTTTCCCAGCGGTTCCCATACCAGCAAATGCGTTGTGTTTTTAGATGCATGAGGGTGCCATTAACCATTTGAGCTCTTTGGATGTACTATGTACGTCCAAAGACTGAACTCGTAATCACAAGCAGTATCAGCCACCAGCCTGTGTGGGTTTTGCTCAGCCGGCTCCTGACCATTTTCACAGAGCCCGCTGCGCGGTGCCTCCCCCCCCCCTCTCCCGAAGGCGGCCCCCTCCTCCTGTGGTTCCCGGGCTGTCCTGCACTCACCGGAGCTTGGGAAAAAATTTGTCAGTGTTCTAACAGAATACCACTACTTATCAGAAAATGCAGCAGAAGTGACGTTGCAAACAAAATTGCTTATTGCGCATGCACTATGAGTTCCAGCATGGCCGCTATGAGTTTCAATATTTTTCCTAATGTGACAGAACACAAAGCCAGCGGCGGACATCTTCTTACACCCAGGCAAGCAGGCAGAAAGTGGTGACGGCCATCTTGGTACACCCCGCACTGCTCAGTGGCAAACTGATTTTATACTGAAATAGACTATTTCACTCTGTCGCGGTGAAGTAGTCTATTTCAGTATATAAGGTGAGTTCTTACACCCAGGAAAGTCTTCAATTTCACACTTATTTTAGCAGTTAACTCACCTTTATATACTGAAATAGACTATTTCAGGATATAATCAGTTTGCCGCTGAGCAGTGCGGGGTGTACCAAGATGGCCGTTGCCACTTTCTGTCTGCTTGCCTGGGTGTAAGAAGATGTCCGCTGCTGGCTTTGTGTTCTGTCAGATTGGGAGACCTGTTGGAACGCATGGAACATGCGCAGTAAGCATTTTTTGTTTAGAACGTCACTTCCGTTACATTTTCTGATGGGTAGCAGTATTCTGACAGAACACTGGATGGGGGGGGGGGGGAAAGATTGCAGTGAGACAGAGGCAAATCCATGCCTCAATCTCACTTGCAAACAGTGAAATTGGACGTGATGTTCCGGTTTCAGATGCACTCTTTCCTGGCCGGCACAGCCAGGGGACACTTCTAACCAAGCCGATCTGTGCTTGGCTAGATGGTGTGAAGGGCAGGGCAGACATTGGGGTCTATTAGACCCCTAATGTCTCCAAAAAGAGTACCTGTCACCTGCCCAATGCTATCACATAGGGGTTTATTAACCCCTTGTGACAGAAAAAAAGTAAATATAAATAAAAAAAAAAAAAGTAAAAAAAAAAATTTAAATCTACTTTTAAAAAAATTGCCGAAAACCCCTGTAGCCCCGCACACCTACACAAACGCGAGCCCTATTCACTCGATGCAACCTCATATTTTATATTATAATTAAAAAAGGGTATTACCGCATATACTCGAGTATAAGTCGAAGCCCTAATTTACCACAAAAAAATGGGAAAAACTTATTGACCCGAGTATAAGACGAAGGTGAGAAATGCACAGCTACTGTAAGTGGAAAAGAGGGTTAACAATGCCCATTTGCAGCCTCACTGTGCCCATTTGCAGCCATAGGTCCCCCGAACTTCAAACTCAGTAGTTAAGGGTTCCTAGATGCCCCCTAGCTACAGCCAAAATTTGGGGTCTCTGAACCCAAAGGGTCCCGAAAATGACATTGCTGCAGATGGACACAGTTGACCGACTTTGGGGCCCCGTATCTCAGGGCCACTTAGTGCTAGGAACCCCAAATTTGGTGTGCAAACCCAGTTGAACTAGCACCATAAAATATACAAAGCTGGGGTTTTTAGCAACAAGTGGCCCCGAGATACAGGGCCCCAAAATCGGTTCAGAAAATGTCAAGCACTTTTCTGCAGCAGAGAATGACATTTTCCGAACCTATTTGGGGCCCTGTATCTCAGGGCTACTTGGTGCTAGGAACCCCAGCTTTGGATATGTTATGGTACCAGTTCTACTGGGTTTGCACACCAAATTTGGGGTTCCTAGCCCCAAGTGGCCCTGAGATACGGGGCCCCAAAATTGGTTCAGAAAATGTCAAGCACTTTTCTGCAGCAGAGAATGACATTTTCCAAACCTATTTTGGGGCCCCGTATCTCGGGGCTACTTGGTGTTAAGAACTTCAGCTTTGGATATGTTACGGACCCAGTTCCACTGGGTAAGCACACCAAATTTGGGGATCCTAGCACCAAGTGGCCCTGAGATACGGGGCCTCAAATTCGGTTTTCGGAAAATGAATTTTTTTGCTGCAGAAAAGTGCTTAACTCGAGTATAAGTCGAGGGGGGTACTTTCAGCACAAAAAAATGTGCTGAAAAATTCGACTTATACTCGAGTATATACGGTATATGGTGTGGTTGTGCACTAAAACTCATTTTATTATATTTTTTCCTGAAAAGTTACGTTTAATAAACAGTTGCTCTAATATCATATGAAACAAAAATTTGCAACTATCACCTTTTTATTCTACAGGGCCTCTGCTTTCAGAAAATATATGATGTTCTGGGGGCTTAATTAATTTTATTGCCGAAAATTAAGATTTTATTTTACATGTATGCGAAAAATAAAAAAAATTGCTCTGGAACCAAACTGGTTGGGAATGAATGGCAGCCCCACGCATCTTTAAATAACAACCCGTTGTGGTTGTGGGGGGCGGCTACAAGTGCAATTCCAGCACCCGCAATAGTGTGAACCAGGACTTGCTGCACAAGGACTACTGAACCCGCAATTTTGAATCCCGCGGACCACTAACATGAATTTTACATGCATTATACACATAATGTTCTGGCTCTCTGCCCCCCGGATTACACTGCTGCCTTATTCACACAATGCTCTGGCTCTCTGCCCCCCCAACACACAGAATCACAATGCTGCCTTACACAGACTCGTCATTGGATCTTACCTCCTTATCCAGCCATGTGCTCGAGCTTTGTGCTCCTTCCCACAGTTTGTGAACAACGCTGCCATTGGAAGTCCCCTCCTTCTTTACCTGCTGCTCTCTGCACTACTCCCAGCACCTCCCTCTGAGTTCACAGGAGCCGGAACTACATAGGATGCATCAGGTATCAATGTGCACTGACAGTATTGACAATGAGAATAACACTGGAAACAACATTGGGCGGAATACAGTGTAGATTTGCGGCAGAACCCCTGGGGACCACCAACATTTTCTCGTAGACTATCAGTGATCTGGGGAACACTGGTTGGCAACCGCTGCTCTAAATCTTCTCTATGCCTTGATGCCTGAATGATTACACTCCTGCGCATAAGCACAAGGGTATATCATCCAGAGCATCCAATCAAGACGGCCAAAGTCTTGGCGAACATATCCACGCTGGTGACAGAGCAACAAGGGAGATTGTGTCTGGGTCCATCACTAGAGGAGTCCCTTGGCCAGGTAGGTCTTTCATAATGTACGGACTTGTGTCCGTTTACACCTGTGATTGTGTATTCTTCCGTTTGGGCAGACTGGATCGGAGGCAGCCGGGGTGTAAAAGGACAGCAGAGTCTAGTTACTCCTGGCCGCCCATAGAGCGGGGTCTGTCTGTGTCTGCTCCATAGGCGTGCGCAAGGGGTGTGCCTGGGCACACCCTAATCCTGGGGTTGGCAACCTGTTAGTGGTGGGCAGCTGATAGGTCACCCGCAATCCTTCCTTGCCGACCCTCAGAACCTGGACAGGAAAGGTGGCGGGGGTGGAATTTTGTGGAACTGATCTGTATTTTCGTCCTGCAGCAGCTGAAAGTAGGCTCCTTCTCCTCTCCCTTGTGATAACATTCAGCTGCCACAGGAGGAAAATATAGGGGATCGGTACTAATATATGCCACCCCTCCTTTCCCTGTTCCTCTTCCTTCTGTTGCCCGGATACCCCATGTGCTCCCTTGCTTCCCCCCCCATTGTTTCAGGATGGAGAGCGGGGAAGAGGCCGGTAAATATGTCAAACGTATATGGGTTGGAGCTTTTGTGTGCACACCCTAATGCAATAGGCTGCGCACACCTATGGTCTGCTCTGTATAACCCGAGAAGACATTGACCTGCCATCCACCCCGCTCTGTAAGGGGATCCCCTGCTGATCGGAACTCAAACCTCCCATGTGAAAGGGGCCTTTAACGAGAGAGAACCCAGCAGATCAATGGATCTGAACAAGGCAAACGGGTTTTTATTAGACAGATTGGGCGTTGTGTGTCTGTTTGGAGGGGTCATTAACCACTTGCCGCCCACCTGCCTGCAATGTACTGCGGATGGGCGGCCGCTGTAGGCAAAGTGACATACCGCTATGTTGCTGCCTACTTCTGGGTTTAGTGCCCCCTGTCTGGCTTCTGCTGTGATTGCACACAGTGGCAGTATGGTTGCCACCTCATCCCTTTAAACCCGAACACATATTAATTACACAGGTTCTGTGGCTGATTAAGGTGGTAATTTAAACTCACTTGGTGCCTTATCTGCATTTAATTAGCCTCAGAACCTGTGTAATTCAAAGGTGTTTGGGTTTAAAGGGAGCCTGTCAGCGAGTCCCAGCCAATGATTCACATGTGGGATCTGTTAATGAGCCGTTTGCAATCACAGCCCAGAGCTCTTGTGTTGGTAAACAAGGATGAGAAACTGAGAGATCATTAGTAAAAAGCAGCACACAGTACACACATTACACATAGTCCCTTGATTGCCCTAGATGTTAACCCCTTCCCAGCCAGTGTCATTAGTACAGTGACAGTATATAGTATTATCACTGATCACTGTATTAGGGTCACTGGTGATGTCAGTGGTAGTTAGTCAGTTCCCCCCCCAGCGTCAGTGGCCGACGCACCATCACAGCCCTGCTATTAATCTCTGATCGCCGCCATTAGTAGTATTTAAAAAAAAATAATTCCAGTACATATCCTAAAGTTTTTAGACGCCATAACGTTCACACAAACCAATCGATATATAAAATGATATGAATGTAATATGGGTACAATGTTGCATGACTGTGAAATTGCCAGTTAAAGTAGCGCAGTGCTCAATAGTAAAAAAAGGGGGGTCACATCTTCCGGAGCAGAAGTGGTTAATCAAGTACTGGCCACCCACTGGTAACTCTGCTGGATCTGTGTTCCCGCTCATGAATTTTGGGCGACATCTCAGGGCAATGTATCATTTTGATTTTATCGCTCCTGCGATTTGTCAGCCAACAAAAATGTTTTATTTGTAAGTGAAGTTTTGCACTTTTTCATAATAGGATTTGCTCATTAGGAGCCCTTTACATTCCTGAGGTATTGCTTCATTGTGGTGTGAGCTCAGCCTGTGTGTTTTATTTATATTGGCAAAAGACTTTCTTCAGGTGTGTCACGTTCTGTGCAGGAGACATCCTACATTTCTGGGTCACGGCACACACAACACGATTGTTTTCTGGCTGACATTCATTAAACCTGTGTTTTGATCTATGCCGATCCAACGCAGCCAATGAAGATCATGGAAAGGAGCCCTAAGATGTCACAGTTGTACAAAAAGAAAACTGTTTTTACAAGGAAAACGCAACGTGCTGTGTGCTTATTAATCAGATTTTCTTTTGGGGCTTGTAAACTTCTTAGCATTAGCCCACTGAAGAGCCATTCGCAGTGGGTCACTTTTCAGAGTGTATTTGACAGGCAGTGGGGGAGGAGTTATGTTGCCTCCTCACTGTCTGTTTCAATGCCTAAAAACCCGCATCATTGTGCTGCAACCACATTCATTGCACGTGGTTGTGGGGCGGCTGCGGCGTGGTCCCATTCAGGTAAGTAGGTCACTTTCAGTGCGCAATACTGTCCACCACGTGCAACAGAGGAGATACTAGTAGGGGGGGCAGTAAAAACATGGCACATCCAAGTATTTTTTATCCATACCAACCACAAGTTGAAATGATGCCTTGTAGTGCTTGAATTTTAAAAAGACTTTGAGTGCCGGTTCACACCAGTGCGTGGTGCGCGATCGCACCACAACAATGCAGGGCAATTCGCATGCGATGTGATTTCATCCGTACAGATAGTATGGCTGATATCGCATCGCATTCGGACCAAACTCGCACAGGACCCTTTTTTTTGGTCCGCACCAGAACCGGATTGTATGAGTGTTCACACCCATGCGATCCAATTCATGTCCGAACTGTCAGTTCGCAGTGCGATATGCGAGCTGAAATGGGGGTGTCATTAACAATGTATTGACACTCCCAGCAGCTCGCATATGGCAGTGTGATTGTGAACTGCTGTGCGAGTCGGGTGCGATGTGGAAACCCACAGTGGATTCGCAGGGTTCCCGTATCGCACAAGTGGGAACCGCCACGTAAAGACTCTGCCGCATGAAGTCAGGTTGCCGCCTCGTCACTTTAAACGTGAACACATATGAATTACACAGGTTCTGAGGCTGATTTCATGCAGTTCAGGCACCAAGTGAGTTTAATTACCACCTTAATCAGCCACAGAACCTGTGTGATTAATATGTGTTTGGTTTTAACCACTTCAGCCCCGGAGGGTTTTACCCCCTCCTGACAGGCCACTTTTTACAATACGGCACTGCAATACTTTAACTGACAATTGAGCGGTCGTGCGACGATGTACCCAAATAAAATTGATGTCCTTTTTTTTCCCCCCACAAATAGAGCTTTCTTTTGGTGGTATTTGATCACCTCTGAGGTTTTTATTTTTTTTATTTCTTCATCAATTTAGGTCAATATGTATTCTACATATTTCTGGTAAAAAAAACTTTCAGTAAGCGTATATTAATTGGTTTGCGCAAAAGTTATCCATGTACAAACTACGGGATGTTTTTATGGCTTTTTATTTATTTATTTATTTTTACTAGTAATGGCGGCGATCAGTGATTTTTTTTTATTTTTTTTTATGCAACATTGCGGCGAACAAATCGGACACCAAGTGACACTTTTGGGAACCAGTGACACGAATACAGTGAATAGTGCTACAAGTATGCACTGTCACTGTACTAATGACACTGGCTGAGAAGGGGTTAACACCAGGGGCGATCAAAGGGTTAAGTGTGTCCCTAGAGGGGTGCTTTCTAACTGTGTGGGGGATGGACTGACTGGGTGAACACAGAGATCACTGTGTTCTCCCCTGCCTTGTTTACATAGGCAGATCGCCGTTCTGCCTCTCTGGGGAACGATTGGTGGGTCCCGGCGGACATCGGAATGACATACAGGTATATCTGCCGTGGGCGGTCTTTAAATAGTTAAAGGGATGAGGTGGCAACCCTAGCATAAAGCGGTATTAAACCCCAAACCACAAATGTAATATATTGAAGCTTACCAATCCTTAGATGTTGTGGCTGCATTAGCTTACCAACCAAATTATTCTGTCTAAGGCTGGCCATACATTATACAATTTTCTTGCACAATTTTCCTTTAGATTTACCAAAACCTTATAATATGAGGTCAAACCTAACCACTTCCAATTTGTATGCAATCAGGCAGGCCCTTGTACTACATAGTTGAAGGTAAATCCTAAAGGAAATTGATTAAGAAAATTGTATAATGTATGGCCAGCTTTTCAGTTTGTGTTAAAAAGAGAGGTTCAGTCTGCACACATTTGCAAATACATGCGGTTGGTTAGCAGGCTGGTCAGTAAGTTGAGCTTAAGCCCTGGTTCACACTTATACATTTTTTAGTGCTTTTTTGCATAAACGCACTACAGTTCATTTAACATGGTTTCCTATGGGACACGTTTACATCCTTTTTTTTTTATCTGCCCAACGAAAAATTGGCCAAAGCAAAATTTAAATCGCTGTCAAAGTTTCATGTACAAAAACGCATGCAGAAACTATCAAAAGCAAACTGCATAGGTGTGAACCGAGCCTTAGATGTACTAGCCGATTTAAATACACAAACACATTGAAGCCAAACTCCAGCTCACACTGCCGATACAGAAGCAGTTACAGCAAGCGTTTTTTTTTTCTTTTGGGATAAAGGTTTTAAAATTTTAACTGGATGATGTGGGGAGAAGGAAAGGATGTAGGAGGGGTTTGGGGTTGTGGAGCTCTGCATACTGACCATGCTTCATGTTTCACCCTGAATATGGTCTTATATGAAACCTGGTCAGAAACGTAAACTTATCTTCTAAATGTAGTTGTGCCTGCATGCGTTTACATGCATTTACACACATTCACATCTCTGATCTGCCCCTGGATGCACAGCATTCTCAGCTCTTTAATGGGGGAAGAACAAGACCTGTAAGTCTAGGTTCGCACCTATGCAGCTGCGTTTGATGCATTTTTCAGGCACGTTTTCAGTGCATTTTGCGTTTTTAAACCAGCGTTTTTTTTATGCATTTTGCCTTTTACGATTTTTTTTCTCTTTAAACGCACTATAAAATAAACTGTATAAAGCTGGCTGCTAAGCAGGGGCCAGGAAGCCAGCCGCCACGTCCCTAGCAACGGATGAGTCAGCTGTCAGCGGGGTTCCTGGCAAAAAATTTCCTTCGGGTCTAGTATGGATTTGAAGGGGACCCCCCACACCAAAATGTAACAAAAAACAGCGTGGGGGTCCCCCTCAAAGTCCATACAAGGCCTTTATCTGAGGATGTCATCCAGCAGGTCAGGAAAGGGAGTGGACGAGCGAGCGCCCCCCCCCTCCTGAACCATACCAGGCCGCATGCCCTCAACATTCGGGGGGGGGCGGGTACTTTGGGGCAGGGGGGCTCTGTGTGCCCCCACCCCAAAGCACCTTGCCCCCATGTTGATGAGGACAAGGGCCTCATCCCCACAACCCTTGCCCAGTGGTTGTCTGGGTCTGCAGGCGGGAGGCTTATCGGAATCTGGAAGCCCCTTTTAACAAGGGGACCCCCAGATCCCGGCCCCCCAACCTATGTGAATGGGTATAGGGTACATCGTACCTCTACCCATTTACCAAAAAAGAGACAGTTTTTGACAATTCCTTTGTTGGTAAAATAGCTCTGAGCCACCGTCTCTCCCGGTGTCGTCTCTCCCGGTGCTGAAAGGGCCTGGTATAAACCCACGCCGTTTTTTTTTCACAAATTTTTTTTACGTTCAGCTTTCAGCGAGGAACCCCGCTGACAGCTGATAACTCATCGGTTGCTAAGGACGCTACCCGGCCCCCTGCTTAGCAACCAGCTATGTACAGTGATAAAATAAAACCTGCAAATTGCATCACAAACGCACCACTTGCGTTTCTGGTACAGCGCAATTGAAATCTATTAGCCGCAAATCGCGGGAAAAAAACTCTCCGACCCTTTTCAAAAACGCACCGGCCGCAAAACGCATCGATGTGAACTAGTACCATAGGAAACCATGTTAAACAGACTGTAGTGCGTTTCTGCAAACTGCAAAATGCACTAAAAAATGCATAGGTGTGAACGTGTAGGGTAAGAGTTACTGAACTATATCACAGAAATAAATCCCGTCCCCTTCTCTGCCAGACAAGGCTGTGTTATTATGTGACAGAGCTGTGTATTTCTCAGGACTGGATAAACAAACACAAATCCTTTTGGCAGATATAAATTGCTCCCTTTTATTTACTTGATCTGTGTAATTAGCGGTTTGCCCAGATTTCAGCTTTAACTGTATTTTGGTAATGTGCCACGTGATTATGCATCATGCCACACTATTACGGTGTTTTGGCTAAAGCAAAGAATGAGCTCATTGATCTCACAGATTGAAGTTCACTCGTTAATTGCAATTGCTATTTCTGCAGCCAGCTGTTGCCTTTACAGAACCATACAGCAAAGGCGTGCTTAGTGAATGCTGTGCAAGGATTGTCCGTGTAATGTGTATAGTCCTGAAGACTACCATGGGAGCGAATAATTGTATAGAAAATATATACAGTAATAATTAGTCTTTCCCTGCACTGCGGTGCCTGGACTGCCCAGCATTGGCGTGATTGCCAGCTTTTTTCCATTTCACTGATTCGTTTTTAGTTTTTAGGATTTGCACTTACTCTAGATTCACATCTCTGCGTTTCTGCGAGCCGCGCTTGCGCAGGTACGGCAACCCATTCATTTTAATGGACTGCTGTGCCTGCGTTTTCCACAGAAAAAGGTGCATGCATCTTTTTTTAAATCACGGCCCACAGGGAAATCGCATGCTTATTTTGACCAATGCGATATTCCTGCGGTTCCTGAGGCTGCATTCACACCATCACATGTCTGACGAAGGGGTCCTGCATGTCTCCAAAACATTGCATTTTTCTTGTGTTGTGATCCTGAAATAAACTATCCGTTTAGACGTTACTTTGTGTCGCTCCATGGTGTGCTGGCAAATATCTACTGTTTTGCATTCCTGGGCGTTTTTGAAAAAAGGATCCTGAACTTCTTTCGGACGACAAGCTTTGCGCAATGCAGTTTGCACAATTGCAACATGATTTATCGCGGTAGAACCGCCCTGCGTTTTTAGGTGCCATTAAAATGAATAGCGTCTGAAAAAGTGTTGTGCAAATTTGTCATTTTAGCAGGGCGTTTTGAAATCATAGGCAGAATCGTGGTGATTCTGCCCTCAATTCAAAGCGCCCAGATGTGAATACAGCCTAAGGTTAAGGTTCATACCTGTGTACGTGGCTGCAGGAATCGCAACAATTCCCACTACTATGAGAAACTGTGTAGGGCTGTTATTCATTCTGAATGGCACCCCCACACATGTAAAATTGCACCGCAGGTGCAGCAACCACAGGGAAATTGGCTACTCAAAATGACCATGCGATTTCCCTGCTGGCTGCATTTTGAAAAAAGTGCATGCACTTTTTTTGCAGAAAACGCAGGCACGGCAGCCCATTATAATGAATAGGCTGCTATGTCCACGCAAATGCAGCCCGCAGAAAGGCATAAATGTGGACCTAGGGTTAGAGCTGTGCCTTTTTCTTGAAAAGATGTCCATTTGGAACATTTTTTAGTTTCAATAAATGTTGTTTTTTACAATTTTACATTTTATTTTTTATTTTTTAGTCCAATCATACATGTAGGATATATATAGTATGTTTGGGCATTGATCCAGATGACTTTGTATAAAGTGTATCTGAGGATAAAATATAAAACCATATATTCATTTTCACATTGTATTTCAGTTATTTCTTGCCTACTCTTATTATACTAAATGAGCTTGAAGTTTGAAAACGTAAATCACCACATGCTTCTTGTTTCACTAAGCCTTGCAGGTAGGTACTGCTGTGTCACACAATACACAGAGCCTGCCTTCCAACTACAGAGGTGCTGAGAGGAGGAGTTTCAGGAGGCGGAGTCAGTACAGGAATCACTGCATGCAGGCAGCAAGGTACCATGGGATATGTAGTCCTTGGAAATCAAACGTAAATGGTGTTTCATCAGATTAGGCGACCCATCAGAATGTGTAACGGAAGTGACATTTCGTCGCCGCCATCTTACTACACCCCGCACTCCTCCATAGTAAAGATTCACTGAGAAGGGGGCAAGTGGACATCGTGTTACAACCACCGGAGTTTTGCATTTTACACTTATTTTTAACAGTAAACTGAGTTTATATAGTAAAATACAGTACTTAGAACTCCGTCTGACTGTTTAGATGTTGAATTTTAAAAGTAGCGGCAAGCGTGCTGATCTCATAGGTTTGCTAATCTGACAGAACACCGCTGCTTTTCAACATCTAAACATTCACACGAGTTCTAAGTACTGTATATCACTATATAAACTCAGTTTACTGTTAAAAAAAGGGGAAAATGCAAAACTCTGGTGGGTGCAACAAGATGTCCACTTGCCCCCTTCTCAGTGTAGCCTTACTGCACAGGAGTGCGAGGTGTAGCAAGATGGCGGTGACGAAATGTCACTTCCGCTACACATTCTGATGGGTCGCCTGGATGGTTTCCCTGGTTCACAGTCGGGGATGATCGGTGCAGCAGGAGGGACAGCTGTGAACGCCGATCTCCCTGTATAGCTGACATTCTCTTCTCCTTCTCTCCCTCCCGCGGCTGTCAGCTAAAAAGCTATACAGGGAGATCTGTGATCACTGCTGTCCCTCCTGCTGCACCGATCATCCCCGGTTGTTCCCTGTATCCTCCCCCTCCAGGCCCCTCTGTGTCCTTCTCCCCCTCCCTGTTCTTCTCCGGCTCCCTGTCTGCCTCCTCCTCCCTCCCTCGTCCCCCAACAGCTGGCTTCCCTCCTCTCCTCTCCTCCCGGCTGTGGGGATCTGTCAGGATGGAGAGCGGAGGAAAGGACCGGCCATTTACCGGCCCCTTCATTTTCTGAATTGGACACAGTAACCAAGATCGCTCCTGTGTCCTGTGAAAACTGAGCATAGTAACCTGTGTGTTACTACGCTCAGTTTATGAATGGACAGGAGCCGCTATCTCCTGTCCATTCATCTTCAATGCTGAGAAAAGGACTGAGGAATCTCTGTCCTCAGCCACTTTCTCTGTCACAAAGGGGATATGTCAGGGGTCTGTTTAGACTCCTGATATCTCACCAAACCCCCCCCCCCCCCCCCACCTCAACAGGGTTGATTAAAAAAATGCAAAAAGTATTAAAAAATTAAATTGTAAACAAAAATTATAAAATAAAAAATTATAAAATAAAAATCTACTGACATCACCCCCCTGCCCTACCAACACGGTCCACTGCCCCAAACCCCTCCCACCAAAAAGCATTAAAAAAATGGAATTGTAAAAAAAAAAATATTTAAAAATAAAAACTACTGACAACATCCACTGCCCTACTGACACCATCACCGCCACATACTCCCCACCCCTTCCCCAGAAGCACTGTGAAAAAAATATTTAAAAACATTATTTAAAGAAAATAATAAACAACAAAATTGTAAAAAATAATAGAGAAAATAATAAAAAAAACTACTTGCACACTGCTCTACTGGCACTGTCCACTACCCCCACCCCAATCATTGTGAAAAACAAAAAATAAAAAAATAAGTTGTAAAAAATTTTAAAAAATAAAAATAAAGAACTACTGACACCGTCCACTGCCCTACTGACACCATCCTGCACATACTACTCACCGCTGTACACTCCACACTCCTCACATGCACATTATACCCACCTACATACACCCCGCACTCCTCTCCTTACAGGAATCTCCTTACAGGAATGTACAGCGCCATACACATCGCGCTGTACATTCCCTATTTAACATTACTACATTCTGCACTATGCAAGTCATCTCAGACTCTATAAAACCACACCCCATTTAAGCCACGTGCAATATGTTGCACGGTTTGAGCCACGCCCACCTCCCTGAAATGAGTTTTTGCAGGTTGGGATGTCTGAGTTTGTTTGGTTGTCAAATATAACTATTGAGAGAAAAGAGCTATATATATATGTGAAAGGCTCTTACAGCAATATATTAAACATTAAAGTGCAGTGTGCTATAACATATGTACTCTAATACATCAATAAAAACCTGTAAATAATCCAAATTGTGATAAAAAACAAGTGGTGAAAATCCAATCTAAACCACTCTGGTAAAATGTCCAGCTTTAGTGTGTAAACTGTCCAATTCATAAACAAAGTGATGTTGAAAAACAGTGTCCCCAAAAAAAATTTTTTATAACTATAATGTGTCCCTTCAGTAAATGACAATATTCTTGATGTGGCAAGTGTTCCCCGTCTTCCAATGCACCCCCACTCGTGCCCTCACTCACCAGAGTGCCCAACCCCTGCAGGGGTAATAGGCATGTAGACAAGATCCAGCAGTGATGATCCTTGGTGACAGTCCTCAGTCCTCCTTCCCTTCTCTGATGTCACGATCACCTCAGATTCATCCCCAGCATTAAGCATCCATATGCGGCAAAAAAGAAGTGAGCCTCATAGTGTGAATCTGCACGCTACACCACGCTGCCTACTCGGCCAGAGGCTTTGAGCCGGTCGGTGGAGCGCTGTCAGCTCCTTTTTTAAATTTAGTGTTTTTACAATAAAATATACATTTTCGGATTCACACTATGAGGCTCACTTCTTTTTTGCCACATATGGATGCTTAATGCTGGGGATAAATCAGAGGTGATCGTGACATCAGAGAAGGGAAGGAGGACTGAGGACTGTCACCAAGGATCATCACTGCTGGATTTTGTCTACATGCCTATTACCCCTGCAGGGGTTGGGCACTCTGGTGAGTGAGGGCACGAGTGGGGGTGCATTGGAAGACGGGGAGCACTTGCCACATCAAGAATATTGTCATTTACTGAAGGGACACATTATAGTTATAAAATTTTTTTTTTGGGGACACTGTTTTTCAACATCACTTTGTTTATGAATTGGACAGTTTACACACTAATGCCCTGTACACACGGTCGGGCTTTGTTCGGACATTCCGACAACAAAATCCATGGATTTTTTCCGACGGATGTTGGCTCAAACTTGTCTTGCATACACACGGTCACACAAAGTTGTCGGAAAATCCGATCGTTCTGAACACGGTGACGTAAAACACGTACGTCGGGATTATAAACGGGGCAGTAGCCAATAGCTTTCATCTCTTTATTTATTCTGAGCATGCGTGGCACTTTGTCCGGCGGATTTGTGTACACACGATCGGAAATTCCGACAACGGATTTTGTTGTCGGAAAATTTTATATCCTGCTCTCAAACTTTGTGTGTCGGAAAATCCGATGGAAAATGTGTGGTGGAGCCCACACACGGTCGGAATTTCCGACAACTAGGTCCTATCACACATTTTCCGTCGGAAAATCCGACCATGTGTACGGGGCATAAAGCTGGACATTTTACCAGAGTGGTTTAGATTGGATTTTCACCACTTGTTTTTTATCACAGTTTGGATTATTTACAGGTTTTTATTGATGTATTAGAGTACATATGTTTTATAGCACACTGCACTTTAATGTTTAATATATTGCTGTAAGAGCCTTTCACATATATATAGCTCTTTTCTCTCACTACTTTTCACACTTATATTTTATATATATGATTTTTACACTTATATATTTATGATCATTATCCAGTGCACATGTGGTTGAACAGCGCCAATTCCCCCATTATAGAAATCTGTCTGATTAGAATTTCACTTAGGTGATATTCTGTGTCGGGGGGGCTGCAGTTCATTTTTTCTCCTCCTAAGCGCAGAACTATTGTCTTTCAAATATAACTATTGTTTGTATTGTTATTACTATGCTGATGTTATAAAATGAGTGTGTATGCTGTGACCATAGAACTCCTGTAAGTTTTCAATGTCTTTTTAATATAGGGTATATAAAGTTTATGTAAATAATATTGTCAGCATATTTTAAAAACCTGAATTTTTTTGCACAAGTTATAATTATATATGTGCATGGGGCTGCAACAATTGCACCTCCCTGGACCTCTATTTGCACTGAAAATTCACTGGGTATGTCTGAAGACAACAGACTCTTTGCAGTCTATAACGACATGAAATACTCAAGCGTACATTGGTGAATGGTATTAGAAAACAACAAAACAACATTCATAAAGCTTCTTGAAACTGTCAGCAAAGGCCGCTTCAGGAATCGATCGCAGAACTGCCGTCACACATTCTTGGATTGCCGCTACGTCCACAAAACATTGTCTTGACCTTGGACTCTTTTTGAGTCGCGGGGAAGACAGTGAACGCCATTCCATCGATTGCCGCTTGGTAGCACAAGGTCTTATCCCCTATGATGATGGTTCACAGAAAGGATGGATCCTGGTTACACATGGTAATGAAATCTCCAGAAGTTTCCATCTGTTTTGTTTTCTGTTCGTCTGTCAGCTTATGCGGCACAAACAAAGAACCGATCTTCCGCTTCTTCACGGACGTTGGTGCGCACCATGTCCTTGCTAATGCCCAATTCCGCCGCCATCAATCACTGAGTCAGTCGCCGATCTTGTGCCAGCATTTGTCACACTCACTCGATCATGTCTGGGGTTCTGCTTGTCGAAGGCCCATCTGAATGTGGCTCATCCTCAGTCGTTTCCTTCCCGTCATGAAAGCGTGTAAACACATTTTCTGCTCACGGCTTCCGTCCTGTACACTTGTACCAACATTACATGCCACCATTTTCCTCAATTTGTAGCAGAACTTGATGTTCACTCATTGCTCCATTTCTGTGTCATGTGTACTCCACGATAGGTGGCATTTCTCGACGTGTCTCTGGATAGCCATATGCATGTGTGCGCACCCTGCCCATGTTGTCGTTGAGATATCGAATTATTCACCAAATCTTTTAGACACACCTTGTATATTAAACTGTTAAAGTTTAAATTAAACTGAAATTTTGTAAAAGTGGCAGCAGATACATGAACTAATCGTGGGAAGTATAATAACCTGTTTAATAGCGGTTCCTGCTAGCAGATTTCTTGCTTTTTAAAGCCACTGTGTTATCATAGGTGTTTAACAAGGATGAGTTGTAGGGTCCTAATTCACTTTTGCATCAAGGCTGGAGTAAGCTTAGCTGATCCCAGGACGAAGACGATAGGACAAAACGCGTTGAAAGGTGTCTGTACGGCAACCGGAAGTGACTTTTACGCATAGCCAGAAGTGACATTCCATGTGTTTTGATGCGCTGGTCGGGTGAGATTCGGTGTTTAACCTATGTACACCGTGACTGGGTATCTCTGGCATCTGCACACCATACCAATGCGATTTTAAGTTTGCCTTTTTGTAAGTGCATTACCATTAGGCCATGTGATTTTAATAAATCCAATGTTTGACGTTATTACACTAGTTGGAGTCTCGTTTCTTCCACATATTATGGATTCCTCTGGATACTTGTAACGTCTGTGATGGGACATACTTGACCTTGAGGGGTCCACTGCTTTATACCCCAAACATCGAGTGTGTGAGGCAATTTATGCTGGTGAGTGTACATCTAATTGGGGAGTGGAGACACGATAGTGATCACGTGATGCGGTGTCCGATCAGTCAACTGAATTTCTCATCACGAAGATACCACTTTGCCTTTATTGTCTTATTATATGGACTATTTTCATATTACTATATTTTCTCTCATGTTTGCACAGCACTACTCATTGGGTGTGTAATACTTATGCGTTTGTATATTACTTGGCGCCACTAACTTACATTCAGTAGATTTGTTTTATCGTTAGCTGATCATTTGCCCTTGTTTATATCCAGCCCTATATTAAAAATGCTTTTCGTATGATATTAACAGAATGGCATTTTATTTCCCTGATGTTGCAGATCATCCACTTTCCTTATCTATAGTGCAAAGTTCCTCCTGTCTTGCTATAGCTCAGTTTGCTCTCATAGTATATCAGGCTTATACTGGATGTTCTCATCAGCAACATGACAAATTGACACATAGATGAAGTAGACCTGAGATAAGAACTTTTTTGTTTTCATCCCTAGTATTTTTTGATGGAGAATATAGTATAGTACATACAAAAGTGGAGATATAGTAAATAGAGACATCATATAGTACATACAAAAGCAGGGATATAGTATATAGAGTATAGTACATACAAAAGCGGAGATATAGTATATAGAGTATAGTACATACAAAAGGGGAAATATAGTATATAGAGTATAGTACATACAAAAGCGGAGATATAGTATATAGAGTATAGTACATACAAAAGCGGAGATATAGTATATAGAGTATAGTACATACAAAAGCGGAGATATAGTATATAGAGTATAGTACATACAAAAGTTTTGGTGCTCAATGCCAGTTTTCATGTAATACCTATTGGCCCTTTTGAAACTTACCGTATATACTCGAGTATAAGTCGAGTTTTTCAGCACATTTTTTTGCGCTGAAAGTTCCCCCCTCGACTTATACTCGAGTCAAGCACTTTTCTGCAGCAAAAAATGTCATTTTCCGAACTGATTTTGGGGCCCCGTATCTCAGGGCCCCTTGGTGCTAGGAACCCCAAATTTGGTGTGCAAACCCAGTGGAACTGGTACCACAACATATCCAAAGATGGAGTTTCTAGCACTAAGTGGCCCCGAGATACGGGGCCCCAAAGCTGGTTCGGAAAATGTCATTCTCTGCTACAGAAAAGTGCTTGACATTTTCTGAAGCGATTTTTGGGGCCCTGTATCTCGGGGCCACTTGGTGCTAGAAACCCCAGCTTTGGATATTTTATGGTGCTAGTTCCACTGGGTTTGCACACCAAATTTGGGGTTCCTATCACTAAGTGGCCCCAAGATACGGGGCCCCAAAATCGGTTCAGAAAATGTCATTTTCTGCTGCAGAAAAGTGCTTGACATTTTCTGAACCAACTTTGGGGCCCCCTATCTCATGGCCACTTTGTGCTAGGAACCCCAAATTTAGTGTGCAAACCCAGTGGAACTGGTACCAGAACATATCCAAAGATGGAGTTTCTAGCACTAAGTGACCCCGAGATACGGGGCCCCAAAGCTGGTTCGGAAAATATTCTCTGCTACAGAAAAGTGCTTGACATTTTCTGAAGCAATTTTTGGGGCCCTGTATCTCGGGGCCACTTGGTGCTAGAAACCCCAGCTTTGGATATTTTATGGTGCTAGTTCCACTGGGTTTGCACACCAAATTTGGGGTTCCTATCACTAAGTGGCCCCGAGATACGGGGCCCCAAAATCGGTTTGGAAAATGTCATTTTCTGCTGCAGAAAAGTGCTTGACATTTTCTGAACCGACTTTGGGGCCGCCTATCTCATGGCCACTTAGTGCTAGGAACCCCAAATTTAGTGTGCAAACCCAGTGGAACTGGTACCAGAACATATCCAAAGATGGAGTTTCTAGCACTAAGTGGCCCCGAGATACGGGGCCCCAAAGCTGGTTCGGAAAATATCATTCTCTGCTACAGAAAAGTGCTTGACACTCCAGCTTTGGATATTTTATGGTGCTAGTTCCACTGGGTTTGCACACCAAATTTGGGGTTCCTATCACTAAGTGGCCCCAAGATACGGGGCCCCAAAATCAGTTCAGAAAATGTCATTTTCTGCTGCAGAAAAGTGCTTGACATTTTCTGAACCAACTTTGGGGCCCCCTATCTCATGGTCACTTTGTGCTAGGAACCCCAAATTTAGTGTGCAAACCCAGTGGAACTGGTACCAGAACATATCCAAAGATGGAGTTTCTAGCACTAAGTGACCCCGAGATACGGGGCCCCAAAGCTGGTTCGGAAAATATTCTCTGCTACAGAAAAGTGCTTGACATTTTCTGAAGCAATTTTTGGGGCCCTGTATCTCGGGGCCACTTGGTGCTAGAAACCCCAGCTTTGGATATTTTATGGTGCTAGTTCCACTGGGTTTGCACACCAAATTTGGGGTTCCTATCACTAAGTGGCCCCGAGATACGGGGCCCCAAAATCGGTTTGGAAAATGTCATTTTCTGCTGCAGAAAAGTGCTTGACATTTTCTGAACCGACTTTGGGGCCGCCTATCTCATGGCCACTTAGTGCTAGGAACCCCAAATTTAGTGTGCAAACCCAGTGGAACTGGTACCAGAACATATCCAAAGATGGAGTTTCTAGCACTAAGTGGCCCCGAGATACGGGGCCCCAAAGCTGGTTCGGAAAATATCATTCTCTGCTACAGAAAAGTGCTTGACACTCCAGCTTTGGATATTTTATGGTGCTAGTTCCACTGGGTTTGCACACCAAATTTGGGGTTCTTAGCACTAAGTGGCCCCAAGATATGGGGCCCCAAATTCAGTCAACTGTGTCCATCTGCAGCAATGTCATTTTGGGACCCTTTGGGTTCAGAGACCCCAAATTTGGGCTGCAGCTAGGGGGCATCTAGGAACCCTTAACTACCGAGTTTGA
Source organism: Lithobates septentrionalis (assembly GCA_037952835.1). NCBI lineage: Eukaryota > Metazoa > Chordata > Amphibia > Anura > Ranidae > Lithobates > Lithobates septentrionalis. Next base: position 6,200,415 of record JBBDGP010000496.1, read on the forward strand.
AGTTCAGGGGACCTATGGCTGCAAATGGGCACAGTGAGGCATGCAAATGGGCACAGTGAGGCTGCAAATGGGCATTGTTGACCCTCTTTTCCACTTACAGTAGCTGTGCATTTCTCACCCTCGTCTTATACTCGGGTCAATAAGTTTTTCACATTTTTTTGTGGTAAATTAGGGCCTCGACTTATACTCGGAACGACTTATACTCGAGTATATACGGTACCATTCCATCAGTAGTTTATTTTGTGGTTTGTCTATGTTTGCCTCTAAAAATTCCAGCCTTATCATGCTAGCTATACAAAGGAGTGTCTTCACAAGAGAGATTATAATGACAAAGTACAACGATGACCGAAAGCACTAACCATCATATGGGTGTGTAAATACCATATGGGACACACAGGTTTCTCTCTTGTAAATTGTCGTAGTATTTAAACCAATTTATACAGAGTAGCGGTATTGATTTGTTGATTTATTTGTAATGGATTTATTTGTTTCCTGTCCTCAGTTATATTTTAGATAATGGATACTGATGCTGGTGGATATTTAAATAAATATAAAGCAAGCCTGTAGTCCCTTAAAACTAATTAGACCCTCAAGATATCACATTGATCCTGTAAGCACAGTGATGTACCATAGGCAGTAAGAAGTAGTACAGAAATTTATACTTTCAACAGAAAAAATAAGAAATGCTTAAAACATTTTAACCCACTATATGCAGGACAGAAGGAGGTCAACTGCAGGTTAAATGCACCTGTCATTGAATTCTAAATGATCCTAGAAGTATCTCAAACGGATACCATCAACACATGCCCAAAGCCCATTGACACAGGCGGTTCAGCAACTGATATGCTTTATGCCCCCCTCCCTAGCTGCACAGACTCACTCTTAATTTGCTCCCCCCCCCCCCCACTCAGCTGCCCAGAGCAAAGAAAATACCCAGTACATCCATGTATAGAAAAAAGAATGTGACTGGCCAATCGCCAAGCACCAACATTGTGGAGAGTCTATAGCCCTGTGTAAGCTACAACTGGAGCAACTCTTGAGATGGTGGTAAAGAGCTGAATCCCCGAAATGCATCCCTGCCTTGCACATTATGATTTATGTAGGAAGAGCCTTACTTCCATCAACCACCAGGTGGTCAGTGCCCTTGATGAAAGGATGATTGTTATCGGCACAGCTTGTTCCAACTTCAGATCCCAGAATTCATCCACCGATGACCATAGATCAGGGATATGCAATTAGCGGACCTCCAGCTGTTGCAGAACTACAAGTCCCATGAGGCATAGCAAGACTCTAACAGCCACAAGCATGACACCCAGAGGCAGAGGCATGATGGGACTTGTAGTTTTGCAACAGCTGGAGGTCCGCTAATTGCATATCCCTGCCATAGATGGTGTTTCCATCGCCCCTACTGAGGAATGTTTACATGCTTGACTTATTCAACATTTTTGTTCATGCAATAACACAAGTTTATCTTTTTTTTTTTTTTTTTTTTACTACAGTATGCCTGTGCACTCTGTCCTTCTTTAGACTTCAATAACTCCTAGCTTATACAGGGCAGCTCCTGCTGTTGTTAGTAGCTGAATGAAGAGGCAGGGAAGAAAAATAAATAATAAGTATATGAAGCTGCCCCTGGAACCTCAGCTGTCACTTGTCAGTTTTACCTCCGAAACTTTGCAAATATATAACCGGCGTGGGAATCGTTCCCATTTAATAGCGTGCAGCATCAGCCCTGAAGAAGGGAGAGCCATTTTCTACCGAAACGCATTGGCTTAATATACCTTTCGCTATTCTCAATAAATGACTCCTAATTTACCATCAAACTTGCATTCTTTTGGACATCGGATGAGCCTTCTTTCCTATTATTACAAGTCTACATGTGGAAATGATCTCACGGCCATACCAGAAAGGCAGCAGCCCAGGCCCTAAGAAGGTTCACCGCCAGTATCCATCATTGGGCACAACCTATTGGAGGGGCATCTCCTTACTCACCCACACAATCACCCACGCACGACCAGTGACAGATTCTAGTCCGTCCAGAGAGGTCTTCAGCACAAACAGTATATGAAACTGGGAAGGAGTAATTACAACAGAACAGCAAGCAGAAACCATTAAAAAATAAATAAATATACCACGCTAAGTGCCACAAATGCTGAATAAATATCACATTTGGAACCTGATGCGACTGAAAAATCGCTAAAAAGTCCCATGCAGATCATTTACGCTGAGTGCCACAAAGATTAGATAGATATCACATTTGAAACTTGGTGCGTTTTTAAAAAATCGCTAGAAAGTCCCATACAGAAGATTTGTTGCAAACATCAGTAAACTTGAAGTAATAAAAAGTTCCAAATCCCAATGAAAGTGCTCGTGCTCTACAAAATGGATATGAATCTGTGCTTGATATGTGCTCACAGGACGGTGCCCCCACAGGATGTGAACTCACCCCTCCAAATGCAGTGGTATGCCGCCGCCACGGTATACTGGTTGATTTCCGGGACCGGAAGTGTGTCACCAGGACACTGTGCTGCGGGCCAACCTCAAGTTTTTTTCTGTCATTTGCATGAGGAACATCTACCCCAAACAACGCTAGTATATAGAGGAATGAGGTCCTCTTTATTATATCCAGTCATATGAGGAAGTATCGATCCCGAACCACATCAGTCCACAGAAAATCCACGGGGACTGCCCCACATACGTGTTTGACCAAACTAGAAATAGTTGGTCCATTTGGAGGGGTGAGTTCACATCCATGTGGGGGCACTGTCCTGTGAGCACATATCAAGCACTTATCAAGCATGGATTCATGTCCATTTTGTAGAGCACAAGCACTTTAATTGGGGTTGGGAACTTTTTATTTCTTCAAGTTTACTGATGTTTGCAACAAATTTTCTGTATGGGACTATCTAGCGATTTTTTTTTTTTTTAAACGCACCAAGTTTCAAATGTGATATCTATCTAATCTTTGTGGGACTCAGCGTAAATGATCTGCATTGAACTTTTTAGCGATTTTTCAAAGTCACATCAGGTTCCAAATGTGATATTTGTTTAACATTTGTGGCACTTAGCGCAGTATATTTCTTTTTATTATTAGTATCATTTTGGCAAAGTCTTATTCACTGTAGCTGTTAATTTATATTGTATCACTTATTCACACCAATAGTTAGATTATTTTGGTGCTTTGAATTTTTTATTTTTAAGCAGAAACAATTGCTTGTTCTATTATAAAAAAACTGGAGCATGCAAACTCTGGTGCAGCTCTACATAGAAACCAATCAGCTTCCAGGTTTTATTGACAAAGCTTAATAGAACAAGCTTAAGTTAGAAGCTGATTGGCTACCATGCACAGCTGCACCAGATTTTGAGTGCTTTCGTTTTAGTAAATCTCCCAGATAGTGTCAATGAGCTTCTACATAATGCCAGGTTTATGGTTCTCCTGTGAAAATGTAAGGCCTCATGCACACAGGCACACTGGGCTTGCATAATGTAAAATTCTGGGATTCTTCTGTGCCCAGGAGGCAGAGTGCTTTGTACAGCCATCCATAGACATGAATGGCTGTGCACAGTTGTACATGAGTATATGGAGGTACTCATGTAAAGCCGCGTATAGCATAAGGACAAATTCTCTGAATGCAGAATGTGTGTAAGCTATACACAGGTTTACATGAGTACTGGCATATACCCACATATAGTTGTGCAGTCATTCATGTCTCTGGGCAACTGTATGCCCAGGTGCATAAAGCTAGAACTTAATCATGTACTTTTTGCTCCCGTGGCATGAGGCCTTAGTATGTAAAGTAGCTCTTGATCCTGGCTTAACTAGGAAGTTGCGATAGGGAATAACACCCTTGTCTTTTGTAATATTTCTACAAATAGGTAAAGCACATACCCCATTATAGTTTGTATTCTGTAGAATTTTAATGTTTACTGAAGGTTTTGCTTGTGGGTTATTACTCATAGTGCAGTCAAACTGTAAAAAGAAAAACTTGATCTACAATGCCATTAGATTATAATTAAGAAATCCTGTAATCTGATGCTTGTAGTCACTCCAGTTTTTGTTAACCTGTACTAACTTGTAAAAGCAACAAAGAACAATTCTCAAGAATATGATTAGAGGATTTCAGGTGCAATGCTTGTTTATTAATACAGAAGAGAACAGGAATAGGGAATTAAATCATAAATATGGTACTGAGAGGCAGAGAAAGTCCCAAGTAGATGACAGCAGTCCAGGAACGTATATGCTGGTTAGTGAAAAACAGTTATGTACATAATATAATAGTATTCATACCAGACAAGGGGTTCATAGGCAGATTTTACTATACAGGAAAGCTCTTTCTCTTGTGGAAAGACCTAGAACAGTGTGAGATCCAAAGCACCTCTGCAGTCGGCCAGGATGGGACAGACGAGTTGGCGGGCGAGGGTATACTATGTACAGTATATAATGGCCAACCAGTCTGAACAGAAGATCAGCACTGGACAGCGCAACAAATGTTGGAGCTTATCAATCATTGTAAGACCCTTTCTTGCTTGAACAGCCTAATGTAGTAAAAGTACCCACATAAAATATTTGCTCAGCTTTGCATGCAAATTGTCCACTAACAATTTTTATTGAATCAAGCATGTGTTTATGTGTTTGCTTGCGAAATAGAGGTTTTGGGGCAACTGAACAACTGACAACAGTTAGGCTTGGAATAGTAGTCTAAAGATGTGAGTGTTTGCCTGAACGGTTGACCTGAGTTAGAAAATGTATAGGCTAGTGTCACTTACCTTGTAGTAGATTAAGATGACAAGGGTGGCCTCCTTGCCTTTGCAGACCAAGCTCCCCTAAGAGGTAGTGCCTAGGGGATATGGGGGCACCAATACCAGAGAGAGTTGCTTACCAGAACAAGAATTTACAGGACCAACTGTGAAAAATCCATGGAAAGTGAAGATGGCAGTAACCGGTATTGACCCCTTTCCTGACACAGCAATGGTACAGCCAGCAGGATGCTAGAAGAGCAGCACAGACTAAAGGTGGCCTTACATGTATCTTTTGTGATTGATCTAGTGGTGAGCAATCAAAAACAAATGATTCATTATTGATAAAAATATTGACTGATGAAACGCATACAGTATCAAATGAAAATACGATCTATCTCATCAGAAACTGTCTATGAAAAACAATTATTTCTGTATTCGGCTTCAGGCACATGGCCGTACAGCCTGTAGAGTCTGTGCAATTACTTTCCCGGGACCTGCAGCCTCCACATACAGCTACACATTGAGATGACTTAGAAGATGGGGTTGTGTACTGGGGGTTGCATAAAGCACATGCACAGACGTATGCGCCAAATGCAGATGGTGGGGTTCATTTACTAAAGGCAAATAGACTGTGCACTTTGCACATGCAGTTGCTCTAAAGCTTGGTAAATGAGAGGAAGCTTTGTTAACTTCCACCACCCAATCATGTGCAAGCAAAAATGCTGCTTTTTTTAAATTTTCCTTGCATGTGATTGGGTATTCTTTGGAAATTGAAGCTTCACCTCATTTACTAAGCTCTGGAGCAACTGCACTTGCAAAGTGCACAGTCTATTTGTCTTTTTTTTTTTTTTTTTTTACCCTAGTTTTTATTAAGGTTTTTGTATGTTACAACCATCCATACACAGAAAAAGAGGAAAAAAGAAGTACAATAAATTGTGGTGCAAAAAACACCATCGAACAGTTCACATGCTACTTGTATTTTACATATACATAGACTTCCAACCCTACTGAAGCATATATCTAAACATTCAAACAAAGATGCAGTAATCTGATAAGAGATATGTAGGGTTACATGGTATTATATATTTAGGCATCAACACATCTGTACAGTCTATTGTGTCTTTAGTAAATTAAACCCCATTGTGTGTTCATACAGAACAGAGCAGAGCCCTGTGTATACAGCTGCATCTTCTAATTCACCTCAGTGGGTGGCTGTGGGTCCCGGGAGAGGGCCAAGAGCAGACACCAGGACTTAGCCATGGAACAGGCCAAGTTTGTTAGCAAGCAGACAGCGGGGTACCAAATCATATATAGGAGTAGGGTGCTATAGCAAGCCGGGGCAAATAACAGGTGAATAGCGGGACACCAGAACTTTAGGCAAAATCAGAGTTAAGCTGAAGTCAGCAACTGTAAAGCAAAAAGTCCAAGGGCATGTCAGGTAAGGAAACCAGTTAGACAACAGAAAATTTATGTACAATCACATGGTGGAACAGGTTAGGTTGCAGAAAATTAGTGGAGACCAGTCCGTAATAATCCAGAGTCAGCCCCAGGTTGAAAGAGACCCTGTCGCTAGACCATTTATTTCAACAAAAGTTTTCCCATGAAATTATATGTGCAATTAACATTTTTTGACATGTTATTTACCGGTAAAAGCCTCCCTTGTGTAGACATCCAATAGCCCTGAGACAGCAGCCCAAGCAGACTTCAAGCTGTGTCTACCTTGGCAGAGGCACAAAGAGGGACAGAGCCGCTGGCCAAGCATGAAGATTAATGTGGATGTAAACCCTCACATATACCCAGTGAAGTGAACATCCTCAGATGATACACAGAGATGAAACAAAGAGATGAAACAAATCTCCCTACATAAGTTTGACTTGTATATCTGCTGTCTTCAGCTTGCTATATTCTTTGGAAAGGGAACATTGTTTTAGAATGTCCTCTTTCAGCAGTGGGTGTGGACTTTGTGGCACACAGTACAGCTGAGGACATCTGTCATTTTAATAGTCACTGGTACTGTCAGGACCTGCACTTACAGTCACAAATATGATCCCTGGGCTTCGTGGTTCATCATTCATGTTATATGGACTTTATGTTCATTTATTGCTTGCGCTGCACTGTTTTTGTTTTATTTTTACAAATCTGATTTGGCTGAAGGTCAGCAAGGTCTGAGTTGTACCTACTGATAAGCAGGGTGTGTTCCACTTTGACTAATGCCACATAACCTAGTGGATCCACAAGTGCAATGTAATAACATCCGTTGTTATAGTGACATGATTATTTAATCAACCTGAGATAATAATACTACTATCCAAGTGTGCGCTCATTGTAAAGACAGAGTGAGAATTTTGTACGGTTTTGAAGAATTTCTGTGATCCTAGATGGTGATCACTTTCAGAAGAATGACCAAAGTCCAATATTTTGTACATGCGAAAAAAGAACGAGGCTTGGTGTTGTTTTTTCCTTGTTACACTCTGTTTCTTCTGTAGAGAACAAAAAGCTATGAAGTACAAAGTAACATGCTAGACCAGGGGATCCTTCCACACGGTTATTAGAAAAGATCCCTGCTAGAGCATATCTGAGTGGGAGTTTGATCAGGACATGTTGTACATCTGAGGTTTCTCTGAAGACCACATTCATAGATTGTTCTTTTTTACGCTCAATGCTGTATTGTCCTTGCTTTTATGCTGTGTTGGCTCTTCATTCACAGAAAGCTCAACTTTGATGTGGAATTGCCAGCATTTAACTGCTTCAGGAATGCACCCCGCTTTGCCACCTGGTTGTATAAAAATATATACTGTATATACACACACACAAACACATGATAAATAAGCATTCATTTGTGTCTCTGTAATAAGCAGGCCCCACTATGTTGCTGATATCACATACACATCGTCCATCATCACATACACTTAATTCACTCTCTTCTTTCACCATACGATGTTGCTAGTTCTCATTTCCTATAGCAGATGGATCCACACTGTCTGTAGTCTGTACCATGCAATGTAGCTACTTCACATATTCCAAAGACAAATTATTAACTCTGCTCACTCCCCTTCCAAGTTACTATGTAATGTAGAATTGCTTCTAAATGTAACATGGCCACAGTGTTTCCATCTTCTTGTTTCTCTGCCCATTGTAGTTATGTCACATTCCCTGAAGCATATAAGGTAGTTAGTTCACATTCCATGTAGCTCATAACTTGTCTATTTAAATGGACCATACACTTTGTGCTGTGGCATTCCAGAAGTCTAATCTCTATTGTCATTTTGCAGCTCAAACAGTTAGGTAAAGAGCTGCATCTTAAGGCCCCATGCACAATGGGCATTTAGCCCTGGTGCCTGAGACTCGGGCATTTAGCTGCGCACAGAGGACACAGATGCGCCATCCAGCCCCACTGGAGCCAACCTGTAAAACTTTATGAAAAATTGACAGTTGCTGTGGCTGGATGGTGCACCTAGTCATATGTACGTTTAGGGCAGTATGCACCCTGGAACGAATGCCCATAACACAAGAAGTTTGCCCTAAATCAGGGGATCACATGAGCAGTATGGACACCTTCTTCAAAAAACTGGTTGTATCTGGGGTGCATTAGGTACAGAGTGTAGGGTTCAGGAGTGTGTTTAGTACAGAGTGCCGACTTTAGGATTATGCTACGTACAGCATGCAGATTTCAGGAGTGTGCTACGTACAGCATACAGATTTCAGGAGTGTGCTACGTACAGCATACAGATTTCAGGAGTGTGCTACGTACAGAGTGCAGACTGCAGGAGTGCGCTATGTACAATGTTCAGACTTCAGGAGTGGCCTACGTACAGAGTGCAGACTTCAGGAGTGTTCTGCATACAGAGTGCAGACTTCAGGAGTGTTCTGCGTACAGAGTGCAGACTTCAGGAGTGTTCTGCGTACAGAGTGCAGACTTCAGGAGTGTTCTGCGTACAGAGTGCAGACTTCAGGAGTGTTCTGCGTACAGAGTGCAGACTTCAGGAGTGTTCTGCGTACAGAGTGCAGACTTCAGGAGTGTTCTGCGTACAGAGTGCAGACTTCAGGAGTGTTCTGCGTACAGAGTGCAGACTTCAGGAGTGTTCTGCATACAGAGTGCAGACTTCAGAAGTGCGCTACGTACAGAGTGCAGACTTCAGGAGTGCGCTGCGTACAGAGTGCAGACTTCAGGAGTGTTCTGCATACAATGTGCAGACTTCAGGGGTGCGCTACGTACAGAGTGCAGACTTCAGGAGTGCGCTACGTACAGAGTGCAGACTTCAGGAGTGCGCTACGTACAGAGTGCAGACTTCAGGAGTGCGCTACGTACAGAGTGCAGACTTCAGGAGTGCGCTACGTACAGAGTGCAGACTTCAGGAGTGCGCTACGTACAGAGTGCAGACTTCAGGAGTGCGCTAATTACAGAGTGCAGACTTCAGGAGTGCGTTGCATACAGAGTGCAGACTTCAGGAGTGCGCTATGTACAGGGTGCACTATGTACAGAATGCACAGTTCAGTGGTGTGTGCTGTGTACGGATTGCATGGTGTGCAACCCCAACCAAACCCCCCTCCCCCCCAAAGCTTTCTCACATCTCTCTCTCCTACTTAGCCCGGCTCTAGTACCGCTCTGTGCTGTGTACAGAGTTCATGGTGTGCAACCCCATCGTCCCCCAGCCCCCACAAAGCTTCCTCACATCACTCTCTTCTGGTTGGCTCTAGTACCTCCCTGTGTAGGCAGTTCTGCTTCGTTTTGCAGGGAGATCATTCTTTCCCTCTGAATTCTGGAGATCTGCCCCACTGTGAGCGCTTGCAGGGATCTTTTAGATCTGGGAGCCACTGAGAGCAAACTTGTCCCTTGTAAACACAGAAGGCTTCTGTGTTTACAAGTGACAGCGGGGAGCAGGAGCGAAGGGTGGGAACCTGGGCAAAACTGGATGCGAGGGCCATATGACAAGGCCTGGCTGGGCCGGGTTCGGCCCGTGGGGCTTTGTGTTTGACATATGTGCTCTAAATAGAAGTACCGCTAGGTGCATTGCCCAGCCCCATGCGGCTGCAGCATCTCATTGAGTTTTACAGGCTGCCTGCAGTGGGGCTGGACAGTGCACATGTGCCCTCCGCTCACATCTTGACATCCAGTTTGCATGGAGCCTAACGGATTATTAAAAAAAGTGAACTAAAACCAACACGTTTTTTTATGTTCAGGAGTAGGAAATGGTTAGAACTCCTGTAGCATTTTGTTCTTTTGCATCCTGCTGGGAAAATTTCCCTTTACTTCCTTCCCTAGAGACACAACAGGAAATGACAGGAAATCTCTCCAAAGTGAAGGCCTTGAGAAATTGTGGGGATCCACATGATATTATTGTATTCCACAATTTATTATAGTCTTTTTTTAGAAGCCGTGATAAAGAGTCTTAAAGCAATTTCTGAGTGCCTTGTTTTCCTCTCTCTTCATGATAAATTGCCTTTTTAAATAAGATGTCTTGTTTTAAGTAGATGCAATGGAGCATCTTTCACATCTGTGCAACCGCTGTGCTTTTATCCTGGACAGTATAAAATAAATACCCTGAGCTACTGTATATATGTGTCTCCCTCTGCTTATTTTCCTTCTTTGATGTTCATGCCTTTGTATGTATTTGTAGGTATTTTTAGTGTTTTGTATAGACCCATGCTGAAAAAAGAAACCTGTTGACCATCTGTGGGGCACTCCCAAATGGAAGGTGGAGGAGCACAAGGTCTCTAACATCCACCAGCTCCGTCATGTGGTCATGGAGGAGTGGAAGAGGACTCCAGTGGCAACCTGTGAAGCTCTGGTGAACTCCATGCCCAAGAGGGTTAGACCCCTTTCACACTGAGGCATTTTTCAGGCGCTAAAGGGCTAAAAATAGCGCCTGTAAAGCGCCTGAAAAACGCCTCTCCTGCAGCCCCAGTGTGAAAGCCCAAGTGCTATCACACTGGAGCGGTCCACTTGCATAACGTTAGAAAAAAAGTCCTGCAAGCAGCATCTTTGGAGTGGTTTAAGAGCGGTGCATACACTGCTCCTCCTCCGCACCTGCCCATTGAAATGAATGGGCACCGCTGCAAAAGCGCCTACAGAGTGCTTCGGCAGCGGCGCGTTTGGGGCACATTTAACCCTTTCTTCGGCCGCTAGCGGTATTTAAAAGCGCCCGCTAGCGGCCAAAAAGCACTGATAAAACGATGGCAAAGCGCCGCTAAAACTAGCAGCGCTTTAACGCTAACGTGGCCCGCTGGCAGTATGAAAGGGGTCTTAAGGCAGTGCTGGAAAATAATGGGGGCCACACAAAATATTGACACTTTGGGCCCAATTTGGACATTTTCACTTAGGGGTGTACTCACTTTTGTTGCCAGTGGTTTAGACATTAATGGCTGTGTGTTGAGTTATTTTGAGGGCACAGCAAATTTACACTGTTATACAAGCTGTACACTCACTACTTTACATTGTAGAAAAGTGTCATTTCTTCAGTGTTCTCACATGAAAAGATATGTGTGTGTGTGTGTGTGTGTGTATGTATATATATATATATATATATATATATATATATATATATATATATATATATATATATATATATATATATATATATATATATATAATAATATGTGTGTGTGTATATATATATATATATTAGAGCTGCACGATTCTGGCCAAAAAGAGAATCACAATTTTTTTTGCTTAGAATAAAAAGATCGCGATTCTCGCAACGTAAAATCTTTCACATTATAAAAAAAAATAAAAAAAAAAAAAAAATGGGTTAACCTTACTGGTTAGATTTTTTTTTTTTTTTTTTTTAATTCATTAAAGTAATTTTTCCCAAAAGATTGCATTTGAAAGACTGCTGCGCAAATACAGTGTGACATAAAATATTGCAACACCATTTTATTCTCTAGGGTGTCTACTAAAAAAATATATATGTTTGGGGGTTCTAAGTAATTTTCTACTAAAAAAAAATGATTTTAACTTGAAACCAACAAATGTCAGAAAAAGGTTTAGTGTTTAAACTTTTTTCACTGACACAGGAAGTCTATTCCATTGACAGACTGTTACAATGTTTATGCTGTACTTAAGTTCAAATGATAAAGAATGTTTTATTTCTTGGCAGACTGCCCAGTTTTTCTCTTCCTTTTTTTTGAGGGCTGTGGCTTCAGAAGAGCAGAGAGAATTCTTTGCATAGAAAGAATTGTGAAACACTTTAGTCAAGATCACGATAACGATTCTTGACGATTAATCACGATAACGATTCTTGACCATTAATTGTGCAGCACTAATATATATATATGTAATCCAACACTTCCTGGTAGGGGGTGCGTATGCGCACTGTTGGTGGCTTGCTTCCACTGTGTGTGATTACACATTGCAGAAGCTGATCGGTGGGCGCTGGGTACCTGATGTCCTCCGGCAAACTCCGCTCGTTGGGCAGAGAGACAGAACTGCAATCTGCCTATGTAAACAAGGCGGATCGCTGTTCTTACAGGAGGAAAGGCATGGTGTTTCTGTCCCTGCAAAGCAGGGAATAAATTCCATCTCTTCCCATAGTAAAAGCACCTCACGCAATTAACCCTTTGATCGCCCCTGATCACACTTTCTCAACCAGTGTCATTAGTACAGTGACTGTGCAAATTTTTTAGCACTGATCACTGTATTAGTGTCAACGGTTCCCAAAAAGTGTCAGAATATCCGCCACAATATAGCAGTCCCACTATAAGTCGCTGATCGTCGCCATTACTAGTATAAAATAAACAAACAAATAAATAAAGATATCCCATAGTTTGTAGACGCTATAACTTTTGTGCAAACCAATCAGTATACGCTTATTGGGATTTATTTACCAAAAATATGTAGCAGAATACATATTGACCTAAATTAATGAAGACCTTTTTGATTTTTTTTGTTTTGTTTTTTTATTGGATATGTTTTATAGCAGAAAGGAAAAAATATTTTTTCAAACTTTTTGGTCTTTTTCTGTTTATAGAGCAAAAAATAAGGAAAACACAGAGGTGATCACTTGCCACCAAAAGAAAGCTCTATTTGTGGGGAAAAAAAGGACGTACATTTTATTTTAGGTACAGCGCTGCATGACCGCACAATTGTTAGTTAAAGTAACACTGTGCCGTATTGCAAACAATGGCCTGGTCATGAAGGGGGGGGGGGGGTAAATCTTCCGGAGGTCAATTGGTTAATATGCATTATGTCACGTGTTAACCTGTCTTGCGTTAAGGTAGCCCATTGAAATGAATGGTCTGCCAACACACCCTAACATTGCAAAAATGGGAGATGACCCTTTTTTTGTAACGCAACGCACTACTGTGCATCGACTTGGTGCCATTCAAAATGAATGGGACCTGCAATGCAGTAATGTAGATTATTGCCATAGCACGCATTCTGGTTTGCAATATTGTGCGCATTACCACATCACCTTAGTGTATATTTGCCATCTGTCTATTTAAATCTGCAAATGCCATCAGAATAATAGTATTTTACTAAAGGGGGGGATGATATGATACATGGTGTTATAGCACATAAATGATTTACTTTTATTCTAGCCATTGAATTTCTACACCGATTGATTGCTATAATTTTCTTGTACACTGTAGTGTAGTCATGCTGTGCACAAGGTGTGACTTCTTCTACCAGACGGTTGCTATCATCCTGCCCCACCCCTGTAGATTGTCTCTCTGTCATTGTCCAAGTATTTCAGTTGACTTCACACAAAGCCCACACCCTACCTGAGTGACTGCGCCTCCTGTTCCTGGCGCTCTGCCCAGAGGTGGTGAGCGTTGGCTGTGCATTTTCTGCCCTTTTTTGGAAGTAGAAAAAAAAATTTTTTTTCACTCTCCTCCCAACAGCTAGCACATTTAGAAGTCTTGCGTGATCTCCAGGGTGTGGAGTCTAGGAGTGGCATGGAGTATGTTAAATCTCTTTAAAACAAATGCATGTAGAATGTAAGGGAAGGTATAGCAGAAACTAGCCTAGCCTGTGCACTGATAGAAAAAATGAATACAGCATTGAAATACTATGGGATGTTAAATGACCACATTGAACACATCAATAAACCTGTACAGTAAACCTAAAGTTGTACATAGCCATTTTCCTGAAGAACTTAACAAACGACATACTTGCATGCAAAGCAAATCCAGCATTATCTCGCTGCGATTCCCTGTTCAGGTGGCATAGCACTGATCCCACGTTGCCATCCTGGTCTTGTTTGGTTGCATTCCTCTTCCAGGTTCAGGCAGCCAGCTCCCAATGACATCCTGGACTCGCTCTGTGTACCTGGTTTTGCAGCCTCCCGGGAGATGTGATGTAAGTATCCCAGGAGGCTGCAGGATCAGGGACGTGTCACTCTGGACTAGGCCAAAATAGTGGTTGGAGACGGAGCCAAAGAAAAATAAAATAAAATAAATAAATAAACCGAAAAAAAGAGCATGTATGATGGTGGGGACGATGAAGTCTGAGTTCACATTTGTGCGTTTCCTGCGGGGCACTCATTCATTTGGATGGGCTGCTGCACTGCAGGAAACACAGGGAAAACCCCTTTTCTGAAACCGCGGCACACAGAAACCGCATGGTGCTTTGGTGCATCATTTTCTAATGCATTAGGAATTACTGGCACCACCACTCATCTGCTAAACTGCAGCACGTTTTGGTTGTGGGTACAGGATACAAAGAAAATCCAAAGTCTTTGGCACTCCTCCCATATTACAGTAGCTGTGATCATCTGGTGCAGCAGGGGTTAATATGAGCTGCTTGACCTGTTAAGGGCCCTTATCAAAAGTGCCAGCGACATCCGCCCTTTCCTCCCACCTCCTCCATTCATAAAAGCTGTACTATCGCTTCTCACAATGAAAAGTGCTCTATACATGGAGGAAGGGTGGATGAATGGGCCTTCCTCCTCCATTTAGAGAGCGTTTTCTAATGCCAGTATTTTAAAATGCAAATAAATTTTTGTTTAAAACTTACAGCACTCCACACATGTAAGTGTGACAGGGGCCCTGACCTGAGCTCCAGGGAAACAACTAAATACTTAAAGTGGTTCTGAGCATGAAGGTAAAAAAACCTTCTTCAATATGCAGCCCTAATATTCATCTGAGCCCAATCGCAACCCAGCGTTGTGCACGAGAGCGGCTGCTGTCCCAAGTCTCTGCTTCCTTTATTGGCTGAGCGACAGCAGCAGGAGCCATCGCAGCCAGTGAGGACGGAGCCGGGCTGAGCCCCACTCTGTGTGACTTATGGACACAAAGAGTGGGGCTCAGGGGTGAGCACGCAGGAGTGCCTCCATAGCAAGCGGCTTGCTATGGGGCCACTCAGAGAAGAGGAGGAGCCTCGAGTGCCACAGAGGACTCGAGAAAAGGAGGGTTAAGGCTGCTATGTTCAAAACCATTACATAGAGCAGGTAAGTATAACATGTTTGTATTTTTAATTGTTTTATTTGCCTTTAATATCACTTTAAAGCGGTTGTATACCACTAAACATTTTTTTTCCCCCCTGCAAGGTGAAGTCTTAATGTGCTACTATGCATCGCATTCTAGCACATTATGTGAAACTTACCTTTAAAACGAAGCTGTTCCAGCGCTGCGATGTCAGCACTGCAGCTGCTTCCATCTTCACCGGGTTCATGGGCTCTGGCTCTGTGACTGGCCGGAACCGCAATGACGTCACTCCCACGCGGGACCCGGCGTTCACAGCATGGGGCATGTGGCTTGGAAGGAACGGCATTGGTGGCGGTTCCTTCAGAACTCATGCTCCAGTGATGTCACTGGCTGCATGTAATGGAAATATCTCCTAAACGGTGCACATTTAAGAGATATTTACACTACCTATAGGTAGTCCTTATTATAGGCTTACCTATAGGCAGTGGTGTATTTAGGTTTTGTGCTGCCCTAGGACTGACTAAACTCGTGCACCCCCTAATTTAAATATGACCCACTCCTTCCTGTCAAGGCCACACCCTTTCCTGTTTAAGTCTAGCCCTGTCTTCTGCAAACCACACCCCTTCCTCTTTAGGCTCCACCTTTTCCTCATAAAGCTCCACCTCTTCCTCTCTGTACATTAAAAGTAGATACCAAGTGCCTGCTTGTAAATTTTTTACAGTGCAGCCTATCAGTGCTACCTTAGCAGTGCAGCCCCATCAGTGAAGCTTATCAGTGCGGCCTCATCAGTGGCCATCAGTGCGGCCTCATCAGTGCCCGTCAGTGCAACATATCAGTGCAGCTTATCAGTGCCGCTCATTAGTGCCACCTCATCAGTGCAGCCTATCAGTGGCCATCTGTGCCGCCTCATCAGTGGCCATCTGTGCCGCCTCATCAGTGGCCATCTGTGCCGCCTCATCAGTGGCCATCTGTGCCGCCTCATCAGAGGCCATCTGTGCCGCCTCATCAGTGGCCATCTGTGCCGCCTCATCAGTGGCCATCTGTGCCGCCTCATCAGTGGCCATCTGTGCCGCCTCATCAGTGGCCATCTGTGCCGCCTCATCAGTGGCCATCAGTGCCGCCTCATCAGTGGCCATCAATGCAGCCACTATATCACAATATTTCAAAGGATTAGTAGGATTACTCGTATCTTGTAAGATTTGAACTTGTTTGCTGCCACTGATTGTAATCATAGGATTATTTCACTTAGACCCCTTTCACACTGAGCTGCCCTGGGTGTCGGTGGTAAAGTGGTGCTATTCGGCCGCTAGCGGGGCAGTTTTAACCCCCGCTAGTGGCCGAAAAAGGGTTAAATCCACCCACAAAATGCCGCTGCAGCAGCGCTTTGCCAGTGGTATGGCGGCGCTGCCCCATTGTTTTACATGTGGAGGAGCGGTGTATTCACCACTCCTCCACCGCTGCAAAGAAGCTGCTGGCAGGACTTTTTGTGACGCCCTGCCTGGGTTTGCAGCTGGGTTCTTTGGGTTTGCAGCTGAGGCTTTTTTCAGGCGCTATGCAGGAGCTATTTTTAGCACTGTAGCGCCTGAAAAACGCCTCCAGTGTGAAAGGGGTCTTATTTGTATAATGACTAAGAAGTCCCTAGTCATTATACAATTACGTGAAAAAAAATCAGTGGCAGCAAATACAAGTCCAAATATCTTACAAGATAGTCTTGTAATCTTACTAATCCAGTGAAATATTGTGATATCACATATGATATAGGTGAGCAGGTCCAAAATATTATTGCATTCTATACAATTAAAAGTCTTAATTGTATAGGATGCAATTCAATATGCTTGCTCAAGGATGTTTAAAGAAATTTAAATGAATGATATATATTGAAATGATGCGTGCCTGCCATCGCCACTTACCTGGGGGCTTCCCTCCTCTCTTCTCCGCGCTATTGACACAGAGCCCGGGAGGAAGTTACATATCGGAACTTCCTCCTAAGGATGCTGTGGAGGAGGGTAGGGAGAGCATTAGACTGCTAAGACCTGCAGTGCCACACTTACTAGTATTGGCAGCCGCCAGTTGTATTAAGTGCGGCTGCAGGTCTGTCCCAACGTCCTCACCGGCCAGTATTATCATACCGGCAGGCAGCAGTGCGACCGCTTTATGGGGGCGCCAGACCGATTTGTCTCCGGGACCCTGCCCCCAGCCCAGTCCGCTCCAAAGACTGGCACTACACTAAAACTCTTTGTGTGGGAGCCGGGGGGAGGTTGTTTTTTTCTTCCGGGGAGGGGTGCATTTTTGGCGCCCCTCTCTAAAGTGCCGCCCCAGGCCTGGGCCTTGTCGGCCTAGGCCAGTGATGGCGAACCTTGGCACCCCAGATGTTTTGGAACTACATATCCCATGATGCTCAACTACACTGCAGAGTGCATGAACATCATGGGAAATGTAGTTCCAAAACATCTGGGGTGCCAAGGTTCGCCATCACTGGCCTAGGCCAAGATACAGCGGTGCCTATAGGTAAGGGCAGTAAAGGAAATTTACTTCCTCTTTAAGTTAAATACATGTTGTGGAGCCGTTTTACTTGCCAATGGTTTTGTAATTGTCCAAACACTTGTGACACATTTAACCATTCCTGCCAAACATCACTGCTAGATTGGAGCAAATGCAGCTTGATTGCCTCTCTGTTCACAACCTGCGATTGGACAATAAGGCCCCATTCACATCTAAACGTTTTGTCGATCAAAGCTCCAAAACACTAAAATCCTGTGCCTGTTGACACCGAGTAGGGCTGGGAGATTTTCTTAAAAAAAAATAAATCTTCGATTCTCTTAAAAAAAACTCGATTCACGATTCGAATCGAGTTTTTTTTTTTTGGAAACCGCGCCGGTCCCGAGGCGCTGCGGGCATGAGCTTTTAGGCGAGGCCGCGACTTCGGCCTAGTCCGCGGCGTCCGGCCTCGCGGACTAGGCCGAAGCCGCGGCCTCACCTAAAAACTCCTTGCCCGCAGCTCTTCAGGCCCGGCGCGGTGTCCGCGCCGGTCTGGAGGCGCTGCGGGCATGAGTTTTTAGGCGAGGCCGCGGCTTCGGCCTAGTCCGCGGCGTCCGGCCGTAGCCGCAGACTAGGCCGAAGCCGCGGCCTCACCTAAAAACTCATGCCCGCAGCGCCTCGGGACCGGCGCGGTGAAAAAAAAAATCTAAAAAAATCGATTTGCTTAAATTTTGAATCGATTTGACCTCTCAACTCGATTCAAGATTTAAATAGATTTTTTTCCCAGCCCTAACACCGAGTAGTGTTAAAAAAGTACATGAGCTTCTTTTAGGTTACAAGCGTTTTTGGACCCCATAGACCTCAATAGGAGCACCTGAAAAATGCATGAAAATGAATGGAAAAATGCAAGAAAACCTAAGCAGTATATTTAGTGTGAAGGTACACTTACTCTTTACGCCAAAATGAGCGGAAGAGCAAAAATCATGTTGGGATCATTGTATGATAATACCATAATACTGGCATTTCATCTGCATTGCACAATTTCCTTTTTCTACTAACCCAGAATCCTCCTCTTTTGTATTAGCAGCAACTAATATTGCTTTATTGTGAATCAGAGGTAGTTGCTCAGCATTTGGAAGATGTCCAGCAGGAAGTATGTCAATATTAAAAACCTTAAAGTATGCTGCTAATCCATCAGGGCTCAAGATGTATCAGAGGTGTATCATTTAGGTTCTAGCCTAGACCTTGCATAAAGTATTTCTTTGTCATCTCTATAGCTGGAGTTTATTGAAAATGATAAAACAGCAGCAACACCTCTCAAAAAAGTTGGGACATGGCCATGTTTACCACGGTGTAGCATCCCCTCTTCTTTTAACACTCTGTAAACATCTGGGAACTGACCAGTTGTTGGGGTTTTGGGAGAGGAATGTTGTCCTATTCTTGCCTGATCTAGTATTCAAACTGCTCAACAGCCCAGGGTCTTCTTTGTCATTTTTTGTTTCAAATTTCAATTGATGAAAGGTACAGGTGGGTTGTACAATAAAATGCTACAAATAAAGTGGCCCATTTATAGAAGAGATTGGATATTGGTGTCTGCTCTTTGCTAAACACTGCAGTATTAGTCCACATGTGTCCAGTGTGCTAGTATGCGTGGCGTGCTAGCACATTATGTGAAACTTACCTTAAAACGAAGCCCTCCAGCGGTGTGCTGTCACAGCTGACAGGGCTTCCATCTTCACCCGGTCTTCGCGGACTCACTGTTCACAACACAGTCACTGTTCACAACACAGTCACTGTTCACAACACAGTCACTGTTCACAACACAGGGCTCTGAAGGAGTGGCACGGGCATGCCGTTCCTCTAGAGTGCATATGCCGGAGACATCACCTGCCGCTTTACAAGTAAATATCTTTTAAATGGCACATTTAGGAGCTTGTACATTCAAATGTATTATTTTATTTATTTCAGGTACTTATATAGCGCCATCAATATACGCAGCGCTTTACATATACATTGTACATTCACATCAGTCCCTACCCTCAAGGAGCTTACAATCTAAGGTCCCTAACTCACATTCATATACTAGGGACAATTTAGACAGGATCTAATTAATCTACCAGCATGTCTTTGGAGTGTGGGAGGAAACCGGAGTACCCGGAGGAAACCCACGCAGGCACAGGGAGAACATGCAAACTCCAGGCAGGTAGTGTCGTGGTTGGGATTCAAACCAACGACCCTTCTTACTGCTAGGCGAAAGTGCTATCCACTACACCACTGTTGTAGTGGGAATTGTCTGCTTAAGGCCATCTCTATTTGGCTGTAGGCCTACGTCTTATCTGCGTCATCTGTCTTCACTGTAGAGGTAATGGAGCCTAAAGCTGGTACTGCTTGTAAGGTTCATTGAACCCTGTGTGCTATGAGCTTGGAGTCGAGGACAAGTGCCCTTGTCAGCAAGTTTTAAAAGAGACTTCTTGTAGTTTTTGTCTTCAGGGACCACTACAGAACATTTAGTAGAACAGTCCATCCCTGCTGGCAATCATATAGAGAGTCACGGAGCTAAGGGGAACACTAGGCGAAAGGACGGCATGACAGTGCTGGACAGCACAGTTGCCGTTTTAAGAAGTAGGAAGATTGCCCCTTTTAGAGAAGGGGAGGGGTTAGGCCAGGAAGAGCAGGAGATGTGGTTGAGGAGGAAGTGATGTCATTCGGAGAGCGGTGAAGGACGAGAGTAGTTGCGCGCCTCACCTCTCTCCAGTTTCCCGGGCTGTATTTCAATCATGGCGGCGATGGAGGGATTCATGGACCAGCTGAGAGCGGCGGTGGCCGCGAACGGCGCGGACTGGCTTATACAACAGCTCAGTACGATAGCCGGCGGCGGAACGGCGGTGAGCGGGGGGGGGCGGCAACACCTCGTGCGCGGCGGTCACGGCCGCCGGAGAGATATAGCCCTGAGTCAGGGCTAGGAACGTCACGATCAGAGCAGCGGAGGGCACCTGAGGGAGAGACACTGGCACCCGCAAGGCAGGGTCAGCATAAGGAGGGCAGAAGAGAGGTGAATCGGCGCAAGGGAGGTGTGACTGGGGGAAGGGGGCCCAGCAATACACGCGGCTCTTCCCCCCCGGCACGGCGGAGATGCATAGAACAGCCAGAGGGGTCTACAGGAGAAGGGCAGAGAGGTCGGGACACTCCGGAAGCTACCGCAACCAGGGAAGCAGCTGCACAGACATCTGCAACGGCCAGTAATCCTCTGCGAGGCGGGAGAGGGGCAGCCGGAGTCATCAGAGCCAGTGGGGGAGGGGGTACTGGACGGTCAACGCGCACCCCAAAAGACGGCAGGCGTAGGAGTCCATCACCAGGGGCGTCCAACGGGTCTGGCGGCACTCCGGGGAGAGGTGGACGTGCGCAGCACCGCAGGCCCTCGGCAACCACTGCGACTGCAGTTGGGGTGCAGCAAGAGGTCAACAGAATGGATCATGACGACGATCGGTCGGAAGGGGAGCTGTCCGGGTCTGACGGAGGCGACGATCAAGGACGGCAGGCTACGGTGGTTCCAGGAGTGGCGGCTGTTGGGCCCAGTCCAGGGCAGCCCGGTGAGTGCACTTCTTCCAATCCTGTTACTATGTTACTGCATAACTTGTTGGGGCAAAAGGAGCAGCGGAGTAGTTCAAGGTCGGGGGGTTTTGATAGGTCGGGGGGGGTTGAGACTGGTCCTGCCATGCCGCCTGCAGTGGTGCCGCAGTTGAGAAATGAAGGTTTACATGAGTTGTTAACAGGTCTTAAGGAGCTAGTGGCAAGGGTAGAATCGGGGTCAGGTAGCTGTCCGGCAAAAGCATGCACATCAGATAAGACTCCTCCGCTGAGGGAGGTCGCCCCACCAATTGCGAGCGAGGTACAGATTGAGGTTGCAGCGGTGGGGGTGTCCCCCAGTACGTCAGGAGTGGTTGCGACTTCGGGGGATCCGGTGAAGACAACGGAAAAAACTGCAGATTCAGTTAGACTGGCAGATGCGGCTAGGAGCGAGGTTTATGTCTGCTTTGAAGGCCCATTGGGGGCTCATTTGAAAGCGGAGATAAAAGAAAAAATATGGAAGGGCGATTACGTTGAAATTTTCACGTTGCTGCCTTTAGAAAAATTTAATCTGGATAGATTAAAACCGGTCGAAGGAAAAAAGGAGGACGAGGAGAAGCGAAGGTATCGCTTAATTCCGCGCACATTTTCCAACTGGTTACAAGCGTTTGCCATTCTGGCGAGTGTGGTTGGTGAGAAGGCGCCGGAGAATTGTTCAGCGCTGTTCGTATACCTGGAGGCTATTAGTGAAGCCCACAGGACATACGGGGGCTTGGCGTGGCTACGCTATGATGAACAATTTCGTCAGAGGATGGCTGTTAGACCGAATCTACGCTGGGATCATAAGGACATCAGCTTGTGGATGAGGTTGATGACGGCGGCGAGGGCCCCTAGTCAGTTTTTCAGGCAGGGGTCGGAGGTTCAGCAACTCCGGGACAACCGACCGAGAAGAGATGGGGTTATTGCTGGCAATTCAATGAAGGAACATGTAGATTTGGATCCAACTGTCGCTTCAAGCACTTGTGCTCCGGCTGCGTGGGATCACACGCATTGGCCAAATGTTTCAAAAAAGGAAAAGGTCGTGCCGGAGATACTGCGGGTAAGAGGGAGGACTCCGGTCCGAGTGGAAAGGATGCTGCCTTTCCTCAATAGATACCCGGATCGGGCAGCGGCCGCCATTTTAGAGGCAGGGTTTAAGAATGGTTTTGTTATTCCTTGTTCTCTGGCGGTGGTGCCGCCAGAGGCCAAGAATCTTCGGTCGGCCTTGATGCAATCCAGGGTGGTTACTGACAAATTGAAAAAAGAGGTTTCATTGGGACGCATGGCGGGCCCTTTTGAAGAGGTACCACTATCGGGGTTGGTGGTCTCTCCTTTGGGGGTGGTACCCAAAAGGGAGCCGAACAAGTTTAGACTCATACACCACCTCTCTTTTCCAAAGGGAGGGTCGGTGAATGATGCAATTGCGCCGGAAGATTGTGCGGTCACGTACACATCTTTTGACGCCGCTGTAGCATGGGTTAAAAAATATGGGCAGGGGTCATTAATGGCTAAGTCAGATATCGAATCGGCTTTTCGGCTCTTGCCAGTGCATCCCGACAGTTTTAGATGGTTAGGATGTAAATGGGAAGGGGCCTACTATGTAGACCGGTGTCTTCCAATGGGCTGTTCTATATCCTGCGCTCTTTTTGAGACGTTCAGCTCATTTTTAGAATGGGCCGTTCGGGATGTAGCAGGTATCAATTCAGTCATCCATTACTTGGACGACTTCTTATGCATTGGTCCTGCGGGTTCTAACCTTTGTGCAGTGCTGTTGGGGACATTGCAATACCTGGCGGAAAGATTCGGGGTGCCGTTAGCCCCGGAAAAGACAGAGGGTCCAACAGCGATTATCACATTTCTCGGAATTGAAATAGATTCGTTGAGGATGGAATGCAGGATTCCGATGGACAAATTGTTGAAGTTGAAAGAGGAACTATTGGAGTCAGGAAATTGCAGCTTCGCCAACTCCAATCTCTGCTAGGTAAGTTAAATTTTGCCTGCAGAATTATTCCTATGGGCCGTATATTTTGCAGGCGGCTTGCTGCCGCCACTGCAGGTGTCCGAGCACCTACACATTTCGTGAGTCTTACGAGTGAACATAGGGAGGACTTGCGTGTGTGGCAGGTATTCTTGGAGTCCTTTAATGGAAGGGCTCTTTGGATGACCGGGCCCATCAGCAACTGTGATTTGGAACTCTTCACGGATGCGGCGGGTTCGACGGGGTTTGGTGCCTTTTTTAAGGGGCAATGGTGCGCAGCCAGGTGGCCTGTGGCATGGCAAGAGGCGGGGTTCTTAAAGAACCTGGTACTTTTGGAGTTGTTCCCCATTGTTGTTGCCATGGAATTGTGGGGTGAGGCATTCAAGAACTTGAAGGTCCGATTCAATTGTGACAATCTGGGGGTGGTGCAAGTGGTTAATCGGCTGACCGCGGCATCTGTGCCGGTGGTCAGGCTTTTGCGCCATCTCGTACTTCGCTGCTTACAAGTAAATGCTTTCATATATGCTGTGCATCTCCCGGGGACCGAGAACACTTTGGCTGATGCTTTGTCTCGTTTTCAGTGGGACAGGTTCCGGAAGTTGGCACCGGAGGCGGATCAGCAAGGGGTTGCCTGTCCCGGCTGGATATGGAACATTGCCTTGGAACAGCAGCAAAATGGATTCAACAATCTGTGAGTACGGCTACATGGAATGCCTACTCGAAGGTATGGAAGGATTGGTTCGCCTTTTTGACTGACTTGGGCATGGGATCGGATGATCCGGACGTGGACAAGGCGGTTCTGTATTTTATAGTTAGGGATTTTGAAAAAGGTATCTCAGCGGCGGCCATCAATCGGGAATTGGCAGGTTTGGCCTTCCTGTTTAAATGGCAGGGGCATCGTGACCATACCAAGGAATTTTGGTTACGACAGGCAGTCAAGGGTTATAAGAAGGCGCACAAGCAGAGGGATGGGAGGCGCCCTGTCTCATTCGAAATGCTGAAGCAATTGATGCTGAGCTTGGAAAAGGTCTGTAGTTCACATTACGAATGTGTGCTATTCAAAGCATCGTTCGCGCTTGCCTTCTTTGGGGCGCTGAGGGTAAGTGAGCTGGTCAGCCCTTCTAAGGCAGCTCCGGGAGGGCTCATGCAGAGCGAAGTTGAACTATGGGTGGATAGGGTTCGTATAAGGATTAGTAGATCTAAGACGGATCAAACAGGGAGGGGTAGGTATTTGGACCTTGGGAAGATTGCTGAGTGTAGCATATGCCCGGTTAGGGCGGTGGGAGCCTTTATGGAGGTTAGACCAGCTTACACAGGCCCTTTTTTGATGCACGAGGACGGTTCATGTCTGTCCAAATACCAATTTGTAGCGGTTTTTAAAAAATGCGTGGTTATGGTGGGGTGTGATCCTTTACGGTTTTCTTCACATTCATTTAGGATTGGGGCGGCCACAGAGGCTGCTAGGGCAGGTCTGAGTCAGGAGGTAATTAGACGTCTGGGCAGATGGGACTCGGATAGATTTAAGTTATATATCCGTCCTCACATGGTTCAAATGTAATGTATGGTATTTGGTGGATATTTATGTATATGAGTTGAGTATTGTGTGTTTATGTGGTTTTTGCATTGTTCCTTTCGTTAACAGGTCAAGCAGTGGGTCTTGTATGGATACTCGGGCACTCTTATGTGTTCTGGGGGGCCAAGAGAGCTGACGTTCGGCCAAATGGCAGACAGCTAAGGATTCCTAGACAAGAGGCGCTTATCCGGTGGATTGGGGTACCGGGAATGCAATGGAATAGGGTGTTGGGGGAAGTGTATAGATTCTCTCGCTTGGACAGGTCCCCCGATGTCTTGTTATTGCATGTGGGGGGCAACGATATGGGAGCTAGATCAATGAGGGACCTCATTAGAGATATCAAGTGCGATTTCTTAAGGTTACGGGCAGCTTATCCCAAGATGGTTTTGGTGTGGTCCGATATGGTTGGGAGGTTGTCCTGGCGTTGGGCTTGGTCTGATAAAAAAGTTGACAGGGCCAGGATTAAAGTTAATAAAGAGGTGAGCAGGTTCTTTATAAAAAATGGCGGGTTAGCCGTTCGTCATAGGGAGTTAGAGGTGGACACCTGGCGGTATCTCCGCAGTGATGGTGTGCATCTTAATGAGGTAGGGACCGACTTATGGTCGTTAGGTTTACAAGAAGGGATACAGAGAGGTCTGAGTGTGTGGAGGTGCGCGCAAGGGTAAGGGGTTACCCCTTTCGCGCGGTGGCAGTTTTTGGTTTCCTTTAATAGGAAAAAGTTATGTTACAAGTGGTAACATGTGTTACCCATCCAGGGGATGGGGGGTTGTTTGATGGTACCCATCCATATGATGGGGGGTTTTGCTGTTACCCATACATGGAAGGATGGGGATTGAAGTGGTACCTTCAGGCCTTAAGGGTTAACCTGGAGGAGTTTAGAAGGTTAGGTCACTGGGGTAGGTCGTGATCATGCCTCCGAGTCAGGGGTTCCCGACTGGTAGGTTTAAAATAAAGAATTTCCCCCAGTGACCATGGTTATAGTTGTTGTTCTTACAGTAAATTTACCCTCAGAAGTTATTTAAGAAAGTTATAGTTATTTATATATTTATGTTATTTTATAAGTTTTAATAAATAGGCCGTAAGGCCATTTTTACTCCAAGAACTAGTCTGAGTCATCTATGATGTTTTTGGAGGGAGGGTATGTATAGAAAAAGGTTAGTAGTTTAAGTAGCTGGGCTTAAGTCCTACAATGTCAAGAGAGTCACGGAGCTAAGGGGAACACTAGGCGAAGGGACGGCATGACAGTGCTGGACAGCACAGTTGCCGTTTTAAGAAGTAGGAAGATTGCCCCTTTTAGAGAAGGGGAGGGGTTAGGCCAGGAAGAGCAGGAGATGTGGTTGAGGAGGAAGTGATGTCATTCGGAGAGCGGTGAAGGACGAGAGTCCCACCCACCCTCCCGACTATGGGCAGTTTTTGGTTTCCTTTAATAGGAAAAAGTTATGTTACAAGTGGTAACATGTGTTACCCATCCAGGGGATGGGGGGTTGTTTGATGGTACCCATCCATATGATGGGGGGTTTTGCTGTTACCCATACATGGAAGGATGGGGATTGAAGTGGTACCTTCAGGCCTTAAGGGTTAACCTGGAGGAGTTTAGAAGGTTAGGTCACTGGGGTAGGTCGTGATCATGCCTCCGAGTCAGGGGTTCCCGACTGGTAGGTTTAAAATAAAGAATTTCCCCCAGTGACCATGGTTATAGTTGTTGTTCTTACAGTAAATTTACCCTCAGAAGTTATTTAAGAAAGTTATAGTTATTTATATATTTATGTTATTTTATAAGTTTTAATAAATAGGCCGTAAGGCCATTTTTACTCCAAGAACTAGTCTGAGTCATCTATGATGTTTTTGGAGGGAGGGTATGTATAGAAAAAGGTTAGTAGTTTAAGTAGCTGGGCTTAAGTCCTACAATGTCATGGTCCTTACTGTCTATCAGTAAACATCGGCACAGCTTGAATTAGATAGATTTACAATATTTCCTCTGCTCGCTAAATATCTGTGATGTAACAGCTTATAGAGAAAACAATAGAGGGAGAGTGGTTTATGTTATGTAGTCATTCACCTATCCCAGGTCTACAGTGTTAGGTAACATAAGGGTGACATAAGAGCTAGCAAATGTTCTTTTAGTCATTGCAGTTACAAGACTCCCATCCTTCACACTTTTTATGACATGTATTTGTGGAGAATGATTCATATATTATAAGAAGTAGTTTTAGTTATTTATTCTGGTGGCCCAGGCATCATATTTGGTTCTCAGTAGACATAGGGCCCATGTACACCACTGTGTTGCAGTAATGTGTATGTTATCGCAATGCACAATAACACACATTACATGCGCTACGGTGCTGTTCACTGTGGATGACACGCTAAAACACCTTTACAACGCAACTGCACAATAGCGCATTGCACCACATGATAACTCACTATAGCAAGCTGGGGGCACCTGTGCAGGCATGTTCCCGAGCCAATCTGTGCGTGTCCATAGGCACATATAGCATTGGTAAGCCACGCCCCAATCCCTTCTCACAGGAGTTGACTGACAGCAGCAGGAGCCTATGGACCCCGCGGCTCTCGATGTCTCCTGTGAGACTAGGAAGTGAGAGAAGAGCAGTGCTGTAGCCAGGACAGCGCTGGATCAGTGAGAGGTGCCAGCTAAGTGTTTAAAGAAGAAGAGGGGTACAGTTAGTGGTCTGTTTTCTACTTGAATGCAGAGAATGCATTCAGGTAAAAAAAAACATTTAGACTGGCAACAGTGTCTTCGTTCTCCCACCAGCCTGTGCCTAGATAGTATAGGAGTGGGGCACTGATGAGGTCATTTTTCTGCTTACTTTGCTGTCTCCTCCAATCGGCATGTTCCTTGTCCCTGCATTTGCTTGCAGCACACCTGATTCGTTTCAAGTCCTGTCCCTCGTTTATAATGATGTATTATTGATTGCAGAGCTGCATTCATTTGCGTCTCTTCCCTTACTGCCTGGAGTCCAGATTTAAGTGCCCATTCGCACCTAAAAACCAGCAGTAACACATTCATATGTCTGATTAAGTCCCTTTAGTGTCCTTTAAATGTAAGCCAACCATATAGGAAAGCTTAGGATTTCTTTTTGTATTGTATTTCTATGCCAACAGCTGCATTAGATGCTGCCACTGGCGTGCAGTGTGATGACAGTGGTATTGATGTGCCAGATTGCACTGTTTATTTATTTTTTTGTATAAACTTTACTGAAATGTTACAAGGTGACATTTTATAAAAGTTCTATTGGCCACACTGTGGTGAATTGCGTTGCATCGTGCTGCGCGGAGAAAAAGTACCGCAAGCTGTAATTTTTTTTTTTTCTGCACATCACCTCAGCTTGGTGGTGCGAACTGGCCTGATAGGAAAGGAGACTTTTTGTATTTTCTTGTAGCGGGACTGTGTGGGGCAAGGCTGCCCAGTGTGGTCCCAATGCCCCTGTTTACTGAAGGAAAATGTGAAGCCCCATTCACAAGTGCAAATAGGGCCGTCTGCGGGAGACCCAGCAATGGTTCCCTGTGATTAGCTGCAGGCAGGGACCCGAAATGGTAGACTGACAGCTTCCGCAGCTATTCGTGGCCGTTCCTATGTAATTGGTCATGCAGCGATTATCGACCACAAATGGCTGCGGGAGCTGTCAGCCTTCCACTGCTTTCTAAGGCGCTTCCCATCAGTAGCTAATCGTAAACAGCCCCTTTCGCAAGTGTGAATGGGGCCTGAATAGGCAATTGTATGCAATGATGAAGGTGCAATTTATTGAATCATTTTACAGTTTTAACAGTCCCATGTTGAGAATCATGTTGCGTAGCTCCTAGGTGCACAGTGGATTTGTTAAGAGCTATACTGGGATACCATAATATACATCCAGATGACCAAGACTAGTAAAAATGGTATTTATTTGGTAAGATTTCATAAAGCAACTACTTTTCTGGGGCCTAAATACAGCGGTTCATTCACATATGGGAACTGAAAAATTGTTCACTTACCTCTATAAAAAGGTAGAAATGAAAATGGAGCAGTCCTGGTGATCATTGATCTTTGTTAGTTATGAACGGCACCATTCACATCCTAAGTAACATTTATCACAAGCATGAAAATGAAAGCGATAAATTATGGAACTCACCTTTCAGCAGCCTTGAAGGGGCGGTTGTTTCCCCCCCTGTAGATTCCTAGCTCGTTATCTCATTTGTCACTCAAGAAGTGTGATTGTACCATTCCAGTTTCTGTAGTTTCGGATTAGTGAAACATTACTTTAGGTCCTTGATACTGCTGTCTTTTCCTGAATTTATAACTGCCTCCTTTCTACATGCTGTGATCTACAGAAAACCTAAAGAGCAAAAAGAGATCTGGTTGGCCACAGGACCAGTAAAATCACCTTTATTTCAGCAAGTCCATAAAAACAATTCCAAAAACACAAATAGCGGGGAACAGCATAACCAGCTAACGCGTTTCACACTCAGCGCTTAGTCATGGCTCATCCTAAGCACTAAGTGAAGGTAAAACGCATACGTTGGTTATGCTGTTCCCCTCCACCTGTATTTTTGAAATTGTTTTTATGGACTTGCTGAAATAAAGGTGATTATACTGGACGTGTGGCCAACCAGATCTCTTTGGAGATCTGGTTAGTGTTATGCCGCGTACACACGATTGGTTTAGCCGTCGTAATAAACTCCGACGGTTTCTCCGGTGCAACTCTGACGGAATTCCATTCAAGAGGTCTTGCCTACACACAGTCAACCCAAAGTCCGACCGTCCAGAACGCGGTGACGTACAACACTTACAACGGGACTAGAAAAAGGAAATTCAATAGCCAGTAGCCAATAGCTTCCGTCTCCTACTTGCTTCAGAGCATGCATCTTTTTTGGTCCGTCGGACCAGCATACAGACGATCAGTTTTCCCGAATTGGGTCCGTCGGAAAGCTTTAGAACATGTTCCATTTCTAGGTCCGTCAGATTTTTCGAAAAGAAAAGTCCGATGAGGCCTACACAGGATCGGTATATATGATGAAAAGCTTCCGTCTGACTTTTCCTGCCGGACAGTCCACTCGCGGCATTAGTGGAAGCGGAGATGGGAGACTGACCTAGAGTGGTGTTCACACACATCTACAGAAAATCTCGTCATGATATTTCTATTGGGACACAGCAGCTGCACAGACACAGACGCTGGTCCCAATGTTACAGCTGTGTGGGTTCATATGCATCTTCCTAAACACAGACCGTGTGCAATTGGTGGCACACAGCCAAGTGGCTGTCAAATTGGGATCGTCTGTGCCAGTGCAGCTGTCTCCCAATAGACATGAATGGACTGCCTGCATGTGGGTGCATGGACCATCTATGCATCCTGTGTAGGCAAAGACAGCCCATGCCTATCCCTCTTCCCCATAGCAGGCGGTGTGTCTGTATAGTAAGCAGGCAAGCAGGGTATCTACATTACACACAACAGGGAAGTATGTCCCTATTTGCGTGCGAGAAGCTGCAGTTTTGACAGTGAGGTGCTTGCTGGGAGCCACTGTCAATCAACATGGTGGGCTGCGTGAGCAGCGTAGCAGATAAACTGACAACAGAGATACAGGCATGCTGTGCATTGGCACGCCATCCTGTAACTCCAGTCATGAAACCCAGATATGCAAAGTGACCACACAGGTATTGATCTGTTTCTGTGCTTGGCGTGGTCAGACTGAAACATGAAAGAAAGAGAAACTTGAAAGGAGGAGAAACTGGCAGCATCACTGGGTATTTCACAGAAAATAAGGTAATAAAAAAAGAACGGCTTAGCTTTAGAAACAACTACATAAAAGCACAGACACCTGCTGCGCCTAGCAAAGTTTACTACCTCAACATCGCGTTTGTGTTTTAAGGGGTGCCCGACCCTGGATACCCAGTTTCACATCTGATTGACCTGTGCTTGTATCAGGAGGTTTTGGTATGGGTATACTATATGGTTTATACTGTACTCTTTTGGGCAGGGGCAGTTCGAAAAACCCCAAAGGGGCCCGGTAAATTTGAAACTTGGGGACTGCATGAATACCCAATTTTGCCTCCTTACATTTCTTTTCATGGTGGCCAAACTAGTCTTGGCCATGGCCTAGTAGTCCTGCACCCCACAAGTAGCACAGGTGAAGAATAAGATGGCATATTTTCCCCTGCATGTCTTGAATGAAAAGGTGTCTGTGATTCTCAGTGAGAAGATGTGCAAGTTTGAGAGGGTTTGGATTACAAAAAGTTTTGACCATCCGTGCCTTTTGGCTTTGTTACTTCGCTTGATCAATGAGTTACTTACAACCCACCCCCTCTCCAATCTTGTTTGCTCCTTATGGCCTTCCTACTCTTTTTTTTCTCTCTTCTTATTCTCAACTTTATCTGCTTGGCATCATGCTACAGTTACAGCACCTCAGTATTTTCTAATAATTGGGCTCCTGTAAATGTATCCCTTTCCTGATGTTCTGTACGTCTAAAAATGCTTTAACAAAAATGTATTGAAGCCTAAAATACAGACGCATATGTGTAATCTTACTTTTGGGGTAACATATGGATGTGGACAAGAAGGCCTGGCTCGCAGTCTCTGCTCTAATTTATCTCAAAGGTGTTCTATCAGGTTGAGGTCAGGACTCTGTGCAGGCCAGTCAAGTTCCTCCACCCCAAACTCTCCATGCCTTTATGGACCTTGCTTTGTGCACTGGTGCGCAGTTATGTTGGAAAAGGAAGGGGCCATCCCCAAACTGTTCCCACAAAGTTGAGAGCATGAAATTGTCCAAAATGTCTTGGTATGCTGATTCCTTAAGACAGGGGTGCCCAACCTTTTGAAGAACGAGGGCCACTTAAGCGACTTAGTAACCGGTCACAGGCCACAATGAGTGGAGCAGGCGGATGAGAGGTCCATGCCAACCCTGCATATGCAGAGCAGACACAGACACAGCCCACTCTACTCTATAGGCCCTTCGATCTGATCTGCCCAGACGGAAGGGGATGTTTTTTTTAGTGGATCGGATTGGAGGTAGGTGGGTGTAAATGAACACAAGTCTGTTTACATCTGCCGCTCCATAGAGGTGAATGGAGGGTCCAATTGTGTCAAACTGATCGTGTGAGAGGGGCCTAAGGCTGCTTTCACACGGATGTGCTGCGGATTATCCACACCGAGGGTGCAGCACAGTGCACCTGTGGCTTTCCTGCGGGTAAGCTGCACTTTGCCATAGACTAGCGCCCCAAACCACAGGTAATGGCAGAAGTCTATGGCTCAGTGCAGGTAACCCGCAGGTGCACTGCACCTATGGATCAATTTGAAAACAGCCCAGTAACCCCTGCAGAACAGATATGCCCATATACACACTGTGATTTAAGTAATAAACTTCCCTTTAATAACATCCTTCCATTCAAGTATCACCAGCTGTTGCTGTCTCGGGCAGAGTGCATTTTCTATCACTCCACCTGTGACAGGAGTTGGCGCTATACAGGAAGCATCGGTTTATGCGGCTCTTCTCCGCAGTTGCTTGCTTCTTCTACCCCTGGCTTCATTCACAACACTGTTGCTCTGGGATGGCATCCTGCGATCTGTGCTTGCCAACCCCCCATCCCAGAACAGGAGGTCATGGACCACATCAGAGAGCTCCACAGGCCACTAGTTGGACACCCCTGCCTTAAGAGTTCCCTTCACTTGGCTAAGCCCAACCCCTGAAAAACAACCCCACATCCTGATCCACCCTCCACCAAGCGATTTGGACCAGTCCATAAAGCAAGGTACATGGATGAGCGAGTTTGGGGTGGAGGAACTTGACTGGCCTGCACAGAGTCCTGACCTCAACCTGATAGAACACATTTAAACCCTATGGACTAAGACTGGGATGCCAATAAAGTTCATGTGTGTGTAAAGGCAGACATCCCAATACTTTTTACAATGTAGTGTATTTCGATCACACTCTTTATTTATGGAAGTTTATCTCTTTTATGTTTTTAACTTTTCACTGGCTTTCTTTTTTCAGTGAGCAAATTGAAAAATATTGCAATTGCTGTAAGGAGGCATGGGTAGCTTCTTGTGGCAAATCACTTAGTTGCTTACGGTTTATGTGATACATATTGAGGCTAGATATCTATACAATAGGTCGTTGTTTCAAACCAACCAAGGTATTTTTATTTGAAGTCAAGCAGAAGAAAATTGATACTTTCATAAATCTTTAATGATTAACAGACAACTCTCATGAAAGCAATAGAACTTATTTACTAGTGCACTGCAAAGACCAATGGTGTGCTCCAAGCTATGACATCCAATTTAAAATCAACTTGAATCTGTTATTTTAGTGTTGAATACGTGATTGGTTGCCATGGGCTTCAGTACAGCGAGCAGTTTTCACTGTTTTGGTAAATAAAATGCCAATATGGTGGAAATCTTACCACTGCATTTAGTTATGGAATGGTTAGAACCTTTAACTGCCCTCTGGGAAGATTTCCTACTCTGTCCTGTGTTATGGGGGCAGAAAGTGAACAATCTCTACAATAGTGTTCCAAAATACTCCACCCTCCCTCACCCCAGATGTATAGTTACAGTTGTGCTCATAAGTTTACATACCCTGGCAGAATTTATGCTTTCTTGGCCATTTTTCAGAGAACATGAATGATGGCACAAAAACTTTTCTTTTACTCATGGTTAGTGTTTGGCTGAAGCCATTTATTATCAATCAACTGTGTTTACTCTTTTTAAATCATAAT
The DNA here is from genome assembly GCA_037952835.1 of Lithobates septentrionalis. Classification (NCBI taxonomy): domain Eukaryota; kingdom Metazoa; phylum Chordata; class Amphibia; order Anura; family Ranidae; genus Lithobates; species Lithobates septentrionalis. Next base: position 6,233,856 of record JBBDGP010000496.1, read on the forward strand.
GGCAACAGAAACTACCCAAATGACCCTGATCAAAAGTTTACATACCCCAGTTCTTAATACCGTGTATTGCCCCCTTTAACATCAATGACAGCTTGAAGTCTTTTGTGGTATTTGTGGATGAGGCTCTTTATCTTCTCAGATGGTAAAGCTGCCCATTCCACTTGGCAAAAAGCCTCCAGATCCTGTAAATTCTTGGGCTGTGTTGCATCAACTGCACGTTTGCGATCTCCTCAAAGTGGCTCAATGATATTGAGGTCAGGAGACTGAGATGGCCACTCCAGAACCTTCACTTTATTCTGCTGTAGCCAATTTACAGGTCGACTTGGCCTTGTTTTTTGGATCATTGTCATGTTGGAATGTCCAAGTACGTCCCATGCGCAGCTTCCTGGCTGATGAATGCAAATGTTACATAGTTACATAGTTACATAGTAGGTGAGGTTGAAAAAAGACACAAGTCCATCAAGTCCAACCTATGTGTGTGATTATGTGTCAGTATTACATTGTATATCCCTGTATATTGTGGTCATTCAGGTGATGATCTAATAGTTTCTTGAAGCTATCAATGCTCCCCGCTGAGACCACCGCCTGTGGAAGGGAATTCCACATCCCAGCGGTAAGCTCTTACAGTAAAGAACCCTCTACGTAGTTTAAGGTTAAACCTCTTTTCTTCTAATTGTAATGAGTGGCCACGAGTCTTGTTAAACTTTCTTCTGCGAAAAAGTTTTATCCCTATTGTGGGGTCACCAGTACAGTATTTGTAAATTGAAATCATATCCCCTCTCAAGCGTCTCTTCTCCAGAGAGAATAAGTTCAGTGCTCGCAACCTTTCCTCATAACGAAGATCCTCCAGACCCTTTATTAGCTTTGTTGCCCTTCTTTGTACTCGCTCTATTTCCAGTATGTCCCTCCTGAGGACTGGTGCCCAGAACTGGACAGCATACTCCAGGTGCGGCCGGACCTCCAGTATTCCTCCAGTATTTTTTGATAACATACTGCACTCATCTTGCCATCATTTTTGACCAAATTTCCTGTGCCTTTGTAGCTCACACATCCTCAAAACATCAGTGATCCACCTCAGTGTTCACAGTAGTAATGGTGTACCTTTCATCATAGGCCTTGTTGACTCCTCTCCAAATGAAGCGTTTATGGTTGTGGCCAAAAAACTACATTTTGGTCTCATCACTCTAAATTACTTTGTGCCAGAAGGTTTGAGGCTTGTCTCTGTGCGGTTTGGCGTATTGTAAGTGGCATACCTTGTGGCATTTGCGCCGTAATGACTTTCCTCTGGTGACTTATTCATGCAGCCCATCTTTCTTCAAGTGCCTCCTTATTGTGCATCCTGAAACAGCCACACCACATGTTTTCAGAGAGTCCTGTATTTCACCTGAAATTATTGGTGAGTTTTTCTTTGCATCCAAAACAATTTTCCTGGCAGATGTGGCTGAAATTTTAGTTGGTCTACCTGACCGTGGTTTGGTTTCAGCAGAACCCCTAATTTTCCACTTCTTGATTTAGAGTTTGAACACTGCTGATTGACATTCTCAATTCCTTGGATATCTTTTTATATCCCTTTCCTGTTTTATACAGTTCAACTACCTTTTCCCACAGATCCTTTGACAATTCTTTTGCTTTCCCCATGACTCAGAATCCAGAAATGTCAGTGCAGCACTGGATGAAAGATGCAAGGGTCTGTCAGGAGCCCAGAAACTCTTTTACCTTTTATACACACACACTAATTACAAGCAAACAGATCACAGGTGTGGATGGTTACCTTTAATAGCCATTCAAACCCCTTTGTGTCAACTTGTGTGCATGTTATCAGGCCAAAGTCACCAGGGTATGTAAACTTTTGATTAGGGTCATTTGGGTAGTTTCTGTTTTCATTATGATTTAAAAAGAGTAAACACAGTTGATTGATAATAAATGGCTTCAGCCAAACACTAACCACAAAATGTTTTTGTGTTATTCATATTCTCTGAAAAATGGCCAAGGAATCATAAATTCTGCCAGGGTATGTAAACTTATGAGCACAACTGTAACTCCATCCCACATCCCTCAGAGATGTTTACATCCTTTCACCAAATCTATGCATTAGCCATGCCTGTGCAATACACTCAGACTTCTATGGGGTAGATTTCCAAACCAGGAGACGCCCTCGGTAGGCAGTGTCATAGAAGTCATTGGCATTAACTTGGCAGGCCGGGACAATCTATCAGGCGCACTATTAGATTTTAAATAAATCCAACAGGTTCCTCCATCCACATTATACAGCGCGGATGACACTAGTGACTGTCAGAATATCCAAACAGCAGCTGCATCTGGTAGGATGAAGCCACTGTTTCGCTAATGACTTACTCAGTTTTTTTTCATTTTTCAGGATGTTGAGTGAAAGGGTGGTGACAGGGCAACCATTAAGCAAATTTTAGCCAGTTCATCAGAAACCAGGTGAAATTCACATGTGTGTGGTCTGCAACAGATATGGCCATTCACAATGTTGGCTAGAGAGGGAAAGGGAGGGAGACAGCAAGACCACTCTGGTGTAGTAAGTTCCAACAAAGTTTAATTACAAAGAAAAGTTAAAAACGAATACTCACAATAGTATAAAAAAACACATTACTCATTCAGTCACTATGTGATTCCTTCTCTGTATTCTGCAAAAAAACCTGGTTGATCCCACTGTTCTTTATCTCCACCTTCCTTTTTGTGTCCCCAATTTATCTAGAGATTTTGCATCTGTGGTGACAACTCTGCACATGCTCAGTTTTCAGTGAGTGTCTATGCTGAACATTTCCTCCCTATCACATCTGAGTAGTCATGTGACTATAGAGTCACACATGTGGACATACACACAGTGGAAAAATGACAGCCCATTCCCTCCTCCTCCATGCCCCCTAACCAGCTAAACACAATGGGGTGGGATATAACATGCAGAATAATGGGGGCTTCACCTCCCTCTTATTCTAAGACACAGACATGGCACAACCTGTGACTGGCAGAAATCTGCCCACACCGTGTTATCGCCACAAAATAAAGATTTGATTTCAAATATATATTTATGTAACAATTTAAACAATGTATGTAACACCTGATGTCTGCAACGGAACAAAACACTGCCAGCTGGGCATTGCTGGATTGGATTCTATGTAAACCCAGCCTGTAAGTATTACAAACTTTAACATAAGTTTTTTACTAGTTTGTAAAGATAAGTTGTTGATGATACATTAAGGTATTGCCAGTTGTACGTTGTTCTATGAGATTGGCCACATACTTTGTAAAAGGATTCCAGAAGTCACAATCAGGTGAACATCTTTGGAGCTTTGTGTGAAGATATGTTATTGTAGTTCTCTCCGATGGTATATTCAAATAGCATACAAAGCAATATGCAAAGTGCTTCAATAAATATTTCATAGCAAAGTGTAAAAGCTCTGGCCTGCGTGATAACAGAGGGAATCACATGGATTTAATAGCCCTTGGCCGGTTTTCGGTTCTGAATAACTGTCAGCATGTTGGATCTTTCACTGGCATCTCTGGGATCATCCTCCTTATACATGCGTTCTCGGATCCACTGCCTTGTCCTGCAGCACCTACCTGTTGGAGTATTTGTGTGTAACATTGTGAAGATATGAGAAGGTGAGAGGACAGAGTTGGCCATTAGTCCTTGGAGGTGCAGTGACTGTAAAGCTGTACATTTTATAAATCCATTTTATGTACGCCAACTGCTGATCAAACATGCTCAAAACATAACATTCATGACAAAACCCCCATAAAATTACAAATTCCATCAATAAATATTCACTAAGGCCCCTTTTCACATGATGAGACCACAAAGGTCCACCTGTCCGTTTTTCAGGCGAATCTGAGCGGGCCACCCATTGACTTGCATGGGCGGCGAATATCAGCGGAGATGTGTCTGCTGACACCCGCCTGCCATTCGATCCGACAAGATCCGCTCAAAACAGACGGATAACGATACGTTCGCCATCCGTCCAGCGGATCGGATGATAATGGACAGGCCGTCCGTTTTCATCCAATCTCGCCATAGAGGACAGCGGAGCTCTGACAAGTGCGCTAAGTCTGACCTGTCATCCGCCGGCTCAGCAGAGATCAATAGAGCGATCCCTCGCTAACCTGGCAGAGTCTGCTGAGTGGATCCACCCCATGTGAAAGGGGCCTTAAATAGGCCTGCAGAGTCCTGACCTCAACCCGGTAGAACACTTTTGGGATGACTGCGAGCCAGGCCTTCTCGTCCAACATCAGTGCCTGACCTCACAAATGCGCTTCTGGAAGAATGGTCAAACATTCCCATAGACACACTCCTAAACCGTGTGGACAGCCTTCCCAGAAGAGTTGAAGCTGTTATAGCTGCAAAGGGTGGGCCAACTCAATATTAAACCTATGGAGTAAGACTGGGATGCCAATAAAGTTCATGTGCTTGTAAAGGCAGGCGTCCCAATACTTTTGGCAATATAGTGTATTTGGGTAATATTAGTTTAGGCTAGATTTCCGCATACCATTGTGTTGATTATTATTATTTTTTTTTTAAATCTTAATGTGTTTGTACAATCCTTATGTATCATAGTGGGGTTCCAGTCCTCAGCGTGTATGCTTTGTTGTAGAATGACGTCGCTGTTTTGTGGGTTTAAAAGCTTCATCACTCAGCAGCATTCTAAGGTTTCAATTACTGCGTTTTGACATTTCTTTGGAAATGATGTGAAAATGACACTAAACTCTGGATTAAAAAAAAAATCAATTCAAGGATGTATTCTTAACTCGGAAAGTATTGCTTTCGGCCTCCTAAAATCTCCACATTCCTTTGTCTTGCTGCTGTGATCTGCCTTCCTGTTAGAGGGTGACTTTGATTGTTGTCTGTGGTCCCTCTGTATGTAGGAATGTAGCCACTCGATATCTCACTCCCGAGACGGACTATATACTATGGGATTTGTAGTGTACATAGAGCAGTGCACATGATCACTAAAGTACACTGCTTATTTAAAACAATCAGAAGTGAGGGGGAGAAGCAGAGGTTGGGTGCAGACAGAGAATATTGTTTAGTGTCACTTTAAAGCAGAACTCCCAGACACAGAGATTGTTGTAAGTTTTGATATTTAATCGTTTGTGCCCACGCTATAGCCGAAAGACCGCTGCTGTGTGACTCTCCAGTTCTGGGAGGACATCCATGGACGTCCTCCCACGTGTGCGCCTCCCACCTCCCCTTCCCCCCGGAGAGCGATCTGTGACTGCTCAGCTTTGGACACAGCTGATCATAGATTGCGGTAAAGGGCCAATCCCAGCGGCCCTTTCCCATGTGATCAGCTGTGTCCAATCAAGGCTGTTCTCATGGAAACAGACTTGTCGCTTATCAGTATTCCTTTACTCACACATTGTCTCTATCTGAGGAAAGAAGAGCCGATAAATGTCAAGTCTGGCAGGTGCCCATCAGTGCAACCTATCAGTTCCCATCAGTGCAGACTCCTCATCAGTGTCGTCTCAATAGTGCCCATCAGTGTAGCCTCCTCATGAGTGTCGTCTCATTAGTGCCCATCAGTGCCCTCTCATTAGTGCACATCAGTGCAGCCTCATCAGTGCCTACTCGTTGGTGCACATCAGTGCCGTCTCGTTGGTGCACATCAGTGCCGTCTCGTTGGTGCACATCAGTGCCGTCTCGTTGGTGCACATCAGTGCCGTCTCGTTGGTGCACATCAGTGCCGTCTCGTTGGTGCACATCAGTGCCGTCTCGTTGGTGCACATCAGTGCCGTCTCGTTGGTGCACATCAGTGCCGTCTCGTTGGTGCACATCAGTGCCGTCTTGGTGCACATCAGTGTCGTCTCGGTGCACATCAGTGTCGTCTCGTTGGTGCACATCAGTGTCGTCCCGTTGGTGCACATCAGTGCTGTCTCGTTGGTGCACATCAGTGTCGTCTCGTTGGTGCACATCAGTGTCGTCTCGTTGGTGCACATCAGTGTCGTCTCGTTAGTGCACATCAGTGCACCCTCATAAGTGCCCCAACAGTGAAGAAGAAAAATGACTTATCAGTAGAGCTGATTAATCGTTAAAAAATCACGATCTCGATTCAACCTTCCTCACGATCTTAGTCCGGCATTTCCACGATTTATGTTAAACAAGTGCAGAGCCGCTCTCTTCTCAGAGCTGTCAGAAAAAAAAAAAACTCAGCCAGCAAAGTTTATCAAAAACATTGCTCAGCGCTGCGATAAAAATAAACATTGTATCATTTGGTTCTTTTAGATCAAAGGGATGAACTTCGGTCTGCAAATTAGGGCTGTTTAACCACTTAAAGCCTAAACCTTTTTCTGACATTTGTTGCTTACAAGTTAAAATCAGTATTTTTTGCCAGAAAATGACTTAGAACCCCCAAACTTTATATATATATTTTAGCAGAGACCCTATAGATTAAAATGGCGGTCGTTTCAATATTTTATGTCACACTGTATTTGCTCAGCGGTCTTTCAAAAGCAGATTTTTGGGAAAAAATACACTTCAATGAATTAAAAAAAAAACTAAACAGTAAAGTTAGCCCAATTCTTTTGAATTCAATCATCTTATGTGAAAGATGATTTCACACCGAGAATCGTGATCTTTATTCTAATAAAAAAAAATTGTGATTCTCATTTTATCCAGAATCGTGCAGCTCTACTTTTAGAACAGAAACAAAAACTTTTTTTCCCCCAAAATGTTCTGTCTTTTTTTTGTTTGTTTAGCAAACAATAAAAAAACCCAGTGGTGATTTATATACGACCAACAGAAATCTCTATCTGTCTGAAAAAAATGATGAAAATGTCATATGGGTATAGTGTTGCATGACCACGCAATTCACAAAGATGAAAAACTGGCCTGGGCAGGAAGGGAGTAAAAGTGCCCAGCATTGAAGGGGTTAAACAAACGTTCTGTGCTCAGGTGAGGTGCATCCACAAAATACATGGGGCTCTGTGATTGGCCAAGAGGAATTGGGGTGGATATGCAATACTAGCGCTTCCATCTGAGATCCTCAGCTGTCCTATCCGGAGTGAGACCGAATGACGGTGGAAGCCATACTGTCCAGTGTGAAGAAAAGCGTAGATATCAAAGTACAGAACCGGGTCTGGACATGATGTTAGATACCAGAAATGACGAGTAGTACCATGTCACCAATCTTTTCTTTTATCGCCTTTATAACCTTGTAGTCCTACAAGTGTCCCTTTCTACTACATTACTAACTTCAGGCTGAATCATTCCAAAGGAGACAAAAACTTTGTCATTCCACTGCAAAGACGGACTTAACAAATTGCCGATCTATGAATCATACCAGGTCCGTTCGTTTAAAGACATACCAAGTGATATTTATGGAAGGCAAACATCCCCTTCTGGATTGCATTCCTTCACTTCTTTCTATCAGGAGGCAGGACTGTGGTGCATTGCAGGATTTAACTAAAGCTTAGGGAATAGGTTACCCCAATTCATATTCCTGATATGTGTCTGTTGTACAATTTACGTGTGTTAAAAAGTACCCTGTTCTCTTTGTATTTCTTCCTTTATGTGAAATACCTGGAGACCCTGCCAGTCCCCCTGCTTTCCTATTTCAAGCTGACCACACTACCACGGTTTTCTGGCTGTGATAGGAGAACAGGCAGCCTATCCTCCAGTCAGGACTTGGGCTGATACGCCTTCCTGTACAGCCATTCACTGGGAAGATCAGTGTTCTGCTGTTTCTACACCCCTAGCTCCCCAAACCCCTTATGCAGCAGAGAACAGAGATTATGTGATCTTCTTTAAAAAACGAAAAAAAGTACCGGTATTTATCATTTATGAGTGTGTGTGTGCGTATGTATATACAGATAAACAGTATACTGTGTGTGTGTGTGTGTGTGTGTGTGTGTGTATATATACATACATACATACAGTGAGGGACAAAAAAAATATTTGACCCACTGCTGATTTTGTACATTTGCCCACTGACAAAGAAATGATCAGCCTATAATTTTAATGGTAGGCTTATTTTAACAATGAGAGACAGAATAACAACAATAACACCTCGTGGAATTTCAATGATCTTGAGAACGGTGAGGAATCAGCCCAGAACTACACAGGAGAATCTTCTCAATGATCTCAGGGCAGCTGGGACCATAGTCACCAAGAAAACAATTGGTAACACACTACATCGTGAAGGACTGAAATCCTGCAGTGCCCGCAAGGTCCATCTCCTTAAGAAAGCACATGTACAAGCCCGTCTGTTTGCTAATGAACATCTGAATGATTCCGAGGAGAACTGGGTGAAAGTGTTGTGGTCAGATGAGACCAAAATCGAGTTCTTTGGCATCAAATCAACTCGTCGTGTTTGGAGGAGGAGAAATGCTGCCTATCACCCCAAGAACACCATCCCCACCGTCAAACATGGAGATGGAAACCTATTATGCTTTGGGGGTGTTTTTCTGCTAAGAGGACAGGACAACTTCACCGCATCAAAACGACGATGGACAGGGCCATGTACCATCCAATCTTGGGGGAGAACCTCCTTCCCTCAGCCAGGGCATTGAAAATGGGTTGTGGATGGGTATTCCAGCATGACAATGACCCAAAACATACGGCTAAGGCAACAAAGATGTGGCTCAAGAAGAAGCACATTAAGGTCCCGGAGTGGCCTAGGAAGTCTCCAGACCTTAATCCCATAGAAAATATGTGGAGCGTGAAGGTTCGAGTTACCAAACATCAGCCTCGAAACCATAATGACTTGGAGAGGAACTGCAAAGAGGAGTGGGACAAAATCCCTCCTGGGATGTGTGCAAACCTCGTGGCCAACTACAAGAAACGTCTGACCTCTGCGATTGCCAGCAAGGGTTTTGCCACCAAGTCATGTTTTGGGGTTAAATACTTATTTCACTCATTAAAATGCAAATCAATTTATAACTTTTTTTTAAAAAAAATGTCTTGATTTGTTTTCTGTTATTCTGTCTCTCACTGTTAAAATAAACCTACCATTAAAATTATAGACTGATCTTTTTTTTTTTGTCAGTGGGCAAACGTACAAAATCAGCAGGGGATCAATTTTTTTTTTTTTAGTTTTTAGTGGGAAGTGGTTTTTAATGGGAAGAATAGGGCCCTGCAGTTGGTGTCAATGGGAGGAATAGTGTCCCACCATTGGTGCCAGTGGGAAGAATATTCCCCCATATTTGGTATCAGTGGGACAAATAGTGCCCCATTGTGGGTGTTGGTGGGAGGAATAGTGTCCCTCATTGGTGTCAGTGGGAGGAATAGTGTCCCTCATTGGTGTCGGTGGGAGGAATAGTGTCCCTCATTGGTGTCGGTGGGAGGAATAGTGTCCCTCATTGGTGTCGGTGGGAGGAATAGTATCCCTCATTGGTGTCATTGGGAGGAATAGTGTCCCTCATTGGTGTCAGTGGGAGGAATAGTGTCCCTCATTGGTGTCATTGGGAGGAATTGTGTCCCTCATTGGTGTCAGTGGGAGGAATAGTGTCCCTCATTGGTGTCGGTGGGAGGAATAGTGTCCCTCATTGGTGTCATTCAGGGAATAGTGTCCCTCATTGGTATCAGTGGGAGGAATAGTGTCCCTCATTGGTGTCATTGGGAGGAATAGTGTCCCTCATTGGTGTCAGTGGGAGGAATAGTGTCCCTCATTGGTGTCGGTGGGAGGAATAGTGTCCCTCATTGGTGTCATTCAGGGAATAGTGTCCCTCATTGGTATCAGTGGGAGGAATAGTGTCCCTCATTGGTGTCATTGGGAGGAATAGTGTCCCTCATTGGTGTCAGTGGGAGGAATAGTGTCTCTCACTGGTGTCAGTGGGAGGAATAGTGTCTCTCACTGGTGTCAGTGGGAAGAATAGTGTCCCTCATTGGTGTCAGTGGGAAGAATAGTGTCCCTCATTGGTGTCAGTGGGAAGAATAGTGCCCCATTGTTGGGTAGAGTGGTAGGAATAGTGCCCTATTGATATTGATGACAGGACTTATGCCCCATTGTTGGTGTAGAAGGAATAGTGCCTTGTATCAGTGGGAGGAATAGTGTCCCATGGGCCTGATAAAGACAAGCAAAGGGCCGCAGTTTAGAGACCACTAGTCTATACTATGCTCTGGTGCAGTGTCAGACCTGGGCCTGCGTTAACAAGAAAATGCAGCTCTTTGTTATTAGTATCAAGCTCTTTTGGGATCATTCACAATTCTTTGCGGGTACATTTGACCGACGTCGCGCTGCTTGTACATTCTCATTTGCTTGTATTTGGAAAGAAGCATTTATGATGCAAACAAAAAACTGTCCACACCGGCCCCTAAAGTGACCACACATCAAACTGATAGTTCAATATAACATTCTTGACTATGAAAACTGGAGGTATGATTGTGTATTTGTGTTCATATAGTGTATATGTGGATGAGACGTCCAGCTCACTGCATTGTGTACACAAAATACACAGAGATACTTTCTGACATCAGTTGGGAATGTCAGCGTTTTATGTTTATTACACACAACTATTACGAATATGGTATTTATGGGCCCTAATCAGAGTCGTTTGTCTTGGTGATAACTTTTGTACGTAGACTGAAAAAAAAGTGGATGCATGACATGGAGCACACAGATACCGTGTTTTGTTTTATTTTTACAGATTGGCTTCAAAGATTCGCATTACGCGCTCATTTAGACTTCGATTGGGAAGAGAGGACATGCAGCTGACCTGTGTTTTTATCTCCCCTCAATCACCCCCCCCCCCCCCTTAAATTACAGCGGGAGTTGATGGGGGGCGTTCACATACCGCGGTTATAGTGCTTTGTGCCCGTGGAAAACATTATCGCCCCGTCACATTCAGGGGGCAGCACTGCCGCTGAACATGACCCATTCAAGCGAAGGAGGATGTGCTGTAAATGCTCCGCAACCACATGTGGCGTGTTTGTGTGGCATTTACGAGGTTAAAACGGGCAATTGAGAAGGTGTCATATTGCCTCTGAAAAGTGATCTGAAAGAAGAGGGGTTTTCAGAGGCAGGGCAACTTAGCCTCCCATCTAAACTCATCCTTATTGTTATCATTCACTTTTTTTGTGGTTTGTAATGCTTACTCTTGTTGTTGTTATTATTATTATTATCATCCAATCTCTGTGTGACCTGACAGTACCTGAAAGTGATGGGTATGAAGAATAAATTGTGCCACCCCAATAAAGAGGTACATATGTGTGGACCATGGCACTTTGTGTTTTCTCTTCTCTTAAATAGCTGATTTAGTTGAGTGGTCTGCCATGTCCCTCCATTGGCTCCATACTACTTTTGAACTATTCCACTCACCTATCAAGCAGCTATATGAATGGATCCTTTTTGGTTGTTAGAAGTCTGGAGGAGATGGGGTTCCAAATGAAGCATGGAGCCCCAACATAAGGCAAGCACAGGATCGCTCCCTGCTATCTGTAAATAAAGCAGATATCCAAACAAAACACCAATTGTTTTAGGTTTTTATTAATTTACATTTTTTTAAATATTTAGCTGGTGTAAGGAACCTACATTTTGACTGTCGTAGGGGGCACCACTAATTACCAATCAGGCATGCTTCATACCCAAATGCACATCTAAATGAAGCCCTAAAGGCACCTGTTAACCTACACTCACTGGCCACTTTATTAGGTACACCTGTTCAATTGTTTGGTAACACAAATTGCTAATCAGCCAATCACATGGCAGCAACTCAATGCATTTGGGCATCTAGACGTGGTGAAAACGACTTGCTGAGGTTCAAACCGAACATCAGAATGGGGAAGAAAAGGGGTTTTAAGTGACTTTGAATGTGGCCTGGTTGTTGGTACCAGACAGGCTGGTCTGAGTATTTCAAAAACTGCTTATCTACTGGGATTTTCACGCACAGGTTTTACAGAGAATGGTGGGAAAAAGAGAAAATATCCAGTGAGCGGCAGTTGTGTGGACAAACATGCCTTGTTGATGTCACAGGAGAATGGGCACACTGGTTTGAGATGATAGAAAGGCAACAGTAACTCAAATAACCACTTGTTACAACCAAGGTATGCAGAATACCATCTCTGAACACACAACACAACTGATCGCACTTTGAAGCAGATGGGCTACAGCAGCAGAAGAACACACCGGGTGCCACTCCTGTCAGCTAAGAACAGGAAACTGAGGCTACAATTCACACAGGCTCACCAAAATTAAACAATTGAAGATTGGAAAAAACTTTGCCTGGTCTGATGAGTCTTGATTTCAGCTGTGACTTTCAGATGGTACATGAAAGCATGGATCCATCATGCCTTTTATCATTGGTTCAGGTTGGAGGTGGTGTAATGGTGTGGGGGATATTTTCTTGGCACACTTTGGGCCCCTTAGTACCAACTGAGCATCATTTAAACACCACGGCCTACCTGAGTACTGTTGCTGACCATGTCCATCCCTTTATGACTACAGTGTGCCCATCTTCTGATGGCTACTTCCAGCAGGATAATGCACCATGTCACAAAGATCATATCATCTCAAACTGGTTTCTTGAACATGACAATGAGATCACTGTACTCCAATGGCCTCCATAGTCACCAAATCTTAATCCAGTAGAGCACCTTTGGGATGTGGTGGAATGGGAGATTCGCATCATCAATGTGCAGCCGACAAATCTGCAGCAACTGCGTGATTCTATCATGTCAATATGGAGCAAAATCTCTGAGGAATGTTTCCAACATCTTGTTGAATCTATGCCACAAAAAATTAACCACTTCTGGACCGCCCGCCGTCAATATACAGTGCCTTGAAAAAGTATTCACACCCCTTGAAATTTTCCACATTTTGTCATATTGCAACCAAAAACGTAAATGTATTTTATTGGGATTTTATTTGATAGACCAACACAAAGTGGCACATAATTGTGAAGTGGAAGGAAAATTCAATATTTTTTTATAAATAAATATGTGAAAAGTGTGGCATGCATTTGTATTCAGTCCCCTTTACTCTGATACCCCTAACTAAAATCTAGTGTAATCAATTGCCTTCAGAAGTCACCTAATTGGTAAATAGAGTCCACCTAATGTGTAATTTAATCTCAGTATAAATGCAGCTGTTCTGTGAAGCCCTCAGAGGTTTGTTAGAGAACCTTAGTGAACAAACAGCATCATGAAGGCCAAGGAACACACCAGACAGCTCAGGGATAAAGCTGTGGAAAATTTTAAAGTAGGGTTAGGTTGTAAAAAAAAATATCCCAAGCGTTGAACATCTCATGGATCACTGTTCATTCCTTCATCCGAAAATGGAAAGAGTATGGCACAACTGCAAACCTTCCAAGATCGGTGGTCATGGCTCGTAAAACTGGGGGGGGGGGGGGGGGGGGGCTAGGAGCTCCAGATTTTTATAAATACTATTATGCCTCGCACTTAGGAGCACTCACCTCCTGGACTGCTAGGAGGGCGTTGAGTAGGTGGGCGGAGATTGAAATGAGTGTTAGCGCACCGGTACACCCGTGTTATATGCTCTGCCCATCTAATGACAAACATATGCCCAAACTGAGAGGTCTATGCCTAGCCCCAATGCTTTTTACCTTGTCAATATGGAAGAGATGCTCTGAGCGTTACTCTCTATCCTCCTCATGCCCACCACTTCTTAATGTCCTCTTCAATCCAGACATCCCAGATAGTTTGTCTTACGAACGTATGTTACCTTGGACTCAGGCAGGGATTTTTCTGTTGCGCCATCTTGTCAATCCGGTGACGCAACATCTTTTAACCTTCTCTGACTTGCAAAAAACAACCCCAGTTCCCCAAGACACTCTTCTATTCTTACCTGCAGATCAGACACTTCTTCTCCACCAGATCTCCTTCTCTATCCCTAGAGAAACCATCAGAATTTGAAACGCTATGCGCCAAGGGTCCTTACGAACCCCAATTAATATCCACCATTTACAAAATCTTACATGAAGCCACCCCCTTAATTATAGACATTATTTCATAAGGAAGTGGTCTCAGATCCTTCAGCATGACATCTCCTTGTTGGATTGGGGGAGTATCTGGGAGTCCAAAATCTCCCGCTGTGGGACCCATAAGGAAACCGCGTATAAAGTTCGACTTTTTTGGTATAGGACCCCAGAACTCTTACATGCCCGTAATCCGACAACCTCAAAACAATGCTGGAGATGTAATAATGCGGTGGGCTCACATTACCATATCTTCTGGGAATACCCCTCAGTTAATCCGTTTTGGGTCCAGATCCAAACGCTTCTGGAAAAGTTGCTAGAGATCCCCATCCTTTTAAATCTACTAGGTCTCCCTTTCCCAAATATCCCTAAAGCTAAACAGAGACTCATGTTCTTTATATTATTAGCTGCTAAACAAGCTATCCCTAGGCTTTGGCTCTCTACTTCTCCCCCTACACTCCCACAATTTTTCTCTATTATGGCTGATATACGTAGGATGGAACCTTTGACTGCTTTAGTTGATGGTTCAGTACAGAAGTTTTCCAAAATATGGCAGATATGGGATGAATCCAACCATTGTTCTGACACAAATAGTCTCAGTTAGGGGATAATTAACACCTATGTTCTTTTTTGGTATGACTCCAATGTTGACGTAAGATATGTATACTGCTGTTTGTTGTGCATTCCCTCCACCTTTCTGTCTCCCCCCTGTTGATATGGTGCATTACTAGTGCAGGTTTGAACCCTTGTTTACGAATATTCTAAGTCAACTTAGGCCGCAATTTCGTTCTTATTGGTAATCTTATGGTTTCTTTTTCTTATTTGTTATAAATGACAGTGTGCATCTGTACTATCCACAGGGTTTGTATTCGTTGTGTTACTTTGTATGATTTACAAAAATTCTTTAAATAAACAATTTAAAAAAAAAAAACCTTCCAAGACATGGCCGTCCACCTAAACTGACAGGCCGGGCAAGGAGAGCATTAATCAGAGAAGCAGCCAAGAGGCCCATGGTAACTCTGGAGGAGCTGCAGAGATCAGGTGGGAGAATCTGTCCACAGGACAACTATTAGTGATGCACTTCACAAATCTGTCCTTTATGGAAGAGTGGCAAAAAGAAAGTTATTGTTGAATGAAAGCCATAAGAAGTCCCGTTTGCAGTTTGCGAGAAGCCATGTGAGGGTAACCGCAAACATGTGGAAGAAGGTGCTTTGTTCAGATGAGACCAAAATTGAACTTTTTGGCCTAAAAGCAAAAAGCTGTGTGTGGCGCAAAACTAACACTGCACATCACCCTGTACACACCATTCCCACCGTAAAACATGGTGGTGGCAGCATCATGTTGTGGGGATGGTTTTCTTCAGCAGGGACAGGGAAGCTGGTCAGAGTTGATGGGAAGATGGATGGAGCCAAATACAGGGCAACCTTAGAAGAAAAGCAGTTAGTTCTTACCGGTAATCCTGTTTCCTGTAGTCTTCCAGGGCAGCCCTTGACAGATGGAGCTCCTCCTCACATACAGGAAACACATTGCCACTAATTTCTTAAAAGGCGATCCCTCATGTCCATGGTCAGTCATCCAAGAGAACCGAAGGCCGGAATCTGAAAGACATAAAACACAGCACAACCCCACAAGGTTAAATTATAGGGTGGGATCGTGCTGCCGTGGAAGACTACTGGAAACAGAGTTACTGGTAAAAACAAACTCTGCTTTACCCCCAGTCGTCTTCCAGGTCAGCCCTTAAGAGGATAACCAAGTACTCACCAGTCTAGGTTGGGACAACGGCTTGTGGGACTTTCCTACCAAAAGCCTGGTCCTGGCTGGATGTCAGATCCAGCCTGTAATGCTCAACAAAGGTCGAAAATCTTGACCAAGTTGCTGCCCTGCAAATTTTCTCTGGAATGGCTCCCGCCTTCTCTGCCCATGAGGCTGCTGAAGCCCTTGTTGAATGAGCTCTTAGATCTTTTGGTGGTGTTATTTCCATAACTCCGTAGCATTCAAGTATAGCTGCCTTGATCCATCTGGCTAGCGTTTTCTTGAACGCTTGTTTACCTTTTTGTTTGCCAGCATACAGAACGAATAGAGCGTCTGATGCTCTGAACTCATTGGTGACTGAAGGAGACATCTTCTAACATCTAGAAGGCTTAGTACTTGCTCTTTGCTATTAGCCGGTGAACTACAAAACTAAAGTAGTATTCTATCCTGGGATTTATGAAAAGTTGACGTCCCTTTTGGTGTAAATACCAGATCTGTTTGAAGGACGATTATGTCATCATGAATTTTGGGAAAAGGCTCTCTGACAGACAGCCTGGATTTCCCCTATCCTACGTGCTGTAGTGATAGCCACGAAAAAAAACTGTTTTGAGTGTCAGCAGGCGTAAAGATGTTTCTTGTAGCGGCTCAAAGGGACTTTTGTTGATCCCCCGCAGTACTACCGACAGATCCCATGTGGGACATTTTTGTGTCTTGGGTGGTCTGTATTTTGCCAACGCTCTGCAAAAGCAAGAGACCAACGGGTCTTCTTGTAGTGTCCGTTCTAGATACACTGACAGCGCTGCTATCTGGACTTTCAGTGTACTGAGCGCTAGACCTTTATGAGCACCCTGCTGTAGAAACTCAAGAATAGTCGGTGTATCCATCTTTTGTCTGTTATTTTCAGCCCACCAGCTGTTAAATTTTCTCTAGGTCTTTCTGTAGATGGCCATGGTGTTCGGGTTCCCAACGCTCAGAAGCGTCGCTACCACTTTATCTGAGAGTCCTTTCGATCTCAGGATGTCTTCCTCAGTAACCAGGCCGCCCATTTGAAGCTTTCTTGTCTTAGGCCTGTTAGGGGTCCCTGACACATCAGGTCATCCCTGTGAGGAAGTAGCCACTGCTCTTCTGCTGAGAGACTGAGGAGCTGAGAGAACCAGGCTCTCTTGGGCGGTTATGGTGCTATCAGTATGAGCTTTGTTTGCTCTTGTAGGAATTTCTTCACCACCCGAGGAATCAGATGTACCAGAGGGAAGGCGTAGCACATTTTGAAATTCCATGGGTTTTGGAGTGCGTCCATCTCTAGAGGCCTGTCTTGCGGGTTTAGCGAGAAGAAACACTTTACCCGAGTGTTTTTTCGGGATGCAAATAGATTTATATTTGGTACTCCCCAGCGGGCTGTAATTTCCCTGAACACCTCTGGGTGTAATATCCATTCCTCTTGGGTGATCTCTTGGCGGCTGAGGGCGGCTGCCACTTAATTGTTTTCCCCCTTTAGGTGGACCGCTCCCAGCGACAGTAGGTTCATGTGATGTGGCTTAAGGAGGGGCTCCTCATGCCCCCTTGTTTGTTGTCAGACAGGATCAAGGTGTGATGACTTTGGCTATTGCCATAAGCTCCCTCCAATTCGAAGACGCCTGGGCTTCTTCCGGGGACCATTTCCCCTGAGCAGGTTGCCCTGCTAGGTGGGCTCCCCATCCCCAACTGCTTGCGTCTGTGGTCAATTTCCGTGAGGTTGGGAAAGACCATGCCAGACCTTGGTTTTAATTTGTGTGGATCTTCCACCACCAGAACGACCTCTTCACGGAGGTTGGGAGTAAGAGCATCCTGTCCAGATCTTCTTGTTGATTTCTTAAGAGAAAGACTTGCAGGGGCCTTAGATGATATTTGGCCCATTGTACTGCTGGTATCGTTGAGGTCATCAGACCCAGAACCGACATCAGCTCCCTGATGGATATCTGGAGGCTGTTCTGTACAGAACTTACTCTCTTGACGAGGCCTTGGATCTTCTCCTCCGGTAGGGACGTCTTCTGCTCCTATGGAGTTGAGCAGATATCTCAGAAACCAGATGTTCTGAGTGGGACACAGGTTGGATTTTTCAATGTTCAAAATCAAGCCCAGTGACTTCAGCCATAGTTGAGCTTCTACAAGGTCTTTTACCAGCTGTACTTCTGACGGTGCTGCGAATAGTAGGTCGTCTAGGTACGGTACTACAGTCATCTTCTTCAACCTCAGAGGGGCCAGGGCTTCTGCTAGGACTTTGATAAATATCCTCAGTGACTGGATAGCCCAAAAGGAAGAGCCCTGCTCTGGCAATTTTACTCCTTTCTTTCTATCTCCATTGCCAACCTCAGATTTCTCTGGGATTCTTCTCGTATTTGGAATGTGAAGGCATCCCTGAGATCCATGCTCACCATGAAAGTTCCTGGTTGAAGGATATTTTTGACCGAGAATATGGATTTTGTTTTTATACCTCTGGGACTTAAGTAAGGACTTTCTGGTCTACCATTTTCCCCAGCAACACGGGAAAACCCCTTGCTTTTTCGGGATCCCTGGGAAGTTTTGTTAATAGAAATCTCTCTGGAGGATGACAACTGAATTCCAGGGAGTAACCCCTTGCGATGATGTCTAGAATGAATTGATTGGCTGTCATCTTCTGCCGTTGCAGTAGGAAGGTAGCCTGCCTTCCTCCTCCTGGCGATCTGTCGTCATCGTTTTGGGTTAGAAAAGCCAACGTGGACGTTACTCTTTGGCTTCCCCTTGTGACCCGTCCAGTTCTTTTTGGGGAAGTCTTTCTTTTCTTCTTGTGGAAACTCTCTTTGTCCACGAAAAAACCTCTTTTGTGGAGGTTTGCGTTTTTCGGTCGGGAAGGTTTTCTTCTTGTCCGTCGTTCTTTCTAGGGCTTCGTCCAAGCCTGTTAAAACAAACAGTCTCCGGAGAATGAGAGGTTGCATAGTCTCATTTTGGATGCAAGGTCCCCTGACTAGGTCTTCATCCAAATAGCCCATCTGGCTGCCATGGCTAGCTGATCTTGCTGCCAGTTTTACGGACTTTGGAAGCATCCGCTATGTAGCCGACTGACTGCCTTGGAGAGAATCGGTAGGGTCTTCAAAATTTCTTCTCTAGGCGTACCATTTTCAATATGGTCTTGCAGTTGGGAGAGCCAGAATTCAAGGTTTCTTGCCACGCAAGTGGTGGCGAGTGCCGGCTTCAGGCTGGCGAGGCTTGTTTCCCAAGCTCTCTTTAGGATAATGTTGCCCCTCTTGTCTTTTTGACCCCAGATCTCACATTAAAGAGGTCCTGTCATTTTTCTATTACAAGGGATGTTGTAAAAAAAAAAAAAAAAAATAAGAGGTAAAAATAAATAAGAAAAAAAAATACAATAAATTTAAAGCATCCCGTCCCTCCGAGCTTGCACGCAGAAGCGAACGCATACGTAAGTTGTGCCCGCATATGTAAACGGTGTTCAAACCACACATGTGAGGTATCATGACAATCGTTACAGCAAGAGCAATACTTCCAGCACAGGACCTCCTCTGTAACTCAAAACTGGTAACCTGAAGACATTTTTAAACGTCACCTATGGAGATTTTTAAGCGCCAAAGTTTGTCGCCATTCCACGAGCGGGCACAATTTTTAAGCATGACATGTTTGGTATCAGTTTACTTGGTGTAACATCATCTTTCACAGTATAGAAAAAAATTGGGCTAACTTCACTGTGTTTTTATTTTTTAATTTAAAAAAAAATTATTTTTTCCAAATTACATTGCGCTTGTAAGATCGCTGGGCAAATACGGTGAGGCATAAAGTATTGCAACGACTCTCTAGGGTGTCTGAAAAAAAATGATATAATGTTTGGGGGTTCTAAGTAATTTTCTAGCAAAAAAAAAATGATTTTAACTTGTAAACAGGTGTCAAAAATAGGTCCGTCCCTAGTTCTGAAGGCAAAAGGCGGCCCAACTCGATACTAGCAAAGTGTACCTAATAAAGTGGCCAGTGAGTGTATTTGTCCATGGATATTAGAAGAGGAGCGTTTACAGGCTGAAAAAACTTTTGATGTACCTAAACGCGTGTCAATATCTCTAAATACTAGACGCATTTAGGTGTGTTTTGAGCATTAATGTCTCCAATAGCCAGACTAGATTCAAAAATCTGGCTAAGGAATACATTGATGCTCAAACCCTTGATGCGCCTAACCGCTCATGTAATATGTGGCTTTAGGCGCATTTTTAGCAGCTTTTCTCCTGTCAGGAGTTCTGGCGTTCGGAGGAGAAAAACAAACGCCCGGCGTGCATGAGGCCTAAATGTAATATTCTTCCACTGATAGGAAAATATAGCACTTAATAATTTAATATTGACAATTGGTGGCTGGCAAAGTTCATACATTTTCTGGAATTTTTGGTCTAGCGATCCACATAGTTTATGTATCCCTAAATCCGCTTTTGACGTTCATTGGCTGCAGGATTTCTTTGTCTTCTCTGCAAAATGGCCTAAAATTTTCCCAATTATCTTTCTTTGCATTGGCCCTCTGAGTCATTTTCTATCAGCTTTATAAGTGGCAGTAAGGCTAAGTTTAGACTCACGGCTAAATTGCCACACCTCTGAAAGGCTATTTGTATTTGGGTTTGCCTTTCAGAGGCATTTGGCAGGAGGTGAGGAGGCGATATGTCTCCTCATCACCTCTTTTAACCCTTTAAATGTCGCAGCCACATGCTGCAACTGTGTGCATAGCACCCCCACATTCTCTTAATGGGTTGTATTTGTCAGCAGTATTACCCATCAAATGCACCTGTGGGGGGGAGGATATTCTTTGTTCCGTGCACAAAACAAAGCATTGCGACCATGGCATGTGAACGAACACTGCTGTCTGCAGCATTTCCAACTTAACCACTTCAATACCGGGCATTTTCACCCCCTTTCTGCCCAGACCAATTTTCAGCATTCAGCGCTGTTACACTTTGACAATTGCGCGGTCATGTAACAATATACCCATATGAAATTTTGATAATATTTTTTCCCACAAATAGAGCTTTCTTTTGGTGGTATTTGATCACCTCTGCGTTTTTTATTTTTTGCGCTATAAACAAAAAAAGAGCGACAATTTTGAAAAAAAAAACACAATATTTTTTTACTTTTTGCTATAATAAATATCCCATTAAAAAAAAAAAAAAAATTTTCCTCAATTTAGGCCGATATGTATTCTTCTACTTATTTTTGGTAAAAAAAATCGCAATAAGCGTATATTGATTGGTTTGCGTAAAAGTTATAGCGTCTACAAAATAGGGGATATATTTATGGCATTTTTATTGTTTTTTTTTTTACTAGTAATGGCAGCGCTCTGCGATTTTTATCATGACTGCGATATTGCGGCGGAATTTGGACATTTTTGTCACTATTTTGGGACCATTCAGATTTATACAGCGATCAGAGCTATAAAAATGCCCTGATTACTGTTTAAATGTGACTGGCAGGGAAGGGGTTGACACTAGGTGGTGATCGAGGGGTTAACTGTGTATCCTAGGTAGTGATTCTAACTCTAGGGGGAGGGGATTCACAAGGGGTGGAGACCAATCGGTGTTCCTCTGTACTGGGAACACACCATCGGTCTCCTCTCCTCTGACAAGACGTGGATCTGTGTGTTTGCACACACAGATCCACGGTCCTGCTGTGTTCACGGGCAATCGCGGGTACCGGCGGACATCGCGGCCCCCAGACACACGCATCGTGTTCCTAGTGACCCGGCGCACGCACCCCCTAGAGGCTCAGTAAGTAAAAGATGTCATATGACGGCGGCCCGGAAGGACAAAGGGTTCCTGCTGCCGTCATATGACTATGCGCGGTAGGGAAGTGGTTAAAGTGTTACTAAACCCAGGACCCTGCATTCACTATATCTGGTCTCCCCCAGTACACAGAATATGGAAATGCAATTATTTTAGTAAATATAAATGGCTAAATACCATCTCTTATCGGCAGTATATAGCAGTCCTGTGACTTTTATCAGTGTCTGGTTGAAGCTTGTAGGAGGAGTTTTCATTCTCCTTTTTAAAAACTCCTATAAGGCTGCAAGGAGCCCTGACCCTCTGTCTGGACAGGGCTGATTTGGTCCTGTGCTGATAACATGCACTCTCCCAAGAAAATAAAAACTCCCTACCAATACACACCAAACTGAGCATGTGCAGCTTGCCCCCAAGGCTCTGTACTGTCAGGAGAGGGATTGGGGACAGTGGAAGAGGGGGAGGATCAGAGAAGACAGGATCATACAGCCTTTTACACAATGCAGAGGAATAACCCCTTAGGTTCCACAGTGAGTTTAACAAGTATGCTTTACTGCATATACAGAAGGATTTTACTGTTGTGGGTTTAGTAACACTTTAAGGCCTGGTTCTCACCTACGCAGGTTGTAGTTTGCGTATTCCAGGTGCATTTTACGCTTTTCAATACATGTTTTTGATCCATTGAAGTCTATAGAACCAAAAACCAGAAAAAAGTCCCTGACCCTTCCATAAAATGTACAGATGTGAACATGACCCATAGGAAACCATAAATGGACTGTATGTAGTGTGTTTCTGCAAAACTGAAAACGCACTAAAAAATGCATAGGTGTGAACCAGGCCTTAGAGGGGGGGGGGGGGGGAGTGGTTGGGGATGCTAAAAGTATGGCTCAACCCTTGTGTTTAATGCCCCCCCTACTGGAAGCCTAAACAAGTCCGAACTGCAACAAATCCAGACAAGTCGCTGTTCCCAGATCTCCCCAATTTTTATATAAAGCTTCCCTTTGTGTTCAATTTAATCCCAGCTATGCGATGAAATCTCAGTGCAAACTGCAGCAAGGAATTCCAGATAAAACAAAACGAACGCTAACTTCTCTAATGCCCGGTACACACAATGAGATTATCGGACGAATGATCGTACGTTTTTTTTCTGCATGCTAATCTCAGATCGAATCTGACGAGTTTACTAAAGTCACGAAAATTTGCATACGACAGAATAACATTTCTGAAGTGATGTCACGTGTTGTAATGCCTTTGTATTGCCTTTTCGAATGACAGCTGTACTGATTAAACAAAAATCGTACGATATGGCATCGTACGGGAAAAAAAATGTGCGCATGACCTGTCCTGATCGGCTCTCGAAAGCTCTGTACTAACGATCAGATTATCGTACGATCGCTCCGAAATCTGTATTTTTCGGACGATTTTCACGTGTACTTGGCATTAGGGTGGCCATACAAGTAACAATCTGATTGAGCAATCCTTAAAAGAACCGATTTGATCCAATCTATCGAAAAAAAAACCTCATATTGTGCCGTTGATCAATTTTGAGCAAAAACAAAATTTATTCTGGATGGAAAATCTGATCGTAGGAAAGTAAATTGATCGATACGATCGTTTAGTGTATCAATCATTGAGTGATATTTTTTATTTTCCGATTTGTATTTTTTTCTAACAGTAAAATCGATCGTCCTATAAAATCATTCAGTGTCTGGTCACCCTAACCGTGGTTTCTAGCAGTAGGGGAAGCTTTCACACCTTTGTTCCAATAGGTAGAAGAATAGAAGTGCAGCCCAGCCCAGGCTGTGTCTCCCAGGCATGATGTTTGCTTGTGAGGTTTCAGCACTTTCTATGGGAGAGTATTAGAGCTCAGGGCCCCTCCTCGCTCCATGACATCAGGGAGGACCTTTGCACTCCCACTCCTCTCCCTTCCCGACATGCACTGACAGTTGGCTGTCTGGATGAGGAGCAGGCTGCGGGAGAGCTCTACCTTGGAGTTAGAACCCCCCTCAGTGCCTTACAAAGGAGCATTCTGTTTTCCTGATTTGGGTGTTGCGGCCTCTGGAAGGGAGCAGAGCAGTTCTCTTACAAGAAAGGTACAGTGCTTTCTTACAGACAAACATTTGTAGACTTTACAGGCTGAGGATTGGGAAACGCCAGTACAAGAATCATCGGGGCTGGGGGACAGGTTTACCATCCATCGAAACTTGGAATATTATTATATGTTGTTAGGAACAGGAAATCTTGTTCTAATTACATTTTTCTACATTCTTCTAAACATTGCATTGCTAGAAATATTCAATATTGTTAGAAACAGGAAAACTTGTTATAATTCTTTTTTTCATTGTTATGAACATTAGTATACATTGTTAGAAACATGACATTTTGTTCACATTTTCCTACATTGCTGGAAAGGTTAATCTTTGTTAGAAAGAATGATGTCAGAAAACAGAGCAGGTTGCTCCATGCAGTCAGCCCCGCTCTCTTTTGTCTGAGTATAGCTCTATGTTGGAATCCATGTACTGACTCACTGCCTCTGCTGGACGTCTGTTCCAAGTAGCAACTACACTTTCAGTAAAATAATACTTTGTTAGATTAGTTATGAACTTTCCTCCTACTAGTTTGATGTCATGT
Source organism: Lithobates septentrionalis (assembly GCA_037952835.1). Lineage (NCBI taxonomy): Eukaryota > Metazoa > Chordata > Amphibia > Anura > Ranidae > Lithobates > Lithobates septentrionalis. The sequence continues at coordinate 6,257,900 of JBBDGP010000496.1, forward strand.
TGCGTGTTCTTGATCTTCATTTCATATTAAAAAATACTGCTCTCTGGAGCCTTATGCCGCGTACACACGAGCGGACATTACGGCGGACTTTGCCCGGCGGACTGGATTTCGTCGGACAATTCGATGTGTGTGGGCTCCAGCGGACTTTGTTTTCTCAAAAGTTCGACGGAATTAGATTTGAAACTTGTTTTAAATTTATCCGTTTAAATCGAGTCCGGTCGAAAAGTCCGCCGTCTGTATGCTAGTTCGACGGACAAAAAGCCACGCTAGGGCAGCTATTGGCTACTGGCTATGAACTTCCTTGTTTTAGTCCGGTCGTACGTCATCACGTACGAATTCGACGGACTTTGGTGGATTGTGTGTAGGCAAGTCCGTTCATTCACAAAGTCCGTCGGAAAGTACGTCGAAAAGTCCGCCGGGCAAAGTCCGCCGTAATGTCCGCTCGTGTGTACGCGGCATAAGTCACACCTGTAATGTATTTAAAGGTCTCGTGTCGCCCCTTTTCCATATACATTGTTATAATCATTCAATGTTGGACATGTGAAATTAAATCTAAAACTCGTAGGCTTTTTAGCTGGTTGATAATGCTGAAAATTATTTTTGTACATTGAAAAGGTACAGGTAAATTGACATATGATCCTCTCTGATTCCTGTAATACAGGGGAAGTCACATTGAACTCTTTCTGATTCCTCTAATACAGGTGAATACACATTGAATCCTTTCTGATTCCCTTAGTACAGGTGAATACACATTGAACCCTTTCTGATTCCTGTAATACAGGTGAATACACATTGAACCCTTTCTGATTCCTCTAATACAGGTGAATACACATTGAACACTTTCTGATTCCCTTAGTACAGGTGAATACACATTGAATCCTTTCTGATTCCCTTAGTGCAGGTGAATAAACATTGAACGCTTTCTGATTCCCTTAGTGCAGGTGAATACACATTGAACCCTTTCTGATTCCCTTAGTACAGGTGAATACACATTGAACCCTTTCTGATTCCTATAGTACAAGTGAATACACATTGAATCCTTTCTGATTCCTGTAGTACAGGTGAAGAAACATTGAATCCTTTTCTGATTCCTTTAGTACAGGTGAATACACATTGAACCCTTTCTGATTCCTGTAGTACAGGTGAATACACATTGAACCCTTTCTGATTCCTGTAATACAGGTGAATACACATTGAACACTTTCTGATTCCTCTAATACAGGTGAATACACATTGAACCCTTTCTGATTCCTGTAATACAGGTGAATACACATTGAACCCTTTCTGATTCCTGTAATACAGGTGAATACACATTGAACCCTTTCTGATTCCTGTAATACAGGTGAATACACATTGAACACTTTCTGATTCCTGTAGTACAGGTGAATACACATTGAACACTTTCTGATTCCTTTAGTACAGGTCAAAATCCAATGAGACTTTATGAACTCATTTAAACTTCCATGAGCATGCACATTCTAATATGGCTGCACACAACTACTGATGTGCTTTGGGGAGTAGCAGCGTGCGTGTTCTACAACAGGAAGTTAGGGGAAGTGCTGCACCAGGAGCAGAAGAGCATTTGAATATGGAGAAAAAAGGTTACAAGCTGAGAATATATGAATTGGTGCAGTTATTGAACATAAGTTCTCTAATCGCATTCTAAGTCTCTTGTAGAATAAAGTAAATATTGAAAAAAAAAAAAAAAAATTTTATAGGATAACAGCCATTAGGTAAACATGACCACCTGACGATATATAGGGTCCGTTTTTTCATTTGACACCATGACACCAAGGTTTATGTTGTATTTATTGTACTGCTTAGCAAACTTCAGATGATTTTATTTTTCCCAGAGTCTTACTGGTTGCTTTAGCTTTGAAATGCTGAGCTGTCATCTGGGTGAATTTATTGCAGAGATGTAAAGTACAGGTGAGTTGTGAGATCCGCCCTGTACTTTATAGTTCCAGGTCTAGTGACTTGACTAGTCATTGCAGACGACATTGTTTGTGGAAATGTTATTAACCCTTTCACTCAGGCCTTGCAGAACCTGCTGCCGTATTTCTGGTTTTAGGGACATTTAAAGTTTATGTATAGCCAAAACCATGTTTTATAGTTTTGGGTAGAGTGTAGAAGGATTAAAACCCCTGTCAAGTTTTTATTGCTGTCTGTATCCTTGTTTGGGAGATTTAACCCTCTGTGTATCCTGGTGACCATTATCGCCATAATAAATAAAGGTTGACTTAGTAAAACTGGAGGATGCAAAATCTGGTGCAGCTCTGCATAGAAACCAATCAGCTTCCAGGTTTTTGGTCAAAGCTTAATTGAACAAGCAGAAGTTAGAAGCTGATTGGCTACCATGCACAGCTGCACCAGAGTTTGTTCTATCCAGTTTGAGTAAATCAACCCCATAGTGATGGAAAATTCTAAACTTTGTAGTTGTCATCAGGACAGGAGGTGAGAGGAAATCTTGCAAAGGGGTACCAGTTTCAGTGACACCTGTATAAATTACCTTCACTTTGTAGAGACATCTTCTCACTTCCTGTTGAGTCTTTAGTATACAGTTCACCCCAATGGGACATTGAAACTGTAAAAATAATTTGGCAAGAGTTTGAACCCTTCCCCACGCCATTTAAAACCAAACAACCACTTTGACATGGGTGGTCCAGTAAGTTACACCTGTCAGTTTTCTAGGTGGAACTCATCTGTTGGTCAGTGGATGACCCAATGTAAATGGACACTGGATCATTTACATCTGATTACCTCTAAGTTTTTTTTTTTCTGTTATTTGCACCTAAACTTGAAGGATTGAGGTAATTGGTCCATTTACATCCAATTGCCCATAGATCTAATATGAGTCAAATGAACAGACATGGATATCAAAAGTGCCATCATTGGCATTCTTATCCAATTCAGCAGGGGAGCTGTTCAGGAATCTCCTGCTGATCAAAGTGGACACAGCCTGAGTTATTGGGGCCTTAAACTTTATACTTGTTCATCCAGATGATGGAACAAGTACACGTGTAGACATCATTGCACGCCTCATGGTCATATAGGAACCTCTATGTGGCATTGCATATCAATCCAATGTCTTGTAGCCCTTCATTTAGTTTGTTTTTAGGTATAATTTCAAATTGCCTGAGGTATTCTAAGCAGAGTAGTTAGGGTTGTTTGTAGCCCCTATCACCAAGGCCCTGAGTAGTGCCCTAGGTCATAAATCAGGATAAGCCACTCTGAGAAGTGAGCTTTAGTGAAGACTAAATGGGTGGAAATGAGAAGCAATAAAGAAGAGCATTCCAGATAAAAGATATATCTCAGGAGAACCCAAAGGTTAATCTTGTTGATCATTTTTTGTCTCTGTGCAGTGATATGAATGGGATGAAAAAGCCTGTTCTATGTATTGACCTGTACCCTTCAATACTGGATTCCTACCAGTCGCCTACAATCGCGGTATCCAGTTTATGGAGGCCTGTAAACTTTTAGGCCTCATGCACACTGGGCCTCTTCTACACACTTTTCTCCTGGCAAGAGAAGAGCAGCTGCAAAAATGCTCCTAAGCCATGTTTTTGCAAACGCTTTCAAGTGCATCAAGCGCTTCGGTGTTTATTCATTTCATTGGCCAGAATATTTAACTTATTTTGGCTATTGAAATGAAAAAGAAAAAATGCTCAATTGCTAAAAGTATCTGTGCATTTAGAGGCATTCACCTACATTTAGGTGCATCAGGTGTTTTTTATGCTCAAAAACTCCTCTCCTACATACAAATGGTGTTTTTTTCTGTTTCTAAGATCCTGTAAATGCCTATAGTGTTCATAGATACATAGGTTAATATGAAGGGGAGTTTAGAGGCAGACGTTTAGAGGTAGCATTTTTGAACTCAAGTGTGTATGAGGCCTTGGGGCCATTGCACCAAACGCGTTGCCCAATGCAGTCCCAATACATAGACAAGGCAATTTGCTCTCTAGGTCCGGCTGTTTCAGTTCACACCAAAGAGCTGCATTAATGTGAGCTGAAAAGTATGACTGGCTACATTTTACACAGCGTGGTTTGTTAAGACACGCTACGTTGCATAGTAATGCACTGTGGTTCATACATTTGAATACATTGTTATTTTGTGACATTTCAGTAAAGTTAAAAAAAAAAAAAAGTTAACAGTGCAACAACTCATCGTACAGCCCCTTTACAGTGCACACTAATGAGCGCACGTTATTCGGCACGCCCGCTGGTGTAACTAGGCCCTAACTGTCAGTTTTTTGTCTTCTCTCTCTGAAGAAAGCTTGATAGGGCAGATTGAAAACTTTCACTGAGTTGCCGTTTGTTCCCCTTTTCCACATAAATATAAACGCCATGACTGTGCCTCCCAGCACAAGATAACTAAGGATAACAGATCCCTTGTCTTTGTAAATCTGGTCATTCACATTACAATCTGCTTGTACAATTTCATTGTAATGTACTTGAGATTTACCAACAACTATGTGATCCAAGGGCCTACCTATACAGTGCAATCCCCTCAATGTATATCCGGTATACAGTCTCTTGTACTGCATATTAACGTTTGCTGGTTGGTGAGCCACACATGACTCCATGCCATTCGCTCTCTAGCCGTTTCAGCCCCGAAAGACTATACCTCCTTCCTGACCAGAGCACCTTTTGCGATTCGGCACTGCGTCGCTTTAACTGACTACGCGGTCGTGCGACGTTGCACCCAAAGAAAATGGACGTCCTTTTTTTCCCACAAATAGAGCTTTCTTTTGGTGGTATTTGATCACCTCTGCGGTTTTTATTTTATAAACAAAAAAAGAGCGACAATTTTGGAAAAAAAAGCAATATTTTTTACTTTTTGCTATAATAAATATCCCCCAAAAATATATAAAAAAACAAAGTTTTTACACAGTTTAGGCCGATATGTATTCTTCTATATATTTTTGGTAAAAAAAATTGCAATAAGTGTATATTGATTGGTTTGCGCAAAAGTTATAGCGTCTACAAAATAGGGGATAGTTTTATGGCATTTTTATTATTATTTTGTTTTTTATTAGCAATGACAGCGATCTGCGATTTTTTTTTTTTTTTTTTTATGGCGGACACATTGGACACTTTTGACACTATTTTGGGACCAATGTCATTTATACAGCGATCAGTGCTATAAAAATGCACTGATTACTACACTGGCAGCGAAGGGGTTAAACACTAGGGGGCGATCAAGGGGTTAAGTGTGTCCTAGGAAGTGATTCTAACTGTGGGGAGATGGGCTTCAACTCACATGACAGCGATCACTGCACTCGATAACAGGGAGCAGTGATCTCCGTCATGTCACAAGGCAGAATGGGGAAATGCCTTATTTACATAGGCATCTCCCTGTTCTGCGGCTCCATGACACGATCGCCGGTAGAGACCTGCAGGTTCCGTGGGCACGGTCACGCTGTACGCAGCGGCTAGCCCCGCCAATTAAAAGGGATGTACAGGTAAGCCCATTTACCCACCGCTGCCATTGTACCGCCGTATATCAGCGTGCAGCGGTCGGCAAGTGGCTAGCAGTGTCTACTACAGTGATTTGCAGCTTCCAGGGGCACTGGTCAGGTATGGTATATACTGTACATAGTTACATTGGTCAAAGCTGGATTAATGTAGCTATGTATAAAATATCCATGCCTGAAATTCATCTTTAAAGAAAGGGGTCAGACTTGACTGAATTGCCACAAATACAAACCATTCTGTTTAAGAATTTGTATCAACTATGTTTAATCGCTGATACTGATCCCCTTATACTACCCTGTTTCCCCGAAAATAAGACCTAGCGTGATTGTCAGTGATGGCTGCAATATAAGACCTACCCCCCAAATAAGCCCTACCCTGTTTCGCCGAAAATAAGCTCTACCCTCAAAATAAGACCTACAAGGACTTTAACTAGGGCTTATTTGGGGGGTAGGGCTTATAATGCAGCCATCACCGACAATCACGGTAGGTCTTATTTTCGGGGAAACAGGGTAGTATGGTTGCTCATTAATCATATTGTAGCAGCAATAATAATTCATGTAAAACATATTTTCTTCAGGTCCTTTGTCCAGTTTCATGAAGAAAGAGAATCTTTTTAGCCGTTTATATTTAACTTCGTATTACTACAGGCCAGGTCACAAAGGTGGGCTAGGAGACCCACAAGGGTAGAAGAGGAATTTACTGTTTATAAGAAAGGCTTGCATCGATATGAGGGGTGCATCCCTTGTTTTTTTAATAGCTATGGGTATTGTTCCAAACAGAATTATGCTATAGTCGTGAAATATCTTTTGCCATGGCTACAATATAGAGCATGACTACCCAAGCTGTAGTTAGGCTAGTATGTCTAGACGGACTGATCATCCTAGAGGTCTGGAAGCAGACTGTCTACAACTGTTTTGTTAATCTGAAGGACTCTAATAATTAAACCTATAGCTTAACCTAAACTAAACTCCGGGCTAAAAACACCAATAAATGCAATTATGTGTTTATTACAAAAGCAATAAAATGTATTTTAAATGCAGCTATTATAAGTACCTTATTTTGCATCCAGTGATCCCCCATACAGCAGCAGTCTGACTTGGAGAGGAAAGGCAGCATTTGTGACCAATCAGGTGTGCTGCATTCACATGTGAGATGTATAGATTTCTCAATGATGACAATACTGATTCAGTTTTTTACAGTTCTATCCCTTATATGAGAAGTACATGTAGTACTTTGTCCCATGTTTCTAAGTGATTTCAGTCACTAGTTATTAGGTCTGACCTTACCCCCTCCCCGCTTTCCATCACGACTGATCTAACAATAGCTATGAAGGAGACGGCTGATTCATAGCTGCAGCTAGTCTCGGCTGTGAGCACTTAAGCCTGGTACACACTATTTTTTAGGTTGAATGAAAAAAAAAAAAAACTGACAGCTTCGGTCGGAGCCACTGTAGTTACTATGCAAAGTAAGTACAGTGATCTCCCCCTACTGATCTGTTGTGTTCTGACAGGGGGACAGCCCAACCCCCCGCCAGAACACTCCAATCAGCGCTGTCCGCCATTGGCAGAGAGCGCTGATTGGGAGTCAGTCGGCTGCTAGTTTTCCAGCATGCTCGTCCGACAGAAGCCGGCCAAACGGCTGGCTTCTGTCAGACAGACCGATATACACACGAGCCGAATGTCTGACTTTTTTTTTTTCAGCCAGTAAATGTCTGCCGACATTCGGCCTGCGTGTACCCGGCTTTACTGGGAGAAGCACTGACAAGAAGAATGTAAAGGGAGGGGGAACTTGTCAACCTCTGCATTCCTTTTGCCATTGTTTGTATTTGGAAAATGCTTACAGCCACAGCTGAAACGAGCTACATTCTTTTGGCACTTTATTTATTTTGGGGTTTTTGGGGAGAGGGTACCTAGTTTTGACAGGTACCTGTTCCCACTTCCACCCAGATCACCTAGGGCAGGGGTTAGCAACCTGCAGACCGCACCCAGCCCGCCACCGCTAAATGTCCGGGCACAGCGGCCGGTATTACAGGCTGGATAGGGGCGGGAACTGCTGTAGTTAACTTTTCACAATAAACAGTAGGTGATTTGTTGCCGGGGGATCCTAGCAACCAATCACCAGCCCATTAATGTGAAATGTTAACTTCAGCAGTTCCCACCCTGTGATACCGGCCGATCTCTGCTCTGCTGTACACCTGTGTAAGGTAGAAGAGTCCTACCTACACAGTGTGTGTTTGTGCACATGTGTGGGGTTGGGTGCAGGGGGGCGAAGGACATTATGGGGGTACGGAGGACACTACAGTGGGGGGGGTGCAGGGGACAGAGGTCACTGCTTTTGGGGGGCACAGGAAAGTGCTATGGGGAAGGGGGCAGAGGACACTATAGGAGTGATTTGAAGGGGGACAGAGGACACTGCAATAGGGGGGACCCTATTAGGGGCCCCTTCCATCACCCCTGGGGACAGGGACCTCTTCCATCACCCCTGGGGACGGGGACCCCTTCTCACCTGGGGACAGAACCCCATTTTCCCCAGGGACAGGAACCCCATCTCCAGACCATGCTGGCTGGCAGGGCTGGCGTCAGCCACCCTTGGGTGCCAGGATGGGGCAGGGGGCCACATGCTCCCTCAGGGTGAACTGGCTTTACATTAATGAAACACCTTCAAAGTGAGGTAAACCTGTACTGTTATTAATTACTATGTTAATTAATTACTATGTTAGGATTATTGTTATCCTAATTTATTAGCAGGTGAATGCGGCCCTCTATGCATTCACATACATTGAATCCGGCCCTTAAGTGGAGAACGGTTGCTGACCCCTGCCTAGGGCCTTGTCAATTCACCACTGGATTTGTTTTCTAGAGCACAATAGTGAGATCTTTTCACTTCTGCTGGCCCCCACCAGATGATAAAACCCTCCAGCATCTACTCAAAACTGAAATACTATTATTTAGGGGACTGATCCTTTACAGATCATTTCAAACCCCAATTTCAAAGTTGGGTCACTGTGTAAAATCCACATAAAAACAATGCAATGATTTGCAAATCTCATAAACCCATATTTTATTCACAATAGAAAAGATATGAAATGTTTAAACTGAGAAAATGTACAATGTTAAGAAAAAATGAAGGTCATTTTGAATTTGATGGTAGTAACACATCTCAAAAAAGTTGGGACTGGGCAACAAAAAGCTGGCAAAGTGGTACTAACAAGGAAGAGCAACTATTTAGGTTAACTGGCAACAGGTCAGTAAAATGATTTGGGTATAAAAATGGCATCTTAGAGAGTCAGAGTGTCCCAGAAGTGAGATGGGCAGAGGTTCAACAATCTGTGAAAAGCTGTTTCTAAAACTTGTCGAATATTTTCAGGATAATGTTCCTCAATGTAAAATTGCAAAGACTTTAAATATATCATCAACTACAGTATATAATATCAAAAGGTTCTAAGAATCTGGAGAAATCTCTGTGTGCAAGGGACAAGGAGGGAATGCAATATTGGATGCCCGCAAACTTTGATCCCTCAGACGACACTGCATTAAAAGACATGATTCTGTGATGGACATCACTGCATGGACTCAGAAATACTTCCAAAAATCACTGTCTGTGAATACAGTTTACCATGCCTTCCAAAAATGCAAGTTAAAGCTCTATCATGGAAAGAAGAAGCCATATCTGAACATGATCCAGAAACTCCATCATCTTCTCTGGGCCCAAGCTCATTTAAAATGGTCTGTTGCAAAGTGGAAAACTGTTCTGTGGTTAGAGGATTCGAAATTTGACATTCTTGTTGGCAACCATGTCTTCTGGACTAAAGAAGAGACCTCTGACGATGGCCCACAGGCCAAAATGCATCAGGTGATGTTCTGAGGATGCAAGCACGCCATTTCCGTGGTTCCATTGAAGTTTTGTGTTTATATGCTCATTTTACAATGCTCACTTTACAAGTTAGCCTGTGAGTATTCTGCAATAAATATTCTTTTAAGCAATCTTGTGCGGGCTTCACTATGCGCATCTTTATTTCCTTTATGGGGCGCACTCCTCCCATTTGAATGTGACCTGGGATTGATGCATATGTCTGGATAGTGGAAACCATAGTGGATATCTAGCCTGGAGACTACACTAGGGATTACACTGTTTTGGAGTGGTTAATGCTGACATGTGGAGACACTCGATGTGTTATATAATCAAACGCCTATAATCTGTGGCCTTCTGGTAAAAAGATTAGATGTGAGCACGGTGGTGTATAGACTTTGAAGCTGGTATGAGGACCTTGCTTCTTTCATTCACCAATCTTTTGAATCTGATCTATTTCCTATCTTCAGCGCTGCATATGGACTCATTATTCTTTACACATTGCAATCAAACAATGTTTATGCTTACTACATTTTATTTGTCTGCTTCATGTCTGTTTGCATATTAATTGAAGCGCGGATATCAACATATATTTTTAAAGAAGACAGGGACCTTCTGGCTTATCAGTGATCAGTTCAAAAGCCTGCATCTCTGATTGTATGGGGGGGGGGGGGGGGTGCATTAGGGAGTATAAAATGGGCGGCTTGCGCATCTGGAAAGGCTAATCCGCATACTGCATCTATGACGACAGCATGGCTTTATAGTAGAAGAGTCTCTGGTGCTTAACTAGCCTGCCTGCAGTCCAGACCTTTCACCAATTGCAAATATTTGGCACATCCTGAAACCAAAAATATGACAAAGAAGACCCAGGGCTGTAAACTACTTAGAATCCTATATCAGGCAAGAATGGGACAACATTTCTTTCCCAAAACTTCAGCAGCTTGTCTCCTCAGTTCTCAGCTGTTTCGCAGAGTGTTAAAAAAGAGGGGATGCTACACCATAATAAGCATGGCCGTGTCCCTACTTTTTTGAGATATGTTGCTGCCATCAATTTCAAAATGACCTTATTTTGAAATTGATGGCAGCAACACATGGTACATTTTCTCAGTTTAAACATTCTGTTTTTATGTCGATTTTACACAGCGTCCCTACTTTTTCTGAATTTGGGTTGTACATTAATATTAAATTATTATTCCTGAAATGTTTAAAATATACAAATGACTTTATATAAAACTGATATGATTTCATACCTTTGGTATACACAAGAGCTTGGTGTTTGTCATTCCTGGCACGCCCGTGCATCGGTGCCTTTAGGGTAGTTTTATCTAGAACTAGGACTGAAGCGTCAGTGCTGACAGACACTGTAGCGTTCATTTAGCATGGGGCTCAGAATGTTCTTGAAGTTGGCTGTTGGGAGTGTTCAGCAGGTATTTTGAACATGTGTCATTCACCCTATTTCGATGCTGGTGTGTAGGGGTTCTTATTGTGCCTCAGCAAAAATATGCCTGTGGGTGTGTAAAGCCACCAACATATAGTAAGTAACACATTCCATTTTAATGGTCCTGCCCTGCTGACTGTTGTTTGGAAACTATTTTAGTGCTAAGGGATTGTTGTTACAAAGTAATTAGGTGGGCCAGGATTATGTGCTACATCCAATACCATTCTGTATTGTGTGCAAACCATGAACTCGCCATGAACCTTCAATAGAGGGATGCCAGTTGCTTAAAATATGAATCCACACTATATGTGTTGTACCTATTCCGCTTCCATGTCTTCCCAGTATTTTTACTCTTTATAGATAGATAGATGCCATGATATAGATGCAGTACAGGTTGCTTGGAGATTTTTTCGGTATGCTGGAAGATCAATGGGTTCATTCCAATACTAAGGCCTCATGTTCCAGCTGCTGCAAGAATCCAATGGATTGTGGAGCGTGCTGCACTTTGTGAATGGGTCGCAGTCTTCTCTCATGTGTCCCAGAAGGCTGCGGGGAAGGAGGGAGAGGGGCAAACTGTCAAAACCAGGCACCCGCTCCCCCCTTCCCTCCAAAAGGTGGCAAATATGGCAGCATAGCGAGGAGGCAGACAAGCGGAGCTTCCCCTTTTGGGTGAAGCTTCGCTTTAATACAGCCAGCAATTGTCTGCGATTAGGGACAGATGATCCTCTTGGATACAGACAGCTTACATCTGTCCCTAAGTGCGGATAATCGCTGGCTGTGTGATTGCGTTTGAACACTGGCAAACAGCTATGGCCGCTGTCAGCCTGTCATTGCTTTATACAGGCTCAGTGGCCGCAACTGTCTGCAACCACCTGTACATCCAACCGCATGAATCTGCTGGAATTTCACAGAAGTTGTAACGTTTTTGCCGTGTGAATGGGGCCTTAGGCTACACTCACATTAGAGTGTAGCCTATGTGTTTAGATTAAATGCAGCAGAAATTATCTACAAAACAACGTTTTTCGGTGTTAAGTTGTATTTGCCTTTACATGCATTTATACATGTTTACATGCATTTAGATGCTTTTAGAGTATCTAATATGCCCCCTGGACACATAGACTTTAAACTACTTGAGAGGCTGTTGGCTACTGAGGCTGGATATGGCTGGAAGATGCATCTGGTGCTACAAATGTTCTAGGTAAGTGTCCAGGGACAGGTGCTCGGAATGCAGGCTGCATGCATTCCCGGTATTTGTCCCTGGACATATACTGACCTTACCATAAGTACCACTAGCTGTATCTTCCAGCCCCTTCCAGACCAGCCGCACAGTTCACCTGCACCATTTGTGACCTTACATTTCGACTGGGGACATTTTCTAGTGTGAGAGATTGTTTCGGACGGGATGCATACATTTTTTCAGTGTGATAAATACATCTTTGGGTGTGATAAGTGTATACCACTTAAAATTATAGATATTTGTGCAGCCAAAAGGAAAACATAAGTCAGCAATTGACAGGTAGGTCTCTCATCCACTAATATTGCATGTTTTTGGTAAACATCTTATTCATGGAGATCCAGTGAAATGATCGCTCCTTTCTATGTACATGAGGTATAAATATTCAAATTCCATAAAATGGTGTAGGGGGAATCTTGTCAGCAGGAGTACTGACAATAATTAAAGCAAAAAAAAAAAACTGACCGGAGTTTTTACCCTTCCATACTCTATACAAAACTAAAATAAATGACTTTAGTTACTGTACACCAGGGGTGTTGGTATTATTGTGAAAGACCTGGGGCACCCTTGGGTACTCAAAGGAGGGGGATAAAGTGGCATGCATAGTTTGCAATGTGGAATGATAGATGTGACCAAAGGGGGAGGGGTTTAAATTAAAAGGGGGCATACTTGATGTACATGGCACACAAATGCCACAGTCCTGGTACCCACAAAATATGCTATTAATTACTATGCCACCAGTGAGGGTCTGACAGACACGCATAAACATCAGAACAATCAGTTTTATAAAAAATGAAACTTTCATTGAAGATCCTTTTCTGCACACAGGCTAATCTAAGAAATAACTTACTTAAAATGGGTGTCATGAGTACTTATGACACCATGACTCATGACGCTTAGAGTGCAGGGGTCAGAAGTATTTAATGCAGGGGTCAGGTGTGTGTACCACGGAGAGTATAGGAGTCAGGAGTACGTAATTCACAGAGCGCAGGGGCTTGACGTATATAATGTACAGAGTGATTAATGTAGAAAATGCAGTGGTCAGGATTACATAATTCAGAGTGCAAGGGTTAGGGGCATATAATTGCACAAAGTGCAGGGGTCAGGGGCGTATAATGCACAAACTGCAGCGGTCAGGATTACATAATGCACAGAGTGCAGGGTTTAGGGGCGCATAACACTCAGAGTTCCGAGGCCTAAAATATATAACACATCTCTTCCCCCCCTCCAATCCCCCCTCCGTCCCCATACACATTATTCCAAATTAAATAAATTTGTGCATATCTGCACTATCCTATGGTCTCAGTTTTCCAGACCTCAGATACTATGGCAATTTAAAGTTAGGGGAATTGCTTCCCTCCACTGTGTCATGGGACACATGAGAGACAAAGTCTGTCTCCTATCTACATGAGTTCTTTCAGCAGCTGCCGTGTGATTGGCACAGCAGCGCCGCAAGTTTGCACCGCGCAAGAGATGTGGGGGAATGTGCCCTGGGTGTCTGGCAGTAGCGATGCCACTGGTGTACTCGTTAATTAAGAGGATCGTGGAATTGAGGGATCATAGGATCGAGAAATTCACCCTGGTCCATCCTGGTGCGTTGCCCACATTATACCGCCTGTTATTGTGTATTGAAGAAGCTAATTCATTTGAATGAGCTGGTAATGTACCAAAAAAGGACCAGAAATCTAACACGCGCTATTTTTTGTGTTACCGCACACCACAACGGTAGTGATTTACTGTGCGTCTGAGGTGCTGCAACACTGTGAATGGGCCCCTTTAAGTTATGTGTAAGTAATGATGCAGATAAAATGCCGCTGTTTCTGAGGCGGCGTGTTTTAAAGAACTGGCCTAACCTCCATTATTATGGGTTAGTGTGTCAGATGAATGATTGCTGTTTTCTTTGTACAAGTTTGGGCTGGAGGGTTTTTTATAATTACAAGCAGGACAATGTTACTGTTTGTAATTTGTTATGCTTAAAATCCGTGAACACACTTCCAGGCATACCGGACCAGATGGGAAACAAAGTGTGCAGTGTATTCATCATGTGACCCTTCCTGTACATTGCTCCCCTCTTGTCACTGCTGGGGGGGGGTTGTCCGACCTAATACAGTGTGTGTACACAGACGTCTTTTACATCAATTTCTCAGCCTCTTCATACTTTAAAAAAAAAAAATATTGGTTATTAGAACAAATATTAGTAATTCCATTTCTTGGTTATGAACTGCAGCATTTTGCTGTTTGAGGCCGGCTTTGCACCTATGTATTGCATTAATGCGCAAGCACCCCGACGCACTAAAGGAGCACACCTGTGTTGTAGCACACCTGTGTTGTAGCACCCCGACGCACTAAAGGAGCACACCTGTGTTGTAGCACACCTGTGTTGTAGCACCTGGACGCACTAAAGGAGCACACCTGTGTTGTAGCACACCTGTGTTGTAGCACCTGGACGCACTAAAGGAGCACACCTGTGTTGTAGCACCCTGACGCACTAAAGGAGCACACCTGTGTTGTAGCACCCCGACGCACTAAAGGAGCACACCTGTGTTGTAGCACACTGCTGTGCATTGAGATGTGATACTTCTGGAACAATAGCGCAGGTTCATTTCCTGGTCCGTTGTGCATTGACAGCCCATTCAAAAAAGAAGGACTGAATAGATGTCTTTTATCTTGTCGATTTTTTTAAATTTTGCATAGGCCCATAGGCAGGCTCAACGCAAAGGAACATAAAGAACAAGTGTTTTCTATGTGCCCTGTTCACACTATAATGCTGCGTTGAGATGCAGTGCAACATGCTGCAGTGCATAGACTTGAATTAAGTGTCTTTTTTGTGGCTCCTTAATAAAGTTGAAAAAAGAACCCAGTGCCATGCATTTTACCAATGTATCACACCACTTCTACCCAACCTACACCAGGCCACATTGGGTTTTAGCTTGCAGGCTGGTGTGAAGACGCTCCTAGACAGTTGCTGTTTTTTCTTCCAGGGACAACTGTAAAATTTGGGCATTAACAGCACAGTGTTCATTATGACAAAGAGAAGGGTGGGTTTCTCTGATGGATACAAAGAGCAATAAAAGCCTCACAGAGGTTTCAATACTTCATTCTATCCAAAACTGAAAAAATTATTGGTTTTACATACACTATATTACCAAAATTATTGAGACGCCTGCCTTTACACGCACATGAACTTTAAAGGCATCCCAGTCTTAGTCCGTGGGGTTCAATATTGAGTTGGCCCACCCTTTGTAGCTATAACAGCTTTAACTCTTCTGGGAAGGCTGTCCACAAGGTTTAGGAGTGTGTCTATGGGAATGTTTGACCATTCTTCCAGAAGCGCATTTGTGAGGTCAGGCACTGATGTTGGAGAGAAGGCCTGGCTCGTATTCTCCACTCTTAATTCATCCCAAAGGCGTTCTATCAGGTTGAGGTCAGGACTCACCCCAAACTCACTAATCCATGTCCTAATGAACCTTGCTTTGTGCACTGGTGCGCAGTCATAATGGAACAGGAAGGGGCCATCCCCAAGCATGAAATTGACCAAAATGTTTTGGTATACTGATGCCTTAAGAGTTCCCTTCACTGGAACGAAGGGGCCAAGCCCAACCCCTGAAAAATCACCACACCATAATCCCCCCTCCACCAAATGATTTGGACCAGTGCACAAATCAAGGTCCATTAAGACATGGATGAGCGAGTTTGGGATGGAGGAACTTGACTGGCCTGCAGAGAGTCCTGACCTCAACCCAATAATATGATACACTGTCACTGTACTAATGACACTGGCTGTGAAGGGGCTAAAACGTGTGATGTGTGCAGATTTGACTAAGAGATGTGACTGTAGATCTCCCTGCTTTGCAGGGGAAAAAACAGCCACATTTCTGCTCTGTGCGCAGAGCCCTGTGTTGTTAGTAAACACAGGGCTCTGTACTGTTATGCTCTAAGCTGTGCTGTAGCGAATGACACCACAGATGGGGCAGTATGTGCCCCCACCCGGAAATAGCGGATCACGTACATGTATGTGATCTGGCAAAACGGGGCCTCCCTGCTGCAGTATAAGTGTGATGGGCAGTCCAGAACTGGTTAACCACCTTAAGACTGCTCACTGAACATATACTGCGGCAGGGCGGCTCTATTGCACGAAACAACCTACCTGTACATCGTTTCATGCAATAGATACTGTGGGCGCATGCGGTTGCTGCAAAGAGAGGCAGAACGGGGATCTGCCTATGTAAACAAGGTGGATCCCCATTCTGACAGGGGACAACATGGAGACCTGCTGTTCCTAGTGATCAGGAACAGTGATCTCTGTGTTGTCCCAGTGAGCCCAGCCCCCACACAGTTAGAACACACCCAGGGAACACCGTTAACCCCTTGATTGCCCCCTAGTGTTAACCCCTCCCCTGACAGTTTTCTTTTATACATTGATCAGTGCATTTTTTTTTAGCACTGATCACTGTAATAATGTCACTGGTCCCCAAAAAGTGTCACTTGGGGTCAGATTTGTCCACCGCAATGTCGCAATCCCACGAAAAAACCGCAGCTCGCCGCCAATACCAGTAAAAACATTTTTTTTTAAAAGTCCATAAATCTATCCCCTATTTTGTAGACGCTATAACTTTTGCGGAAACCAATAAATATACGCTTATTGCGATTTGTTTTCTTTTTTTTTTAACAAAAATATGTAGCAGAATACATATTGACCTAAACTGATGAATAAATTAGTTTTTTTTTATAGTTTATCTTTGGATATGCGTTATAGCAGAAAGTAAAAAATATTGTTTTTGTTTCAAAATTGTCTTTTTTAAAAAAAAATTTTAGAGCACAAAAAATAGAAACCCCAGAGGTGATCAAATACCACCAAAACAAATCTCTATTTGTGGGAAAAAAGGATATACATTTTGTTTGGGCACAACATCGCACGACCGCGCAATTGTCAGTTAAAGCGACGCAGTGCAGTAATGCAAAAAATGGCCTGGTCATTAAGGGGCAAATCCTTCCGGGGCTGAAGTGGGTAAAGTGCATCTAAGAGAAAACCCCCCTTTTTTTTTTTTTTTTTTTTTTTTAGTTTTGGATACAGTGAGGGGAAGGTTAGACCCCCTTTCAGGTTTTTTTTTGCTCTGTGTCCCAATTAGTGAGATTCACTTCCCCATTTGTTAAAGAGACCATTGTCACTGAGAAAGAAAGTGACGGGAAATCCAAAACTTTAGGGTTGTCCACAAAACAAGAGGGGAATTCTTCTGATGGGGACACCCATTTCAAGGACAACTGTGGAATTCCTCCTACTTTCTCTACTTTCTGTTGCATCTCTGGAACAGGAATTGAAGGGATATTTTCACACAAAAATAGCCTGGGAGGCATTTTTTTTTGTGTGTGTATTTCTTTATTTTGTTGTGCTTCAACTGCATTTAACTCTCCCCTACTCCATCTAGAACTATATACACACCTTATGTAGATTAGTCACTGTATCATCCTGCATTACCTAATGCTTGTATTGCAAAGTGTAAGTGAATATACCTGACTCTGAAGACTAAATTACTTGAATGATGACACTTTATGCTTTAGGGCAGACTTTTAGCACTAACTATTTTTCGAAAAGTTCAGATACATATTGTGCTTACACCCAATCACATACTCAGCATGCCTCATGGGTTCAAATCATTGAAGGCCTGAAGGGCGAGTCCACCTGACATCTCAGTTTTGGATGGATGCTAGTGGGATGGCAGTCATTTTTAACATTTAGCGGGGTCTAGTGGCGAGGTTTCACCTCCTGGGTTTTTGGCTTAGCTCATCTATAGGCTGAGCCACATAGCTGCGGTGTTCTCCATTTAACAGAATGGAGAGTTCAACACTGAAAACAAAACATGCATTGACACAATAAATGGGCCCTTACATTTTGTATTGTTTAGAGCAGCCATTCTCAACTAGGGTTTCTTCATAAGTTGTTGGGGGTTCCTTGACCTGTGGCTGATTGACCTCCTTTCTGATTATGCCAGCATAGTTCTGGAGCCAATGTTCCTTTTAGTGTTCTGTAAGGCTACATCAGCCCTTTTTAACCTGGGTGCCTTTAGGTTTCTTCCGGGGGGCCTTGGCAAAGTGCCTAAAAATTGCCCAACAACTCTATATAAGCCACCGAATAGATCAAGCCTGCCTTTTAGTTACGCAAAGCCACGGGTTTCCATTGTGCGCCATTACAGCCTTGTAGCCTCCAGCGTAGTAACAACTAATGATGTCATCAGCTGAAAATAAGGGCGTCGAACACCTGCACAGCATCCTTGTTTGCCCCTCTCCATCAGCACAGGGGTGACATTCGCTGAACAAGGAAGAGAAACGGATTGAGAAGAGAAACATTGGAATACCAGTCAGTACCAGCGTGCAAAGGTGTATTTGCTTTGGAAGAAATTTACTGGTAACTTTGGTTGTCCTATATGTGAGGTGGATGTTGCTGCGTTATGTAAAACTATTTGTTTCGTTTTTTTATATTTTAGAATGGGGTGTAGAACTTTAAAGAAGCTGATCTCCTTGACAACATCTAGTTAGATGAAATGTACGTTGAGGCGAAGCTTGTGCTAACGTCACCCGCGCTTTGCTGGAGCCGGCACCAGGGGCATTTTTACTGTTTAATGCGCTAACAAGAGGATGCTTTGTAAGTTGTTTTTTGCCTGATACTTAATAAATATTTGACGGTGCTACACCATTGGAGACTTTTGTTTTCTTGGCGGGCATATCCGTGGAGTAAGAGAGGGAGATTACAGTGGACTTCTCACTGGAGGTACCATATGTGTTCCTGTGTCAGAGGATCCACGGTTCAAAATCCATGTAGCTTCATGCTATACCAGACCTCCTATAATTTGGGATCTGGTAATCTGGTAAGAGGCTGTTTGTGTTGAGGTGGTGGGCTCACCGATCACACTGCATTGTTTTATATTAAGGATATGATGAGCATTACATTACAGGCAGTCCCCGGGTTACAAACAAGATGGGGTCTGTAGGTTTGTTCTTAACCACTTCAGCCCTGGAAGTTTTGACTGCTCAATGACCAGGCCCTTTTTTGCGATACGGCACTGCGCCGCTTTCACTGAAAATTGCGCAGTCGTGCGATGCTGTACCCAAACAAAATTGATGTCCTTTTTTTCCCCACAAATAGAGCTTTCCTTTGGTGGTATTTGATTGCCTCTGCAGTCTTTATTTTTTGCGCTATAAACAAAAGAAGAAATTTAGAAAAAAACACAATATCTTTAACGTTTTGCTATAATAAATATCCCACATTTTTTATAAAAAAAAAACAAATTTTTTCCTCAGTTCTTATACATATTTTTGGTTAAAAAAAAAAATGCAATAAGTGTATATTGATTGGTTTGCGCAAAAGTTAAAGCGTCAACAAAATAGGGGATACATTTTATGGCATTTTTATTATTATCATTTTGTTTTACTAGTAATGGCAGCGATTTGCAATTTTTATCGGGACTGCGATATTGTGGCGGACAGATCGGACATTTTTGGGACCATTGACAATTATACAGCGATCAGTGCTATAAAAATGCACTGATTACTGTATAAATGTCATTGGCAGGGAAGGGGTTAACACTAGGGGGTGATCAAGGGGTTCACTGTTTTCTAACTGTAGAGGGGATGGGCTGTCTAGGAGGAGAGAGAAAGATTGGTGTTCATATTTAGTATGAACACACGATCTGTCTCTACTCCCCTGAGAGAACCGGGATCTGTGTGTTTACACACACAGATCCCGGTTCTCGCTCTGTTATGAGTGATCGCGGGAGCCCGGCGTTCATCGCGCCCGCAGGGCACTCGCATCGGCTCCTGGCACACGCTGCGGCCGCGCCCTGTTCAGAAGATTTCACCTCACTTTAAGTCCCAATGACAATTTGGATTTTGAAAATTTTGGGTTGTTGTGGAAACAAGAATTGGTGATAAAGCATCAGTGGAAGTACCCTTTTCCCATAATAACTCTTAATAGGAGTGATTTTCCCTTCCTAGGGGTAGATTTCCTCTCACTTCCTGTTGTCTCCCTCTGTTTGTAAGTAGGAGTCGTTTGTAAGTTGGATGTTTGTAACTAGGGGACCGCCTGTATTGTAATTACAAATGGACATTATTTGATTTACTTTGTCACTAGAGGTGGATTTTTGTTATTTATTTATTGATATACTATTCACACAGTGCAACTGTATTGGGATTCAATTTTAAAGGGTGCCTTAACTGAAAAAAGGTTGAAAAACATTGAGCTACATTCACTCCTAAACACTGCCATCTTCGCCAGCGTAATTGAAAAAACTGCATTCCGATACAATCATAACCCTCCTCTCCAGTCCCCCGACATCAGGTTCCGCACAGTCATGAACCATTCCACATCCATACCAGTCCTCAGAAAAAAGGGAAAAATAGCCACTCACCATAAAAGCTCAAATAAGGTTTATTGAGACAAACCAATGCATGGACAAGTCCACCTGGCACCACCAACTTGTTTCGGTAAACCTAACTTTGGCTTTTATGGTGAGTGGCTATTTTCCTCGTTCTCTGAGGGTTGCCATCTTTGTGCATTCTTTGCCTGTTTGTATAGGCGTTTTCAGGCTTGAGTGTTATTGTCTTAGAGCAGGATACAATTGTTACGTCGCGTACACACAATCGGATTTTCCGGCAGGAAATGTTTGATGTGAGCTTGTTGGCAGTAAGTCCGACGTGTGTATGCTCCATCGGACATTTGTTGTCGGACTTTCTGCCAACAAATGTTGGCTAGCATGCTTTCAATTTTTCCACCAACAGATGTGTATTGTCGGACTTTCCAATCGTGTGTACACAAGTCCGTCGGACAAAAGTCCAAAGGACAAACATGCATGCTCGGAATCAAGTACGAGCCGGAAACGCTCAGTCTTGTAAAACTAGCATTCGTAATGGAGATATCACGTACATCTTGTACGTCACTACGTTCGTAATTGTTGGCCAACATTTGTGTGACCGTGTGTATGCAAGACAAGTTGGCGCCAACACTCTTCAAACAAAATTCCACGGTTTTGTTGTTGTAAAGTCCGATCGTGTGTACGAGGCTTTAGTTGTAAAATTGCGTGAAAAATGTGCATTGCTGGTGTTATTTAGGCACCCCTATTAAAGTCTATTGGGGTAAAAAATGTATGACCATACCCCACAGAAGCTTCTATACTTTGATCTTTGGACATCCGCCTATCACTCAGATGTCAACGGGCAATGGGGTGTCAAACATTGAAGCTCATCTCCCTTTACATCACTGTGATTGGGGACTCAAGGTTGCATTCTGACCGCCACTGTAAAGTGGATATTCCTCCCACTGGCCACCAATCGAAGGGGCATTTTTCTTAATGCCTTCCCCCCAAAAAATTTGTTTTAACAGGAGTTCCACGAGTCCTGAAAAGTATTTATAGGGGCAAAAAGTTTGAGAGGCTGCTTTAAGGTGTCTGTCCAGATCCAAAATGGGGATTAATTGCAGTGAAAACTGGGGGCCACACTTGTCGGATGTTTTTCCTTTAAGGCTACCAAAAATTTTGCAATGCCAATTTTATCACTATTTGATCCATAGAGCTCATGATACAAACTAGCATGCAGCATTCTAAACTTCACATACTAGCTAAAACTTGTCCAGGGAGCGTGGCTGTAAATGGTGAGTACAGCTTTATGATTTCAAACATCAAAAGGACATCTAGTAATGTGATTTGGCTTTGAAAAAGAAAGTTCTTTTATTTTTTTTCTAACATATGCTGGGAAAATGTTGAAGCACAGGATTGGAAGTCATTTTAATTCATAGTACAATTCGTGGTAAAGTAGCCTGATTTAGGTATTTTTAGCAATATTACACATTTTTTTATATTATTGCACAGGAGCAAGCTGTACCTTGTCATCATGCTGTCACACTTATTCCTTGTACATGGGAGAGTCAAAAGGGAGCGTTCAGCACATATTGCGCATAGCAAGCACTCCTCTGCTGTTGGTGTCACAAGAACTTCTCTGAGATCATTGGGATGGGCAGACAGCAAAGCAATTTTCTTACATTTTTTATTTAAAGAAGACCAGTTACAAACCTAGAAAACAAAGCAACATAACATAAAAATGTGTGAGCAGAGGTTGCCTTCATTGAAAATGATGGGAGGAATTAACAGAGGGTAGCCCAGGCTTCAAAAAGCCTCTTTGTTAATAAGGAGCCATCTGCTCTGTTTTTTATGCAGTGTCTGGGTCAGACATGGTGTAACGGGCAGGAAAGCTGGTGCTGCTTGGACAGCCTCTCTGTGTCAGCTTCCACAGCTCAGCTGAGAGCAAGAGGGAGGAGGAAGGCTATTTACGCTGTGTTTTCAGGGTTAAGAGCTAGGCACATAGGCAGGGAAAAAAGCTCTCCCTGCCTATATGCTGGCTCTGGCTGTGTATTGTGTTCACTGCACGTGCAGAGAGAGGCGTATCAGCTGTCTGCCAGGTTATTGGCTGACAGTTCACATCTCATACACTATGCCTAATACCTCTATATCTATATAGATCTCTCGCTCTCTCTCTCTATCTCTCTATCTCTCTCTCTCTATAGATATATATCTATCTATATATATATATATATATATCTATATATATATATATATATATATATATATATATATATATATATATAGATATATATATATATAACCTTTTTATGTGCTTAGTTGACTTATACAGGATTGTGACTAATTTAATACCAGCATTCTCACTCGTTCGCCATAGGCCCATTATGATGGCTGGCTGAATGTCACAAACCGTGCAATTTTTAGACAGTCACACACGTGGTCATATTAAGAGTATGCATTTTCATGTGAAATTGGAGACCTCCCCCCTCCCTTCCCTGACTGCAAAGCATACTTTGTTTTGGAAGTACAATGGACTATTGAAAAAAAATGCAACCCTGGGAGGTCTACTGCCATAGCAGGTAACATTCCTGATGATTTTTACCTCCAGTCTAAAGTTCAGAATGTTTTTGATCACCTTGAGATACACATGATATATTTTGGTCATCTTCCATGTGAAGACAACACTAAGAAAAACATTTTTGTAATTTCATGTGTTATGTCTTGCGTTGCCTAATTCTCGGCACACCTTGCTTGTTTTGTTGTTGAAGGTTAGCTTAGGCACCACACCCACCCAACATCTATAGTCTGCCTGTAGTGTGATCTATTGTACTTGTATTAGAATTAATCTGCAGGAAGATGGCAGCCGAGGTGCTGTGATTGTTCCTAGAAGAGGGCTTGTTTGTATTTGCCTCTCCTGTTAGAAGATCGGGGCGGTGACCATCTTGATCGTAGAGAGGTAAATGTACAAAATGTTCACACAAATTGAAGAGCAATTACCTGCTAAGGTGAGCCTTAGATGTATGATATTCACTGCTCACTGCTTCTCCTTTCAGAGACTGGAGCTGTCTGGGCTTGGAAGGAAGTGGGTTAAAGGATGTCCTCAAACGGCCCATCAGTTTGAGGACATCTAGCTCCATAAAAAAAGTTATGTGTTTGAAATCTCTAGAAAGTCTTTAGAAAGATTTGAAATTGCTGGGTGTATGGCCTATATCAAACTGGCCATACAATGTAAGATTTCTCTCATTCAGCCCCATGAGCCAAACAAGAGAAATGGTTTGATCCCCCTATCCATGTGATCTAACAGCCTGGCTGTATGTCCTGACTTCTGGTTCTTAGGCTGATATCACACTGGTGACTCTCCTGCTGGCAGTACCTTGCTAGTGGCAGAATCACCTCAATAGCAATCAATTTTACCTAACAGATGGCACGCATGCAGGGAAGAATCTTGATTGCCAGCAAGGGAGCGATATATCACTGTTCAGGCTAACAAGGAAGAAGTGCCATAATAAATGAGTGGACTCCAAACAGTACTTTTTACAGGTTTTTTGTTGCCTTAGGCAGAATCGCCAGTGTTGGATGGCCCTTGGGCTACCTATAGATAATACAAAGCTCACCCAACTTCTGGCTGATTCCTCAGATAATGGAAATGCAGTAGAGCCATCGAAAATCAACACGCTTGATGTTGGGATTGATTCGATGAAAAGGTGGCACCAGGGATCAGGTCATCAAGTGGGACCAGGGATAAGCTGAGTTTGGATGTGAACTCTGTGCTTAGTTCGCCTGAACTCACAGGAATCTGTTCCATGATTGCATCCCCACTGGCCCAATGAGCTGGGGGCATGAGCATCCTCGCCCCTTTGTAAACGTGCAGCTTTGGGGCAGGGACTTTCCCACCCGCATCTCATTGGGCCAGAAATACAGTTAACTTCTGGGTTCAGACCAAACCCAAGCTCATCCCTGGTGGGCACCCTTCTTTGGTTGGCAAGCCCACTTCAACTCCTGAGGGCTTAGCGGTAATACTTAGTGTCAAAGGTATACCCCCTTCATATTACTTTATGTACAATCTTTATCTTACAATGGAAAAATGGAAGTTTGAAAAGATTATTAGATAAAAGATCTCAAGATCTTTTTTGGTTGTGAAGATGTTTGTAAGAAACTTTGTAAATTAGGAAAAGTGAGCAACTGAAAATCACAGATTTCCTAAAGACGGCTATCTTAAACCTTTGGCTATTCTATCTAAGTCACCCCAATTTAAAAAAAGATCAGAGATGGATATTTCTAATTGTTTACATAAACCGCAGACAATGTTTTGTGAGTTTGTCCTGTAGACATTTCTACCCGTACAGCGTCCTTATCATTCTTCTCCATGTTTTATTTGTTCCTGTGCACTCATATCCACTCTATTTCCTTTTTATGTTTATTTAACATATACAAAGCACAAATAGATAACTAAAAGGTTACTGCTAGAATGGAGACTGATGGGGCCGGAGTGCAGGGCTCCTTCAATAAGGAATAAGTCACATGAAACGGCCAAAAATGTTGAGTATTTGCTGGCAAGGCAAGTACATAAGCCAGTATACTGTGTGTGTCCCGGAATGAGACAGGGGGGCGCAGAATTGTTTGACTAGGCTGACGTACAGTGAGAAAAGCCAAGGAAAGTAAACACACTGGCAGCATGCCCAATGTTATGTGGGTTGGATTGTAGAACTTGTTGGCCTACATGCCAAGCTGACCCTTCACTGTTTTATTATTCCACTGTTTTCTTTTTTCACATAATGATTTGCAGGCATTTTATTAAAAATGTTTACCCCCCCCCCCCCCCAAACTCTGTCACCCCTCCAAAGAAAATATTGCAGGATATACTTTAGTTATTTGGCATCTGTGTTGTTTTCCGACACTAATAGACCTCCGTTACAGGGAGAGATCAAGATCTCATTTCTCTGTAGTATACAACACATAGGAGCCTTTGCCATAAAAATACTGTACTCCTATTGTTTTCCATCTGCAACGCTGAGTTCTGCATAAAATATTTCATTCAGATGCTAATGTTTGTATTAAATCTCGGCCTTTCAGCAAATGACCTTTTAGATGAATGAGCATATAGCTGAATCCGGCTCGATGTTTGGTGGAAAATGTTTTAGTAAACCCGATGTCTGGCTCTAGTTCCGTTCTGCAGTATTCTTCCGTGTTTCGCAGTATGCCTGGCAGCTTGAATGCTGACCGGTTGTCAACAACCTGCGGTTAGATAGTCTGGGCAGTTTGGTGGCCCAACAGAGCCGGCTACCCAGCGGGGCAGACCAACTGTGGGTATAGGGTTCTGTATATGGAGGTTTTTCTATTGATTTGTTTTTTCTATTGCTTGAGCTAGATGGACTTGTGTCTTCTTTTTTTTTTTTTTTTTTTCTTCCTGACTAACCATGTAACTATTTTGCACTGCAAAAATAAAATCATGTCTCTTGCTTCCATCCCACTATCATGACCACGCTGCAATCAGGGCCCATTCTAACCAGGCACTGCGTGTTTTTGCATGCGCAATGACATATTTTTACGTGCATTTGCAGTGCATTTTTCCTAAGTTTGCATTTCCCTTGAGATCACCTGGTTCATCTTCTTTCTTTGGGCCTTTATGTGCTCCGCACTGCATTGTGGTGCATTTTCGTTCATTTCAATTAGGGATTGACCGATTATCATTTTTTCGGTGCCGATACGATACCAATATTTTGGCCACCTCTCCTGCTGATAGCCGATATTTTTTGACGATATTTTGTACATTTAAAAAAAAAATTAAACTGTCATTTTACTTTTTTTTGGTGTTTTTTTTATCACTGTTATTGCTGTTACAACAAGGATTAAACACAGAGATCCCGGTTCTCTGAGGGGAGAAGAGACAGATCGTGTGTTCATACAAAGTATGGACACCGATCTATCTCTTCCCCTAGCAAGTCCCATCCCCCCTACAGTTAGAACACTTAGCAGGGAACACAGTTAACCCCTTGAGCGCCCCCTAGTGTTCACCCCTTCACTGCCAGTGACATTTTAGCACTAATCGCTGTATAAATGCCAATGGTCCCAAAAATGAGTCAGAATTGTCCGATGTGTCCGCCATAATGTCGCAGTCACGATAAAAATCGCAGATCGCCGCCATTACTAGCAAAACAAATAATAATAGTAAAAATGCTATAAATCTATCCCCTATTTTGTAGACGCTATAACTTGCGTAAACCAATCAATATATAGGCTTATTGTGATTTTTATTACCAAAAATATGTAGAATACATATCGGCCTAAACTGAAAAAAAAAAATGGGGATATTTATTATAGCAAAAAGTACAAAATATTGTGTTTTTTTTCAAAATTGTGGCTCTTTTTTTGTTTATAGCACAAAAAATAAAAACTGCAGAGATGATCAAATACCACCAAAAGAAAGCTCTATTTGTGAGAAAAAAAGGACATCAATTTTGTTTGGGTACAGCATCGCACGACTTCGCAATTGTCAGTTAAAGCAACACAGTGCCGAATTGCAAAAAATGGCCTGGTCATTGAGCAGCCAAATCTTCCGGGGCTGAAGCGGTTAAAAACAAAGGCAATTGATATTTAAAGTGATATTAAAGTCTTGTTTTTTTGGTTTAAAAATAACAAACATGTTATACCTACCTGCTCTGTGTAATGCTTTTGCACATGGTAGCCCTGATCCTCCTCTTCTCGGGTCCCTCTTTGGCACTCCTGACCCCTCCCTCCTGTCGAGTGCCCCCACAGCAAGCAGCTTGCTATGGGGGCACCCCAACAGAGCCACTGCTGTGTGTCCATTCAGACATGGAGCCACAACTCAGCCCCGCCCCCTCTCTTCCCTCATTGGCTCACTGACTTTGATTGACAGCAGCGGGAGCCAATGGCGCCCCACTACTCTCTCAACCAATGAGGAGGGAGAGTCTTGGACAGCCGAGACTCTCGTGCAACATCACTGGATCGAGATGGGGGTAAGGTAAGTTATTAGGGGGGTTGAGGGGGGATGCTTTAGAACCACTTTAAACACAATATACTGTAGAAACACTGACAATACCCAGATTGACCACTTCAGCCCCGGAAGATTTTATCCCTTTCCTGACCAGAGCACTTTTTACAATTTGGCACTGCGTCGCTTTAACTGACAATTGCTCAATTATGCAATGCTGTACCCAAACAAAATTTGCGTCCTTTTTTTCCCACAAATAGAGCTTTCTTTTGTTGGTGTTTGATCACCTCTGTGTTTTTTATTTTTTGCGTTATAAACAAAAAAAGAGCGACAATTTTGAAAAAAAAAACAATATTTTTTACTTTTTGCTATAATAAATATCCCCAAATTTAAAAAAAAAAAAAAAATTTCTTCATCGGTTTAGGCCAATATATATTCTTCTACATATTTTTGGTAAAAAAAATTGCAGTAAGCGTATATTGTTTGGTTTGCGCAAAAGTGATAGCGTCTCCAATCAATGGGAAAAATGTATGGCATTTTTTAAAAAAAAATTTTTCTTTTACTAGTAATGGCGGTGATGTGTGATTTTTAGCAGTATTGCGACAGACAGATCGGGCAATTTTGACACATTTTTGGGACCATTGACATTATTGCTATAAATATGCACTGATCACTGTATAAATGTCACTGGTAGGGAAGGGGTAAACACTAGGGAGTGATCAAGGGTTTAAATGTGTGTTCCCTAGATGTGTTCTAACTGTATGGGGATGGGACTGACTGGGGGAGGAGACATATCATTGTTCCTACTTAGTAGGAACAAACGATATGTCTCCTCTCCCCTGACAGAACAGGGATTTGTGTGTTTACACACACAAATCCCCGTGCCGGCTCTCGTGCCCGGGTTCGCGCCTGCAGGGGACCCATCGGGTCAACGGGCACACGCGCCCTCTAGCGGCTCTTAAAGGGAAAGCCGTACCTGTATGAGGTTTCGCCCAGGAGAGCCATTCTTCAGCAGTATATCCATGTGAACCGGTTAAGTAATTTGCCTGGTTTACACTTAGAAAGTCAACACGGCGTGACAGATTATCAGCCCCTGATATGTACAGACAGTTGTAAAATCACAGATTTTTACAAACTGTCTGTAAATTTACTGACAGTTGGCAAACCTGGTATATGCATACATTACGTCAGTACACGTCTCTCTGCCCCAAAACACCGCTCTAAAATACGAATATAAATGCAACAATGTGCAGTGGTTTATACTAAACTGTGTTTAGAAGAATACAAAAAAAAAGAAAAATGCTTCTAAGGGCTTATTCACACCAGAACTACATTCCGCACACATTTCTGGCACTGCATTCAAAACGCACTGAGTGTGCGATCTGCTGCGGATGTCGGTGTATTCCTAACGACACCCCAAACTGTATTCCTGTGTGATTCGGGTGTTAGCTGGCCCTAAAAGCGACAGTTTTTCTGCCCGTTTGCATGTAGTCTAAAACTGATCTGTAACCAGGTATGTCGTCTTCTGTATTCGGATCTGCAAATAGAGCAAGTGGGTTATTTTACAGAAAGCAACCCGTGTTTTAGATTTCCTGATTAAGCCTAATGACCTTGTTTAGTAGAAATGTCTTCTTTCAACAATTAACCTTTTATTTTCTGCATGTGCATTCCATAAATTCACTTGTAGGTAGGGCCTTGTTTGGAGGAAGGCATATTTTCAATATTTCAAATGAGTATTGTTATAAGGATTAGCTTTCACACCTCAAATGACTGTCCGCACCTGGATGGGGTTAACACCTGTCTCCACAAGCACGGCACTGCATGCATTCTACTGTATAGGTGTTACTGCATTATAGGATCAGCTCCCAAACCAGTCCATATATGGTAATGACATTCAGGGTGACACCTTCAGTTTATAGCAACCAACAGTATGGAGAGGAGATCTGAGACAAGGTGATTCATTTATGACAGGTCATAGTCTCACCACGTGAACTGAAGAGTCAATAGTCTCTACCGCCCTCTGGATGTTTAAAAAAAGCTCATCTTCTACACCAATTCTATCATATCTAGGAAGAACGACAGCATTTGCAGGTGATAGAAAGTGTACCAGATTATTTTATATTGGGATATCTCTGCAACAAGCTAAGGATCACTGCCGTATTCCCAGAGAAAACCCAACGGTTCTTCCAATATGTCAGTGTGTTGATGATGAGCTATTCCAGGAAACAGGCGAAACCAATCAGTGAGCGACTAATCAGAAAGCTTGCTCAGTTTATTGTAATTGTAACCTTATTGTAATTCCATTACAATCCGCCGCAACCAGGTTCCAGAGAGCACCTCACAAGGTCACTGGGGCTGTGCTACCTTTACCCATGTGCTGTGCATCTTCTTCACTTTCTGCTTCCCGTATCACATTCAGTAATCCAAAGCAGGTTTCAGTCTATTGGGTGTCTGTGAGACCCATTTTAGTACTATTTTTTTTTTTTCGAAAATTGACTCTCTCTGTATGTGAAAGGAGCAAGGAGGCTCCTGTGGAAGAAAAAATGATTATACTTACCTATTTTCTGGCCGTCCCGGTCCCATGATCGGCTTCCCTCTGTCAGCCAGCAGCAGCTTCAGAGGAGAGGAGGGAGTGCCAACAACGGATGGGCCTTATTAAGCATATGGGTGACGTCACAGCTCGGGCATTCCAGATGTTGTCAGGCGCTCCCTCTTCTTCCCTATGGTTGGCGCTGGCTAACACAGCGGAGATCACGTGAATGGACCCGAGCAGCTGAAAATAGGTAAGGTCTTTCTTTATCTTTCTTTGACAGGAGGTGGAAGGGAGTAGTTGTAAGATTAGTTAGTTATATGCCTAGAACTACACTTTAAAGCAGATCTTCACCCTCACCCCCATTTTTTCTAACCCCTGCTTACCGGTTTGTGGGTTCTGAACAGTTCAGATACTCACCCACCTAGTGGATCCAGCGTTGCCCTGCTGAGATCCTCTTCTCTTCTGCCACCACTTGGGTCCTGTGCCACCATGCTCTTGTGTGACAACATGGGGAGGCTGTCGGCTCCTCCGGGATCACCTGGCAGGCCTCCCGATGATGTGCCACTAGGCCGGCTATCTACCCCTTTTGTGAATGAAATACTATGTCTCCTGGGATATGTGATATGCATCTCCCAGGAGGCACAGGGAGCACAGGCAAGTGACGTACATGTTTTTTTTTTGTCATCTGTGTCCCATTGGGGAGATTTCTTCTCACTTCCTGTTCCATAGCTAAAACAGAAAATGAGAGAAAATCCCTTGTTGTCACCAGAACTAGTGTAGCCATTGGAAGATTTCACCTCTATTACTGTTCTGGGGGCAACCCAAAATTTGGGATTTTCTTTGACTTTTGAGTGATAACCGTAAACAAGAAGAATTGAAAGGGAGAATCTCACTAACTGGGACACAGACATCAATAAAAACCTGACAGATGTTCTAATACCTCTCCACAGTCTCCAAAACTAAAAGCAAAGTTTTGCTTTTTCGTTATCCTCTAAATAAATATGCCAGCTTATGGGCATTATTGGAAAATCAGATTGAATTGCATGTCATTTTTTCTTCATGGCTGTGCAATCCATTATGTTATATCATTTAAGATGAGAATTTTTCGGTCTCCTAAAGTATGGGAATGCAGATTCCTCGGTAAAATGTATTTCCACCACAGTCACAATTACAAAGCTAAGAATAGGATTTTCTCAGCACCATGAGACGGCCTCTCCCTACAAGCCAGGCTCAGCTAGTGTGTGCATGAATGGCTTTCAATGTGCGGAGGTCACAGTGTGTCAATACAGCGAGGGAGCACATTATGGAAACTATTTCACACACACCTGATTTTTGGTAGTTTTTTTTGCTGTAGCAATGCAGTAATTCTGAAGCCCACACAGCAAACTAAAAAAGATCGTATTTTAGATTATATTACCCATTTGAAAGAGTGAGTCCACCCCCGTCTACTTTATTTGTCATAGGCTGACCAGACATGGAGCCAATTTTGTCTGGATTCTGATGGACTGGGCAAAATTTGCTTAGTGTGAGGCCCTGCCGGTTGCCTCTTACCCGACATCCCTCGACTGAAAAATCATAGAAGTAGGGTGGCACATTGTAGTCTGACCAGCGGCTACATCCAATCAGACATAGACACTGGTCCAGCATTTTGACAGCTGGTTTAGCTGGCTGTCAAAATACAATAGCCACAGCAGGAGATTCATTCATCCATGGTGTATAGCGTGGATGAAGAGGTAGAACTGAAAAAATATATAGGTAGGTTTAGATGGATAATAATGGTTGAATGTTCTGCAAGCTTTTTTATTACTAATAGATTCTAGAAGTAAGAATTTTGCACTTCGAGGACCAGATCTCTGGAAGTTGTTCTGGGGAATTCACTAAAGTTCTAGCAATACTTTTCTGGTGGTATGGCCCTTTAAAATGGCCTGTGCCAAATTCAAGAATTCCTGCTGCTAGTTTTTGTAGCTTTACTGAAATGTGCGTCAGATTTGGGTAGTTCTTCATAGCTAAATTCAAAAAGGGTTACCTCCATAGTTAACAAGACCAACTGTAAGTGCCTGTCTCTGTACGCTGTGTGTAGCATAGTGGCGTATTTGATGTCACTGGTTGTTAAAGTGGTTGTAAAACTCAGACATGAAATATGAACAAAGCACATCCCTCTATAGTG
The DNA here is from genome assembly GCA_037952835.1 of Lithobates septentrionalis. Classification (NCBI taxonomy): domain Eukaryota; kingdom Metazoa; phylum Chordata; class Amphibia; order Anura; family Ranidae; genus Lithobates; species Lithobates septentrionalis. Next base: position 6,289,893 of record JBBDGP010000496.1, read on the forward strand.
TGTACTCGTCTCAATCCAGAGCACAAAGTGTGATTTCTCTCTGCTGTCTCGTTCTTCTGCTATCTACAGGAGTCAATTCTGACAGGTTTTCCTGACACCAAGAAAAAAAGAGGACAGGGAGCTTCAGGATACAACCTGCGATTGACAGACTCGGCTCTATTCATGTGTGCTGTGTGAAGGGGGGTGTGTTCCTTCCCTCCAATCAGCTCTCAGGTTTTATTTAATCTTCGTGTATCACTTGCGTCACTTCACTGGGTATATGTAAGGTTTTTTAACCTCTTTAAAGTGATTGTAAGGGTTATTTTTTTATTTTTTTTAAATAACAAACATATCATACTTACCTCCACTGTGCAGCTGGTTTTGCACAGAGTGGCCCCAAACCTGGTCTGCTGGGGTCCCCCGGCGGCTTTCTCGGCTCCTCCCCACATCAGATAACCCCCAGGACAGTGATTACCGGCATCTCCATGTTTACATGTGACCGGCTGTGATTGGACACAGCCGAACACATGGTTATAGAGCGGACGCGGCTCTTTACAGAGATCGGGGTCACGCCGTGTCGTAGCAACATGGCGCAGCCATGATTGCCACGCTGCACGCCCCCGCGAGAGTGATCGTTCTGGGACGCCGTCATATGACGGCGTCCCAGAACGAGAGCCGCACTGCCCCACCTAACGGTGGGCGGGCAGCAAGCAGTTAAAGAGAAGTTTCAGGCTCCCCCTCAAAAATTCAAAGTCAGTAGCTTCAAATACTGTAGCTGCTGACTTTTAATATAACGAGGCTTACCTGTCCAAGGATCCAGCGATGTCCTCACCTGAGCTGATTCTTCAATCGGCTTTGGGTCCAGAGACTGGCATCGCAAGTAAGGGAGGCAGGCCTTGCGGCTTCACAGCCAGTTTCCTTCTGCTCAAGCACAAGCCATGCTGCATGTTGTTAATGGTTCCGTAGTCTTCTTGGACCTGTGATGTGTCCCAGAAGGCTGCGGGCGAAAGAGAGGGGGCGAACCTCTGGCTCAGATCACCACTTGTCAAAACCAGGTACCTGCCCCTCCTCCCCAATAAAAAAGGTAAATGTGGCAGTGGGGGGGGGGGGGGGGGAGAATGCACCCTTTTGGGTGAATTTTCACTTTAAATAAGCACAAGCTATGAAACTCTGTCCACCTCCTAGGCACTGTCAGGGGGTCTCACTCCTGCTGTTGAATTATCAATTTGTTCTTTTATTTTACATTAGAGAATGCGGATAAAGAAATGAGAACCCATGACTTTTGTTCAAAAATGTATGGTACTGTTCACTATATCATTACCTGAATGCGGCTGACAATTCAAACAATAAACTGTTATTCTTGGAATGTTTGTTTCCAAGGCAAACTTCTGCATGTTTTTTCAGTGAAACACCTGTACTGGGACACGATCTGTCCGTGGAATGTAATGGGAGGACACCGGCACAATACACCTGTACTGGGACACGATCTGTCCGTGGAATGTAATGGGAGGACACCAGCACAATACACCTGTACTGGGACACGATCTGTCCGTGGAATGTAATGGGAGGACACCAGCACAATACACCTGTACTGGGACACGATTTGTCCGTGGAATGTAATGGGAGGACACCGGCACAATACACCTGTACTGGGACACGATCTGTCAGTGGAATGTAATGGGAGGACACCGGCACAATACACCTGTACTGGGACACGATCTGTCCGTGGAATGTAATAAGAGGACACCGGCACAATACACCTGTACTGGGACACGATCTGTCAGTGGAATGTAATGGGAGGACACCAGCACAATACACCTGTACTGGGACACGATTTGTCCGTGGAATGTAATGGGAGGACACCGGCACAATACACCTGTACTGGGACACGATCTGTCAGTGGAATGTAATGGGAGGACACCGGCACAATACACCTGTACTGGGACACGATCTGTCCGTGGAATGTAATGGGAGGACACCGGGACAATACACCTGTACTGGGACACGATCTGTCCGTGGAATGTAATGGGAGGACACCGGCACAATACACCTGTACTGTGACACGATCTGTCAGTGGAATGTAATGGGAGGACACCGGCACAATACACCTGTACTGGGACACGATCTGTCCGTGGAATGTAATGGGAGGACACCGGCACAATACACCTGTACTGGGACACGATCTGTCCGTGGAATGTAATGGGAGGACACCGGCACAATACACCTGTACTGGGACACAATCTGTCAGTGGAATGTAATGGGAGGACACCGGCACAATACACCTGTACTGGGACACGATCTGTCAGTGGAATGTAATGGGAGGACACCGGCACAATACACCTGTACTGGGACACGATCTGTCCGTGGAATGTAATAAGAGGACACCAGCACAATACACCTGTACTGGGACACGATCTGTCAGTGGAATGTAATGGGAGGACACCAGCACAATACACCTGTACTGGGACACGATTTGTCCGTGGAATGTAATGGGAGGACACCGGCACAATACACCTGTACTGGGACACGATCTGTCAGTGGAATGTAATGGGAGGACACCGGCACAATACACCTGTACTGGGACACGATCTGTCAGTGGAATGTAATGGGAGGACACCGGCACAATACACCTGTACTGGGACACGATCTGTCCGTGGAATGTAATAAGAGGACACCAGCACAATACACCTGTACTGGGACACGATCTGTCAGTGGAATGTAATGGGAGGACACCAGCACAATACACCTGTACTGGGACACGATTTGTCCGTGGAATGTAATGGGAGGACACCGGCACAATACACCTGTACTGGGACACGATCTGTCAGTGGAATGTAATGGGAGGACACCGGCACAATACACCTGTACTGGGACACGATCTGTCCGTGGAATGTAATGGGAGGACACCAGCACAATACACCTGTACTGGGACACGATTTGTCCGTGGAATGTAATGGGAGGACACCGGCACAATACACCTGTACTGGGACACGATCTGTCAGTGGAATGTAATGGGAGGACACCGGCACAATACACCTGTACTGGGACACGATCTGTCCGTGGAATGTAATGGGAGGACACCGGGACAATACACCTGTACTGGGACACGATCTGTCCGTGGAATGTAATGGGAGGACACCGGCACAATACACCTGTACTGTGACACGATCTGTCAGTGGAATGTAATGGGAGGACACCGGCACAATACACCTGTACTGGGACACGATCTGTCCGTGGAATGTAATGGGAGGACACCGGCACAATACACCTGTACTGGGACACGATCTGTCCGTGGAATGTAATGGGAGGACACCGGCACAATACACCTGTACTGGGACACAATCTGTCAGTGGAATGTAATGGGAGGACACCGGCACAATACACCTGTACTGGGACACGATCTGTCAGTGGAATGTAATGGGAGGACACCGGCACAATACACCTGTACTGGGACACGATCTGTCCGTGGAATGTAATAAGAGGACACCAGCACAATACACCTGTACTGGGACACGATCTGTCAGTGGAATGTAATGGGAGGACACCAGCACAATACACCTGTACTGGGACACGATTTGTCCGTGGAATGTAATGGGAGGACACCGGCACAATACACCTGTACTGGGACACGATCTGTCAGTGGAATGTAATGGGAGGACACCGGCACAATACACCTGTACTGGGACACGATCTGTCCGTGGAATGTAATGGGAGGACACCGGGACAATACACCTGTACTGGGACACGATCTGTCCGTGGAATGTAATGGGAGGACACCGGCACAATACACCTGTACTGTGACACGATCTGTCAGTGGAATGTAATGGGAGGACACCGGCACAATACACCTGTACTGGGACACGATCTGTCCGTGGAATGTAATGGGAGGACACCGGCACAATACACCTGTACTGGGACACGATCTGTCCGTGGAATGTAATGGGAGGACACCGGCACAATACACCTGTACTGGGACACGATCTGTCCGTGGAATGTAATGGGAGGACACCGGCACAATACACCTGTACTGGGACACAATCTGTCAGTGGAATGTAATGGGAGGACACCGGCACAATACACCTGCTTCTCCATTACTAAAGAATATCAGACCAACAAGTGCCAAATTAGGAGAATATAATGCTGTTGTTTGATTAGTGGAATTTCTTTTTTTCATTATTTTTTTATTACAAGTATTTGTCTAGCATTGAGAATTTACATAGTGCTATATAAAAACAATATGTAAGAGGGACTTAACTCCCTTTAGCAACATTTTTTATTTTTTTTTTGGTCCTCCCCTCTCCCAATACAAAACTGTCAAAAATGTTTTATTGTTTTTGGTGTTATGTTATTGCTTTTTTGGCCTAGACTGGGCCCCGCTGCCTCCTAGGATTGCTACATTGCAGCTCTCCCGGAAAGCGCATGCGCACAAATCTCCCCAGCTCCTAGGATACTTATACATATACCGCAGATCGCTCCCAAGTACCAAATACCTGAGTAGAAACCAGTATCTGCACACAAGTCAGACCTTGCAAGATGGTGGCGTGGAAGAGGGACAGGGGAGAAAAGTGCAGGGGTGAAGTTCACCTTTCAGCACATTCACACATCAGTCCTTGCCCTTTAAAGAGCTTATAATCTAGGTCCATATCTCATGCATACATAAACATAATAGGGCCAGTTTAGACAGAACCTACCAGCATATCTTTGGAGTGTTGGGGAAACTTGAGTGTAAGCAGGTGCAGTTAACTAGTTTGCCACTAGGTGACTCTATAGCAGAATAGTGTCTGGTTACAGAGAATAGTGTCATCAGGTGCTAGGTCCCTTTTAGCTAGAGCCCTTCTGTGGTGATGTAATGGATGAATCCGTGCCCATCTATAAGCCAGGTTGGGAAGAGCTCTAAGGCAGTTGGGGCATGGGAGCCAGCGACCCCACCATCCAGGCAGATGTAGCTAGCAAGTGGAGACCCTGGACAGTGCTGGAGGCCAGGAAGAGGTAGACCTGCACCCAGTAGAGCTGTCTGTAGACTTCCTGACCCTTATGGAGGTGGAGGCTAGGGTGGATTGCAAAATGCATTTGAACACGAGTCAAACGCACGTAAAGCTGGTGTCAAGTGCACATCAACCACTAAACCACTGTGGTGTCCTTTTATAATGTTGTTATTCAGTGGCTTGCAGAGGTAGCTTTCTTGTACATCTTTGACATTAGGAAAAATTGCGCACATCTGCTTATTCCACCAAGGAACATACCACAATTATTATTAGCTAGGATAGGATAAAGTTCTCTTAAAGAGGTATTAAACTCAGTAAAAACATAAAAAACGGTTTCCTGCAGGTTTACATTATAATATACTAGTATGCACTACATTCTAGAACATTATGGCAGACTTACCTGTCAAATGGGGCCCCCTAGTGCTGCACTGTCACTGTTCCCACTCGTCCAAAGTGTCTCCAACTTTGCCTATGCTTCCTTCTTGGTCCCATCTTTTTAATCGCTTGAATGCCTGGGCCTTGATGACATCACTTCCGCACATGGACACCGGAGTCACATCACCACGGCACACAGCGGGCACTATAAATGTGTTCTGTGCTGCACCCGTGTGGTTCAGATCACATTACTGCTGACAGGTGACGGGGCATTTATGACAGAAGAGACCACTAGGGCCTCCTCTGTTATTAAAAATAACCCTGCCTGTCAGCAGTTTTTTTGCAAAAATTTGTTCAATGCTGCTTTAAATTTGTTAAATTTAAAAATGTTTTAAATTTTAATTTATAAGAAAGACTGGAAGTTGGGGAAACCTATTTCATAATGTGCAGAAGGGCTAAGAGGTGTTTAACTACACTGTAGCTACTATTGTATTTCAGTAGGGCTAAGGTCACACCTATGCGTTTTGCAGAAACACACTATAGTCTATTTGACATGGTTTCTTATGGATCTAGTTCACATCTGTGCGTTTTGAGCTGGGACGTTTTTTGGAAAGGGTCAGGGACTTTTTTTGCCTCATAGAACATTGCGTTTTGCGTGTCATAGACTTCAATGGACCTGAACCATGTGTTGCGTTTTCAATGTGTTTATGATGCATTTTGCATGAGTTTTTTTTTTTTTTTTACTAATAGGAAAGTATGACAGTTCTATTCATAAAGTGCAACTTTGATGTGGCTTTACACTCTCTGGCACTCAAGTGACATCAAAGTAGTGCAGGAACCTTTAGGTGTCCAAATCGCATGTTAGGGTTAAAGGCTAGGGTAAGGGTTAGAATTAGGGTTAGCCTAGCTAATCCTAACCCTAATGATTATCGCTAACCCTAACCATTAACGCTAACCCTAAAATTACAGATAAGCCTTACCCTAACATCTAACTTTTAACCCTAGCCTTAAGTCTAATCATTTAACCATAGCCCTTAACGGCAAGCGTAGCCCTTAACCCTAATCCTAGCCCCTTACCCTAACCATAGCTCTTAACCCTAACTGTAGCCCTTAACCCTAATCCTAGCCCTTAACCCTAACATTTAACCCTAACCATAGCCCTCAACCCTAATCCTAGCCCTTAACCCTAACATTTAACCCTAACCATAGCCCTCAACCCTAATCCTAGCCCTTAACCCTAACCCTAAGTGCCCTTTCACACTGAACGCAGCTGGCTGCAGTTGGATGCATTTTCAACTGCATAGACAGACCAAAATCGAGGTATCCAATGGGCATAGTTCACATCATTGCAGTGCAGTTCAGCGCTGTTAAAAAAATGTATAGAAAACTGGACTGCAAACGCAGTGCTTAGGGCAGCGCAAAATGCATTCGAACACGCGTCAAACGCACGTAAAGCACGTGTCAAGTACACATCAAGCATGCTTTAAACGTGCTTCAAATGCATGTGAACATGCAGTCAAAAATGTGCAGTTATGTGCAGTTTCTGGTGTAAATGAGCTCCAACGTGACGTTGGACACACAAAGGTTCCTGCGCTCCTTTGATGCTATTAAAGTGCCAGAGAGTGTAATGTCCAATCAAAGACGCATCAAAGTTGCACTCCAGGAACAGAACAGTAATACTTTCATATTAGCCAAAAAAAAAAACACAAGACACATCAAAAATGCATGTTCAAAACACAAAAGAAAATGTGAACCTAGCCTAATGGGGCGTACACACGGTCGGACTTTTCGTCTACAAAAGTCCGACGGACCAAATCCGGCGGACAATTCGACCGTGTGTGGGCTTCATCGGACCTGCAGCGGACTTTTTCGGTCGAAAATCTGACAGGCTTTAGATTTGGAACATGCTTCAAATCTTTCCGACGGACTCGAGTCCGGTCGAAAAATCCGCTCGTCTGTGTGCTAGTCCGACGGACAAAAACCCACGCTAGGGCAGCTATTGGCTACTGGCTATGAACTTCCTTATTTTAGTCCGGTGTACGTCATCACGTAAGAATTCGATGGACTTTTGTGTGATCGTGTGTAGGCAAGTCTGTTCGTTAGAAAGTCCGCCGCAAGTCCGTCGAAAGTCCGCCAAAAGTCTGTCGAAAGTCTGTCGGACGGGCTGTCGGACTTTTGTAGCTGAAAAGTCCGACCGTGTGTACGCCCCATTAGAAGTAGTAAAGGTAAAAAGAAAAAAAGCTTTGTGTTGGGCGGCTGCTTCCCGTTTCTCCAGGTGACATTATAAGACAATGGCCATCATATGACTTATGATGATTGGTCATTGGACCCGCCTTGTGAATAGGAAGATTTGCGGGTACTTAAATCTTTGCCCACTTCTGGGCTACAATTATTTTAAAAGAAACCCTCCGTCTACTAGTTGTTAATATACAACCTGTGGCAAAAGAATAGTAATATTTCTGTCCTATTAAAATGTAGTTGAATTTGGAAGGCAGATCCTCATTAGGGCTACATTGGATAGTCGGGGCTGATTTTACCGAGTGACTTGAGTCTGAATTCCTGACATTGTAAACATAGACAAGGTTGTCCTGAGTCCAAGACTGTCACTCGGAAACTTGATCTTCTTCAATTGAACCGTCATTTCTTTTGTCTTATAAGTGAAAATAACTTTCTGTGGGTGTCAGTAAACTGTTCTTTCCAGGGCATGCCATGAATTACAGGGCAACAGTGCTGGAATGCTGAAAACAGTGGGATTTCTAATTAAATGTGTCTGAAAGAACAGCTTGTATTGCTCATGTCAGACCGTCCGCTTCTCTCATCGAGTATCAAATCCATCCTGAAAATGTCAAAAAGAGAAGCTGAAGCTCTGAACATATTTTTATTATTATTTTATATTTAAGGTACTTACCGGTATATATCGTTGTCAATTTACGCAGTGCTTTACATATACATTGTACATTCACATCAGTCTCTACCCTCAAGGAGCTTACAATCTAAGGTCCCTAACTCACATTCATATACTAGGGACAATTTAGACAGAAGCCAATTAACCTACCAGCATGTCTTTGGAGTGTGGGAGGAAACCGGAGTACCGGAAGAAACCCACACAGGCACAGGGAGAACATGCAAACTCCAGGCAGGTAGTGTCGTGGTTGGGATTCACTGCTAGGCAAGAGTGCTATCCACTACACCACTGTGCCACCCAAATATTAGAAAGGTACTCATAGTCATAACAGTGCCATACACTTACTGGCCACTTTATTAGGTACACCTGTTCAATTGCTTGGTAACACAAATTGCTAATCAGCCAATCACATGGCAGCATTTTGGCTCTTTTCACACAGAGGCATTTTTGGGCTTTTTTCTGCTGTAAGCCTCAGCTCTAAAAACACCCAACAAGACAAATCCCATTCATTTCAATGGCCCTGTTCACATCTGAGTGTTTTGTCATCTGAAGCAAAACACCTCAAGCTCAAAAAAAGTACCGGAGCTTCTCTTTTGGCAGATTACAGGCGTTTTCTGCTTTTTACATTGGTGACCTTTTGATCTGTACAAAATCGCGGCAAAAATCGTTCGACTTTCTGCCTGAAAACAAAACACCTAGGTGTGAGCAGAGCCTAAAGCCTCGTACACACGATCAGATTGTTGGCCAACAAAGCGTCAGACTTTTGTCCGAAGGGCGTGTGACGTGAACTTGTCTTGCATACAAACGGTACACAATTGTCGGCCAACAAACGCGAACATAGTGACGTACTACAAGGAATTTCAGCTCTTGAGCGCCACCCTTTGGGCACCGTCTGCTAATGTCGTGTTTGGTGAGCATTGATTCCGAGCATGCGTGTTTGTACTTTCAACTTTTGTGTGACGGACTTGTGTACACACGATAGGAAAATCTGACAACAGATCGTTGTCTGTCGATAATTTACTAGCCTGCCATCCAACATTTGTTGGCGGAAAGTTGGACAACAATTGTCTGAAGGATCATACTAACGGTCAGATTTTAGGCAAACAGTCTGTCATCACACAATTCCCTGCCGAAACTCCGATCGTGTGTACGAGGCTTAAGGCAGGCCATACATGGGTCGAATTTTGAAAGAACTTTCTTGCAACATTAGTGGGCTGCAGCAACAGCCAATTTCCGTGCGGCCATCGAATTTGAGAAATCAGGCATGTTGGAAATTTCTTGAAAAACAAACGATTTTCTAATCAATGATGGGGGAATCATGCGAGAAATTTAATCGAAAAAGAAATGCGCATGTGCAAGAAAAGAAAATTCCTGGAAAGAAAAGAAGATTGCCAGCCACGAAAATTCTTTTCTGTAGCAACAGGGGGTGAAATTGAAGGCTTGGTTGGTCGAATTTCGAAAATCAATGGTGACACCATCGGATCACAAAACTCACAAACTTTCTGATTTTCAAAAGAAAATTCTTTCGCAATTCGACGATGTATGGCCAGCCTTAAGCATCTAGACGTGGTGAAGACGACTTGCTGCAGTTCAAACTGAGCTTTAGAATGGGGAAGAAAGGGGATCTAAGTGACTTTGAACATGGCATGGTTGTTGGTGCCAGATGGGCTGGTCTGAGTATTTGAAAAAACTGCTGATCTACTGGTATTTTTATGCACAACCATCTCTAGGTTTACAGAGAGAGGCTCTGAAAAAGAGAAAATATCCAGTGATCGGCGGTTGTGTGGACGAAAATGCCTTGTTGATGTCAGAGGAGAATGGGCAGACTGGTTTGAGATGATATAAAGGCAACAGTAACTCAAATAACTACTCGTTACCACCAAGGTATGCAGAATACCATCTCTGAACGCACAAGACATCAAACCTTGAAGCAGATGGGCTACAGCAGCAGAAGACCACACCGGGTCCCACTCCTGTCAGCTAAGAACAGGAACCTGAGGCTACAATTTGCACAAGCTCGCTAAAATTGGACAATAGAAGATTGGAAAATGTTGCCTGGTCTGATGAGTCTCCATTTCAGCTGCAACATTCAGATGGTAGAGTCAGAATTTAGCATAAACAACATGAAAGCATGGATCCATCCTGCCTTTTATACTAGTGTTCAGGCTGGTGGTGTAATGGTGTGGGGGATATTTTCTTGCCACACTTTGGGCCCTTTCAACACCACGGCCCACCAGAGTATTGTTGCTGACCATGTCCATCCCTTTATGACTACAGTGCACCATCTTCTGATGGCTCCTTCCAGCAGGATAATGCACCATGTTACAAAGCTCCAATCATCTCACCACTGGTTTCCTGAACATGACAATGAGATCACTGTACTCCAATGGCCCCCACAGTCACCAGATCTCAATCCATTAGAGCACCTTTGGGATGTGGTGGAATGGAAGATTTGCATCTTGGATGTGCAGCCGACAAATCTCCAGCAACTGTGTGATGCTATCATGTCATTATGGACCAAAATCTCTGAGGAATGTTTCCAACACCTTGTTGAATCTATGCCATGAAGAATTAGGGCAGTTCTGAAGGCAAATTGGGGTCCAACCCGGTACTACCAAGGTGTACCTAATAAAGTGGCCAGTGAGTGTACATCTTCACTAGACTTTTGATTGGTTAGGCTGTTGTTATTGTTATTATTATTATTTTAATAAAGGATTTATATAGCGCCAAGAGTTTACGCAGCACTTTACAATATAAAAGGGAGACAATACAGTTATAATACAATAAAATACAAGAGGATTAAGAGGGCCCTGCTCAGAAGAGCTTACAATCTAATAGGGTGGGGCAGGTGGTACAAAAGGTTGTAACTGTGGGGGATGAGCTGATAAAAGTGGTAAAAAATGAGTTGGAGACGTGATAGGCTTTCCTGAAGAGATGAGTTTTCAGGGATCACCTGAAGGTAGCAAGAGTAGGGGATAGCCAGACAGGTTGAGGTAGTGAGTTCCATAGATTGGGAGAGGCTCTGGAGAAATCCTGGAGACGAGCATTGGAGGACGAGACGAGAGAGCTTGAGAGTAGGAGGTCTTGAGAAGAGCGGAGAGGTCGATTTGGGTGATATTTGGAGACAAGATTAGTGATGTAGCTCGGGGCAGAGTTGTGAATGGCTTTGTATGTTGTGGTTAGTATTTTGAATTTAATTCGCTGGGTGATTGGGAGCCAGTGTAGGGATTGGAGGAGAGGGTTGGCAGACACTGAGCGGTTGGTAAGGTGGATACGTCTGGCAGCATTGTTATTAATTATTTTGGAGTTTTGGAGGATTTATAAGCTCCCTGTTTCTTGTGGGAAAATGGATAGCTGGTGTAAAGAGGTCATTAGTGACAGTGCTAATTATACCAATGAATCTTTCAGGATTTATTGTGTTACATAGTACTTTCTGTAGCAGAGATCATTTAATTTATATTTACCTTTTACTCAAATACTGGGTTACTTGGCTCTAGAGAATGTAATGTTACCCTTAGTTTTAGGTTTCTGTGTCTGTTGAGGACCATGGGGACAGCAGTGTTTTTGCTCAGCCACGAGAAAAACAACTAATAAAAATAAAAATCAACAAGCCACGTGTTTTCATCCAGCCATCTGTTGGGCCTCTTGGGAATTATCTTTAATTAAGTAAAATAAATATAATTAAAAAAAAAAAAACGATGATTTTCCAACATATAAACCTAAATAAAATCTGATCATTTATATGTTGTTCTTTACACTTCCTATACTTACGTCTTGTCTTTGGTTCCCCTCCATGGGGACCTCTGTGATCCATGGTATGGTGTGATCCATGGTATGGTCTGATCCATGGTATGGTCTGATCCATGGTATGGTCTGATCCATGGTATGGTGTGATCCATGGTATGGTGTGATCCATGGTATGGTCTGATGATGATCCATGGTATGGTCTAATCCATGGTATGGTCTGATCCATGGTATGGTCTGATCCATGGTATGGTCTGATCCATGGTATGGTCTGATCCATGGTATGGTCTGATCCATGGTATGGTGTGATCCATGGTATGGTGTGATCCATGGTATGGTCTGATGATGATCCATGGTATGGTCTAATCCATGGTATGGTCTGATCCATGGTATGGTCTGATCCATGGTATGGTCTGATCCATGGTATGGTCTGATCCATGGTATGGTCTGATCCATGGTATAGTCTAATCCATGGTATGGTCTAATCCATGGTATGGTCTGTGGGCAACTCTGTGACTGTGAACTGATTTTTTCCATTTCCTAATGCCAAGCTTTCCAGGCAGTCAAAGAGCAGTCAGGGACCTCTAGGGCTTATATGAATTTCACACACATAGGTCATTGTTTTACAAGGGAACACGTACTTCCTTAGCATGGGGAGACTGAGCTAGATTTTCCAGCAGATTTCCATATTTTTTTTTCCATACACTGTATCTTACTTTCGTAACTGCTGTGGCACAACTGGCACACATTTACAAACTTTACTGTCCCTGCAATATTCTTTACTCTGTATTGTTATATTAAGTCACAGCACAGGTTTTCAACTTTTTATGTAGCAGCAGCTAATAGCATGCTTATTTCTACATATTTCAGCATGCATCAAACTTCGATCTAATTGCAGCGATTAACCACTTGCCCTCCAGAAGGTTTTACCCCGTTCATGACCAGGGTATTTTTTTTGCTATTCGGCATTGCGCTAATTTACCTGATAATCGTACAGCCGTGCAGCACTGTACGGAATATAAATTTTATGTCTTTTTTTTTTTTAAACAAATAGAGCCTTCGTTTGGTAATTGATCAAGTGTATGTTAATTGGTTTGTGTGAAAGTTTGGCCAAAATTTATAAAGAAATTCAATTTGTAAAATATATATATATTATTAGATATGTTTTATAACAGAAAGTAAGAAATATTTTTTTTTTTCAAAAATTTCAGCCTTTTTTTATTTACCGTATATACTCGAGTATAAGTCGTTCCGAGTATAAGTCGAGGCCCTAATTTACCACAAAAAAAATGGGAAAAACTTATTGACCCGAGTATAAGACGAGGGTGAGAAATGCACAGCTACTGTAAGTGGAAAAGAGGGTCAACAATGCCAAGTTGCAGCATCACTGTTCCCATTTGCAGCCTCACTGTGACCATTTGCAGCCATAGGTCCCCTGAACTTCAAACTCGGTAGTTAAGGGTTCCTAGATGCCCCCTAGCTGCAGCCAAAATTTGGGGTCTCTGAACCCAAAGGGTCCCGAAATGACATTGCTGCAGATGGACACAGTTGACCGAATTTGGGGCCCCGTATCTCGGGGCCACTTAGTGCTAAGAACCCCAAATTTGGTGTGCAAACCCAGTGGAACTAGCACCATAAAATTTCCAAAGCTGGGGTTTCTAGCACCAAGTGGCCCCGAGATACAGGGCCCCAAAAATCAGTTCAGAAAATGTCAAGCATTTTTTTGCAGCAGAGAATGACATTTTCCGAACCGGTTTTGGGGCCCGTATCTCAGGGCCACTTGGTGCTAGGAACTTCAGCTTTGGATATGTTATGGTACCAGTTCCACTGGGTTTGCACACCAAATTTGGAGTTTCTAGCACCAAGTGGCCCTGAGATACGGGGCCCCAAAGTCGGTTCGGAAAACGAAATTTTTTGCTGCATAAAAGTGCTTGACTCAAGTATAAGTCGAGGGGGGCACTTTCAGCACAAAAAAATGTGCTGAAAAATTCGACTTATACTCGAGTATATACGGTATATCACAAAGAATAAAAAACCCAGTGGTAATCAAATACCACCAAAAGAAAGCTCTGTTTGTGTGAAAAAATGGCCTAGTCATTAAAGAGGTAAAATCTTTCGGAGCAAAGTACATGCAGCCAACAGTGACAGTTTGTGAAGGTCTTCAGTAGTTTTGCTCTGGTTTAATTAGACCGTGCTTAACAAAGCTGTTGTTATTGCCCATGTGCAGTTACCTTTCCCTTGCAATCCGCAGCCAATGCTTTATGCCTTAAGTGCCTGAATAAAATTCAAATTTCTCTTTGAAGCACAGATGCCTGTGGTGAGAATTTCCCCAAATCGCCTTATTCACTTCCTCTTCTCTGGCATTGTGCAAAGGACCTGAGCTCATATCATAGGCATCTGTCTTATAAAATATGGCCATCTCCATTGTTATCTGTCTGCGCAGTAAAACCTGCTAATAAAGTAAGACTTTTGAAGTTCTGCCATTCTGAATAGATATTTTTACTGGACTGGAGGCTCAGCCTCTAAACGGGTAAATGTCTTGCTATAAGAAAGATTGGGCATAGAGGAATGGTGGACTAGACATGTGTTTGTAATAAATGTACAGCCTTCCGCTTGGTGCTCATTTTAAAAAAACGCAAGCAGTTTTAAATAAAACATATGTGTATAATACTCTAAAATAAAATATATTTCAATTCTGCAAGAAAGTGGGCTGAAATGTTTGACGTATATGGTGATCTTGTCTTTTAACATGTTCTGACATTTCATTTCTTGTATCTGTTTTATTAGGAACCTGATTGGCTTCCAAGATGTCGTCTAGAAGTAAAGATGATGCAGAACGCTACCTTTTTGTGGATCGAAACCCTACGAGCATGACCGCGACACAAGCTGATTGGACAGCCAAGAAGCTAGTGTGGGTGCCCTCTGAAAAACATGGCTTTGAAGCAGCTAGCATCAAGGAGGAGCGAGGCGATGAAGTGGTGGTGGAGTTGGCCGAGAATGGTAAAAGAGTGTCTGTCAACAAGGATGACATTCAGAAGATGAATCCACCAAAGTTCACCAAGGTTGAGGATATGGCAGAGTTGACCTGTTTAAATGAAGCGTCTGTCCTTCACAATCTCAAAGATCGTTATTATTCTGGACTCATCTATGTAAGTAATACCCTGGTGTACAAATAGTTTTTTTTTTTTTAACTAAAGATGCACATGAGGCACAATAACACTAACCTTGATTATTGCATACAGATTGCATTATATCTGACACAAAAATATGCTTCACCCATCAAAAAAAGGTGTATTATATGGCTGGCAGTGTTCCTATATCCAGTGGTGGGGACCAGTCACTGCTACCTTCTGTCTGTGAGCAGGGTGACCGGTCTCCTTACTGCCTATGCTACAGTTCTGGTGAATGAGCGGTGATATCATCAGGAGAGACCAGGTGCAGAAGGTGGAGCGGTGCATACAAGCTATGCCTGCCAAGGAGCAGGAGGTGGTGCGGTGCATACAAGCTATGCCTGCCAAGGAGCAGGAGGTGGTGCGGTGCATACAAGCTATGTCTGCCCAGGTGCACAAGGTGGTGCGGTGCATACAAGCTATGCCTGCCAAGGAGCAGAAGGTGGAGCGGTGCATACAAGCTATGCCTGCCAAGGAGCAGGAGGTGGTGCGGTGCATACAAGCTATGTCTGCCCAGGTGCACAAGGTGGTGCGGTGCATACAAGCTATGCCTGCCAAGGAGCAGGAGGTGGTGCGGTGCATACAAGCTATGCCTGCCAAGGAGCAGGAGGTGGTGGGGTGCATACAAGCTATGTCTGCCCAGGTGCAGGAGGTGGTGCGGTGCATACAAGCTATGTCTGCCCAGGTGCACAA
Organism: Lithobates septentrionalis; assembly: GCA_037952835.1. Lineage (NCBI taxonomy): Eukaryota > Metazoa > Chordata > Amphibia > Anura > Ranidae > Lithobates > Lithobates septentrionalis. Next base: position 6,305,744 of record JBBDGP010000496.1, read on the forward strand.
GGTGGTGCGGTGCATACAAGCTATGCCTGCCAAGGAGCAGGAGGTGGTGGGGTGCATACAAGCTATGTCTGCCCAGGTGCAGGAGGTGGAGCGGTGCATACAAGCTATGTCTGCCCAGGTGCAGGAGGTGGTGCGGTGCATACAAGCTATGTCTGCCCAGGTGCAGGAGGTTGTGCGGTGCATACAAGCTATGTCTGCCCAGGTGTGTTGCATACAAGCTATGTCTGCCTAGGTGCAGGAGGTGGAGCGGTGCATACAAGCTATGTCTGCCCAGGTGCAGGAGGTGGTGCGGTGCATACAAGCTATATCTGCCCAGGTGCAGGAGGTGGTGCGGTGCATACAAGCTATGTCTGCCCAGGTGCAGGAGGTGGAGCGGTGCATACAAGCTATGTCTGCCCAGGTGCAGGAGGTGGTGCGGTGCATACAAGCTATGTCTGCCCAGGTGCAGGAGGTTGTGCGGTACATACAAGCTATGTCTGCCCAGGTGTGTTGCATACAAGCTATGTCTGCCCAGGTGCAGGAGGTGGAGCGGTGCATACAAGCTATGTCGGCCCAGGTGCAGGAGGTGGTGCGGTGCATACAAGCTATATCTGCCCAGGTGCAGGAGGTGGTGCGGTGCATACAAGCTATGTCTGCCCAGGTGCAGGAGGTTGTGCGGTGCATACAAGCTATGTCTGCCCAGGTGTGTTGCATACAAGCTATGTCTGCCCAGGTGCAGGAGGTGGTGCGGTGCATACAAACTATGTCTGCCCAGGTGCAGGAGGTGGTGCGGTGCATACAAGCTATGCCTGCCAAGGAGCAGGAGGTGGTGCGGTGCATACAAGCTATGTCTGCCCAGGTGTGTTGCATACAAGCTATGCCTGCCAAGGAGCAGGAGGTGGTGCGGTGCATACAAGCTATGTCTGCCCAGGTGTGTTGCATACAAGCTATGCCTGCCAAGGAGCAGGAGGTGGTGCGGCGCATACAAGCTATGCCTGCTCAGCACAACTCTGCCAGTTTTTCACCCATTTCCCCACACCTCTGTGTCCGTGGACCCCTCCTCTTGGTTGTAGCTACTAAATAAAAACACAGTGCTGGAACAAGATAAGTAAGTAAACATTGAAAAGCAAGCCCTTCAGCAAAGGAAGAGGAAGGTGAGGCCTTTATTTTAGCTGCTGTCTGGAAATGAGTTTTAAAGAGTTGAGGTCAGCCTTTCACAAATCACGTTCCTCAGAACCTTAGGGTTCCTTCAGAGGTTGTTAGAGGTTCCCTGAGCAATGAGCAATTTCTGCTTCTCAGAATAGTAACCACTAACAGCATTTTGTAGCTCTGTAAGTGGTAAAATCTTCTCAATGATGGCAAGTGTAAGGAGCTTCATTCCCACTGACCAACACGCTAATGTACTGTGAGAGTTATATATAGTAATTATTGACAGGAGTCCATGAAGTCAATTAAAGGGTTCCTCCATGTTTCAAAGGTTGAGAAAGGTCATTTTAAGTTGTTATAATAGACCTCTGTTAAATATTTCTGCGGCAGTATTTAAAATCACATTGAATGGCAGTTGTGTGGGTAATTAAATGACAGTGCCACTAACAAAAACAGGCCACTGATCTGAACGTTCCTGCTCATACCTGCAACAGCTTTGCACCTACTCTACCTGATTGCTGAGCCGTTCTAATTGTACAAAAGCTTCAACAATGGAGCCTACTCGTTCCCTTTTTTTATCATTCTTCACTGATACATTCCAAATAGACCATCACTGGCCAAATAGGAATGTGTTGGAGGCAATGGAGGAGCAGGCAAGGTTCAAAGTTTGGGCAGAGCAGGGGCACGAATGCCTGCTGCAGGAATGTGTGGACACTTTGAGGTGCCTGCTTTACATAACCGTCAGCAGCTTGTCTTTTGTTGTTCAACTGAAAGAGTCACGTTGATATTTCCTGGTCCCTTTCCGGTATCTAATTCCCTCAGTTCAGGCAATAGAGCTTCAGAGCCTTTAATAATTAAGATCAAAAACAAATATTTGAAATGCACTGTAAACAGAGAGGCACATGCAGTACATGTGAGCGTTACTCTTCTTCGAAACGTGAAGATTTTTTAATATTTAGAAGGGGATTAATGAATAGACTTAATGAATAGAAAAAAGTAAAGGAAATTCCTTTTTTGATAACACTTTTTAAAAATTTTATTTAAAGCTGTAATGATTTCCAGACACGCTCAATAAACAAAAACATTATTTATTCTAGTTTTAATAATAAAACGCTTAAAGAGGAGCTCCAGTCTCCCCCCCCCCCCCCAAAAAAAAATTAAAAGTCAGCAGCTACAGATGAGATCCCATGAGACACTGCAAGACTTATGCCGCGTACACACGACCGGTTAAGCCGTTGTAATAAACTCCGACGATTTCTACGACGGAATTCCAATCAAGCAGTCTTGCCTACACACGGTCAACCCAAAGTCCGACCGTCCAGAACGCGGTGACGTACAGCACGTACGACAGGACTAGAAAAAGGAAGTTCAATAGCCAGTAGCCAATAGCTTCCGTCTCCTACTTGCTTCAGAGTATGCGTCGTTTTTGGTCCGTCAGAGCAGCATACAGACGATCGGTTTTCCCAATAAGAATTGGGTCAATCGGAAAGATTTAGAACATGTTCTATTTCTATGTTCGTCAGATTTAAAAAAAAAAAAAGTCAGATGAGGCCTACACATGATCGGTATATACGATGAAAAGCTTCCGTCTGACTTTTTCTGTCGGACACTCCGCTCGTGTGTACGCGGCATTAGGCATAGGCATGACTCCTGTAGATAGAGGCACGATGGGATTTGTAGTTTGGCCTCGGCTGAAGTGTGGAGGGTTGCCTATCCCTAATACCTGCACTTCTTTATAGTGTTGATTTCCCATCTTTAATGTTACAGACTAATGTCCTCAGAGCTCATGCTTCATTAATCCTGTCATTTCCTCTGCTTTCCACATTCCAGTACAAGGCTTGGTAGACCTGCTTTCTGATGACCTCATGAAAGTATTGTATCCCATAGACAGGTGGAAGCCTGCCCAGACTTGTATTTCAAGCAGGTGGATTAACTTGCTGCTGTCTCTCTGATACTATGGAATGGAATGAGCTTGTCCTGAAAACAGGATCTCAAATAACACCTGCACTAAAACCCCAGCTCTCTGGTCTGTGATGTGAGACCTGCAGATTACTACACATTCATGACGTGTGTTTTTCTTAGATCAAAATTAGATTTTGATACAAAATTTTATTTAGATCAAAATGAGAATCATTTTAAATTTTGCACTAAAAATGAAAAAATTTTATGCAACAGTGTAGCTAGGAATTGCCTTCTTTATGCACTTGAGTCCCTGGTGTCTGGTCTCTGAGAGTCCTATCGGGGTTACTGCTGGAACCACCAACTGTCATTGATGTCTGTATGCTACAGCGTGCTCTATGTGGGTCCATTCACATTATTACGTTATGGCTATATGCAGTAGAACTTGCTACACATTATTGTACTGTGGTTATGGAGTGCAGTGCATTGCAATGCCATAAGGCTCCATGCACACTGAAGCTGATAAACTGAAGTTTTTGGGAGTTTGGGCATTTTTTTTAACAGCCCTTAAACTCCCCTCTATGCTATCCTATGGGGAGTTTATGGGCTGTTATCTGAACACCCTAAAATCGCGTTCAAGAGCAGTCCTAAAAATGCCAGACTCTGGTAAAAGCTGTTAAAACGCGGTTTAATACTGTATACAGAGCTTTAAGCCTTGTCAGGCGTTTCTCTGCCTCTATTCACAATCAATGGTTCCCTTTGGGAGCCCATTGATTTGAATAGAGGTCGCTCCAGAAGTCGGATCAGGATGATCCGACTTGCAGTGCGACTTGTGTGCTGAGGATACTGAAGGTGAACCCCCCCCCCCCCACCCCGCCAAAATGAAAAAAAATTGCCATGGGGTTCCCCCCAGGACGATACCAGACCTTTCGGTCTGGTATGGATTATAAGGGGAACCCCCACGCTAAAAAAAATGGTGTGGGGTCCCCCCCAAAATCTATACCAGACCCTTATCCAAGCACGCAGCCCGGCAGGTCAGGATAGGAGGGGGGCGAGTGAGCGCCCCCCCTCCTTGACCTTACCAGGCCACATGCCTGGGGTGGGTGCTTTAGGCCAGGGGGGCTCCCCACCCCAAAGCTTCTGCGGGCGGGGGCTTATCGGAATCTGAAAGCTTCCTTCAACAAGGGGGCCCCCAGATCCTGGCCCCCACCCTATGTGAATGAGTAGGGGGTACTTTGTACCCCTACCCATTCACCTAAAAAAGGGTCAAAAATAAACACAGTACACAGGTTTTTAAAGAATTTTATTAAGGCAGCTCCAGCGTCTCTTCCGATTTCTTTTCCCTCCTCCGGCGATGTCTTCTCACTCTGCCGGTCCTTCTCCCTCTCCAGTTCTTCTCCTCTCTGCGCTGTCTTCTCCCTCCTCTGCTGGGTCTTCTCTCTCCGCTGTCTTCTCGCTCTTTTGCCAGGTCTTCGCCGCTGTCTTCTCCCTCTGTTCTATTTCGATGTTGACTCGACGCGATCTCCCAGTGTAATGCTGGGTCCGCCGTGTGCAATGACTTATATTGACATGGAGCAGGGCCACCCGCTGATGTCATCCCAAGGCCCCACCCCTTGTGACGTCACCACCCGGGGCATGATGGGACGATCACCTCACAAGGGGGTGGGGCCCCTGGATGATGTCAGCAGGTGGCCCGCTCCATGTCAATATAAGTCATTGCACACGGCGGACCCAGCATTACACCAGGAGATCACATCGAATCAACATTGGAAGAAGAACAGAGGGAGAAGACAGCAGCGATAACCCGGAAAAAAGAGCGAGAAGACACCAGAGAGGGAGAAGGACCAGCAGAGGGAGAAGACATCGCCGGAGGAGGGAGAAGAGCCGGAGAGGGGAGAAGAAATCGGAAGAGATGCAGGAGCTGCCTTAAAATATTTTAAAAACCTGTGTACTGTGTTTATTTTTTACACTTTTTTTTTAGGTGAATGGGTAGGGGTACAATGTACCCCATATTCATTCACATAGGATAAGGGGCCGGGATCTGGGGGCCCCCTAGTTAAAGGGGCTTCCAGATTTCGATAAGCCCTCACCCGCAGACCCCGACAGTCACCAGCCAGGGTTGTCGGGAAGAGGCTCTTGTCCTCATCAACATGGGGACAAGTTGCTTTAGGGTAGGGGGCGCAGGGCTCCCCTGCCCCAAAGCACCCAGCCCCCCATGTTGAAGGCATGTGGCCTGGTATGGTCCAGGAGAGATGGGGCACTTGCCCCCCCCATCCTGACCTGCCAGGCTGCGTGCTCAGATAAGGGTCTGGTATGGATTTTGCAGGGAAATACGGCTAAATGTGCATTGACACCAATGCAAAACGCTGATAAAATCATGTTTTTAACACTGCTTTTTTCCTGGCGTCGGTACTAGCTTTTACTGTCAGTTTATCAGCTTCAGTGTGCATGGAGCCTAAATTACATATACATATACAAACAACAACAAAAAACTGTTTTAGTTTTGCTTTGGATAGAGTGGAGAGGGATTAGAACGCCTGTCAGTTTTTATTGCTGTCTGTGCCCCTGTTCTGTCAAAATATCCAACTCCTCAGAAACTCCAACTACTTAACTTCCGGTTTATTTAAACCATCAGTAATTGGAGATTTTTGACAAATTGCTGTTTTGACACAACACCGGCAACCGAATACAGTCCGGTGCACGATATTATGAGCGGAGATTGTGACTCCGCACTGATACTAGCCAACAAAAACCTTGTTAGCCGCTGTGCTATATCTTCCTGTACCGGACTGTATTTGGTTGCCGGTGTTGTGTCCAAACAGCAATTCGTCAAAATCTCCAATTACTGATGGTTTAAATAAATCGGAAGTGACGTGGTTGGACTTTTTGATGGGTTAAGATTTTGACAGAACACCTCCGTTAAGGAGATTCACTCTTACTATTTTTCATTTTTCATGTTCTCATTAGGCTTGAAAGGGAAAGAAAATCATGGAATAGAACTCTTCCAATGAAGACCTTAGTTCTGGTGTCAACCAGGGGTTCCCTCACTTTGGAGGGATTTCCTCCCACTTCCTGTTTTAACAATGGGACAGGAAGTGAAGAGCAATCTCCCCAGTAGGACACAGATAGCAATGAAGAAACCTATAGGGGTTATAACCCTCCCTTAGCCTCGGTTCACGCCGCACCATATTCCAGTTCAATTCACATGCAGTTCAGTGCAGTGCGATTTGAGACCATATATTTTGCGTTTGCGGTGTTGTTAAGATTGCACCGACACCCGCTCCAGATCGCAAGGGCAGTGCAATTTGAACGCGGTGTGGGAAACGCACACGGATCATGGGTTTCTCTCACTGATTCTAGTGTGAACCTAGTCTTAGGCCAGCTATACACAGTTCCTCCAGAACAGGCCGAGATTCGAAACTGTTAGTGGGCAGGCTGAATGTACCAAGCTGATCGATCAATCAACTTGGGTAAAACCAGCCTGCCGGATTCACTTGCGATTATCGCAGGCAGCTTCTAGCGATAATCACTGTCTTCTCCTGGCTGGGACTGCTTCCCCCACCAGGAGAAGACAATTGTTCAGCAGGAGGAATTCCCCTGTCAGCAGCACTGTCTGTGTTGATGGGGGAACTGTACAAATTTCTTTAATGCAACCCGTGGTTGCAGGAAAAAAATTTGCACCATATATGACTGGCCTAATTGTATCCAAAATGAAAACACAAAAAAAAGTTTTGCCTTTAGTTCTACTTTAACACAAGGCACATTAATGTGTGTGCAGTAACAGCAGTCTGTGCGAGCCCTCAGCGTGCCTGCAGCTTTTTCTGTCTATAGTATAATGTACAACACATAGCTGTATATGTTTGTTTTTTTTCTTGTTTTTTTTTATTTTGTTAGATAAGACTCAGTCCAGTAGCCATATTTGTTTTTCTGGTGTGACGGTTCCTGTCCATCCCACTATGTACTGTGCCAGCTGCAGACGGCATATCAGGCCTTGCCCTTGCTCGGTCTTGTCTTACCTGTCACAAGCCATCAACTGTTCTCTATTGTGAAGGTGCAGTGGAAGATGACAGCACACAGGTAGTAATGGAGACAGGTGTGTGCTCCAGGATCACATTCCACCAACCTAGAATCCTGCTGAGCTATAGAAACCATACAATTCTACCAGTAAAGAGCTCTAATCAGGTGTGTGCAGGAGAGAGGAATCCTATTCATAGATGTTGGGATTGTACAAGAGGAAATGATGACATTATAAAGTACATTTAGGCTATCGCTGTTTTATTTTTACATTGCGGAAATATATTTTTTTAAAGCTGAACTGCAGAGAAAAAAAAATCCTACTTTGCTGCAAGCCGGCTCCTGAACACAAGAGATGTGGTTATGGCAGTGAAGAGCTCCACCTGCAACACCCCCTCCTCCTCTCTCCTCTTCTCTCCTCACCCATTCACAAAAGCCTTGTATTTCCCACAGAATACAAAGCGTTCTGTGAATGGAAGAGGAGAAATCATGCTACTTTCCTGCCTCTCCTCTCCCCTCTGTGAAAAGATACAAGGCTTTGGATATGGTTCAGTTACTTAAGATTGTGTTTCTTTTTCATTACATTTTTATTCAGGAATTTTAAAATACACGTTTCAACATGAAGAAACATATGGATAAAAGTTACCAGAGTTGTATCCACCAATAACATGAGTCCATAGTGAAGTGTAACAAAAGTCAGTAAGTGTCCCGAACAGTAGGCTATTAATGCCGAGGTGTTCTGCAGCCGTCCTGCAAGGTTTCTGGTGGCTAGTAAGACATAAGTGTGTGCATTTTCATAATAGTTATTTTAAGGCATTTCAAATAAGCTTACATATAGGCAAAGGCGTATCTAGTCAAAATGGCGCCTATGGCAAGCACTGAAACTGTGCCCCTGTCAAAACATTTGCAACCCATCTTTAAGATAACCTTAACAAAAAAAAAAAACAGCTAACAAAACTACAAGTCAAACTCTTTAATCTTCCAATTATGGATTGGCACTGCATAAAAATTACAACTGCACCTTCCTTGCTTTCACTGATGCAAACTGGTCTATGATGTGATCAAAGTCAGTTCACCCATAAATGCGGCCTCACCAGCACTCATAAATGCGGCCTTACGAGCACCCAAAATGCGGCCTTACCAGCACCCAAAATGCGGCCTTACCAGCACCCAAAATGCGGCCTTACCAGCACCCATAAATGCGGCCTTACCAGCACCCAAAAACGCGGCCTTACCAGCACCCATAAATGCGGCCTTACCAGCACCCGAAAATGTGGCCTTACCAGCACCTGAAAATGCGGCCTTACCAGCACCCAAAAATGCGGGCTTACCAACACCCATAAATGCGGCCTTACCAGCACCCAAAAATGCGGCCTTACCAGCACCCATAAATGCGGCCTTACCAGCACCCAAAAATGTGGCCTTACCAGCACCCAAAAATGTGGCCTTACCAGCACCCATAAATGCGGTCTTACCAGCACCAAAAAATGCGGCCTTACCAGCACTAATAAATGCAGTAACATCAGAACCCATAAATGCGGCCTTACCAGCACCTATAAATGCGGCCTTACCAGCACCCATTAATGCAACCTTACCAGCACCCAAAAATGCGGCCTTACCAGCACCCAAAAATGCAGTAATATCAGCACAGAAAAATTCAGTAAAAGCACCCATAAATGCAGCCTTACCAGCACCCATAAATGCTGCGCCAGCGCCTCTGACACTGTACAGAGGTGGAGAGGGAGTAGGATCACCAGCAGCCAGGCGCCCTAGGCGGCAGTGTGCCCTAGGAGGCTGCCTAGTTTGCCTAGTGGTAGAGCCGGCTCTGTCTGCTTGGCACACACACACAATTGCACATGATGACTTTAAAGCGGAGTTCCAAAAATGGAACTTCCACTTTAAGTGAAGGTGACCCCCTGACATGCAACATTTGGCATGTCATTTTTTTGGGGGGGGGGGGAGCGAATACCATCTTTTTAGAGGGATTCAGCTCCCACTTTCCCCCGAGGCACCGCGGCGCCGGAAGGAAGTTCACCTCTCCCCCCCTCCCTCGCAACAATCATCCGGGGCATGTCACAGTTCCCAGATTATTGCCCAGCCAGTCACAGTGAACAGCGCGGCTCGCTCACAGCCGGGCACCCACAGTGACAATGCCGGCGCCGCACCGAGGAGGGGGAGAGGAGCGGGGCTTCGTTCGCCCACATCGCTGGACCGTGGGACAGGTGAGTGTCCAATTAATAAAGGTCAGCAGCTACACTTTTTACACTGCACTGCTACACTGCTGACTTTTATATGGGTGGAACTCCGCTTTAAGTCATCATCATGTGCGATTGTGCGTGTGTGCCAGGCCCAAGCAGAAGCAAGCAGCTAATCAAATATAGTGCTCAATATGGATTAAATAAATATGCATAGCCATAGATATCATAAATAAAGTGTAACAAAGTGATTTGTGCAACAGCAGGTACTACTTGCACAAATCACTTTATTACACTTTATTTATGATATCTATGGCTAAGCATATTTATTTAATCCCTATTGTTTGATGATCAAGATCGTGATGACTCAAGCACTAGTACCTGCCCGGCTGCAGTGCAAATTCTTGCAGTTGCTGCTGCCTGGGGGTTCCTTGTCATCTAATTTTTTTCTCTCTAGTCACTCTCGTCTCTTTTCCAGCCTCCAGGTTCCCAACCGGTGCTCACGTCACAGTCACGTCACAGACCCGGGAGACCCCGCTCCGGGGAGAAGATGATGCAGCTGTGCAGATAAGGGTAGGCGGAGCATTAGGCTCCACCAGTTACCCTACCCTATGTAGACCCGTCTGTCTGGCCAGTCATCGGCCCTCATGGGGGCGCCTGTCGCTACCCTCCCCACTGCCAGTGCCAGGCCAAGTAACTACTTGCAATGCTAGGTGAAGTGCCGTGCCGGCGCCGCACTCCAGCAGGCCAGCCATGGTGCCCTAGGGCTAGATTAGTGTGGGAGGCAGCCGCGAGAGGATGGGTCGGACTTTTTTTTGTGTGGGGGCGGCTTTTCTGCCGCCCCTTCTACCGCATGGCGCCCATGGCACTTGCCATGGCTACCATACCTTGGATACGCCACTGCATATAGGTCACTACAGTTTTTGTTTTGCCATTCTCACTTCCAATTCTGCAGAATTCCCAATCACCCCACTTGCCTCTCACAATGCCCATTGTGCATAAGAGCTTTTGTGCCCCTTGATTTTAGTGGTTGTAAAGACAAACTATTTTTTACCTTAATGCATTGTATGCACTAAGGCAGGGGTATGCAACCTCGGCCCTCCAGCTACAAATCCCATCATGCCTCTGCCTCTAGGAGTCGTGCCTGTGATTGTCAAGGTCTTGCAATATCTCATGGGACTTGTAGTTTCACCACGGCTGGAGGGCCGAGGTTGCCTACCCCTGCACTAAGGTAAAAACCTTCCAGTTGCTGTTCCAACCCCCTCCCCCCCACCACCACCACCACCACCACCCTTCTCTAAATACTTACCGATATCGAGCCAGGAGTGTGCCAGGATTCAGTTCTTCTCTCTCCTCTCCCTGCATTTACAAGCTTGGCTGAAAGCAGGGGAAGCCATTGGCTCCTGCTGCTTTCAGTCAAATCCTGTGAGGAGAGGGCAGGGCCGACCAGCACTGTGTGTGTCTACAGACATAGAGCCCAGCTCAGGAGTGAGCCTGCACGTCTGTTTCTATAGTAAGCCACTTGCTATGGGGGCAAACACAAAATAAGAGGTGCCAAGAGCGCTTGCACAGAGCAGGTGAGTATGACATGTTTGTTATTTTAAGAAAAAAAAGAGCTGCTTTAAATTTTTATCAGGTTTTCTTGATTCTGATAAGGATACTACAAGTCTTTCTCTTTTATTCAGTAACTCAAACTGTGTTGCAAGTTCCCCATTCAATTCTTTTTACAGCCAGCTTTCTGCAGTCTGTACCCAGACTAGACACGTGCACTGCCGAAAATTTGTTCCTTTTCGTTCCATTCGTTTTTATTTTCTTTCGTTTTTCGGGTCATTCGTTATGTTTGAAATTCGTTACTTCGAAAAAATTTGGAAATGTGAAAAATCGAAAATTCGTAATTGTGGAAATTCGGAAATCCATAAATTCGGAAATCCGAAAATTTGAAAATCCAAAAATTGGAAAACCTGAAACTAAGAAAGAAAATCCGAAAGTTTGAAAGAACGAAAATCCGAAAATAGGAACGAAAATCTAAAATAATAATTAACTATTAAATTATCGGTATTTTAATTTCCCTTCAAATTTGGCTGTTAGTGAACATAACAAATACAAATTTATCCGAAGTTACGAATTATCAGAAATAACGAATATCGCATCTAAACAAATAGAACGTAATGAATTAATAATAATAATAATAAAAAGGTTTTATTATTATTGTTATCATTATTATTTGTTACGTTCAATTTGTTTAGATGCGGTATTCGTTATTTCTGATATTTAGTAAATTTGGATACATTTATATTCATTACGTTCACTAACAGCCAAATTTGAAAGGAAATTCCAATACCAGTAATTTACCGTAATTATTATTTCAGATTTTCGAATTTTTGAAAAACGAATTCTGAACTAAACAAATTGCACATGTCTACTTCAGACTGGGAACAAAGAAGTTATGGGCTTCACGTATCAGTTTGATTTAATGTCTTTATTGCCTGGAGTCATAAATTGATTTTATGATGCAGTATACTCAAACAATGACTGGAGATGATGTACTGATAGAGACAGGCAGTCCCTAGCTACAGCATGGAGAGGGCATGTCTGCAAAGCAGGAAGACCGATAAGGGTATCAAGATTCCCTCTTGATAAAGGGAACTCTGGATCACCAATCGGCAGTTTTTTAAAAGTCAAGAAAATAAACAGCTTTCTTCAGCAAAGAATATACAAACAGTCCACAGTTCAGGTATCATGAAGAACACGATGACTCACCACCAACATACCAGTTCCATACCAGGGTTTAGGGTTCCCATCTGTTTCAGAGTGCCACATAGACCACAGGAGCTTAGCAAACACTTTTATTTGCTAGGCAGTTCACACTTATGCATAGCTATGAACAACTCCACAGACACCTTCCTGTGCCTTCTCTGGACTCTTATTCAGATGGTTAACCCTATTGGGGCCAACCGACCTTGTAATCAGAAATTGGAGGCTCTTTCCCACCCAAAGTCCTTCCGAGCCTCTGTCTTCCCAAATGAGGATTTACTAATCCTGAGAGAACTGCCAGCCAGTCCTCTCCTCTCTAACTAGACTTCCCTGAAACCCCTCACCCTGTATGGGTGAGAACCCTTGAGTACTCAACAATGTCTTCAACCACCCCCTTAAAGTGGCCTTAACCCAAACAGTGAGGAAATATACCTGCCGTTCAGGACCCATTCCTGGCATCCTTGTATGATGTGCATTCACCTTCCACAACTGGCTATTTGGAATCACTTTTAAAGTGGAGTTCCACCCACTTTTACAACTCTTCAGCATCCCTCACTAAACTGTGCACTGTAAACGAATTGGATATTTAAAAAAAAAAATTCTCAGCACCTACTGTATATCTGCTGTATTCATTTTTCACTTCCTCCTCCCTGGCCGCGGCCCATCGCATCATTTCCTGTTTGCAATGCCTTCTGGGAAGGGGCGGCAACTTCCTCTGACACTGCCGTTGCTATGGAAACCTGACCTGAAACCTATTACACTGCTTGTGCTGCACTGAGCATCTGCGAGATCTGCAAGGATGAGATCCAGGAAGAAATACAGTCTGGCTTCAGATGCCCACACTTAAGATGGCCACGGCCTGCTGTAAGTTTATAAAATAACAAACTACTGCTATAAACGAACAAAACAGACCTTAGTTTACAGACTAACTTTACTAGAATACATTAAGCTTATGTATTATAGGGGTATTTTTATTTAAAAAGCATAATTTCGCCCGGAACACCACTTTAATAGAATGATGGACAAGGCTTAGCTAAACCCATGCAGCAGTTGCTCTCTAGCAGGCTGTGCATAATTGCATTTCAGTTTAGAAACAATTATTTATAGATCTTTGCTGTTAAGACATTGATTTATACCTACACTACCGTTCAAAAGTTTGGGGTCACATTGAAATGTCCTTATTTTTGAAGGAAAAGCACTGTACTTTTAAATGAAGCTAACTTTAAACTAGTCCTAACTTTAAACAAATATACTCTATACATTGCTAATGTGGTAAATGACTATTCTAACTGCAAATGTCTAGTTTTTGGTGCAATATCTACATAGGTGTATAGAGGCCCATTTCCAGCAACTATCACTCCAGTGTTCTAATGGTACAATGTGTTTGCTCATTGGCTCAGAAGGCTAATTGATGATTAGCAAACCCTTGTGCAATCATGTTCACACATCTAAAAACAGTCTAGCTCCTTCCAGAAGCTACAAAACTGACCTTCCTGTGAGCAGATTGAGTTTCTGGAGCATCACATTTGTGGGGTCAATTAAACGCTCAAAATGGCCAGAAAAAGAGAACTTTCATCTGAAACTCGACAGTCTATTCTTGTTCTTAGAAATGAAGGCTATTCCATGCGAGAAATTGCAAAGAAATTGAAGATTTCCTACAACGGTGTGTACTACTCCCTTCAGAGGACAGCACAAACAGGCTCTAACCAGAGTAGAAAAAGAAGTGGGAGGCCGCGTTGCACAACTAAGCAAGAAGATAAGCACATTAGAGTCTCTAGTTTGAGAAACAGACGCCTCACAGGTCCCCAACTGGCATCTTCTTTAAATAGTACCCGCAAAACACCAGTGTCAACATCTACAGTGAAGAGGCGGCTGCGGGATTTTGGGCTTCAGGGCAGAGTGGCAAAGAAAAAGCCATATCTGAGACTGGCCAATAAAAGAAAAAGATTAAGATGGGCAAAAGAACACAGACATTGGACAGAGGAAGACTGGAAAAAAGTGTTGTGGACGGATGAATCCAAGTTTGAGGTGTTTGGATCACAAAGAAGAACGTTTGTGAGACGCAGAACAAATGAAAAGATGCTGGAAGAATGCCTGACGCCATCTGTTAAGCATGGTGGAGGTAATGTGATGGTCTGGGGTTGCTTTGGTGCTGGTAAGGTGGGAGCTTTGTACAGGGTAAAAGGGATTCTGAATAAGGAAGGCTATCACTCCATTTTGCAACGCCATGCCATACCCAGTGGACAGCGCTTGATTGGAGCCAATTTCATCCTACAACAGGACAATGACCCTAAACACACCTCCAAATTGTGCAAGAACTATTTACAGCAGAATCAGGCAGCTGGTATTCTATCGGTAATGGAGTGGCCAGCACAGTCACCAGATCTGAACCCCATTGAGCTGTTGTGGGAGCAGCTTGACCGTATGGTACGCCAGAAGTGCCCATCCAACCAATCCAACTTGTGGGAGCTGCTTCTAGAAGCGTGGGGTGCAATTTCTCCAGCTTACCTCAATAAATTAACAGCTAGAATGCCAAAGGTGTGCAATGCTGTAATTGCTGCAAAAGGAGGATTCTTTGATGAAAGCAAAGTTTGATGTAAAAACAATGTTATTTCAAATACAAATCATTATTTCTAACCTTGTCAATGTCTTGACTCTATTTTCTATTCATTTCACAACGTATGGTGGTGAATAAGTGTGACTTTTCATGGAAAACACAAAATTGTTTGGGTGACCCCAAACTTTTGAACGGTAGTGTATATGTGAATCAGGTGCTTTCTTTGTTCTCATAAAGTTATGGTGCAGACACTGGCAAGCTGAATGTAAACAGTATGCTCACATTGTCCTAGGTCTATGATGTCACCTCTCAGAGCGCAGACAAAGGAAAGGCTATATTAACAAGGTTGCTTGGCATTCCTAGAAGCTTGCTCATTTCACTCTAAACTTGTATTATAACCAGGGCTTTTTTTCTCAGAAAGCAGGTGCAGGAACTCAACCACGAGACACCCCCCCCCACACACACAAACACACACCCTCCAAACTGCATCGAATAGTGGGTGTGGTCAAATTTAATTAACAGTGGGAGGGTCTTGAAGGGGCATTAAATACTAGGAGTGCATTACGTGCAGAGTTGGGGGGGGGGGGGGGTAACACAGAGTGCAAGGTTCAGGTTGTGCTGCATACAGAGTGCAGAGTTCAGGGGTGCTCTACACACAGTGCAGGATTCTGCCTTCTTCTACAGCTGCTAACCTCTGCATTCCCCATTCACATCTCACTTTCACCCCTCTTCAGCTCTGACCTCTGTATGCAACCCCCTCTACTGCCCACATATTCTCCCCCTTCCTTAAAAGCGCCACCATCTTCCACTTTACTTTTGTTGCTGTATTAAGTTAAAGCATTCAGCCGGCTCTAGTACCTCCCCACACACTGTAGGTGGCTCCACCTCTCTCATTTGCAGGGAGATCATCCATTGGGGGTGTCGGCATCCTCATTCCACCCCGGCACCTGCATCTCCCTTGTCCTGATTTTCTACTCAGTGGGAGACATTCAGGAGATCGGATCTACAGGAGCCGTTGAGAGTCAAGCTGTCACTTGTATACACAGAAGCCGGACTTCTGTGTTTACAAGTCATAGTGGTGAGTAGGGAGCAGAGGACCTGAGCCAGAGATGGTGGAACTGAGTTACACCAAGTTCCAGCTGAAAAAAAGCCCTGATTATAACTTATAATACTCCTAAAAGTTGCAGAATTATCCATCTTATAGCTTCCTATATCTCTTTGGGACTCTGATGGGGAGATCTCTACAACTGAATTCTGAAATTTCCACATTTGCAACAGGCACTGTGAAATAATGTATCACCCATACTGGTTCTTTTAGCAGTAGGATTCCCTGGAGGCTTTCCTTACCCGAAGGCTCCTTCTCCCTCCCTGAAGCACCCTTCTCTACTTCCCTTTGGCAACCCTACTGCTGTACAGAATGGTACTCACATAGTGAAAGCGCAGCATTTGTTTTTTGTAAATAATCCAAAAGGCCGCGCTAAATTAGATGCAAGTACTGATAATAAATAGTGAAATGTGATAAACAATCAATATAAAAAGTGACCACAAAATATTGACAATGAAAAAATATTGACAATTAGAAAATGTGAAAAAAAATGAAAAGTCCCAAATAAAATCAAATATTGAACACAAAGTATTAAAAGTGAGTGAAAAAAATAAGATGGTCAGAGGAAAACAAGTCCTTAGGAGCCAAGGAAAATTTAAAATGGTGATCTCAAATGCTCATTAACCGACACCCAGTGAGAAATCCTCCACCTTAATAGATGCATGCTTACCAGAGGTAAGCCAAAAATCAGCTTATCTGCAGATATCCACTTAGGGGGAAGCGACACCTCCAATCTCCTCACAAGGAAGGGGCAGACAGGATAACTCCGTCCGGTGGATTCAAACGATAAGCAGGGGGGACCCAGAGAAATAAAGAATATTCTCCATAGTGTAAATCAGTTAGGAACCATTTATTTAGACAAAGGAATATTGCACTTACATTAAAACCACAAAATATAAGCAGGAAATAAAACAGGTTTATATGAAACCCCTGGCTTCATTTTAGGTTCACACTATTCCGACACGGAAGTTGCACGACTTCTGATCCGACTTTGCCCTGTGACTTCATGTCTGACTTCCATGCGACTTCAATGAATTGCAACCGACTTTGAGTCTGGTATGGATCTTGAGGGGGAACCCCATGCCCCACCAGACCCTTATCCGAGCATGCAGACTGGCAGGTCAGGAAAGGGGGGGAGCAGCCCCCCTCCTGAACCATACCAGGCCACATGCCCTCAATATGCGGGGGTGGGGGCTTTAGGGCAAGGGGGCTCTGTGCCCCCCCACCCCAAAGCAGCTTGTCCCCATGTTGATGGGGACAAGGGCCTCTTCCCGACGACCCTGGGCGGTGGTAGAAGAGAGAAGGGCCGGCAACTTCATGTCCATATCAAATGTAAATACTTTTATTGGCACATGTAAAAAAAAAACCTGGGCGGTGGTTATGGCAGTCTGCAGGCAGGGGGCTTATCGGAATCTGAAAGCCCCCTTTAACAAGGGGGCCCCCAGATTGTGACCCCCCCCCCCCATTTGAATGAGTCAGGGGTACATTGTACTTCCACCTATTCACTAAAAAAGTGTCAAAAATAAATAAAAACAGTACACAGATTTTTGACAAAGTCTTTGGGGTTTTTTTTGTTTTTTTGCTGTCTTTGTCTTATTGGAAGGATTCATTCTCTCTATTTCTATTACCAACCACTCTCACCAAAACAAACTGAGGAACATGCCAACATTTTATATGAAAATGAAATGAATGGACATTTTCCTGTTGTGTCTGCGGGACAGTACACTACTGTTCAGCGCAGTAGGTATGGGTAAATGTCCCCAACAGGACACAGACAGCAAAAAAAAAATAAAAAAAAAATAATATTGGGTTTTTTAACTCTTACTTACTCCATTAGACCAGAAAAAGTTTGGGATGTTATATTTAAAAAACACATTTTGGATTACACAATACATACCTCAGTGTGGCCATCTTATGGCTTTGGGTAGCCCAGAACCTTGGGCATCTATGTCTGAGAAGAGATCTCCCATTCGCCCACATGCTGCATTTTCATAGCTCCCAACTGTCCCTGATTTCGAGGGACTGTCCCTGATTTTGAGTAATGTCCCTCTGTCCCCCTTATTTGTCCCTCATTTTGGTCTGATTCATATAGCTGTATATAAAATGCACTTTTTGTCTTTCAAAAAGTGTTTCCCAGTGCTAAATCTTTCATTCAAATTCTGAATTGCTGCATTTGTACATTGTAAAAGCCAATATAAAGGAATAGTAGTGGTAAAAAAAGCCCTTGTGGATTTAAATAACCTTTTTTTGGGTTAATTCTCCTTTAAGGGCGTGTGGCAGGGGGGCATGTCCTATGCCTACATACATTTGCTGGTAGGTGTCCCTCATTCCTATCCCAAAATGTTGGGAGGTATGCATTTTTGTAAAACACAACAGTTAGGGTGGCAAAATGCCATAACCTATAGTAAACCATCTGCCTGGTTTTCTCCATTCTGGTCTTGTTTATACTGCCATGTTGGGTCATGGTGAGGGTGCTTTTACCTTGCAGTGCACACATGTCCCCTACATTGGGTACCAACCAGCAATAACTATGTTTTGTTTGCTGTGGAGGTTTCAGGCTCAATCATTGTTTTCTATTTGCATAGGGGATATCAGGACATACCACAATGGTCATTAGATAGTTACAAGAACTGAACAAAAATGCTTGCCATAGCTCAAACTTTTTGCAGTAGTCACAATTATAATAGTTTAAAGCGTTCTCTGGAGGGAAATATTTCAAGAATGTGAAAAAAACAAAAACGTAAGAGTCACTAGGAGTTTGTGAACCACGAGGACATTTATAGTAGTAAAGGGAAAGCAGACAAACATTCTTATGGTTTTCTTATTTTATAGCAACAAAACCGCCATGGCGTAAAAGGAATGTATATCAAAATGGTTTTGTGTATTCTTGCCAGCAGCTGACATGAATGTAGTTTTAAGCTGTTAAAAATGAATATAAGACAATGAACCTCATACATTAAAGTGAATGTCAAGCTAAATGTTCTTTTAGTTTTGGCTAGAATTGGGAGGAATTAGAATTCTTGTCAGGTTCTTACTGCTGTCCAGGATTTCCCCTCACTTCCTGTTTTGCTGACAGGAAGTAAGGGGAAATCTCCAGCAGCAACTCAGACAGAAATTAAAACACTTTTTAATAGAGGAAAGCTAGAAGCCATGCCAGATTTGTATTTCTGGCTGTGTCCCTTTTCTCAGATTTTTATTTACATCCTCTCTGATAAAATTGTGGTTACTGTTCTTTTTTTTGTAATTCTATCAGTAAGCCCAACAAACCCAGTAACATTATAATGCGCTTTTACTAAGCAAGGCTGATGCGTATACAAACTACTTCCAGCTACAGGAAAACAGTACAAGACACATAGGGGGATACAAGGGAACTTTCCTCAGAGCTTATTGAAACAGGCGAAACCCTGCTGACTTCCTGGGCAATATTGTTACACCTTATAGTCACCCATAGTCACCCATAGTTTATTTGCTCGAAGGCAAAACAGATGTACTTTAAGAAGGAAGGTTATACATTACACCCAGAGGCCTATTTGTATTGCCGTCTTCACACTTTGATCCTCCCTGGCTGCTGATAGTCCTGGTCAATCCCACATCAACTTTTCTGACCGGCGGAACAACATTTTCTAACATTACGTTTCAAAGATAACTAAATCCAAGAACAAAAATTTAGTAAAAAACAGCTTACTAGTTCTTAGACATGGTGGCTGCATTTGTTTTAAATTGTTAAGACGGTTAAAGAAAATATCTGTTGATCTTGCCAGGACTTTGTCACTTCCTATGAGCTGAACAGGTAGCAGAAAACAATGTTATCTTTCTTTTGTAAACGACTACATTTAACCACTTCTGGACTGTCCCACGTACATTTACTGTGGCAGGGCAGCCTGGGTGTGCAAAATCACGTACCTGTACATTATTGCGTGCACGCAGTTTAGGGGGCGCACGCACGCCACCGGCGCCCCGCTCCTGCTGTGTTCGAACTCAGTGGGAGCCAATTAGCGGGTCCGGTGGCTGCGATGGCCGCCGCAACCCGCCGATCGTTCACAGGTGAGATGGCTCAGCGGTGTGCCAATGTAAACAAAGCACACTTCTGCTCTGTCAGGGAGGAAAACAGAGAGATTGTGTTTCACCTAAGCTGAATCACGATCTCTATGTTCCTCCAGTGAATCAACTCCCCCTACAGTTAGAAAACACTCCCAGGGAACACATTTAACCCCTTTGATCACCCCTGTAGTTAACCCCTTCCTTGCCAGTGCCATTTATACATTGATCAGTGCATTTTCCACTGTATTGGTGTCACTGGTCCCCAAAAAGTGTCATTTAGTGTCCAATTTGTCCGCCGCAATGTCACAGTTCCGCTAAAAATCACAGATTGCCGCCATTACCAGTAAAAACAATAAAAAAAAATGAAAAGCCCCCAAATCTATCCCCTATTTTGTAGACGCTATAACTTTTGCACAAACCAACCAATATACGCTTATTGGGATTTTTTTTTACCAAAAATATGTAGCAGGATACATATTGGCCTAAATTGATGAAGAAATTCTTTTTTTACATTTTTTTTTTTTGGATATGTATTATAGTAGAAAGTAAAAGATATCATTATTATTTTTTTTTTTTTTTAAATTGTCAGGTCTTTTTTTTGTTTATAGCGCAAAAAATAAGAAACCGAAGAGGTGATCAAATACCACCAAAAGAAATCTCTATTTGTGGGGAAAAAAAGGGCATCAATTTTATTTGGGTACAGCGTTGCATGACCGAGCAATTGTCAGTTAAAGCGACGCAGTGACGTATTGCAAAAAATGGCCTGGTCATTAAGTGGGTAAAACCTTCCGGGGCTGATGGAGATGAACAAAGGCAGACATGATTTTAGTCCAGTCTGAGCAATAACCATGGCACTTTCCATAAATACAGTAGAGAAATGAGCGTAGCCACCCAGGGACAAGAAGTGTGTAATTCACAAGATTATTAGGAAAAAATAATATATATAAGAAAAAAGTATTGAAAAAAAAAAGAAAGAAAGAAAATGCAGTCATTTGGTACATTTTTGTTTTTGGGTTTAGATACACTTTAATTGTTGTGTGAGTCCACTAGCTAGTAGTAGCTAGTGCATTCATTTGCTAGACAGAATTGTTTTTGGCAAGTAGCAGGTACTGGCTTTAACCACCTCAATACAGGGCACTTTCACCCCCTTCCTGCCCAAGCCATTTTTCAGCTTTCAGCGCTGACGCACTTTGAATGACAATTGCGTGGTCATGCTACACGGCACCCTAATGAAATTTTTATAATTTTTTCCCACAAATAGAGCTTTCTTTTGGTGGTATTTGATCACCTCTGCGTTTTTTATTGATTGCGCTATAAACAAAAGAAGAGGGACAAGTTTGAAAAAACACAATATTTTTTACTTTTTTCTGTAATAAATATCCAATTTTTTTTTTTTTTTTACAATTTTTTCCTCAGTTTAGGCCGATACGTATTCTTCTACATATTTTTGGTAAAAAAAATCGCAGTAAGGGTATATTGATTGGTTTGCGCAAAAGTTATAGCGTCTACAAAATAGGGGATAGATTTATAGCATTTTTATTTATTTTTTTTACTAGTCATGGTGGCGATCTGCGATTTTTATTGTGACTGCGATATTGCGGCGGACATATCGGACACTTTTGACACATTTTTGGGACCATTCACATTTTTACAGCGATCCGTGCTATAAAAATGCATTGATTATTGTGTAAATGTGACTGGCAGGGAAGGGGTTAACACTAGGGGGCGATCGAGGGGTTAATGTGTGTCCTAGGGAGGTGATTCTAACTGTGGGGGGAGGGGACTGACTGAGGGAGGTGACCGATGGGTGTCCCTATGTACAAGGGACACACCATCAGTCTCCTCTCCTCTGACAGGATGTGGATCTGTGTGTTTACATACACACAGATCCATGGTACTGCTCGGTTGCTGGGCAATCGCGGGTGCCCAGCGGACATTGCGGCCGCCAGGCACGCGCATCGGGTCCCCAGTGACGGGCGCGCGCCCCCTAGTGGCTCGGGAAGGCGATCACGTCATATGACGTCCGCTCAGAACGAGAGCTGCCTCGTCCCTCCGTCATATGACAGTGGGCAGGCAGCTAGTGGTTAAACAGCCTAATTGCCACTTGCAAAAGGAACAAAAGCAGAGATACTTCAACAGGGTGAGTAATAGCATAAGTCTTGCAGAAATTAGCCCCTTAGGGCCTGAATCATCGAGCTTTGATAACCATTAAGGCATGCTAAGATAACCTCTCAAGCTGTATTATCATGTGTGGTATTAGTTGAGGATCTATGTTAGCATGCCTTGAGTGCTATTGCAGCTTGATTAAGTAGGACCTTTAAGGCCTCATGTACACTGCTGCTGGTAAACGGACATTTAGGAGCAGTTGGATATTTTTTTCAGCTGCCCCTGAACTCTCCTCTCTTATCTTATCATTACATGTACACGGGGTCATTTACAGTCCTTTCTAGGCAGTTGAGTTTAGAGGCATTTTTTGTAACGCAAAAAAATGCATTCAGAAGCGGAGTTTTACAGGCATTTCAAGCGCCAAACGCGTCAAAACCCGGTAACACGCGTTTCGTTTACAGGCGTTTTTCTCAATTTTGGCTAACGCTTCTAAACACAAACGCGTCAAAACGGACGTTTTAAAAGTTGATTACTATCTGTCAAGTTAAATCGTTCAGGAGAGGTTGTAAAAACGTCCCGTGTACATGAAGCTTAAAGCCTTGTACACACAATTGGATTTTCCGACGGGAAATGTGTGATGACAGGCTGTTGGCGGAAAATCTGACCGTGTGTATGCTCCATCGGACAATCGGATTTTCCACGGACAAATGTTGGATCGCAGGTTTTAAAATTTTCCGTGGACAAATGTCTGTTGTCGGATTTTCCGAGCGTGTGTACTCAAGTCCGTCGGACAAAAGTCCAAAGTACAAACACGCATGCTCGGAAGCAAGGATGAGCCGGAAGCGGTCAGTCTTGTAAACTAGCGTTCGTAATGGAGAATTAACATTGGTGATGTGGCAAGTTATAAAATCTCCAAATGCAGCGCACAATTCTCTTCTTCTTTAATGGGATAATAATGAAGCTGCTTTGCTGGTGATACCGATGGGGTTATTGCAAACAAATTTTCAAAGGCTTTTTTTTTCTAGTGATATCAAGAATAATATTATTATGCTTTTTTTTTTTTTTTTTATTTGGGCAAGTTACCACAACACCATTATCCCGTAGTTTATCAGATCAAAGTTACAACTATGTTGGGGTCCCTTGTCAATTTTACATTTTATTTTTTTAAATGTAACTGCCTACTCCCAAACTGTCATGTGAAGTAAAACACATAGCCAAGTATTATTATTCTACACAATTTTTTTTCATTGTGCATTAAAAACAAAAAACAAATAAAATTAAACTTGCTATCTGCCAATAGAACTTAACCAAAAAGTGCATTCTATGCATCCAAAAATATAGAAAATATACCAAATCAAATCATTATTATTCAACCAAAAAAATAATGTCAAAGCAATAACTCCAAGGCCAATAATAAATAACACGTTACCTCCTCCGATTCCGCAACATGTCTGGTTGACGAACGGTCATTCAGAAATGAACTGAAAAGTGCAAACTAAAAAGTGCGAAATGAAAAGTGCAAATCAACACTCACCAGACTTCTACTAACACAAAATTAGCAGAAGGAGCCCAAAGGGTGACACCAAAGAGCTGAAAAACAACGTAATACGTTAGTACGTTCGTATTTGTTGGCCGACAATTCCTTCCCGTTTATGCAAGACAAGTTTGGGCCAACGCCCTTCGGACAAAAGTCCATGGTTTTGTTGGCCAACAATCCGAACGTGTGTACGAGGCTTTAGGCTTTAGAAGTATTCGTGATTTCGGCTTTAGAAGTATTCGTGATTTCGATAAAAATAAAGGTAATGTACAAAAAATGTAACATCTGACTTTTATACACCTGCCATCTAGACTTTATTTTAAAACAGGAATATTTTGCAAAACCAGCACCCTGCACACACATATTGTACATGCAATGCAAACAGTACAGTTTTTAGACAAAACCAATGATCATGTTTTGATTGTAATAAGTGTGCTGATTGCACTCATTTATTTACTACATATAATCTTCTACATCCAATATATTGAATATTCCTTAAAATGAGAATTGCAAAGTTTACAAATGCAATAAATACAAATGACATGAACTAGTATAATTGCTTTCACACACAGTTGTCATGAAGCTTATAAACTTTCCAGAAAAACGTGACCGATGAGAATTTCTAGGTATTGAGCAACTTTCTCCCCTCTAATTAACGGGCAAACGAGAAGTGACTAGAGAGGCCTGTAATTGTAGGAGTCATTCCGCTACCATAGTCTTTAGGAGGATCATGAGGAGAAGGTGTGGTCACTTGGCTTCTCTGTCAGGAAATGGATTTCAGTTCTCTTCCTTTCCTGATTTATTTTTATAGTTCACGTTCTCTGGCCCCTTATTTCTCACAGTTTCCAAATAATTACGTCTGTGTCTCACACACACACGGCTTCTGTGTGATAAAATAAGTACAGACGATTGGGCGAGGATGCTGCGGTATGCACTTGTAGCAAAATGAATTCTAGCTCATTAGGCCAGTTCACATCTGTGTGGTGCGTTTTAGGCGTGTCACCTTTTAGACCCAGTTTACATATGTTCTAGGCGTGTTACCCTTCAACTCCTATATGATATGCATTTCCATGACAGCTCAGCAAAGATGCAGCAAGCAGATTTTTTTTAACCACTTGAACTCCGGAAGATTTTATCCCCTTCATTAACCAGGCCATATTTTGTTTTTCGGCACTATGCTACTTTTAACTAGTAATTGCGCGGTCATACAATGCTGTACCCAAAACAAAATTTATATATATATAAATTTCTTTCACACAAATTGAGCTTTCTTTTGATGGTATTTATTCACCACTGGGTTTTTTATTGATTTTTTGCGATCTAAACAAAAAAGAGACCAAAAAATGTAAAAAAAAACAGTAATTTTGTTTTGCTATAAAACATATCCTATAAATAATCTCATTTCTTTATACATTTAGGACAAAATATATTCTGCTACATGTCTTTGGTAAAAAAAATCCTAATAAGCGTATATTGATTGGTTTGTGTGAAAGTTATAACATCTACAAACTATGGGATATATACCAGAATTTGTATTTATTTATTTTATACTGGTAATGGCGGCGTTCAGCACCTTATAGTGGGACTGTGATAGTGCAGCGAGCAATCTGACACTAATGCCGCGTACACACGAGCGGAATGTCCGACAGAAAAAGTCAGACGGAAGCTTATTATCGTATATTCCGATCATGTGTATGCCTCATCGGACTTTCTATTTCGAAAATTCTGTCGGACCTAGAAATAGAACATGTTCTAAATATTTCTGTCGGAAACCAATTCCTATCGGGAAAACTGCTCATCTGTATGCTGTTCGACGGACCAAAAACGGCGCATGCTCTGAAGCAATTAGAGACGGAAGCTATTGGCTACTGGCTATTGAACTTCCTTTTTCTAGTCCCGTCGTACGTCACCGCGTTCTGGACGGTCGGACTTTGGTGTGATCGTGTGTATGCAAGACAGTTTCAGCGGAATTCCGCCGGAGGTCCGTCGGAGAAACCTTTAGAGTTTATTCTGACGGGAAAACTGGTCGTGTGTACACGGCATAACTGACGCTGGGTGGGACCTTACGGTCACTGACATTTTCGGTGACACTAATTCAATGATCAATGCTAATATACACTAATGACTGTACTGTACTAATGACACTGGCTGAGAAGAGGTTAACATCTAGGGGCAATCAGGGGGTTAACTGTGTGCCTAGCAATGGGGGTTATTTACTAAAACTGAAGAGTGCAAAATCTGGTGCAGCTTTATTGCCAAAGCTTAATTGAACAAGCTGAAGTTAGAAGCTGATTGGCTACCATGCACAGCTGCACCAGATTTTGCACTCTCCAGCTTTAGTAAATCAACCCCAATGTGTTTACTGTGTAGAGTTTTCACTAAGCAATTTGCTGGGTTTTACTCTCTGCTTTGCAGGGAGAAAATAAATGGCACATCACTGCTGTTTTTACCAACACAGAGCTCTTTCCTGTCATTTGCTCCGCCGATCAGCGGATCCCGGCCATAAATAAACTGATTGGCATATGCTGGAGCGAATGGCACCATGGCCGGGAAAGCGGACGCGTGTGCCCCCTGACTAGAGGAGCCAGATTACGTAGGTGCATGAGATCCGGTGCAGAGAGGCTGACTTGCAGCAGTATATATACATACGGCAGTCGGCAAGTAGTTACCACATCTGAAACTTGCCTTTCCAGGGCATATATATGGAGAGTGGCACCATCAAACCAACAAATTTGCATGTAAGAATTTTTATAGTACAAAAGTTAAAAAAGCACAAAAGGCCATGTCATATGACAAATGGGTTACCAGGGTCATTTACATAAATACAGAGAATCGTATTACATGATAGCTCGATGCATTTCGATAATTACCGTATCTGCATCAGGAAAATGAGTGGATGAATTCTGTAGAATAAAACCCGAGGTATAAAAAAACAGACAAGAATTTACAAAGTTTCTCTACAGGAAGATGTAGAAGAACAGGTCAAGGGAAAGCCAGGGGCGCACAAGAGACGCCAAAGAGAAGACGCCAAACAATTGTAAAGATGGAATGAAAAAGTGTGGTAAATGCAGTATGGTTCCTCCAACAGCAACAAAGATAAAGCCTCGTACACACGGTACGATTGTTGGCCAACCGAGCTTCTGATTTTTGTCAAAAGGGTGTGTGCCAGGATCTTGTCTTGCATACTAACGGTACACAATTGTCGTGCCACAAACACGAACGTAGTGACGTACTACGAGGAATTTCAGCTCTTGAGCGCCACCCTTTGGGCCCCTTCTGCTAATTTTGTGTTTGGTGAGCATTGATTCCAAGCATGCATGTTTGTGCTTTCGACTTTTGTGTGACGGATTTGTGTACCAACTATACGAAAATCTGATGTCAAATCGTTGTCCCCCGAAAATTTACTAGCCTGTCATCCAACATTTGTTGGTCTGAAAATTGGACAGTAGTCAAAAGGAGCGTACTAATGATAAGATTTTAGGACAACAGTCTGTCAACAGACAATCTCCTGTCAACAATCGTACCGTGTTTACAAGGCTTCACAGATGTCCTTCAGCAATACGATACGCTTTTTTTTAACTCTTTTATCACACCATGTGGGTGAATAGGCAGGATCTACATGTACGCAATTCTGATTTTAAAAACTTATGCTTGTGAATATAAATCTGCGCTGTAAACTGAGCAAGTGACACATATAATACTGTGACCTTATACAAGTAACACAGTGAAAAAATAGCTGATCTAATAGTGAGTGATTATTAGTCCATTCAAATAGATACTCGATATCCTCAGTGTAAATATCGCACACAGCACCCGAGAGTAGTGATAAGATAAAAGGATCTGCCTTCCACATCCACACAGACTGCCGCTTACCAGCTCCTTTGGATCTCTTAATTATAGGAGATCGTATGCGCCTGTGTCTTGATACCCAGCCCGGGTCTTTGGTTGCTCGCAGTCGGGATTCCAACACTTTTGCAGGCGTATGTGGCTCAATCAGGGGGTTAGTGGCAGGTATTTCCCCCCAAAAAAATGAAAAAGAGCTTCCATAGCGTAAAACCATATGGTATTTATTTATAAAAGAAGGTAAAAAGTAATGCACTTACATTTTGTAAAAACTTCATATGCAGAGTAAATGCATCAAGGCAATGTAGATGATTAAATAAGTGGCATCTCAAAGCCAAATAAAGTGTATATATAATGACATACCATATGGTTAAATATTAGTATGAAGAAGCTAAATAAATGCATATATAGTATACAAAGGTGTGAACCAATATGCAAAGAACCCCTGCAATATTGATATAAATTAAATATAGTACACTGTGTATAGTGTGTATATAATATATAAAACTTTAAAAACATCAAAACATTTGAACAGTGATGCGAATATAAATAAAAAAACATAAATAAAAACAAATAAAATCCAGAAAGTCCAAAATGGAATTGACACCACAGAGAACCAAAATATCAAAGTCCACCAACAATGTTGAAAATTGTAAAAGAAGTGAGAAAGCCACCACCCAGGGTCTTAGGGGGCTTACCAAAGAGGGGGGCTTACCAAAGACCCTGGGTGGTGGCTTTCTCACTTCTTTTACAATTTTCAACATTGTTGGTGGACTTTGATATTTTGGTTCTCTGTGGTGTCAATTCCATTTAGGACTTTCTGGACTTTATTTGTTTTTATATATGTTTTTTTATTTATATTCGCATCATCGTTCACATGTTTTGATGTTTTTATAGTTTTATATATTATATACACACAATACACAGTGTACTATATTTAATTTATGTCAATATTGCAGGGGTTCTTTGCATATTGGTTCACACCTTTGAATACTATATATGCATTTATTTAGCTTCTTCGTACTAATTTTTAACCATATGGTATGTCATTATATATACACTTTATTTGGCTTTGAGATGCCACTTATTTAATTTTTTGGAGTTTATAGCGCTACACTTTTTTATGCTTTTATCTATTACTTGGGTCTATAGGTGTGTTGGCAGCTGTTCACTCGTCGTTTTTTACGCAGTGCTGTATTACACATTTTTTTTTAATGTAGAGGATTAAGCCGGCCGGCTCTGTGTATCGCGGTGATGTCAGCACGTCGCTCCTTCCTACACGTTTTGTCACACCTGACGTCGTCCTGGGGCCACGATACACGGAAGTCCCGGAATCACGGGCTGTTACAGAGAGCCAGCCGGCTTAATTCTTTACATTGCCTTGATGCATTTACTCTGCATATGATGTTTTTACAAAATGTAAGTGCATTACTTTTTACCTTCTTTTATAAATAAATACCGTATGGTTTTACGCTATGGAAGCTCTTTTATCATTTTTTTTGAGGAAATACCTGCCACTAACCCCTTGATGGAGCCACATACTCCTGCAAAGGTATTGGGATCCCAACTGCGAGCAACCAAAGGCCCGGGCTGGGTATCAAGCCACAGGCGCATTTGATCTCCTATAATTAAGAGAGCCATAGGAGCTGGTAAGCGGCAGTCTGTGTGGAGGTGGAAGAAGGATCCTTTTCTCTTATCACTACTCTCGGGTGCTGTGTGCGATATTTACACTCAGGATATCGAGTATCTATTTGAATGGACTAATAATCACTCACTATTTGATCAGCTATTTTTTCACTGTGTTTTTTGTATAAGATCACAGTATTATATGTGTCACTTGCTCAGTTTACTGCGTGGCTTGATATTGGAGAATTGTTTATTGATGTGTGTATCTTGCAGCAAAGTCGCAGCCGTTTACATATATTATTCTTGTTTTCAATCACTTATTTGGTATCACTATATTTTGAGGACAGAGCAGTAACTATAAACTATACCTATGCTTGTGAATATGATAAAAGGCTGAGCTATGTTTTATATCACTTAGAAGTAAAGAAGCTTTGTGAGAAATGATTTAATGTTCGCACAGTTGTCTATATTAGCAAACAGATTTAATTTCTTAAGAAGGATCAGTCATGCGTAGAAGAATAAGCACATCTTGGAAGGCCTCCAAAATGCACACCTCATCACATAGATATGGTCCATTAATAAGAATGATAGCTATATGTGAAAGTTGTGCCATGCCAGCTAAAGGTGTTTTGTTTCACTAAAGGGTTGGAGTCTTGTAAACTAAATATTAAAACATGTAAGTATAATTTCAGTAAAGTCATTGCCAGTAAAGTATGTGTTGTGTTAACCACTTAGTTTTCATATCTCAGCATGTCCTTATTTCATGTTATTGTTGGCATTACTTTATTAAAGAGTAGTGAAAGGTACCCTTTTGTGAAGAAAACGCTGTTTCATTCTCCCTTGGGTGCTTTTTTTTTTCACTTTTTTTTTCACTGGGTTATTCTCAAAATATATAATTATATGTGTAGAGAATCCAGTGTTATCCTGCTTCATTCCACCGATTTGCCACCACATGCTAGGTCCTGTGCTGCCATCTTCTACGCCAGGGATCTTCAAACTACGGCCTTCCAGCTATTACAGAACTACACATCCCATGAGGCATTCTAAAACTCTGACATTCACAGACATGACTAGGCATGATGGGAATTGTAGTTCCTGAACAACTGCAGGGCCATAGTTTGGAGACCCCTCTTCTACGTCATCAAGAAGCCAGCTGTCTCTTGCAGCTGGTCCCCTAAAGATGGGCAGTGCCACATACACTGTAAATTACCCTGAGGCCTACTGGGATGCATAACGTCAATTTGACAGGCTGCAGGTAGCGGGGCTGAGCGCCGCACCTCTCCTTCCAAGGTGCACTGCAGCTGTACAGTCATGTGTGCAAGGTTCCTTACAAGCAGTTGCTTAGAGATATAGGGATTGATTTACTAAAACTGGAAAGTTCAAAATCTGGAACAGCTGTGCATGGTAGCCAATTAGTATCTAACTTGTTCAGTTAAGCTTGGACAAAAAACCTGGAAGCTGATTGGTTTCTTTGCAGAGCTCCCCCTGATTTTGCACTCTCCAGTTTTAGTAAATCAACCCCACAACCTTCAACAAACAATTCTAGTTGGACTTAATTCTCATGCAATAAATGTAAATGCTGTAAGTCAGGGCAAAGCGACAAAATACCATGTAACTGTGGGTGTGCCGGAAATACACAGGGGGATTCAAAAATCCCCATTGACACTTTCCAGGAGGTATGGCTCTTTAATTGGCTTGTGCCAGTTTCAAAAATCCCCTGCCTTCCTTTTCAGTAACATTACTGACACATGGCAAAGATTCAGGACTAGAAACTGAACCAACTCTAACCTGGCATACAGAGATAGGCAGAGTGCCCGTCTCTGTACTCTGTGAAGCAGAGCGGGATGTTTGCTGCCACTACCCCTTCTCCATCTTCAGAGCTGACAGCCTCCTAGCAACCAGTGAAGCTGAGACACTAGTTCCCCATCAGGCCCACTCTCTACTTGCGATTGACAACAGGCAGTGGGCAGATATAGTAGGCTTTCTTTTGACTACTGATCTCCCACTGTCTGTTGTCAATCACAAAGGGAGCTGACCTGATAGGGAAATAGTGTCTCTGAATCCCCATTTGGCTCAGCCTACCCAGCTTTAAACCTCCTGAGAACTGGGACAGGGTGTCTGTATTTTAAAGAAACTATGATCAGTTTTTGAAGTAGAGAGGAATATTTCTTTTTTGTTGTGTTTTGTATTTAAATGTATACTAATGCTGCTGTTTTTATGTTTCTTTATACAGACATATTCAGGTCTCTTCTGTGTAGTGATCAACCCTTACAAAAACCTGCCAATATACACAGAACAAATAGTGGAAATGTACAGAGGGAAGAAACGCCATGAAATGCCTCCACATATATACGCAATATCAGAAACAGCCTATCGTAGCATGCTTCAAGGTGAGACGAGAGATGTGTTGTGTCATGTGATGCATTCATGGATAGGCTGATTTTTACGTGTTGGTTTTTGCACACCTGCAGAACACCTAATAGAAAGAATATATAGAAATCCTGTGAAAAGGTTGTGACAAAAAACAACCCTTTAATTGGAACAATGGAAAACTATTTAAAGTGAAATGTTACCACTTGCAGGGTGGGTGGGCCTTAGTCATATTGTGCGTGCATACATAGCGTACTTGCATATTTGAGCACAGTCAGGGCTTGTCTCTTGGTTTTGGGGTGTTTTTTTCCAGCCCTGAAAAGCCCAAAACCCACCTTGTACAACAATTACAATGAAACTGATAGACACGGTACCTAGAGAAGAATTGCAGTGCGTCAAAAAAAAAAAAAAAAGACGTAAAGTGCAGCATTTAGGACTGGCAATGTGGGGCAATAGGGGACTTCCCCTATCCTTCTGAGCAAGCCAGGAGTGGTGAATGGCATCAAAGCTTTTTTGAGTGTTGATGGATTACCGGTAGTCAACTTGGCTTTAAAGTGTATTTTTATTAAATTGGAGAAAATTCCACTAGAAGTTTTTTATGCATTCCCATTCGTACAGCAAAATAAATCTTTTTAAAATCTTTTAGATGTCTGTCAGGAGAAGGCCTCTTGGCAAACGGCAAGCATTTTTTAACAATTTTGGAGTGCCTCTGTCCTAAGGACAGGCACAATTTCCTCTCAGTAACAAAGCTTTATACCTTTGTTAGCACAGAGAGTATCTAAATCTAGTTTACAACTGATAATGAGATCTGCCAGCAGAGTATAGACATGGTTAATTATGGCAAACACAGCTCCCTTATAAACAAAGAAAAATAAGTAGGATTTTTCAGTCCTGGATGTATCAGAAAGAGCATCTGAATGGTAAGCAGATATTTTTAATTCTTTTTTTTTAGGTTCTGCTTTGCAAATGGGAACACATAACAAATATAAAGTAGGTGTTAGAGCAATTGGACAGTAAAAGTGGAAATACAATTTAAATGCAGCTCTGACATGTGCAGAGGGCCACACAATAGCTTTAGTTTGTAAACCTGCTTTGATTATTTATAAGGATAGTATTAATAAGATTAAAAATAAGTGCCCCAGCTTTTTATAGGAAAAGCCTATGCTCTTCTAGAATAATATTATTTGAGTAATTCTGACACTCCTTTCCTGATTGGCTATGTGGCAAAGGGAAAAAAACTGAATTTTTAATTTAAGAAAGCTTTAGGAAAGGTAACATCAACATGTAATTCAGATCTGTGGGCATACAGTTTAATGAACAACTGGAATGCATAGATGTGAATTGTTTAATCTGCCTAAGAATTTGTAATTTTGTTCAGTCAGTCTCATGATTTACACAACCCTGCCATACTGCACAGCCAGGAAGTTCCCTCCCCAGTTTTTCCTTGTTGCCTCTAGCTTCAGCCATGGAGAAGTCTTTGTTTGTCACATTTTAAAATATCTACTGACATCTCTATCCATCATGTAGGTGCTGGCTATGGTATGTCTCTAATTATAGTGATCCTGTGTATAAATCCATGTAAACACACTTACAAATGTCACAATACTTCATGTAGTGTTTCTATAGGCTACCATATCTGCTGCAGGTTTGCAGCCCATCAGCTTTAAATTCTCGATGGCTTTGGCTGCAAGCAGGGCTGCCGTTAGAGAGCACAGGGCTCCTTACAGCCAACCAAATTATATTTTTGCTAAAATGCCATGGGCGTGATGCTATGCTTTGCAGCCATGGCAGAAATGATACCCCCCAATGATAAAGACTCATTCAATTGAATAACGCTGCTTTGCCCTGCAGTGCACTAGTGCTGAGTTAAAGCAGGTTGTGAGGAGGCAATATGCCTCTTTACTGCCTGTCAAATGTTCTCTGAAGAGTGATCCCAAGTCCTTAATTTTTTATTTTTTTTAAGAATTTTAGCATTTTTTTTTTGGAATTGTTTTTTTTTTTAACTGCCCTGTTGGGGGCCTTTGGTGAAATATCAGAAATCTAAACACTCCCCTGATGTCTCACATTTGAGACAGAGAGTGACACTGAAGACAGAGATTCCCCAGTCTCTTTCTCTGCAGCCTCAGCTGCACTGAACAGTGAATGAATATCAGGAACCATGAATCAGACAGGGACAGAAGTATAGTTAAATCACACTTGTTTAATAATAATAATAATAAGGTAAACAGAGTAAGCGTAGTCAAAACAAGCCAGAGTTCAGTAACCGGATCGGGTAGTCAGCCAAGCAAATGTCAGAGAGCCAGAGATAAACATAGTAGTACAGCAAGCAGGATCAGGAGCCAGAAGGAACATCAGCAAGTCTTCAACAGGAACGCAGGAGAAAGTCTCTGTGATGTTGACAAAGGCGAAGGCATAGATCAAGTGAGCTGGATGCTTTAAGTAGGCAAGACTGACGAGCA
Source organism: Lithobates septentrionalis (assembly GCA_037952835.1). Lineage (NCBI taxonomy): Eukaryota > Metazoa > Chordata > Amphibia > Anura > Ranidae > Lithobates > Lithobates septentrionalis. Next base: position 6,339,375 of record JBBDGP010000496.1, read on the forward strand.
GAATCAACAACAGCTGGGTAACTGTGGAGAGAGATGGGAGCTGGCAATTAGCCGACAGCTGAGCGGCCAGCTCAGAGAAGGAAGGGCTGAGCCCAGCCCTGACAATGAATAGGAAGTCCTCTATGCTGAAAGGCTTCCTGTTCATTCACAAACGGAAGCATAGTAAACACAGTTTACAGACGGCAGGTTGAAGGGGGTGCAGATTCTAGAACTGATCCCCCTGCAGGTTAGGCAGAGGGAGAAAGAGGAGTAGAAAGCCGGCAAGGGAATCACAAGTGTCAGCAATAATTTAGTAGAGCTGGCCCTCCTGCTCGGTAGGTGCCCGGTCCCCCCTTTTGAACTGATGGGTCCTGGGCCCAGTACAGGAGGGACAGCTGTACTGCCTTATCAGCGGCCCTGGCTCCAATTAACCTTTGTATGTGACAGTGTGACTGTTGGCTTTTTCCAATTAACTTTTTGTCTTGTTTTTTGTGTTTAGATCGTGAAGATCAGTCTATCCTTTGCACGTGAGTAGCAGTACCTTTTTCATATTAGCAGATTTTATTGTTAGGTGTAAAAATAAATAGAAAAATTAAAATTAAGAAATAACCGTTTGGATTTCCCCTTACTTTGTGTTTTGGTGACAGTGGTTCCAAGAACAAATTGAAGATTAAAATGAATGGACACACCTGACCAGCACATCCTTGTTAATCATCTTCATATGTTGCTGACTAGGGATGAGCTTCGAGTTCGAGTCGAACTCATGTTCGACTCGAACATTGGCTGTTCGCAAGTTCGCCGAACAGCGAACAATTTGGGGTGTTTGAGGCAAATTCGAATGCCGCGGAACACCCTTTAAAAGTCTATTGGAGAAATCAAAAGTGCTAATTTTAAAGGCTAATATGCAAGTTATTGTCATAAAAATTATTTGGGGACCTGGGTCCTGCCCCAGGGGACATGGATCAATGCAAAAAAAAGTTTTAAAAACTGCCGTTTTTTCAGGAGCAGTGATTTTAATAATGCTTAAAGTCAAACAATAAAAGTGTAATATCCCTTTAAATTTCATACCTGGGGGGTGTCTATAGTATGCCTGTAAAGGGGCGCATGTTTCCTGTGTTTAGAACAGTCTGACAGCAAAATTACATTTTGAAGGAAAAAACCCATTTAAAACTACCCGCGGCTATTGCATTGCTGACAATACACATAGAAGTTCATTGATAAAAACGGCATGGGAGTTCCCCAAAGGGGAGCCCCGAACCAAAATTTAAAAAAAAAATGACGTGGGAGTCCCCCTAAATTCCATACCAGGCCCTTCAGGTCTGGTATGAATATTAAGGGGAACCCCGGCCAAAATTAACCGCTGCAGATCCGGGCCATTGCCAAATGACGGCAACAGCGCGGATCTAAATTGCCGGGACTACGTCTACTGACGTCGTCCCGTGCACGAGCGGCCTGCGCGCCCCCTGCAGGGCGTGCGCGGCGCGCTCGGTGATCAGCGAGTCTATGAGACTCGCCTGATCACAGATCAGAGTAAGGGGTTGGTCCCGACCCCTTACCACATGATCAGCTGTCAGCCAATGACAGCTGATCATGTGATGTAAACAGAGCCGGTAATCGTCTATTTTTCCACCTCGCGCTGACAGCGCGAGGAGGAAAAAAAAAACCCGATCACAGGCGGCCGTGATCGGGACATCAGTCCCGATCACGGTGATCTTCTAACACAAGGCAATAGGCAGCAGTGCTGCCTACCAGTGCCCACCAGCGTCACCCATCAGTGCCCACAGTGCCATCAATCAGCGCCACCCATCAGTGCCCACAGTGCTACCCATCAGTGCCCACAGTGCCACCCATCAGTGCCCACAGTGCCACCCATCAGTACCACCCATCAGTGCCACCCATCAGCACCCACATCAGTGCCACCCATCAGCACCCACATCAGTGCAACCTATCAGTGCCCATCAGTGTCACCTACCAGTGCCCATCAGTGCCGCCCATCAGTGCCCCCCATCAGTGCCCCCCATCAGTGCCCCCCCATCAGTGCCACCCATCAGTGGTACCTATCAGTGCCCATCCGTGCCACCCATCTGTGCCACCCATCTGTGCCACCCATCTGTGCCACCCATCTGTGCCACCCATCCGTGGCCATCAGTGCCTCCTTATCTGTCCCCATCAGTGCCGCCCATCAGTGCCCCCCATCAGTGCCCCCCATCAGTGCCCCCCATCAGTGCCCCCCCATCGGTGCCACCCATCAGTGGTACCTATCAGTGCCCATCTGTGCCACCCATCTGTGCCACCCATCTGTGCCACCCATCTGTGCCACCCATCCGTGCCACCCATCCGTGGCCATCAGTGCCTCCTTATCTGTCCCCATCAGTGCCGCCTTAACTGTGCCTATCAGTGCCGCCTTAACTGTGACCATCAGTGCCGCCTTATCTGTGCCTATCCGTGACCATCAGTGCAGCCTATCAGTGCCCACCAGTGCCGCCTCATCAGCGCATATCAATGAAGGAGAAAAATTACCTGTTTGCAAAATTTTATAACAAACTATTAAACATGATTTTTTTTTTTTCAAAAATTTCCATCTTTTTTTGTTTGTTTAGCAAAAAATAAAAATCCCAGCTGTGATTAAATACCACCAAAAGAAAGCTCTATTTGTGGGAAAAAAATGATAAAAATTTCATTTGGGTACAGTGTTGTATGACCGCGCAATTGTCATTCAAAGTGCGACAGCGCTGAAAGCTCAAAATTGGTCTGGGCAGGAGGGGGGTTTAAGTGCCCAGTAAGCAAGAGGTTAAAAAAAAAATGACGTGGGGTTCCCCCTAAATTCCATACCAGACCCTTCAGGTCTGGTATGGATTTTAAGGGGAACCCCGCGCCAAAAAAAAAAAAAAACGGCGTGTGGTCCCCCCAAAAATCCATACCAGACCCTTATCTGAGCACGCAACCTGGCAGGCCGCAGGAAAAGAGGGGGGGACGAGAGTGCGCCCCCCCCTCCTGAACCGTACCAGGCCACATGCCCTCAACATTGGGAGGGTGCTTTGGGGTAGCTCCCCAAAACACCTTGTCCCCATGTTAATGAGGACAAGGGCCTCATCCCCACAACCCTGGCCGGTGGTTGTGGGGGTCTGCGGGCGGGGGGCTTATCAGAATCTGGAAGCCCCTTTAAACAAGGGGACCCCCAGATCCCGGCCCCCCCCTGTGTGAAATGGTAAGGGGGTACTTACCCCTACCATTTCACTAAAAAAAACTGTCAAAAATGTTAAAAATGACAAGAGACAGTTTTTGACAATTCCTTTATTTAAATGCTTCTTCTTTCTTCTATCTTCCTTCATCTTCTGGTTCTTCTGGTTCTTCTGGTTCTTCCTCCGGCGTTCTCGTCCAGCATCTCCTCCGCGGCGTCTTCTATCTTCTTCTCTTCGGGCCGCTCCGCACCCATGGCATGGGGGGAGGCTCCCGCTCTTCTCTTCTTCTTTTCTTCTCTTCTTCTCTTCTTCATTTTCTTCTCCGGGCCGCTCCGCACCCATGCTGGCATGGAGGGAGGCTCCCGCTGTGTGACGGCGCTCCTCATCTGACAGTTCTTAAATAACGGGGGACGGGGCCACCCGGTGACCCCGCCCCCCTCTGACGCACGGGACATGACGGGACCTCCCTGTGGCATTCCCCGTGACGTCACAGGGAAGTCCCGCCAAGTCACCGTGCGTCAGAGGGGGCTGGGTCACCGTGTGGCCCCGCCCCCCGTTATTTAAGAACTGTCAGACGAGGAGCGCCGTCACACAGCGGGAGCCTCCCTCCATGCCAGCATGGGTGCGGAGCGGCCCGGAGAAGAAAATGAAGAAGAGAAGAAGAGAAGAAAAGAAGAAGAGAAGAGTGGGAGCCCTCCCCCCATGCCATGGGTGCGGAGCAGCCCGAGGAGAAGAAGATAGAAGACGCCGCGGAGGAGATGCTGGACGAGAACGCCGGAGGAAGAACCAGAAGAACCAGAAGATGAAGGAAGATAGAAGAAAGAAGAAGCATTTAAATAAAGGAATTGTCAAAAACTGTCTCTTGTCATTTTTAACATTTTTGACAGTTTTTTAGTGAAATGGTAGGGGTAAGTACCCCCTTACCATTTCACACGGGGGGGCGGGATCTGGGGGTCCTCTTGTTAAAGGGGGCTTCCAGATTCAGATAAGCCCCCCGCCCGCAGACCCCAACAACCACCGGCCAGGGTTGTGGGGATGAGGCCCTTGTCCTCATCAACATGGGGACAAGGTGTTTTGGGGGGCTACCCAAAGCACCCTCCCAATGTTGAGGGCATGTGGCCTGGTACGGTTCAGGAGGGGGGGGCCGCACTTTCGTCCCCCCCTCTTTTCCTGCGGCCTGCCAGGTAGCGTGCTCGGATAAGGGTCTGGTATGGATTTTTGGGGGGACCCCACGCCGTTTTTTTTTTTTTTTTGGCGCGGGGTTCCCATTAAAATCCATACCAGACCTGAAGGGTCTGGTATGGAATTTAGGGGGAACCCCACATCATTTTTTTTTTAAATTTTGGCCGGGGTTCCCCTTAATATCCATACCAGACCTGAAGGGCCTGGTATGGAATTTAGGGGGACTCCCACGTCATTTTTTTTTTTTTTTTATTTTGGTTCGGGGTTCCCCTTTGGGGAATTCCCATGCCGTTTTTATCAATGAACTTCTATGTGTATTGTCGGCAATGCAATAGCCGCGGGTAGTTTTTTTCCTTCAAAATGTCATTTTGCTGTCAGACTGTTCTAAACACAGGAAACATGCGCCCCTTTACAGGCATACTATAGACACCCCCCAGGTACCAAATTTAAAGGGATATTACACTTTTATTGTTTTACTTTAAGCATTATTAAAATCACTGCTCCTGAAAAAATGTCCGTTTTTAAAACTTTTTTTTGCATTGATCCTTGTCCCCTGGGGCAGGACCCAGGTCCCCAAACACTTTTTATGACAATAACTTGCATATTAGCCTTTAAAATTAGCACTTTTGATTATTCATGTTCGTGTCCCATAGACATGTTCGTGTCACATAGACCATTCACAAGCATCAAATGCATAATATGGCGTTCCTACAGGCTTACACAACTTGATTGTCACTCAAGGTCCGCGTGCGTGATGACGTCGGCGTTGTAGGCCCCACCACTGTGGACTTATGTTTTATTGTACCATTTGATGTGATTCCATGTATGTACATTTCCTTGCGCATTTAATGATTTGTTTTTTATTTTAGCGCTGCAATTTTATCTTTTCATCTTATGTAAATTTGAGTATCTTCATTTTTAGTGCTAGCAGCTCTTAGAATTACACTTAAAAAGCCTGTTTGATTTTTTGTATTATTATTTTTAAAGAATAGATATTCCATGAACAGATTGAAAATTGTCCGGTTCCATTTATGGCTTTTCCCATTCGAGAAATGGATTTAATGATTGTTGAAAAAAATGTTGTTTGATCAGTGCTGCAGTGCTGCAGTGCTTATCAGTGTATTCTGACAGTGAAGGAGGCCCCGCTGTTAGAATACAACAATGCTGGATTCCTTTGCACACCTCACTTATGTGAACATGGGAATCCATTCAGTTTTTTTGTTAATCAGCCTGATGGCTTTTAAAAAAACATGATCATTGTATGGATTGGATTCCTATTTTTGGCACAAATATATGAATCGATAAATTGCTATTTTGCACATATTCATTTTATGACTTGTATGGATTTTTTTTTTTAGCATTTTTTGTGTAATTGTTTGCACATTTAGATGCTGAGATATTATGTATATGAGTTATACTTTGTTGGGTATAGGAGTTCTTAAAGGGACAGACACCTTATTTAATGTAAAAGGATAAGCACACCTGGTTTTTTTTTTTTTTGGTGGGTTTGTATTTAGCCTTACTTGGTGCAGCTGTCAATATTGCTCTGAGCGCAGGTTTTATAAAAAATCTCTTTGTTTATGACTACATTATAGCATGTGAGAAATGAGGATATAATGATTAATTACTGGTTCAGTGCCGGTCACATCTTATAGCAGATATTAAATCCAGATTTATGTTTGCAGTGGGGAATCGGGGGCAGGAAAAACAGAAAACACCAAGAAAGTCATCCAGTACCTGGCTCATGTGGCCTCATCACACAAGGGGCGGAAAGAACACACGGCTCCGGTAAGTATCTGCTCTACCTGCTAAAGACAGCCTATGCTCTTGTTACCCAATATTAATACATACAACAAAGTGCTCTACAGTATATTACTATAATTAGTTATGAGCTATTTCAAATATACTAATGGAGTGACAGATTGTTTTATTTGCTCTTATAATAAAGGTAATTTTAAACATAATTTTTTTTTGTTGAATGAAAAGATAATTGCATCCAGGACTGCAAATTCAGCATTGGGTGTAGTTGTGCGTTAGTGTACATAATAATGTATCCTTAAAGCAGTATTAAAACCCAAAACAAAAATGTAATGTATTACAGCTTACCAATTTGTATATATGGTGACTGCAATAGTTTTCTTTGTTTATGTTTTTTCCTTTAATTTCACCAGGCGATCTGGCCAGTAAATCTTTTCTTTTACAATTTCCTTTAACAGACCAAGCTTTCCAGCAAAAGTGTCAGTTAGAAGATTGAGATAAACCATTAGGCCTCCTACGCACTGTACTCCAAAGGATGCCGAGGAGAAAAGTAGCCAGAAAAATGTGATAAAGGCCGCATTTTTTTCATACGCGTTTATGCGTGTTTGTGCATTTAATGGCGTTAATGATTTCTGTTGGCCAGAATATGAATTTTTTCTGGCCATTAGAATGTATTAATGCGTGTTTATGTGCATTTTTTCAGCCAAGTGATGTTTTTTTTTTTTTCGTGCCTCTAAAGGCTCCTGATTCTAAATGCCTGTAATCTCCTATGTGTACATGGACACACAGGCTAACACGGAGGGAAATGTAGAGGCAGAGAAAGAAGACTCGTTTTTGAACTGCAATATGCATGAGGCCTTAACACTGACAGGGGTACTTACAATGCTCAGCTTTTATTCAGTTATGTATAACCTTTATCCCAAAGGGAAAAAAAACTATTATGCCCTGTACACACGACCGGTTTTGCCGTGGGAATAAACTCTGAAGGTTTTTCCGGCGGAGTTCCGACGGAATTGCGCTCAAGCTGTCTTGCATACACACAGTCACACCAAATTCCGACTATCCAGAAAGCAGTGACGTACAACACATACGACGGGACTAGAAAACGGAAGTTCAATAGTCAGTAGCCAATAGCTTCCAACTCATACTTGCTTCACAGCATGCGTCGTTTTTGGTGCGTCGGTGCAGCATACAGACGAGCGGTTTTTCCGATAGTAATTTCTTCCGTCGGAAAAATATAGAACATGTTCTCTATCTAAGTCCGTCTGAATTTTCAACAGAAAAAGTCCGATGGGGCATACACACGGTTGGAATGTACGATAAAAAACTCTTTCTGTCGGAAATTCCGCTTGTGTGTACGCGGCATTACCGTAACTACTTTAAAAGGGTTACAGTTGTGTCACTTATGTAACATCCATCCAAATCTGCTAGCACGGGTAACACTGCCCTTTCCCCAGACTGACAATGCTGCTCTCGAAAGGTTGCCTCCATTGCTCCTTCATTCAGAGTGAAGACACCCTATGGCATGTAGTGTGTCACTGTCCAAACCACCAGGTGAATATAAAGGAAAGAAAGTCTAAACAAAACAAAACAATTGCAGCCACCACATCTAAAGCCTCGGACACACTAGTAGCTAATAGTAGTAGCTGAATGGAAAAAAAAACCTGACTCAGGAGGAGCAACTATACCACCTATCCAATGTTAGTACAGCAATCTCCCCTGCTGTTCTATTGTGTTTTGACAGAGAGACGGCCCCCCCACCAGAACACGCCAGTCAGCGCTCTCAGTCATTGGCTGAGAGCGTTGATCGGGAGCCCATCGGCAGACCTTTTTCGGTCATGCCCCTGCGACAGAAGCCGGCCTAACGCCCGGCTTCTGTTGGACTGACTCCAGTACACACGGGCCGAAGATCAGCCGGTTTCTATTGAACTGGCCGATGCACATTCGGTACATGTGTACTAGGCTTAAGGATTGGTAAGCTGCAATATGTTAATTATTGTTTTTTGGTTTAATACCTCTTTAAGTCTGGGCATCAGAATGCTGATTGCAAGTTGTTGAAACTGTTCATTTTAAAACAAAGATAATTTCTATATATATTTTTGTCATGTCTTAAAAAGAGTAAATGTTATTCAAATGCAGCGTGTAGCATTATGGCTGCATGTTATTCACGGAATGAAAAGCCAAACCAGGCACATATCATTGCTTGCCAGCTGTACTGAGCTAGAGATTATTGTTGGCCAAGCATGCTTAGATATCAGAAGTCTTATCAGGCAATTGGCATGAAATTATTGTATGTATGACCTGATTATGCCAACTGCGCTTATTAATACCCGTTTCAGAACTGCCAGTCTGGTTCTTGGGTAAGTTTCTATATAGGCCACTCATAATACCATGTTTGTAAGAAGGTGAACATGGTGGTCATCATTTTTAAATTGTGTGGCAATTTTCTGATGCCAGAGTTCTAATTGATTTGGTTTGATTTTCCCAAAGTCAAATATTTTGCCAGATAATTGTTGATTTTTCTTGTTGAATTGGTCTCAAGCTTGGAGCTTGAAAATTGGTCCAAAATAACTACTGACTATTTATAAGTGGACATCTCTCATAGCTCTGGGTACAGGACAGCGTGGGTAGCTCTGAGAAGTTATACTTGTCTTTTGAAGGCATGTGGTGCCCATCAAGAGCTAGCTCCATCAACCTCCCTTATGTCTCCGATGCCTCCGCTATTCATATTTTCATGTGAGCCTCCACTACCCCAAAGTTGAGTTTTCTGACATTTATAGTAGCATGGTCAACAAACTGATATACCTAGCTTATCTGCAGTAAAACTTGACAGGTTATGGAAACTTTTAAGTGTCCAGCTCACCCTCCCCCAAAATCAAAAGAAATAGTGTTTTAAAGCCCATAGTTTTTTTTATTTCTTTTGAATAGAGCACAGAATGAAAAGAGGCATTTTTGGGTTTTTGATGCAATTGTCCCCATTGGGGAGATTTCCTGTCAAGACAGATAGTGATGGGAAATATATCCCGCAGGGATATGGACAAAAAACATAAGGGTTAGAACTCTGTTTTGCCTTCCTGCCCTGGTGACAGCTGCTCCCTTTTTCTTGTTACAAAAGCTGGTTGCATGTGTAGTCAGATAAAGGAAAACTTCAATCAAGCCCAATAGCTTAGGTGAGGTGGCTCCCACACAACAAGGCTTCCCTCGATGGGTACTCAACAGTACCTCAAACCATAGAAATACAGAAAGCAGAGACAGAGCAAAATTGGATAAAAGAGTCCAAGATCATTTTAATTGTTGATATAAAAAAAAAAGTTATATAAAAACAGCCCTAAAGCCTCCATTGCTGCTCAGCAACCGCTGTCAAGTTGTTTCTTCGTGTGGAGAGTTCAAAACGCGTTCTAATATAGATCTGTGAAGTTACTGTTTCCTCCATCCAAGTTTTATCCTTTGTTGAGCCCTGAGGAAAGGGGAATGATAATGCTGCTCCCAAAACATGTTGGCTTGTTCTTATGTCACCTTTTCTTACCAATTAAAATTATCTTGGACTCCTTTGGTTGGTCCTTTTGTTACTCTGGTTTTCGTCTGGGTTTTCATCCGGTGCTCCTTTATTTCATTGATTAGAAATAAAAGCTTGACAGAAATTGTAACTCTTGGAACTACAGGGGATCGGTTCCCGTAAATGCTGCCTCCGCCGCCCCTCCTGTACAAGTTTCCCTTCCTTCTGCTACCCGGGCCCCCCTGTGTGCTCCCATAGTTCTCTTGCAGTGCTGCTGGCTTCCCCTTCTCTCCCTCCTGCCAGCTGCTTACAGGGGATCATTTGAGGAAGGGGATGGTAAATATGTCATGTACTGGCTCCTTCCCTATCTGAATGAACACAATGAGTAATCAGTACTGATTGCTCACTGTATTCATCCATAGCTGAAGCATAGTAAACGGTGTTTACCATGCTTCAGTTTCTGAATGAATAGGAAGACTGTGCAGAGCTCTTCCTGTTCATTCATTTTGTGCAGCTGAGGCTGTAGAGATAGGGACTGAGGACTGTGTTCTCAATCACTTTCTCTGTCTCATAAGTGAGAAATCATGGGTCTGTTTAGACCCCTAATATTTCACCAAAGCCCCCAATAGGGCTGTTAAAAAATAGTAAAAAATAAAAAGTAAAATTGTATAATACTAAATAAAATTGTAAAAAATAATAAAAATAAAAAAACACATAATGGCTCACTCACACAGGTTCTTTGGCCCATACAGTGCAAATGATTGGTTTGTTTGTACGACTGGAGCTGCCTGTTACTCCATGGAGAAGCAGCAGCTGTATGATCACAGCCGCAGGTCCTAATTATGACAGGTGTGCAGGTGTGAGTGAGTGGCCCCAAATGCACACTGTGTGTTCGGGGCCATACACCTGCACCCACACGCCTATCAAATTAGGACCTGTGACTGTGTTTGTACCCATAACTTAACATAGGCTGGCTGCACACAGCTCCAGCCACATGCTGATTCACAATGTACAGGCCACGGGACACATGTGAATGAGCCCCAAGACCTCATTCACACAGAGAGCTTTATTAACTCAATACCACTTTATCTTTTTGATTTAGTAGGAATTTTGTAAGTTATGTTGTGCTTGCGATTTTAGTGTATTTTTAGCGAAAATATCGTTTTGATATTTTCGGGGGGGGGGGGGGGGGGGGGGGCGCTATCAGGTAGACTATACGGGGGCCCCCCATGGTTTCTAACAGCAGCATTGTATAATCATACAGGGAGGATGATATTCTGCTGTAACTTGCAGCAGCTGGGCCCATCTTTGGCCTCACACATTTCCCAACATGCACGTTAGATTGAGCTGTCATTTCAACAGGTGGACTGACACTCTAAAGCCTGTTTCACACGGCTTGTATTAGAACCGTGTGAACAGCAAGCTTTCACATAGCATTTGCAGAGCTTTCAGCAAGCTTTTAATGTACCATTCAACTCCGCTTTATAAATGTGTATCACACTTTATAATGAAAGTGTTGCTTTCCGCTTTAAACAAGCTGCTAGCAGGCTTCAGAACTTCTTGAAGCTTGTTGAAAGCCTGCTGAAGCCTACTAGCAGCTTGCTTAAAGTGGCAACACTCCCATTAGGTTCTGTGTTCAACATTTACAAACTGGAGTTGAATGGTACTTTAGAAGCTTCAACAAAGCTGGCTGAAAGTTCTGCAAATGCTTTGTCAACGCTTGCTGTTCACACTGCTCTTAGACAAGCCTAAACCTCTGCGAAACAAGCCGAATGAGGCCTATTTATCAATGTGTTCACCCAACATTCATGCAACATTAACCCAAGATTAACACACTGCCCTTGATTGAATTTAAAAAATGTAGTGATTGTAATGAGTCATGGGTAAAAATGATGGATACATTGATCCTTAAGTGTCATTTTGAAAATAGTAGCAATATCACTCCATTTATTGTGACATCATTTAATTCGAATAAATGTATGATCTTTATGTTGATCCAGTAAAAGGTATACCCGCCATAGAATCCAGTTTCCCCTGGGAACAGTCCCGCCACTGGAACTGCAGACAGAAAAAATGAAAACATCTGAAGTGTAAACAGTAATTATGCTTTTCTACAATGTCTGCACGTATTACAGTGGGATCACACATGTTGCATGAGATTTGTAATGGAAACACTACCATGTCTGTCTCTTGAGTAGGCACAGAAGCAGCACACTTGTAGTTAGGAGAGGCCCAAGTGTTGGGAGCAGCATATTTGGCTGCAGTACAATGCTGGCTTCTCTGACTGACAGCGGAGAGCCCTTTCGTTTCTGGTCACTAACCGTCTTTCTTATTTTGTGCACTTACTAATACCAGATGGAAGCTTTCAAATCTATTAAATACCAGGCAAGTTGACTTTGTGTGCATCCTGCATGGGTTTTGTAATGCATGTCACTAGCACAATAGGCCCTGCACATTTATAGTAAATGTCATTTGATCATTTCCAAGATGAACTATCTCCGAAAGACTGATTCCCCCAAAACCGATGAGGTTTCCACTTCTTATGCCGCGTACACACGAGCGGACTTTACGGCAGACTTTGCCCGGCGGACTTTTCGACGTACTTTACGACGGACTTTCTGAATGAACGGACTTGCCTACACACAATCCACCAAAGTCCGTTGAATTCGTATGTGATGACGTACGACCGGACTAAAACAAGGAAGTTCATAGCCAGTAGCCAATAGCTGCCCTAGCGTGGCTTTTTGTCCGTCGAACTAGCATACAGACGAGCGGACTTTTCGACCGGACTCAATTTCGACGGATTGATTTAAAACATGTTTCAAATCTAAGTCCGTCCAACTTTTGAGAAAACAAAGTCCGCTGGAGCCCACACACATCGAATTGTCCGCCGAAATCCCGTCCGCTGGGCAAAGTCTGCCGTAAAGTCCGCTCGTGTGTACGCGGCATTAGATCTCTAAGACTCCACTGTAGAAGTCTTACTTCAAAGTTCCCGTGTTTTCCAAAATGTAAAATAAACAGAAATTCAAGTGATCAGGGCCAGACTGTTTCATAAAAGCTGCCGCAGTTAGGCAGAGTTGGAAATTCAGTTGAAGAGATCTTTCTCTTGGAGTCTAAGATGCCAATGAACAATTTATTTTGCTAGAATTTGGTAAAAGGTTCCAGGTCGCCTTAGCCTTCAGGGCCTGTGTCGACTGGCATTTGTTCACTTAGATGAGCTTTAGACATGTGCATTCGTTTTCGTGCAAATGCATTTTCGTCCGAATTTCAGGTATTTTCGTTCTCGTTTTAACAAACGATAACGAAAGTGCAGAATCCGAAAAACGAAAGATCCAACATAAACAAATGCTTTATTTTCGTTTTCGTTGCTACAACAGTTCGATATAGATAGGAGATTCGACATGATGATGACAATAACAATCTGTGTCCATCAAACCTGTGGTCGAATGTGCCTAACCTTAACTCTATTAGTCCAAGATTGTTCTACATAGAGAGAAAAGATTCGACATAGAGAGAAAAGATTTGACGTAGGGGAGAAAAGATTTGACGTAGGGGAGAAAAGATTTGACGTAGGGGAGAAAAGATTTGACGTAGGGGAGAAAAGATTTGACGTAGGGGAGAAAAGATTCGACGTAGGGGAGAAAAGATTCGACGTGGGGGAGAAAAGATAGATAAAAATAATGATGATGATGAATGTTATTGGCTGATTGTAACCAAAGAGGAGGAGCAGTAAAATAGCTAGAACTAAGTACACATGTACTTTGGCTTATGGTGTCTGTTGAAAGTTCTAAGAAGATTTGACGGAGCAGGTAAACTATACAGCGTCATACAGTTTAGCTGCTCCGTCGAATCTTCTTTGAACATTCAACAGACACCATAAGCCTTCAATGACAGATTCGACCTTAATTTGGATTTTCGGACGAATGCAATTTTTAACGAAAAACAAAATAAATAAAAACGAATTTTGGGAGTAACTAAATACATTTATTTTTCGGACGAAAACGAAATTCCGAAACAAAATATTTCAGTGTGCACATGTCTAATGAGGTTTGATTTTCCATACAAGTCTATGGAAGCGCAATATCCACTTGAAGCAGGTCAAATGCATTTCAGAAGAAGGTTAAATGCAGATCTAATGTACCTGTCATTGAACTATGAAGGATCTCAGAACTATGTCAGACTGATGCCATCAATGCAAGCCCAAGCCCAAATGCCCTTAACGGGATCCACTGCAAATTGGAACTAGACTGTAGGCTAAGATGACTTTGAGGCACCATTTTTTTTACATACGGTAAACTGTGATGAATCATAAGGAGTGCAGTAGATCAGCATCCTTATTTTTAAGAGTAGTGCATTAACTAAACATGGGTTTTAATATGCTGCCTAGAAATGACCATGCTATCATTATGTAATAAAAATGTTGAACATATTTTTCTGCAGCTGTTCTGAAATCTGTTGAAATCTGTTGAATTTGCATTCATGAAACTTGACCAAAAAGCTAGATGAAGTGAAATAGTTGCAGTGACTAGCCACAAAATAGAATTGGTGAACCCTGTGGTATTATACAGATTTCTGTACAAATGGTTCCCGAATGTCTTACTTATGAATCTGACTTACATTATTGTCTTGTCACCCAGCTTTGATTTAGGTGATGGACCCCTGTTCTGACATTCTTCTGTACAATTTCTTTATACAGTGCTTTAGTAAATTGCTAACTCTGCAAAAGAAAGCCATGAAGGCCATGGGGCAGAAAAGCAGGTTGCTCCAGCCACTATTCTTCACGGATGGGATGAAGTTTTGGTGTTCATGGGCTATATTTTTTTCCCTGTTAACATAGCATTTGTTGAACATCCAGGTGGTCTGTGCTGTAAAAATGTAGTAATGTCTTTTGGAGAGCAGTGGTTTCTTCTCTGGTGCTTTTCTTTGAATGCCATTCATGTTTAGTGCTTTTCCTAATGAACACATGGACTTTAGCAAGTTGGAGACATTCTTCCATGTGCTTTGCTGTTACCAGGGGGTTCTTCATCTGCTGTTTTAACATTGTGCATTGCGCCCTCGCTGTGATCTGTACCGAATCCTAACAGTTTTGTAGTTCCTCCATTTGTTGACTGTCTTATTGTGGACTGATGAACATCCAGGTCTTTAGAATGGCTTTTATTGCTTTATGCTTTTTTTTCTATGTGGGCACTGTTCACATGAGCAAATCCTTCTTGAAAAGAGCAGTTTGTGTGTTTATGGTATAAGGCTGGCGATACACTATTAGATTTCTAACAAATTAAATTTTTATAGGGCTTGGCAAGTCTGTCCCAAGAACACCAAGCAATAGGATATCTCTATTTTGAGTACACAGACAGCAAAAAAATGCACATTTAATTCATGTAGTGGGGAGGAGTTGCTTTCTATGACCTCCTGTCCTGTCACACCTGCACATTCTCATTTCTTATTCTGTGTCACCGGAACAGGAAATAAGGAGCTCTGACCCCCTCCCCAACACAGCAATAATAACCTGACAGAAGTTTTGACTCTTACCCCCTTATTTCTCTTCTTATGACCCTATCTACCTCTATCTACCTAACTTCTGCCTCTCAGATGAGCAACAACTGACACCAATGATTTTTTTAGCCGTCTGTAAGGTAGGGTGTCTTTCCAATGATCGCCATTGTAAGGAGCGTTCTTCCTGGTGACCATCACACCAACATACTGTGAGCTGTAGATATAGTAGTAATAAGTGAGGGTACCCTGAGCCCAGAAAGTTATTTGAATGTTTCCTCCATGGAAAAAAGGTTGAGAAAAGCCGGGCTAAGTATTCAGTAGGAACTCAGTAGATGATTCAGCCCATCATACTCCACCTACAGATGTAGTATCACTTTTGGCTAGACTTTATTTTACTTACTAGACCTTGATGACATATTCACATGTATTCATACAAAGAATTGTAGCCTAGGGGATAGCTAGACATCCATTGGAATGGTTATTGCCATTATTATTAGTGACAGACACAGTTAGTGTTACATATTACCTTTTTAACTACTAGGGAGCGAGGTGTAATTGCAATGACATCAGCTATTTTTAGTGACATATGGAAGCAGGTGCAAGAAAAGCAATACTACATAGATGTATTACCTCTCTAGTACCACTTTGGATTCTGCTTTCTATACATTAAATATTGACAATGATAAAGTAAATTAAACGTGTGCATGCATACATTAGCAAGCATTAGGGCTTCTGCATAGATCAGCTTTCCTAAATGCAGTATATTTAGTTGCGTGAGGCATGAGTTCTGCTGTTCTCAGATCACTGGTCAGAATGAGAGTAAATGTGATTGCTATTTACAGCAACATGTAAGATGCCCCCAACCTGATACTTTTCAGTTCAACACGTTATAGATGTTGGTTACACAGTCTATACCTCAAAATTACATTTTTTTTCTATGTTGCTGCGAGAGGCAAGCTGAGATGTGCAGAGCTGGAATTTTGGGAATTGTTTGACCGGTTTTTAAGCAAACCTTTGCTTTACAAATGCAGTGCAAAACAACCGGTTTACTTCAATGCCCCCTCTTCCCCTACCCAGTAGGACATACCAGTAGAATATATTTTTCTATCTTGATGCTCCATTTAGTTACTGGGTATAAAGAAAATACCAGGTACTTCCGAATCTGAGGGGGAGGGGCATGTGACTCAATCTATGTGACTTTGCTGGTGCTTGATAAATGGCCCGTGGCATAAGATTTCTAAGTTCCGACTCAAAGCATACACATGGCGATCTTTCTTGCAGTGACAAGTGAGTGAAGGTAAGGAATGTACATCTGGTGAGTCTAAAAATGTAAGGAACCCATAAATGGGGAAGACTATAGGGTACAACAGACCTTATCAGAAACCATTGCCAGGCTTTTGTTGAAAAGTCTATCCATCAAGTTCACTTTGATTAACCAGCTTTCTAGGATTCCTTCAGTATAATTGGTACCAATTGTTTCTGAACAAAAGCATGCATGCTTGTGTGTGTTGGGTCAGCTGATTTCTCCAGGCACTACCTAGAAGACCGATATTTTATTCGGAATTGATTGGCCAGGTTGCACTTTCATAGCTGATGATTATTCATAAGATCAGAGTTGAGGGGTATGCTTAGTGGATAAGCATGTACACCTGGTTGATATAATCAAACATATTTGTGCCAGTCCCTTCATCATTCTAGATAACATCCAATCAATGGTCACATCCTCAAACCACCATCTGTCAATTTTTATTTTTAACCTATTTTTAACCTATTGTTTACTCATCAGTTTTATGTTTTGGTGTTTTAATTTCCTTTAAAGAAGCATTATTATTTGTTTTTTATTTTATTGACATTGTTTTTTATCTATTGCTTATAATTACTATTTCTTTTTTTCTGTCATTAACATTTGTGTTATCTATTTTTTTTGTTTGTTTTTTACGTGCTGTTTGTGTTCTGACCCAGAACTCCAGTATCATGTCATATGTGAGTAACTCATTTTGTTTTATTTTATTTCATTGTTACATTTGTTTATAATTTTGTATCATTTTTGTATATCTTAGCTGTGTGTGTGTATATATATATATATATATATATATATATATATATATATATATAGAGGTTCTAAAGTGTTAAGTGGATGTAAACCCTCACATATACCCAGGGAAGTACAGAGATGAAATAAATCTCCCTACATATGTTTTACATGTATATCTGCTGTTTTCAGCTTGCTATATTCTTTAGAAAGTGTACATGGTGTTAGAGATTTTTTCTTCTTATTCAGCTGTGGGAGTGTAGTCTTGGCATACACTGCGTGACAGCTGTTTGGAGGAAAGACACACACCCCTCCACATAGGTAGAAGAAGGAAGGAATGTGCAAAGTTGTGCTGTGACAAGACAAGCTCTCTGCTAATCTATTTATTGCACCCACCCCGACACAAATTTCAAGCTGGTTTTATCTTGGCTGTCAGAGAACTTGTCAGAAGTTATCATACTGATAACAGAAGAACGAAGCAGCAGAAAGACACGGGACTTAGGGCTTTGAAAAGAGAGAAGAAAACACTATAGTTATATGTGCCCAGGTCAAATTTCATGAATCAGGTTTACATCCACTTTAAGGCTTTTCACCTTAATGCATTCTATGCATTAAGGTAAAAAAACCTTCTGTGCTGTAGTTGCCCCCAAGACCCCCCCCCCCCCCTCCTTTTCCTTACCTAAGCCCGATCTGATCCAGCGATGTGGCTCCAGCCCATGACTCTCTCCTCATGGGACAGATTTATACCAGCAGGAGCCATTGGCTCCCACTGCTGTCAATCAAATCCAGTGACACGGGAGCAGGGGTTGGGGCCGAGTCCCACTGTCTGTGTCAATGTGTTAGCCCGCACAGGTGCCTCCAGGGAAAGCGGCTTTCCCTGGGGGCACCCAATGAAGAGGAGGGGCCTGGAGTGCCAGCTGGGGATCCCAGCAGAAGAGTATCATGGCTGTTTTTTGCACAACCATTGCACAGAGCAGGTAAGTATAGACATGTTTTTTATTTATTTAAAAAAAAGGAAGGCTTACAACCATTTTTAAAAGATTTTTTTTTTTTGCTAGAATGCCCGAAATATCTTTTACAAATAGTTGCCAGTTTTACTGGTTTCTAACAATTTAGGAACACCTGCTGTGTGTTTACATAAGAGAGCTGCCAGGCTGCCAAGACCTGTGTTGTAAATTTTGAAAATGTATTTCTGTATAGTACTTTTAGCATCAGATGTGAGGCCATGTTTAGTGTTTAAAGTACTTTACTGCTTGTCCAGAATATGTTAATACTAATGTGTATGATCTGGACACAGGTTCACTTTACCATTAGGGTTAGTTTAAATTATTGTCGTGATTATTTCTACATCCAAATATCATATATTCTATAAGTATCAGTGACAGACTTTTACAATAAAAATGTACTTGTATAAATTTAATGGTGCCGAAAGTTGCCAATTTTACACCAGAAACAACCATGCAATTTTTGTCATTGATCTCAGAAGCATCTGAAACTGACTGATGCCATCAACACAAGCCCAAAGCCCATGGACACAGGCCCTTGTAAAAAAATGGGGGAGTCCAACTAAGCTATCCCATTCATCTCTATTGAGCTTGTAGTTGTGTCTGTGAACTGGAGCAAAGCTGCTGATTGAAAATCCAATGTAAAGTGGAACTGCCCAGTATCTGAGGGCTAATATTGGTTATAATAGATTATGGGAGGTTGTAACAAGTACAGGGCTTTTGTTACAAAGGTACGCCTTTACTTTAAGTCCATTCTCCTTAACTTATGCACATGCAAAGCAAGAACCAAAAATTGGGTTGCTCTTGCATGTCTGTTTCTGTAATTCACAAATGCAAATGACAAAGACAAGCCCCATTTTACTGCAGGAACAGCTTTCAACAGTAGTCATTGAGCTTTTCTTGGCTACTGAAAGCATGTGATGTCACAGTTTTCTTTTTTTATTCCTTTTTCTTTTTTGCTCTTTGACTTTTGTTTATAAATGATTTGTTTCTAAAGTATGCAGATATATTATATTGGACTATATTTTTTTTATTCTCAGGGAGAGCTAGAACATCAACTCCTGCAAGCCAACCCTATTTTGGAAGCTTTTGGAAATGCCAAGACTGTGAAAAATGACAACTCTTCCCGATTTGTAAGAAGACACCCCTTCCACTTGTATTATATTTTCATTTTGAAGAATTTTATATTAAGAAGAAAAATGTATATTCAAAACTATCTTTTTTTTTTTTTTTTTTTTGGTCAAAGGGTTTTTATTAGAAATT
Source organism: Lithobates septentrionalis (assembly GCA_037952835.1). Classification (NCBI taxonomy): domain Eukaryota; kingdom Metazoa; phylum Chordata; class Amphibia; order Anura; family Ranidae; genus Lithobates; species Lithobates septentrionalis. Next base: position 6,358,764 of record JBBDGP010000496.1, read on the forward strand.
TTTCAGTTTTGCAAAAACAAAAACATAAAAAATGACACTCGTGTACAAAATCAGACATGAGTAAGCCTTCCAGCAGGCACTTTTTGAACGTACATGTCAAAACATCACATTAACATAGAGCAAACACAGTAACAAGTATTCCAATGGTATCTGGTATACATATGAAAGAACTGCCATGTGTCATATAGAACGATTAAGTCAATCAGAAAACAGAACAAGAACAATAAACAAATACATCTGCTTACACCCAATAGCCTATGAGGACAAAGCCCCTACTCCCATTACAGTGCAAGAGCCTGAACATCTTGGACCAAGATAATATTAGGCATGCCCATGATGGTACAACTTTAAACAATTAGATTAACATTGTAGTAACCTAAGTGTGGCTAAAGAGAAGAGAGGAAAATTTGTTAGGAGTGCCCCTAATTTTATATACCGTATATACTCGAGTATAAGCCAACCCGAATATAAGCCAAGGCACCTAATTTTACCACAAAAAAACTGGGAAAACTTATTGACTCGAGTATAAGCCTAGAGTGAGAAATGCGCAGCTACTGTAAGTGGAAAAGAGGGTCAACAATGCCCATTTGCAGCCTCACTGTGCCCATTTGCATGCCTCACTGTGCCCATTTGCAGCCATAGGTCCCCCAAACTTCAAACTCGGTAGTTAAGGGTTCCTAGTTGCCCCCTAGCTGCAGCAAAAATTTGGGGTCTCTGGACCCAAAGGGTCTCAAAATTACATTGCTGAAGATGGACACAGTTGACCGACTTAGGGGCCCCGTATCTTAGGGCCACTTGGTTCTAGGAACCCCAAATTTGGTGGGCAAACCCAGTGGAACTAGCACTACAACATAGCCAAAGATGGGGTTCCCATCACCAAGTGGCCCCAAGATATGGGGCCCCAAATTTGGTTTGGAAAATGTCGAGCAGTTTTCTGCAGCAGAGAATGACATTTTCCTAACCGACTTTGGGGCACCATATCTTGGGGCCACTTAGTGAACCCCAGCTTTGGACATGTTGTAGTGCTAGTTCCACTGGGTTTGCACACCAAATTTGGGGTTCCTAGCACCAAGTGGCCCCAAAATCGGTTTGGAAAATGTCATTCTTTGCACCAGAAAAGTGCTTGACTCGAGTATAAGCCGAGGGGGGCACTTTCAGCACAAAAAACGTGCTGAAAAACTCGGCTTATACTCGAGTATATACGGTACCTGTTTTTAAATCAATAAAGTGGAGTTTACTTGCAATCTCCAGTTCTTAAATGTCAGAGGACTGGGAGATAACCACTTCATAGCAATTGTTTTTTGGTGCAATAAATAACAAACGCATGTGGTACAACGATATTCTTTCCTTTGTGGGATTTGTTCCCAGTCAATATCTCTAAGCAAGCACAAAATAGGAAGTGACTCAAGTTGAGTTTGATATACTCAAAACTATTTTTAGTTTTTGATAGGGCAGGGTTGAAACCGCTTTTGGGTGTTTATTGCTGTCCATGTTCCTGTTGGGAAAATTTATTCTTTCTATTTATCCTTTTGACCATTGTTACTGGGATAGAAGCTGATGGGAAATCCAATATTGTACAATTGTCACCACATTAGATGGGACAATATCCTCTAACATGGAAACCTGTCTAGTGCCAACTGTCTAAGAGGGGACTTACCTCCACTTTAGACATATTTTCTTTACTTTTATGTCTCTAGGAGAGGATGTAAAGGGAACTTCTCCAAAGGGACATAGACAACACAATAAGTTTTGGTTTTAAATATACTTCTTTGAGGAATATATTAGTCAATTTATCAATGTTTTCAGCCAGGAAGCACTTAACTTTCACCCATTAGTCCCATTTTTTTCTAACTGAATGTTATGGAAACACATGTTAATATTGTGTGAAAGTTTTGTGAATGCAGTCTGAAAACATTGATGAATATACCCCATCATGTTATCTCCCAAGCAATCAACCTTTAAACTGCATTTGTTTCTTTGAGCTTTAAACAAATTGTATGCTTTAATTCTTTAACCTAAAATAGAAAAAAAAAAAAGAGTATAAGTATGGGTAAAGCAAAAATGACCATGTTAAAAGCCCAAGCAGAGTAAATAATGCTGAACATTCGTACACACTGGTCTTATTAGTACAAGGGTCTCCAAACTTTCTAAACAAAGGGCCAGTTTACTTTCCTTCAAACTTCAGAAGTGCCAGACTGGGGCCAGTGGGAGTAGAAAATGCCCTGGTGTCAGTGAGAGTAAACAATATTTAAGGCTTGGTGGTAAGTGGGAGTTACAAAATTACATAGCAACTGTGGTCTGTAGGAGGAGGAATTGTGCCCTATCATTGGTATCAGTAGGAGGAATTATGCCCTATTGTTAGTGTCAGTGGTAGAAATAGTCTCCCTTTGTTGGTCAGTGGGAGAAATAGTGTCCCTTTGGTCAGTGGGAGGAATAGTGCCCCTTTGTTGGTGTCAGTGAGAGGAATAGTGTCCCTTTGTTGGTCAGTGGGAGGAATTGTGTCCCTCTGTTGGTCAGTGGGAGGAATAGTGTCCCTTTGTTGGTCAGTGGAAGGAATAGAGACACTTTGTTGGTGTCAGTGGGATGAATAGTGCTCCTTTGTTGGTGTCAGTGGGAGGAATAGTGCTCCTTTGTTGGTGTCAGTGGGAGAAATAATGCCCCAAGGGCTGGATAAAGGCAAAGGGCCACATCCGTCTCATAGGCCGTAGTTTGGAGGCCACTGTTCTAGTATATTCAAAAAACAGCCTGGGTCTGTGTATCATCTCACCAGTACAATAATGAATGAATTAAAAGAATTTAATATGCGCACCAATCTTTTCTGTGTCATCACAACTTTAGTGTAATTGTAATTGGTGTAAATCAATGGTCTCCATACTGCGACCCGGGGGCCAGCTGTGGCCCTTTGCTTGCCTTTATCTGGCCCATTGGGCACTATTCCACCAACTGACACCAATGATAGGGCACCATTCCCCCTACTGACACCATAGATGGGGCACTATTCCTTCCATTACAACCAATGATAGGGGACTGATGCCAGGGCATAGTCTACTCCCACCAGCCACAGCTCGGTCCCCCCTAAGACCCGAAGAACAGTAAACCGGCCCCTTGCTTAGAAAGTTCGGAGACCCCTGGTGCAATTGATCTATGGTGTGGATAAAAGTTCTTACTCCCCCTAGTGGTAGCTGATACTGACACATTTTTATGACTTCTTGTAATGCTTAGTCACTAAATATCTTCTCCCCCAAACTTTACGTATTTAATATGAGTAGATTCTAAATGAAACAACTCTCTCACTCACATGGTTGATCTAGTTTATAAAATCTTGCCCAAAGATTAACTGAAGATTGCCAAACCAACTAATTATGTTCCGCCTGTCATTTTATCATTGTTAACAGAAGAGTGGAAAATGACTGCAAACCTCAGTGTAGCAACACCATTCTTTTTATAAATAAGTCCCATTGAATTTAAGTCTCTTAAGCGGAACAAGAAGATATAATCTGTGCTAAAAACTTGTGCTGGCTTGTGTATTTCTGTCATGCCATTATTATTTATATTTTGATTGAAATCTCCTAGGGCAAATTTATCCGAATTAATTTTGATGTCGCTGGATACATCGTTGGAGCCAACATTGAAACCTGTATCCTTTCAGCCTGCGAATGCTGTTATACTACTGCCCACCTACGCTACCTATACACCAGTAACACTGCTCATTACTCTAGTGAATGGCTCTTTTGTTATTTGTGATAAACAGCCACATGATTTATTTACCAGCCCTGGTTTTTATACCTTTTGTTGAAAATGCAGAAACCACATTTCTTTTGTTCCCTGAATTGCAAAGATGTGCTATATTTTGTTGTTATTGTTTACTTGGTAATGTGGGTAACATTTTTATAGCGTTCTAAATAGTTTATTACTGCAACATTAAAGTTGAACCCTGATAAAACAACTAAATACCCACAACATATATGGGGCTGTTTTACTTATCAAAGAACTAGTATCTCTGGCCATCCAGTCCTAGAATTTGCACCACTCTGTCATAGAGCACAGGAGACTTTTTCTGCAGTTAAGTAAGATTTGGGGCTATTTCACACCACATCAGTTGAGCCACGTTGATTTGCTCCCATTAATGCAGGCTCAACATCAGGACAATTGCAAACGAAGCAATTGTTTTTTATATGCCCTGTTCACACCACATCATTGCCTCAAAGTGGGTTGTTGTAAATAAATATGCAGACATTCTACATTTTTTTTTGCATTGCTGGGGTGCATTAAGGTGAATGAAAGGTCATTTTGTGACATTTCAATAAGAAAAAAAAAAATAGGAAGAATAAAACGCCCCTTACGGCTGCTACAAAATGGACCATTCTAGTGTGTAGACTGGTGTGAATGAGCCCTTACAGGTCTCGTCCCCTCCTCAGTCTGTAAAAGGAGTAACAGTGGACTCAGTGTGAAGCAGCCAGTTCAATAGAGCTAGAAGTGACTCTGTGGGCAACAAAGGAAGAGGGAAGAGGGAACAGCGCTTCTAAGTGTAGTAGATCTTGACGCTTTAATAATGAAAAAGTTGGCAACTCACAGGAGTAAAAAGGGATAGTATGTAATAAAAAATGCCGCGCTGGAGCAATAAAATAAATAGAATAAAATAAAATAAAGCAGCAGTAAACAGTGTGACAACACAAATAATAGTACTAAAAAATAAACTGCGCTAAATATCCTTTAGTTGGTAATGACATAAATAATCAATGATGTAGTCCAAATGTCACTTTGGGTGAGAGAAAAACACTCTAGATCTTCCAAATGCCACCATATGTATGGAAATATTCACAATCCAAAAGATCACGAAAATGAATTGCCCTTACCAGAGCGCCAAATATAGTAAGCGGATGGCTTAAAACCCAGCCGGGGCCTTTGGATAAGGACCGATCAGCTCTATCAGATTTCAGGCGTGATACCCTCACAACTCACAGACTTTACATTCATTGGACTCTATGTGGCACTGGGAAATTGATAGTTGTATCAGGAAATCCCAGCTCCTTCTATGCTCTTTGCCGCTGTTAAAACCGCCCACCAGTGGGCGGTTTTAACAGTTGTGAGGGTATCACGCCTGAAATCTGATAGAGCTGATCGGTCCTTATCCAAAGGCCCCGGCTGGGTTTTAAGCCATCCGCTTACTATATTTGGCGCTCTGGTAAGGGCAATTCATTTTCGTGATCTTTTGGATTGTGAATATTTCCATACATATGGTGGCATTTGGAAGATATAGAGTGTTTTTTTTTCTCTCACCCAAAGTGACATTTGGACTACATCATTGATTATTTATGTCAAAAAGGGATAGTGCTTGTAGAAGCATCTCCAGTGTTCCACAAGCACTGTAGAAAGTGCCGGAAGCCACCAGCGCAGGAGCCAGCTTGTTTCCTGGTTCCAGAGACACCCAGTGGGATCACTCGGGACTGCATGATTATCGGAACTTACATGCTTCTACAAGCGCTATCCTTTTTTACTCATGTGAGTTGCCTACTTTTTAATTATTATGCCGCGTACACATGAGCGGACTTTACGGCAGACTTTGCCCGGCGGACTTTACGACGGACTTTCTGAATGAACGGACTTGCCTACACACAATCAACCAAAGTCCGTGGAATTCGTACATGATGACGTATGACTGGACTAAAATAAGGAAGTTCATAGCCAGTAGCCAATAGCTGCTCTAGCGTGGCTTTTTGTCCGTCGAACTAGCATACAGACGAGCGGACTTTTCAACTGGACTCGAGTCCGTCGGATAGATTTAAAACATGTTTCAAATCTAAGTCCGTCCAACTTTTGAGAAAACAAAGTCCGCTGGAGCCCACACACGATCGATTTGTCCGACTAAATCCCGTCCGCCGTGCAAAGTCTGCCGTAAAGTCCGCTCGTGTGTACGCGGCATTAGGCTTCATGTACACTACAGCTCCTAAACTTGAGTTTAGAAGCAATTGGTGTTTTTTTGCCAAGTCAACTCCATAAAAGCCTATATGTCCATGTACACATAGGCTTTTACCAGAGTTTAGGAGCTTCTGTAGTTAGGGGAGTTTCAACCTCCTTCTCCTAAATGAGGAAGAATTGCGTTCAGGATAGGAACATTTTGAACACCGGCCGCAAAACACGATTTTGACGCGTTTCCCGCGGCCGGTGGTCAAAGTAGGCTATGTGTACATGAAGCCTTAAAATGTCAAGACCTACTACACTAATGTGGCGTACACGCGAGCGTAATGTCCGTCAGAAAAAGTCAGATGGGAGCTTTTCATCGTATATTCTGACCGTGTGTATGCCCCATTGTACTTTTTCCGTTGAAAATTCAGACTTAGATAAAGAACATGTTCTATATTTTTCCGACGGAACTAATTACTATCGGAAAAAACGCTCATCTGTATGCTGTTCCGACGCACCAAAAATGACGCATGCTCTGAAGCAAGTATGAGACGTCGCACGTGTTGTCCCGTCGTACGTGTTGTACGTAACCGTGTTCTTGACGATCGGACTTTGGTGTGACCATGTGTATGCAAGACAGCTTGAGCGGAATTCCGTCGGAGAAACCTTCAGAGTTTATTCCGACGGCAAAACTGCTCGTGTGTACGCGGCATTAGAAGCGATGTTCCCTCTACCTGTGTAACAGTGGACCGTCAGCAAAAATCCATTTTCCAGTTGGCTGCGTGTACAGTACAGTCCAATCACTGCTAGCTATTTTATTGCTATTTTGAAGACCATAATATGCCCGATAGCCTGTCTTCTAAATTCAAATTCCCCCCTCACCTTCTAGGAGCATTACAAAGTGCTAAACATATAAATGTTCTTTGTGTCTAAGTAAAAGCTTTCTTACTATGAAGAAGAATGATGTATTGTGATCCACAGAAACCGACAGTTAGTGAACAAACTTTGACCTTTTGAACAAGAGCAAAAGACTATTATTACAAAGCACCTATTTAATTATGATGTCACCTTTAAGTTTTCTTGGCACCCCCCTTAACTTCCTCCTACAGATTTACTGGAGAAATCCCGAGCAATTCGCCAAGCCAAGGATGAAAGGACATTCCATGTTTTTTACCAGATTTTAGCGGGAGCAGGGGAGCATGTGAAAAGTAAGCGGTTACATTTTAGACGCACATTCCAGAGGCTTTAGCCTTGTACAGTTATATTGTGTGCTATCTGGAATATTGAGATGTGAATATTTTAAGTATATCACTTTTGTGTTCTGTGATGTTCCTCACGTTTTAAATGTATTCAAACTAAAGTAATGTTATTTACTCTTTGGGTGAAGTCCTGTGTGTAGGACACCACCGGATACCAAAGCAAATATAACCATAGTTTGGCATTTTGGAGTACTTTAATTGGCATTTAATTCTTCTTCTCTTTTATGTTTCCATTTCTTGTTTCCTTTCGGCATGCTAAATAAAACAAGAAAAACAGAGGGTATAGTCATGATTTGTGCACCTTTGTTCATATGGAGTGTTTAACCACTTGACCTCCGGAAGGTCTCTTCATGACAATGGCATTTTTTTGCTATTCAGCACTGTGCTGCTTTAACTGGCAATTGCAAGGTCATGCAACCCTGTACCCAAATAGAGCTTCCTTTTTGTGGTATTTTAATCACCACTGGATTTTTTATTTTTTTGCTATATAAACTAAAAAATACTGAAAATGTTGAAAAAAACATGTTTTTCTTAGTTTTTATTATAAATAGTGATACTATAGGCCAGTCTTCTCATATGAATGACAGGTGAAAAGCAACACAAATTATTCCTAATATCAAGAAAATGATCATCTGCCTTTGACCCTTACATCATAAAAATCTACCTATTATTTTTCTTCTAACATTTTTTTATTATGCTTTTGGCTTTATTGTTGCAGCTGACATGATGTTCTGGTTTTCTCTCTTCTAGCTGACTTACTTTTGGAGGGCTTCAACCAGTATCGCTTTTTATCCAATGGAAACGTCACCATTCCAGGACAGCAGGACAAAGAGATCTTCCAGGAGACAATGGAGTCCATGAAAATCATGGGAATTAGTCATGAAGAAATCATGTGTAAGTAACAGGTTGTCCCCATTTTGATGACAATGGAATGTTGTTCAGCATTACGTATTGGAAATATGCCATTATTGAATACTTGGAGGGAGAGAATATGTACTTGCTTATGAATGTGGCAGAAAATGTTGCTGCTGTCATGTAAAGAAACGTTGCAATACAGGAGCATGTAATCAGATTGTATTTAAAAAAGAATTATATTTCAAACACAGTTCACAGTAATAAGTATGTATTATAAATGTTGCAATTTCTCAATTTGTAATTTTATACCTGCTGGATAAATGGCATTAAAGTTTCTAGTTGAGATTGTGTGTTTCCAAAATAAAATAAATAGGACTTTATAGGTTTTTGCATAGTTTTCACAAGAAAGCCTTTTATGGCTTCTTCCTAATAAAATAAAATATAACAACATATTTATAGATATACATTAAAAACATTAATATGTAGAAGGCATATTCAATTGTATTGGTTTCTATAGGTCAGTGCATTGCATCTGTATTAGAGGCGGCCCATCCATTAAGGGCACACGGGCGCTTCCCCCACTATCCATGCATCCAGCCCCTTGCAGGACGCTGGATGCATGGATTCCAATGGGGGGGGGGGGGGGGGGGGGTTTGAAGCACCTGATTAGAACCAGAGGCTCTACTATACTTCAAAATAGGGTGGGCTTGGGGCGCAGAGCACTGTCCGTCACCTGAAATGAATGGTGATCCTATTCGACACCTAGGAGGAGGGTAGGAGATGCACGACGGAAGCCGACATGATGGAGGAGAGGACACAGGAACCACTGCCTGATGCCCGCCACCTGCCACCCAATTGGGGTAAGTGCCGGATCGACCGGCAGACCTCGAGTGAGCGAGGGGTGCCGCTGGTCACTTAGCTTAGTAAAAGTGGCAAAAAATCACTTTGCAAAGAACACCCAATCACATGCCAGCAAAATGCAAAAATAAAATTAAAAAAAAGAAGCTGCATTTTTGCTTGCTTGAGATTGGATGAGTCAGCAGAGCTTCGGCTCATTCATTAAGCAAAGGAAAAATTCTCTTGCAAAGTAAAAATTCCCTTGAAAAGTGAGCTGCCTAGTTGTTGTTTTAAAAAATCATTTAGACCCCTTTCACACTGAGGCACTTTCACGCTAAAAAAAGCGCCTGAAAAGCTCAAGAAAACCCATTCCCATTAAACTCAATAAATGCTTTCACACTGGGGCAGTGGGCTGGCAGGGCGGTGAAAAAAAACCCTCTTCATTGAAATAAATGGAAAGCTCTTCAAAAGCGACTGAAAAACTCTTCAAAAGCGCTCATATGTTTTACTGGCAGTTTAGAAGCGCCTCAGTGTGAAAGGGGCCTTAGACTTGTATGCAAACCCAGTGTACTTTTTCCAGCAGAAAGCTATTTAGTTGTTTCTTTTCATTTCTTGTAACAGGAGTAAACTTCTTCAAAGGAATGTAGCGGCAAACATGAACAAAGAGCTTTAATGATTAAATGAAAGATCAAAACATGGCATCAGATTATAATTATACAGGAAAAAATAGCACCAATGCCTTGTTCTATATATGTATACATCCCATAGAGAAACTGAAATCTACCATTGAACTTACTGAGTAGAGCTCACCCCCAAAAACAGCCCACAGAGGTAGACAACCACCTCTTGTCTCCTTTTCTAAAAAAAATATCTATCTCCTTGGACTTCTAGAACACAAAAACAGAGAAAGGGAAGGAGATTTTAGGATAAACCTCTACATAAAACTCTTTCAAAACTGGAATAAGACGAGGATCAGATGTTCTTTCTGCTAATTATAACCCATTATAAGTGCCAAATAAATGTCATTAGAGTTGATAGCATAATATGAAGACCAGTGATGGACAAAGCGATACAATTTTTTTTCATTGGTTAGAATGATTTTCTGCCCTGCTTCCAATAATCATATATTAAAACACTCAGATTCTTCTTACTTTGTCATTTAGAATTGCCAAATGAATATAAAGACTAGTAATGGACAGTTGTCCATATCACACCATAACATTTTTAACTAGTTAGTATGATTTTCTGCCTGCTATGTAAGTAGTGAGAAAGAATACACTAAGAATATTAAATGTACAAAGAATAAGAAAAAATATTAAATGTAAATTGTACAGTTTGTAATTTTACTAAATGCAATAAACCCAATTAGCAAACTAAGAAAATATCTACAATCTGAAAAATTTATATTGAGTAAGGAAGGATATGATTTTGAGAAAGGGGGGATGCTTAAAAAAAAAACTGGAAGTAAAGCATACAAGCCATAATCAGAAAACGTCAAAAAAGGAAGTGAAGTAGGTACATGTAGGCCAGGTAGTAAAAAATTCCACCAGTGTGGGAAGCTCCAAAGGCAAAAGACAAGGGAAAAAGGAAAGCATCACATGTACTGTAGGTAGAAGACCACTGAGCCATAAGGGAGGATTAGTAGTGTTGCTTATTGTTTTAGATGTTTAGATTAGTGTATTGTAAAAGTGCGGAAATACTAACCACTGTGTAGTGACCAAACTATATACGTATGGCTACCTGCAATCTTAAAGCCTAAGTGTAGCTAAAATAAAAAACAAAAAAATCAGCACAAGGGCAGGCAGGATGTTACTTGTACTGATGCCTCTTCTGTTATAAATTCCCCTCTGTCCATGCCCCTCCAGCCCTGCTACTGTAATCTTACAGTGGGGTGGGGGTTAAGACAACTGAAGGGTTGTAGTAGTTGTATTAACCCATTGGAAGATTACATTGGTGGCGGTGGAGGGTGGGGGTGGGGGGGGCATGGGCAAAAGAGGAATCAGCACAAAGGACACAATTTAAGTCCCTTGTGCTGATTTTCTGTATTTTTGTTACGCTTAAGCTTTAACAGTAGTTTGAGATTTCCTCAAGGCACACATGTGCCGCTTGTGGTCGTTGAAGCCCACCCTTTTGCTGTTGCAAATATGTGTTACATGGGCGGGAAGAGGTTAGGAAATGTAAAATGATTCTCACCAACAAATTTTTTTTTTTTATCTGAAATAGATATGTAACATAAGTGAAATTCTATTTACAATATATATATATATATATATATATATATATATATATATATACACACACACACACAGTCCGTTGTGTTTGTAGTGAGCATCCCTTAATTATTGTGTTTTAATGTCTTTCACCTAGCTATGCTGAAGATGGTATCGGCTGTTCTCCAGTTTGGCAATATTGTCTTTCGGAAGGAGAGGAACACAGACCAAGCATCCATGCCAGATAACACAGGTGTGTCATTCTTTACTGATATTGTATTGGGTATCCCACTGTGACCTCCTGCATTGTCTTTAATTCATGTCACAGTGGATTCAATTGCATTTCAACAATACAAGCTGTCATACTTATCTGCGTGCTTTTAGAGTTTGCCTGAACAAAACAATGAATCCAAATCCACTAACATCGATCTTAGAACATTCATATATGGACAGATCCTATTGCACAGAATATCTAAATATTTACTGTATGATCAATTTCTTATAAATCATGCAGTGTGAATATTCTGTACTTCATATAGAATTGTATAGGTTTTTGTATTTCGGGGGAACTGCATTTGCCCCAGCTACAATGAGGAGAATTTATCAAAACAAAAGAAGCCAGGATCTGGAACAGCTGTGCATGGCAAATCAGCTTCTATCTTTCATTTACAAAACTTAAAGTTGTTGTAAACCCTCACATATGCCCGGTGAAAGGACTATCCTCAGGTGATACACAGAGATGAAACAAATCCTCCTACATAAATAGTATCTGACTGTCTGCAGTCTTCTTTTGTCTACATCCGAATTTATAAGCTTGTCTGAGAGTTTAGAAAAAAGGAGACAGGGAGCTGAAGTTACACTCTGCAGAGCTCAGTGAGGAGAGCTCTGAGAGCTGATTGGTGGGAATGGACACAGAGCTGAGCCTATCAATCAGTTGGAGGTCCCTCCCCTGTCACCATTTTTCTCTTGGTGTCAGGAAAACGTATCAGAAGTGATTCATGCTGATAGTAGCGGAAGTAAGGAAGTAAAGCAGACAGAAATTACATTTAGTGCTCCTAAATGAGATAAGTTCACACTTTAGATGGATATGCTTTGTTCATATTTGAGGTGTACAACTACTTTAGAGAAGAACTAAACACAAAACCGTTACAATTTAAAGTATTCCATACATGATAAATACCCCAGTTGCTTGTTCTCTTGACTGAACTGTAAAGCCATCAAATGACTGATCACATGTGCAGCGCCATGACAACTGTAGATCCAAGTCTACAATGGCACCTTTTTTTACTGTAAAGAGTAGGAGGGTTTAGTTCCACTTTAACTGAACAGGTTGAAGCAAGAGGCAGATTGGTTCTATGCACGGCTGCTCCAAGTTTGATAAATTCTTCCAATGTATGTTCATTGCACACTATGAAACATGTCCCACCACACTGACCCAACACTCTATGTATTTCATGCTATCTTATCTCCATTGTCTTATGTCATGCTTCTGATATGCCTGGCAATAGGTGCAACTCACAAACTTGTTGAACCTTTTTTTGATTTCTTGTTGGGCATTTTCTTGATATTGATCCTCACAAAGCTAATATCTGTAAAGGCTCAATTCACTAAGGTGAACAAGCTTAATATATTGACATTGAAACATGTACAAATAAAGGGTATGCTTTCTAGTCCAGGGATGTGGAAAGGGTAACTTGGCTTCTGCCTAAGATTGCCAAATTTTAGGGAGGTAGCAGGCTTTCATTTGTAGCCTTGCATCTTATCCTATTTCTTATCCTGTTTCTGTCTTATGTGAGCTTGTTTTTTCTGCTCCCAGCCACTTCCCCTTAAGCTGCAAAGACAATGGAGGGGGGTGTACATACTTTATGCCACAGTTGCGGTACTTTGCATCGTTGCACAGCAAAAATAATCTCTGCTGTTGCTTTTAACAGCTGACTGCTCAGCAACTGCATGCAATGCTCATGTGGGGTTTAAGGGGTTCAAAAAGCAATCTGACGTGGATCAGAGGGCAACGCATGTGTAAACAAGGCCTAAGGGTATGACATTGTATCTCACTCTAAAATTTTAATGCAGAATTCCCTGCAAGGTTGGAGTACTTTTACTACCACAACTGCTGAAATACTGCCCCCCCCCCCCAACTGCAGCATGGTGCCTCATGAAGTATATCAGGGGTCTTCAAACTACGGCCCTCCAGTTATTCAGGAATTACAATTCCCATCATGCCTCGTCATGTCTGGGAATGTCAGAGTTTTACAATGCCTCATGGGACATGTAGTTCCGCAACAGCTGGAGGGCCGTAGTTTGAAGATTCCTGAAGTATATCAATAATGCACTCCAATACTGTTTTCCTGTAGTAGCAGGAGGTAGCTGAGACACCAAGTGACAGAGGTATAGAGCCTATCCTTTGCTGCCCATTCTGGCCATTGCCTGGGACAAGAGTTATACCTTCACTCACTGTATACATGAAAGGAACAATGTGATCACCTGGGTCCAAAGGGATAACATAGTAGAACTGCTTCTCTGGAGCTTCTTTATAATGTCTATTCATCAACACTTCCATTGGTTGGTAGTTTATATATATTTTTTGCTGCTTTTATGTAGCCGCACAGAAACTGTGCCATCTTTTGGGACTTAATGTGACGGAGTTTACACGTGCCATCTTGATGCCGAAGATTAAAGTTGGGCGTGATTACGTCCAGAAGGCACAGACTAAGGAACAGGTGAGCTTTCTTAAATTCTTATTATTTATTATATGTGGCATCACTACACCATACATACCCCACACAGGGATTTACTTTACACTGACACCAACGTCTGCATTTTTCCTCTACAGGCTGACTTTGCTGTGGAGGCTCTTGCTAAAGCGCTTTATGAAAGGCTTTTCCGCTGGCTGGTCCATCGCATCAACAGAGCGCTGGATAGGACCAAGCGACAAGGTGCATCATTCATAGGGATCCTGGACATAGCTGGTTTTGAAATCTTTGAGGTAAACATAAAGGTGTGATAGATGGATTTTTGCATTATCAATAGGTCCATGTGTGGTTAATGGTGCCTCTCCAAGCTGAGGTGTGAAGTCCTGCTGGTGCTCACAGGGATTATGGGGATGCTGGCATGAAAAGTGACTCATCCAGTGAGAAGTGAACATTAAAGCAAGAAACCGCCGCACAAGTAAGCCGATCCTAGAAAGCCTCAGCCAATCCCGCTCCTCAGACCACACCCCCTGACTGTTCACCCCACCCACTAGTGCTTAATCATAGAGGTCATTGGAGCATGGAGCAAATTGGATCATGCTTTAGTGTTTTTTGTTTTTTTTTGCCTTCCTCTGGGTCAGCTGTGGGTATTGAATATTGTATATGGAGGTTTTCTATTTGAGAGTGTTGGTTTTCTTTTTTTTTCTCTGTTGGTTGAGCTGAATGGACTTGTGTCTTTTTTCAACCAGATTAACTAAGTAATTATGTAGAAAAAAAATAAAGATGTTGTGCGTTGCCACTTAAAGAGGAAGTAAAGCCTCTGAAAAAAAAAAATACACCCTGCAAGACAAAGGCATAATGAGCTAGTATGCATAGCATACTAGCTCATTATGAATTACTTGCCTGAGATTGAAGCCCCCACATCGGCCCTCGTTCGCTTCCTCCGACGCCGCCATCTATCCCGGAGTGACTTCCGGATATCGCGGCTCCGTGCTGTCACTGGCCGGAGCTGCGATGACGTCACTCCCTCGCATATGCGCTGGTGCCGCCACTAACGGTATGATCGCCGTTAGAAACGGCACGCTCAGTGTGCCTGTGCCTGATGTCTACGGTGCATGCGCCGTAGACATCAGTGCCGCTATTTCTGCAAATATCTCCTAAACCGTTTAGGTTTGGGAGATATTTCTTGCACCTACAGGTAAGCCTTAATCTAGGCTTACCCGTAGGTTAAAGTGGTTGTAATGGGTTTACAACCACTTTAATCTTATTTAAAACATGAGGCTGCTTCTGTCACTAAATGTGTTCCCACGTACAGTGCAAAGAAATATATATAATGTGTGATGGTGCTGCCTAATGGTAGACAATCAATAATTGATAAACAAAAAATAGCGACTACCATACATGAAGAATTACCAGAAAATCTGTGCTAAACGTAAACAATAAACATCCAAGTGTTGTATGATGAAAAAGATATTAAAAAAATATTTAATAAATGATGTAAAGAGTCCCAACAGTCCACACATAAAGTGCTCTAATAGTGCATCTTTATATGAAAAAACGTGCGTGTAGCTCTTTAAATTTCAATAAGTGCTCCACAATATCATAGATAGTGCTCCATCACCTGGTGAAATACATGCTCACCTTAGGACAAGACCCACAAATGGGCCAACACAGCATAAAGGAAATCAGTTGTATACACCAGATGGTAGGTCATCTGCTCACTTCCTCCTCAAATGGTAAAGCTTCCCAGATAGGATAACTTCATAGCGCTCTCAGAATAAAGGAAACAATCTTCAATAGTGCAGTATCATGGTTAATAAGCATACAAAAGTACCAACCAAGCTTAGGAAATGCACTCACATTTATTCAATTAAAAACCAAGTAGTATAACAAATTTTCAAGCAGGATTTCACAACATCCAGATAGTGACACACGTTGCCTGCCTCTGTCTCTACGCGTTACGCCACCCTTCCATGTGGCTTCTTCAGAAGACGATGAGTGCACCCTGGCTCCATGTGTAGCTCCAGAGTGCAAGAATGTATTTATAGTGAGGCATAGTTGAAGCTTTTATAATAGGTGGAGCAGAGCAAGCCATAGAGGCCACAGATTAGGACCTGCTCAGCTCATGGCCCATTTGTGTCTTTAGGCTTAGATAGAAGCATTAATTTCCCGACTTAAGTGCTGCACACTAGTTCCTGGGTAGCGACGTGAAACCAGTAAGTTACTGTCCCAGAAGTAGCATATGGATCAAGAAATGACTGCTTCCATAGGAGCCTAATAACACAGGTTCTTTTGTGACAATGTCCTTTTAAAGCAAGGTCATAGGAGTATAAAATAGCAATAATTTCCCAACCTATATTTTTTTGATCATATATTAAAGTCTGCTGAATGCTCTCATACTGATTTTATTGAGTTTATCATTAAAGTCGTATTAAACCCTGAGTGTTTTTTTTTTTTCTTTTAGCTGAACACACACACTAAAATAAGCATTTGTTAAAATTCTTACCCCAGAAATGTCCGTTTTCAAGTTTCAATCCTGCTGTTTCCTACTCTCTCAGTCCTGCTTCCCTGAACTTCTTCATCTTTACATGCAAGAGTTAACAGTGAACAGGACAGTCTCCAGTCTGTCTGTTAGCTTGGAAAAGAAAGGGGGGGGGAGGAACAGGGTAAAGGCTTGCCATGCTAGGCTACAGGGCTATGTGTTTCTATTGATGCAGACAGTGTAGAACAGGGATATGCAATTAGTGGACCTCCAGCTGTTGCAGAACTACAAGTCCCATGAGGCATAGGAAGACTCTGACAACCACAAGTTTGACACTCAGAGGCAATGGCATGATGAGACTTGTAGTATTGCAACAGCTGGAGGTCCACTAATTCCATATCCCTGGTGTAGGGCAATGTTTCTCAACCTTCTTTTTAGTCAAGGAAATTCTGCTCAATCTCAAGGCACCCCATTCTAAAATGTAAAAACAAAATGAATAGTTTTACACCCAACGTTAGAGGTGATCTCTTCTTACAAAGCAAATACACTTTTGCACACTGTTCCTGACTAGTATTTCATCATTTCTTCTCCCTCATTTTCTCTCCCCCATGAAGCTAACATGGCCCAGTAGTGACAGAAAGGGGGGAGCTTAAATAAGGATGCTGTGCTGTTGCCTGACGTATTAGTTACATCAGTGGTTGTTAGGACACTGGCGGCTGGCCCACACAGTGCCCAAGGTTGTATTGTTGCATAATGAAAACCTGTGGCTTTGTGTAATAAAAGGCAGGCATGGTCCACCCACTGGCTTGTACGCAATTTTTGGGAAAATTTGCAAGGAGCCAACCTAAAACAGGAAACCTGGGATAGCAGTCATAGCACCCACTCAAAGGGGTTCTAAAGGCAGAAGTTTTTTTTTTTTACCTTGAAGGGGTTGTAAACCCTTGTGTTTTTTCACCTTAATCCATCCTCGTTTTACTCACCTGGGCCCTGTAATTCCCACGCCGGAGACACACTCTTCCCCTCTGCCCGTTGTCTCGGCTCTTGATTGGATATATTGATAGCAGCGCAGCCATTGGCTCCCGCTGCTGTCAATCAAATCCAATG
Organism: Lithobates septentrionalis; assembly: GCA_037952835.1. Lineage (NCBI taxonomy): Eukaryota > Metazoa > Chordata > Amphibia > Anura > Ranidae > Lithobates > Lithobates septentrionalis. The sequence goes on from JBBDGP010000496.1 coordinate 6,376,105, forward strand.
ACGTGGGCGCCGGGGGCGGGGCCGAGTCCTACATTCTGCATCTATGGGCACAAATGCTGGACTCGGGAGCGCGCCCGCAAGGTAACCCCCTGGGAGAGCGCTTCTTCTAGGGTATTATACGTTGCGGGGAGAAGCTAGCAGCGCCACAGGGGGACCGCAGAAGTTGAGGATCGGGGCCACTCTGCAAAACTAACTGCACAGTGGAGGTAAGTATGACATGTTTGTTGTTTAAAAAAAAAAAAATTAAGCTTTACAATCACTTTAATGCATTCCATTCATAAGGTAAAAAAACAACCTGCTACATGCAGTCTCCCCCCCAGCTCTCTATAGGGACACTTTGTGAGGGGAATAGCTAGAAGCACCAGCAGGGGACCTGAGAAGAGGAGGGTCAGGGCTGCTCTGTGCAAACCTATTGAATAGAGCAGGTAAGTATGACGTGTTATTTTAAAAAAAGAAAAAAAATGTTTAGAATCACTTTAAACTGGAACATAGGCAAGTATTTAAAAGATAAAGAAGCTGCATAGTCTGTAAGCGATTAAATCAGTGCTTATAAACTGAGGGTTTAATATCATAGTTACATAGTTACATAGTAGGTGAGGTTGAAAAAAGACACAAGTCCATCAAGTCCAACCTATGTGTGTGATTATGTGTCAGTATTGCATTGTATATCCCTGTATGTTGTGGTCATTCAGGTGCTTATCTAATAGTTTCTTGAAGCTATCAATGCTCCCCGCTGAGACCACCACCTGTGGAAGGGAATTCCACATCCTTGCCGCTCTTACAGTAAAGAACCCTCTACGTAGTTTAAGGTTAAACCTCTTTTCTTCTAATTTTAATGAGTGGCCACGAGTCTTGGTAAACTCTCTTCTGCGAAAAAGTTTTATCCCTATTGTGGGGTCACCAGTCCGGTATTTGGAAATTGAAATCATATCCCCTCTCAAGCGTCTCTTCTCCAGAGAGAATAAGTTCAGCGCTCGCAACCTTTCCTCATAACTAATATCCTCCAGACCCTTTATTAGCTTTGTTGCCCTTCTTTGTACTCGCTCCATTTCCAGTACATCCTTCCTGAGGACTGGTGCCCAGAACTGGACAGCATACTCCAGGTGCGGCCGGACCAGAGTCTTGTAGAGCGGGAGAATTATCGTTTTATCTCTGGAGTTGATCCCCCTTTTTATCATTTTAAGTTCTTACCATTCAGTACTTTCCTTCACCATGGATCCTGTGATACATATCTGCAATTTTGCTAGATGTCATTTCACATTGTGCCTCACCTAGTTTTCTAATGTAACACAATATTAAAGTTGGGTGCTTTTAGTTTCATAATATGATATGCATAATAATAATATAATAATACATTTCTGACATATTATGTTTGCAGCTGAACTCATTTGAACAGCTTTGTATTAATTACACAAATGAGAAACTGCAGCAGCTCTTCAATCACACCATGTTCATTTTGGAACAAGAGGAATACCAGCGGGAAGGCATTGAGTGGAACTTCATTGATTTTGGCCTGGATTTGCAGCCTTGCATTGATCTCATCGAGAGACCGGTGAGAAGATTTTTTTCTACTATTTGCCACTTCTATCTGCATAACTGTTGTTAGGTCCACCAACAATGTAAAGTCCCTTGCTGTTATCTAGTTTTATAAATATACCTGCAAACATTCCAACCTCAGGTGAGCCCCTCTGTGAACCTTTGACAGTTACCATCTTTACCATGCTTGGTTAATATGTACAGAAGCTGGAATCTTATTGTTTTGTTATTGAGATAAAACTGCTTTCCAGCAAAGGAACTGATGACATGATACTCAAAATACGGTATATCATTAGCTGTTATTATATAACTTCAGCCATGGCAAAGGTCATGTGAACAAAGTTGAGGTAGACTATGTAGGGGGCATGAAGATTTCAAAGCAAGGCTCAATATGGATATTATAAAATGTATATTTATTTTCTTTGATAAATAAGGCTTTGTCAACTGTTAGCTGCAAAATCCCTCACAATTTTCTAATATTTCCATGCAGTTCCTGTGCAAGAGTACAATCTTATAGCCAAATGCTAGTCAAAACTGACTGTGTCCCTTTTGGGGAGATTTCCCTTTGCTTCATGTTAGGACAGAAAGTGATAAAACGTCTCCCCAACAAGCAATCAAACAATAGCAAAAACAGTAGAGTGGAGAAGGCTCTCACATTTATGAACTAAGCAATGTTTTGCAACATTGATTGCCAACCACTCAAAAATAGGTCTGAAGACATCTGTGTTAGTGTTAATGTTCAGAACCATGGTGTGAACATACAGTGTACTGTTCATGCAGCCCACCCTGGAAATAATAGAGCATAGTTCACAGTTTAGCCCCATTCTAGAAACAGGCTGATCCGTAGCTGAAAAGTGAGTGCAAAGAATAATATAGTGTGAGTTTAGAGGGGTTGAGTTTGCCTGAAAACCACACAGAAGGACACAGTAAAACTGCTTGACAAATAACAAAAAGCAAACAAAAAAAAGAACATTCTGAGATTAATGTCCTTGTTCTTGCTTTCAGGCCAATCCTCCAGGTGTCCTGTCCTTGCTGGATGAAGAATGCTGGTTCCCAAAAGCCACTGATAAAAGTTTTGTGGAGAAGGTTATCCAAGAACTTGGCACCCATCCTAAATTCCAGAAGCCTAGACAACTGCGAGACAAGGCTGATCTGAGTATAATCCACTATGCTGGCAAGGTGAGTCATATTGTCATGGCTTTATTGTAGAGCATACTGAATACATTATTTGTTACCTTTTATAAACTAGATCAAGGTGCAAACATGGGTAATGAGGATATGGGATATATATATATATATATATATATATATATATATATATATATATATATATATATATATATATATATATATATATATATTGTGGCAGTAGGACCCTGTGCTACCTGGAAGATTGCTGGTTTACGCCAGATTTTGGAGAGAAAGGCACGCTGATTGCACAGCTGTGTGCTGGGCTATTTAATTGTGACCTGGCTATGGCTCAGGGTTCCACCCAACAGACAGGAAGTCTGTGCATGGGAGTCAGGTGGGCTCCCATTCCTCTGAGAGGAGTCAGAGGCTGCAGGAGGCAGCCAGGGTATGCATGTCTGCAGGAGGCAGACGTACTTGGTGACAGAGCAGCAGGAGTAAGCTAGGAGAGAGCTTCACTCTAGGAAACTCTTTTGGGTCTGAGGAGCAGACCTAAGGCCTAGGCTAAAGGCCGGAATCAGCCGTATGGCAAGAATGTACGCCAGGAGGCTAAAGTATTGAGTGTGCAAGATACAGTAATGGTGGAACCCCCTGCGTGGGCTACTGATGTCTTTGTGAACTTTTCCGTGCTTTTAAATAAAAGTGGGCTACCAGGCCCTTAAAAATACAGTTGTGTACTGGAGTACTCACTGACAACGCACCTACCATTTGAGTCTGATACCCCAATCTTACATATGGTGGAGAATGCGGGCAAATTTGGAAGAGTTCCAGATCCTCGCATACCAAAAACAGTGAGTAGCAAGAAACTGTGTTTTGCAGCAATGCTGTGAGGAGCAGCTCATGTGAACCAGTGGAGTCTGCATGTGAAAGTGTGCTGTTTGCAACTCTTAAAGAGACGGTACGCAAAATTTTCCTGTGTTAAAAGGAACTGTGTTAAAAAGCGTTGTGTGCCTGACTGCAGAGATGGGGCGGTCAAAGCGCAAAAAGGAAGCGATGTTTGCTGAGATGAGAGACAGAACCTTGTGGCTGGAGGGGTTGTTACCGACAGAACAAGCCCCAGACTGGTGCAAGATGCATTTGGCCGCACTGGAGCAAAGGAAAAAGGAAAGCAAGCCGTCCTTTAGTGCAAAGAGTGAGCAGATGGGTGCGGTTGTCCATGGCAACAAAGCAGAAATCCATACAGCTGACTTCATACGGCCTATGCTGCCTTCTGAACATGTTATAGACTTTTTGGATGATTTTGCGATGATTGCTTCCTACAGAGGATGGCCTAAAAGTCGCTGGGTTGAGTTGGTGCAACCTTTTTTGATGGAGGAGTACCAAGAGGTGTACCGTGGGATGTATCATAACCGAGATGACTACGACAATTTCCTAGGAGCAATCCAATCTAGAGAGCGCTGGAAAAGATCAACAGGGAGAAAGTGGTCTCCCATGGCAACCGGAGAAAGTCTGTTTGCAGAAAAGAGGAGCTACAGCGGAGATGTGGCTCAAATTCTAAATGAAGAGGTTTGTGCAAAAGTGTCTGTTGTCACCCCTGGCAACCGTGAAGGAAATTTTGTTCAGCCTGCAGGGGGTGATGGAGAGCACAAGAAATCAATGGTTTCAAGTTATGGCTGCTTGTGTGAAGTGGTCAGCCCAGAGAAGAGAGCACAGTATCCAGCATCCTGCAAGGGGTATGACCATATGTGTAAGTCTGCTGTTACCCCTGGCAACAGAAAACCTGTTTGGCCTGCAGGGGATGTTGGAAAATCCAAGAAGGATGCAATGTTGCCCTGTGTCCATGTGGGGGCATTAGCTTGTGAGAGCACAGCAAAGAAGGGACAACGCCCTCAATTGAAGCTTTCAACACCTTCCAAATGTAATGGTAAGACTGTTGCAGTTACAAATGTGAGAGAGACTGGTTATGGGACTATTCCCTGTGAAGTGGGAATAAGTCCAGTGAGAAAAATTGCTTTCAGAGACTTGCAAGTGAATACCCTGTGTAGTAACAAAGCCCAGTTTGACGCTGAACCTGCAGCAAGCTTGAGGACTGGTAAGGACTTGTCTTCAGGCAGTGTATTGTTTAGCAGGAAGACAAGTGGTAAAAATGAAGATATGTTGCTTGCTAATGCAATTAAAAATGTGATATTGCATCCAGAAATGTCAGGGGTGACCACTGAGAAATGTGTGCCGTTGCCCCTAGCAACCATGGCAGGTGTAGCAGAGGTGTCCCTGGAGACCGCCCAGGAGCTCATGGTGTCTGAGCTCAGAGTTTCCCAGGACAACTGTGTCGCCGCACCGACTGACAAGTGTGTTTCACATGAGGTGAAAAGCAATGTACTAAATATCCTACAATATCAAACTGATAATGTGATAACACAGCCTATACAAGGCAGGAAGGTTGATAATGATGATGTTGAAAAGTGTATTACTGACAATGTTGATGGTTTGGTGTCTCCCATGGTAACCACAGGTAGTGCAGCAGAGTTGTCCCAGGAAATCTCAGGAGGACTCCCAGTGTTGGAGCCGACGGGGCTCCCGGACAGCTCTGATACTGCTCAGGTGGAAAATGATGGGAAAATAGCTCAAATGAGGGAGTATGTATTATCACAATCTGATGTGGTTGACAGTGACTGGTGCAGATTGTCTGCTGCTAAACCACTCTGTCCACCTGTGTCTCCATGGGCAGAGGGAGCAGTACTACAGAGTGCTGATGACTGGAGCACAGACAGGATAGACTGGGATAGTCTCGCCATTAAGGTGATAGCGTGGTGGAAAGAAATTTCTGAAGGTAATAGTAGGCTGGACACTATTGCTGCTGTGACAAATGGAGAGGCTGCAAAGCCAGTAGACACAGGTGCGTTGGCTGTTGCAGAACTTAACCCCCTCCAGGCGGAAGGATCGGAAAAGGGCGCATATATAGCAGAAGTTTTGTCCACAGCAAAAGAGATGAGTAATGTTGAGTGTCAGGATGATGGGATAATGGATAGGGACTTGGAAGGGCTCAGTGTTGCTGAAAATGAGACGATGAGTGTGACACATGCATTTAGCGGTGTTCATGGGGAGCCGCAAGTTTTGTCAGTGGCCTCTGAGGTGGAGGTCTCTTTGAGTGTCTCGGCCTCTCAAGCCTTAGCAAATGAGCCCCTCCACGTTGTTAGTAAGGGAAAAGTCCCTAGAGTTCTGTGTTTAGATGTGGCATGTCTAGAAATAACTGAGATGTTGTTGGAATTGGTGAAAACCTTTCCGCTGTATACCTGCATGTATCCACCGCAGATGGGCGACCTGGTACTGCGTAGTACCAATCAGTGGAGACACGTGGTACAGGCGATGTTAAGCAATGTTGATAAAAATTGGTTACTGCAATGTTGGTTACTTTTGCGGAAAGTGGTCTCGCAGTTCTCTGCGAGAGTGCTTCCAGCGACAGTTATGCGCGGAAGGCGTTCAGGGGAACTGCTAGAGGAATCAAAAATGATAGACATAGTGGAAGTCTCTCCGTATGCTGGTGTGATGAGGTGCATTCCTGTTGGTGCGGTCCGAGGTGCAGCTGAGCAGTGGTTGGTACATGGTGCGTGTGCTGTCTCACCCGCTAGACCTCATGTAAAGGAAGGGCCCGGAAAACACGCGGCAGTAGTGGGAATTCAATCCATCACTCGCAGGGAGGTGCAGTTTGAGGTACCCGGAGACACTTTGACAGGAAATGACAGTGTTGGTAACTGTAATAAAAAAGTGTATGAGAAGCACTGTAGAGCACTATCGGACAGCTCAGAGGTATTGGTTGAGGTACCAATGGACACAGAAATAGTTAAAGAGATTGGTGTGGAAAAATGTGGCGAAAAATGTGCGTTGGTAGGACAGTCGCTATTGGAGTGTTGGACAACAGGGAGCGATGTGAAACTGCGGGAATGTCCCATAGGGAGTAACTGCTTGCCTGTAGATGGTCCCTCCCTAGACACTGTCCTAGCAAACAAGGTGACAAGAGGTCTTGATGATAATCATATTGAGTTGAATAACCCCTTTGTGGAACATTGCTATTGAGGTTAAACAGAAGTATGTGGTGTTGATCTCAGATGATTTGGTTGCCAAGGGTAACCACACAGGGGTCAGTGAACCTGATAAACGGATGTTGTTGGTTAGTGTTGCATCAGGTAGTGAGAGGGGTCAGTCCCTGACAGATTTCATGGAAGTGGGTCCCCAACAGTCCCAGGAGAGTAGGTCTGTGGGAGGAAAAAGGAGGATCCCGTGGCCAGAAGGTGGAGGGGATAGAGAGATTAGTGGGAGCCCACGGTTCAGGAAGAAGTGCTGGTGGAAGCACACCCGGAAGAAGATGTGGGTGGAGTGCCCCTTTAGAGAAAAGGTTGGGCAGATTAGGACTCCTACTGCTGATAGTTGGCACAGAGGTGCCAAGGTGAAGTGCTGGTGGAAACATACCCGGAAAAAGAAATGGGCCTACGCAGCTAATGGCTGGCACAGAGGTGTCCCATTCTTGGTGACGGGTTTATGTGTTCCTCCCTCCGGTTCGAAACAAGGGGGGAGGATATGTGGCAGTAGGACCCTGTGCTACCTGGAAGATTGCTGGTTTACGCCAGATTTTGGAGAGAAAGGCACGCTGATTGCACAGCTGTGTGCTGGGCTATTTAATTGTGACCTGGCTATGGCTCAGGGTTCCACCCAACAGACAGGAAGTCTGTGCATGGGAGTCAGGTGGGCTCCCATTCCTCTGAGAGGAGTCAGAGGCTGCAGGAGGCAGCCAGGGTATGCATGTCTGCAGGAGGCAGACGTACTTGGTGACAGAGCAGCAGGAGTAAGCTAGGAGAGAGCTTCACTCTAGGAAACTCTTTTGGGTCTGAGGAGCAGACCTAAGGCCTAGGCTAAAGGCCGGAATCAGCCGTATGGCAAGAATGTACGCCAGGAGGCTAAAGTATTGAGTGTGCAAGATACAGTAATGGTGGAACCCCCTGCGTGGGCTACTGATGTCTTTGTGAACTTTTCCGTGCTTTTAAATAAAAGTGGGCTACCAGGCCCTTAAAAATACAGTTGTGTACTGGAGTACTCACTTACAACGCACCTACCATTTGAGTCTGATACCCCAATCTTACAATATATATATATATATATATATATATATATATATATATATATATATACTGGAGATGCAAACACGGACATGGCCTGTTTAAATATACTATTAAACCTGTTTTGTTACATATGTTTGGTAATTGCGCCTAAATAATTGTTGATTCTGCCAGAAATCTAGAAAGCATGTAAGTTCCTGCCTGTGCATTACTGAAATCCTTAAACATTGTTATCAGCTCTATCAACTTAGTCTCTGAACTACATAACACCTCAGCCCTATGTTATGGGCATGAAAAAGGGGACAGGTCTTCTGTCGCCAAAGTGCAGAGGGTGGCAACACTGCTTGAATGTTGTCATCCTAGGCAGTGCTGGGACAAGGCCATTTGGTGCCCAGGGCAAAGATGGCAAACTGCGCCCCCCCCCCCCCCATTTTTAAGAAAGAATCAATGTCATTTCAAAACAAGGATATACTTAAAACAATACAAATTTAATTAGGTTTAATGTGATAGAAACAGAGTTCACTCACACCTTTTAATTATATGTACAGTCAGGTCCATAAATATTGGGACATTGACACAATTCTAATCTTTTTGGCTCCATACACCACCACAATGGATTCCACCACTCGTCCACAGTGGGAGGATTCCCCCTTCCACCTGGAATGTGTAGATGGGGGAATTGAAACATTCTTTTATTTTTTCATTCAACCTAATAGTTGAATGAAAAAAGTGATGGGCTGCCCAAGAGCGAAGACTAAGATAGTTTAACCTCTTGACATCCACGCTATAGCTGAATGACGGCCACAGCGCGGACCTGAATTTCTGGGAGTGCACGTGCCCTGTGCGCGCTGTGATCACCGAGTCACTGAGTCCCGGCCCCTTACAATGTGATCAGCTGTCAGCCAATGACAGCTGATCACATGATCAAAACAAAAGCTCTGTGATCGTTTTTTTTTCTCCTCACGCTGACAGCGCGAGGAGAAAAAAAAGCTGATCACTGGCTCATCTGCAAGGGACATTGGTCCCGAAGAGGAAGAGGCAATTATGCCTCATCTGTGCCACCTGCCATTGCCACCTACCTATGCCCATGAGTGCCAGCTATCAATTCCCACAAGTGCCACCTATCAATGCCACCTATCAGTGTAACTGATCAGTGCCCATCAGTGCCGCCTCAACAGCGTACATCAATGAAGGAGAAAAATTACCTGTTTTCAAATTTTATAACAAAATATAATAACTTTTTTTTTTTTTTTTTCATTCGGTCATTTACATTTTTTTTTAACAATAAATAAAAACCACAGAGGTGATCAAATACCACCAAAAGAAAGCTCTATTTGTGGGGAAAAAATGATAAAAATTTCATTTGGGTACAGTGTTGTATGACCGCGTAATTGTCATTCAAAGTGCGTTAGCGCTGAAAGCTGAGAATTGGTCTGGATAGGAAGGGGGTTTAAGTGCCCAGTAAGCAAGTGGTTAAATCTCAGCTGTTTCAGCGAGAACTGGCTAAGATTAGAACCATTAATGGGCAGGCTGAATGTACCAAGTTGATCGATCAAATTGGGTACAACCAGCCTGCCGGATACTTATGATTATCACTAGCGGTTGCTATATCTGCTAGTGATAATCACTGTTTGTGGGGACAATACAATTGCTCAGCAGAAGGGATTCCCCTGTCAGCACTGACTGTGCTGACAGGGCAATCATTTACATTTCTTTCCTGCAATCTGTGGTTACTGGAAAGAAATTTGTACCATCTATTGTCTAACTGAAATTGAAAGTGAAAGTTAGTGAATATCTTGAAAGAACATGATGGGGGGAGGGGGAGACAGATGGAGATAAGGACAGTTCAGTGATTACATTGCACTGTAGTGTACACAGTTGCTCACTCACCCAGGTCCAGGCTGGATACTCAGACATCTTTGGCACACAGGATCTGCAGCTGCTGTTTTCATATTTCCCTCCCACACATCCCCTCTCTTCAGATACATCTGCACGCCGGGGATAGTGTGGGCGGGGCGGGAAGTCACTGAAGGAGCAGAGGTGGGAGGAGGAGGTGCTGTATTCCTCCCTGATCTCCTGTCAGTGAGGGGGGAGGTAATGTGTTCGCTGGGCTGTGTAAGTGTCACAGTCAGACACACTTACACAGCTGCAGCCACCAGTTTCACAATATTACAGACTGATTCTCCTATCCTACGGACGGGAGAAATCAGTCTGTTTTTTCACAGTTACCAAGATAATGGGAGGCTTGTCCGCTCCTCCCCTGCTGGTTCAATCCCTCTGAAGTCGCTCTCCTCCCTGCCAATGAGGGGGAGGGAGCAGATCGGTCGGAGCGGCTCTCACATTATGCTCAGAGTCAGCGAGCAGAGGGAGAAATCCGCCCCCTCTCACACTCCGCCCAGGGCACCCGCCCCTCTCGCCCACCCCTTGTACCGGCCCTGATCCTAGGGCAGGGTGTGTGCTACTGGCAGGCAAAATAATGGGGAAAAAAAGTCTGAATAGAAAAAAGCGAATTCAGCCACAACATCTATGGTGATTTGCAATATGCAGTATCTCACAAAAGTGAGTACACCCCTTACGTTTTTGTAAATATTTTATTATACCTTTTCATTTGACAACACTGAAGAAATGACACTTTGCTACAATGTAAAGTAGTGAGTATATAGCTTGTATATCAGTGTAAATTTGCTGTCCCCTCAAAATAACTCAACACACGGCCACAGACCCTGAAACTGAGCTGCAGCACGGTGGCCAAGACCATACAGCGGTTTAACAGGTCAGGTTCCACTCAGAACAGGCCTCGCCATGGTCGACCAAAGAAGTTGAGTGCACGTGCTCAGCGTCATATCCAGAGGTTGTCTTTGGGAAATAGAGGTATGAGTGCTGCCAGCATTGCTACAGAGGTTGAAGGGGTGGGGGGTCAGCTTGTCAGTGCTAAGACCATACACCACATGCTGCATCAAATTTGTCTGCATGCCTGTCATCCCAGTAGGACACACCTTCTAAAGATGATGCTCAAGAAAGCCCGCAAACAGTTTGCTGAAGACAAGCAGACTAAGGACATGGATTACTGGAACCATGTCCTGTGGTCTGATAAAATGATTTGGTTCAGATAGTGTCAAGTGTTTGTGGCAGCAACCAGGATTACAAAGACAAGTGTGTCTTGCCTACAGTCAAGCATGGTGGTGGGAGTGTCATGGTCTGGGGCTGCATGAGTGCTGCCGGCACTGGGGAGCTACAGTTCATTGAGGGAACCATGTATGCCAAAATGTACTGTGACATACTGAATCAAAGCATGATCCCCTCCCTTCGGAGACTGGGCTGCAGGGCAGTATTCCAACATAACAACCCCAAACACACCTCCAAGACAACCACTGCCTTGCTGAAGAAGCTGAGGGTAAAGGTGATGGACTGGCCAAGCATGTCTCCAGACCTAAACCCTATTGAGCATCTGTGGGGCATCCTCAAACAGAAGGTGGAGGAGCGCAAGGTCTCTAACCTCCACTAGCTCCGTGATGTCGTCATGGAGGAGTGGAAGATTACTCCAGTGGCAACCTGTGAAGCTCTGGTGAACTCTATGCCCAAGAGGGTTAAGGCAGTGCTGGAAAATAATGGTGGCCACACAAAATATTGACACTTTGGGCCCAATTTGAACATTTTCACTTAGGAGTGTACTCACTTTGTTGCCAGCTGTTTAGACATGAATGTCTGTTTGTTGAGTTATTTTGAGGGGACAGCAAATTTACACTGTTATACAAGCTGTATACTCACTACTTTACATTGTAGAAAAGTGTCATTTCTTCAGTGTTGTCACATGAAAAGATATAATAAAATAGTTACAAAAATTTGAGGGGTGTACTCACTTTTGTGAGATACTGTATTACATTTTTGTTCTTAGGTTTAAATACAATTTAAATTATGTAATAATCATCAGTAATTTGTACTGGAGAGTGGAGTGTGCAAAATCTGGTGCAGCTGCTCTGCATAGAAACCAATCAGCTTTCAGATTTTATTGTCAAAGCTTAATTGGACAAGCTCATTTTAGAAACTGGTTGGCTACCACGCAGAGCTGCAACCGATTTCGCACTATCCAGTTTTAGTAAATGTTTAATTTAAGTTCTAGATTGATTATATATATACTTTTTCTTGTATAATTCTTCCACTCCTAGAGCTCCACTTAGATTTATGCATAATACACGCAGATACCATTTCTTGGCATTCATTGTATATTTTCACAGCACACTTTGTGCTTCTTCATTGCATATGTCCTCATTACAAAGGCCAAATTGGGTGTTTACTAAGGTTGTCACTTGTTTCCAGCGTGCAGTGTCCTGAAGATTACAGGTTTGCTCTGTGATAACGGTGTACATGTCTGTGTATTTTATGATTGTTCTGGGCTTTTAACAGGTGGACTATAAAGCAGATGAATGGCTGATGAAGAACATGGACCCTTTGAATGATAATGTGGCCACTCTCCTTCATCAGAGCACAGACAAATTTACAGGAGAGCTCTGGAAAGATGGTGAGTGAAGGAGAAATGTTGAGGACAGAATGGTAGATGTGAGTCAGTAGTTTACTGTACCTTACTGCAAAGCATATGGAGTTTGTTTTGACATCCTGCATTTATACCATATTGTTTAGAAAGACGTTTTGTCACGAAAAAACATTTATCTTGTATGGATTGGTATAGTGTTCTAGTCCAATATACTGTATTATTAATTTATAAAAACAAAGATTGCAGAGTATTACTTTTCCCTTGTGTAATTGAATGATATAATCAACTACTGTTCACTGCACTGCAACCACAAAGTCTTCATTTTGTATGTATTATAACAAACAGCTTACTTTAAAGTGATACTGTAACCAGCCAAACCTTATAAATTTAACTCCTCACTCAAACATCACATCCCCTAAAAGTGCCTCCAAACTCTTCTCCTAGCTGGTGCTGTGGTCCCAGGAGCCCTGACACTGCACATGCAGAGAATTTATCACCCATATCCTATTTACCAATGTGTGTTTTTCCATGGACCTCTAAGGTGTGTGTAATCCTTTGAAAGATGGGGGTGAACTACCCAAAGTGTCTTGGGGGACTTCCCAGAGTGCCTTAGTGAACATGTCCAGGTTTGAAGTTTGCTGGGGTGCACAAGACCAGCTATGGGAAGAAACAAAAATGTTCTAGGCAGATATGTTAGGTTTAAAAGGTTAACTTAGAGACCGGCGTATTTTATAGAGAATGACTGTTAAAAAAAGATCTCAAAATGTTTTGTTATTGAAAAATGTAAAATCTTTTTTCATTTTTCAATAAAGCACATGCTCAGAGGGGCTTAACACTCCCACATCTGTTGTTTTACTGGAACAAGTAGTGGAAGTTTTAGGTTTCATCTTCAAGCAGCTAAATGGAAGGGATTAACTGTAGGTGGGAGTTTCCATATAAGATGAAAACCTCTTTAAAGGCTAAGTTCAGGGTGCCCCGGGGTGGGGGGTTGCTTAGCAGCATATTACAATATACATATTATATCCTAAATATGGGTGTAACATGTTGCAAAAGGTGGCGTTAGCCTTTAAACTTAATGGGTAACTCCACTTTCATGCATAAAATATTGCAAAAAAAAATCATATAACATATACAACTGGGGCAAAAGCCATTTTGTAATATATAAGCACAGAAAAAAATTGCACTTAGTGCAAAAGGAGGTAATGCAGCAACTCGTGTTCCATACACAAATTACAAAAATAATTACTTTAAAAGGTGTGCAAAACCAATATCTCTGTAGTAATCAATACAAAAATATGTGTGTGAAAAAAATAAGGTTAGCTCATATTAAACCATAATAAACAATGTGCATCAAATCAGATTAAGTGATAAAATAGCAGTCCCATAACATATAATTCACTTATGCATAACAAAGAAGTAAACTTCAATGTGAAATATTTAAAAGTCCAAAATTGAAATTTTTAAAATGATGAAAGTTCACGTGTAAAAATCCCAAACCGCCTCTAAGCCAGTTCCCTTACCAAACAGTAATGATCTCCAATTGATAAGAGATCAACAGCTCAGAAATCAGCCAATTGGGGCCACCACTCAGGATACTACTGACTCCACGGTCCTTCACTGGTTATCCAAAGACAGCACCTCAAAGTAATGGTAGGAGAAAGAACAAAAGGCCATAGAGTAGTATGCTAAAACCACGTTTTATTAAAGGTAGATATACTCACAAAAGTTAGAGTAACCCTGGCAAAACACACCATACCGGGGATCAACAGTGGATGTACAGCATCATATGCCATTGGCCTCACTCTACACGTGTTTTGTTTGGTGCAACGGACGTCTTCAGGGGATCCCCATCATACAGAGGCAAATGTTTCTTTTCTCCTCGAAAGTTAAGTTACGCTTTAAATTGGAAAAACTTTGTATAGTTTTGGTTACCTTTTATCTTCTTCAGAATAAATAACAATGGATTTAACATTGGTTGGATTTAATAAAAATCCATATGTTCATGTGTACGCCAATGTATTCTGCATTTCATTGCTAAGCAGTTACCTTCTAAAAGCTTTAGTCAGCATCTTGCCTTCTAAAGCATAACCAAGTTTCAAAGTAACAATTAATTACTGCAGCACACAATAATCAATACAATATCAGCATTTAGCTTTCAATTTTGTTAAACTAATAGAATATTTCTAATCACTTGCTTAGATTTTCATCATAACTCTAACGGGATAAGAACCAACCGAAAAATGCAAAGCTCAGTTTGTGTACTGAAGGTCCAAACAAAATATGAATAAGCATGGCATTTTGAAATGTCATAACCTTGAGGGAGACCTTCCGTCAATCAGCACAGATATGAGGATAATTGTTAGAAAAACCAATGGTGTTATAAAAAGTACATTGTGCATACAAAGATAGAATGGCACAATTATAACCAATTCTGTAGTAGGGGGATCTGTCCCAGCCCAGAAAATGAATTAGAAGAAGAAATTGAGCAGCATTCGACTCAAACCCAAATGTTTTATCGACCAGATATAGAAAATAAGGATTTCAGTTGAATCCATAGTAGACACAAAGTAAATATTCCACTGCAGGCGCTGAATCCCTGAGCCACCATCAATGATAGGAGACAGTTCCTATAATTGTCAGTCACTAACATAGTCTGTTCAGAGGCTCCGAACAAGGAAGGAAGAGGAACCACTCATCACATTAAAAGCCTCAGAACTATTTATTGAATCATCCAAACCCTAGGAATCTGTTTGAATCATTCAATGAATTGTTTTGAGACTTTTAATGTGATGATCAGTTTCTCTTCCTTCCTTGTTTGGCGCTTCTAAAGAGTCAGTTGATTCCATAGTTGAAAAGTAGCAATATAGATTGTGTACAGTATAATGAATATACAGGATAGGAAAAGCACAGACTTAACTCTATTCCTGGAGCTAAATAGATGCTAAAAAAGAGGCCCAAGGAGCATTTGAGTTGCTGTAGCGATAACCTATAGCACCCAACCAAATTTCAATTGTTGTAACTAGATCAGTGAGAGAGAAGTTCTCATTTTGGTGTTGGTCAGTTGGAGTTGTGAAATATTACACTTTGCTTTTGTCTTTTTCTGTTTCAGTATATGATTGGTATAATCAAACTTTGGTATATATTAACACTATACTTTTTTTAACACTGCTGTATATTTGTTGTATTAGATACATGCAACTAATGTGCTTCTGAATTCTCTATCTAACCTATTCTTTACTATTCTTTCTCCCTTGCTTTGCTTTTCCTTCCACATATAACCTCATATCACCTATTCATTGTATTCACACTTGTTAAACATTACTTTTTATGACATATTACTTGCTTTGTTATACACTTTAATTATTATTTTTTTTATTATTACTTAATGTTCTGCCAACTAAATGATACTAAACCTGTCATTTTCTGTCAATGGTTTGGTCACATTTAAATTACCATATGACAAATATTGCCACTCCGCACAATGTCCCTTCCCTACACTGCCATGCTGCATTCCTTCAGATATCCAGAATATTCAGGCGGTTTATTTCTTTGACACCTACGCTGTGCTGCCCCAAGGCCCAGGTGAAAGTAGGTTTCTCGGTTCTATGTCAGTTTTATAATATTTTCACCCTAGCATGCTGTGTTACAATGGATGTTTTCACACAGCTTGCTTGTATTATTTCTGTCTCACCTTCAGTTTTGTCTGTTCTTGTTCTGCTTTATTGAGCCTTAAAAAGCATTATTCAGGGCAGTGAGGGCACGCTATATATAATCAAAGCCTAAAATGCAATAAAATAAGTGAATTCATTGTGATCGGTAATTTCACTGAGATATCAAGTGTAACATTGCAATGCTTATCTGTTTAATCTACCACCTATGCATATTAGACGTGTAACCTACACACAGTACCAGGACAAGGTCATCTAGAGACCCCATTCCCCCCCCCCCCCCCCCCAAAAAAAAGTTGGGTACTAATCTGCATGCCTACCCCATAAGCATAAATTCCCCCTTCTGCCAGTACAAATCTGCCCCCTGCTAAAATCCCATCCCACCTCCAGCCTCTAATCCTCTCTCCCGCCAAATCCACCTGCCACAACCCTCCCCCCCAAAAAAATAAGTAATCAGCCCTCCTAACACAAATCCTCTACCCCTCCAATTTACCGTCCAAGCACAAATCCTCTCCCCCCACTACCAATCCCCCCTCCCAGAATAAACCCCCCCAATCCCCCTCATAGCACAAATCCTCCCCCAAATGTCCCCTCCTTGCACAAATACCCTTCAATCATGCCTACAAGTGCAAGTTGTCCCGTATCCACCCCCCCTCCCCCCCAAGAAGAAATTTCCTCTCCTAGCACAAATTCCCTTCCCCGTCTACCATATCACCTCTTCTAGCATAATCCCCCTAAAACCCCTATCCTGGCAAACATTATTCTCCCCCATCCCTCCTCCCAACACAAGTCTGGAGCGCAGGTCCCCCCCCCCAAAAAAATGTCCCCTCCTAGCACAAATTCGCGCACTCTCTACCATATCAACTCTTCTAGCCCAAACCCCCCAAATCCCCCCTCCTGGCACAAATCATCCTCCCCATCCCAAAACGAATTCCCCCAAATTACCATTCCTAGCACACACCCCTAATTTCCCCTCCTAGAACAATTATTATCCCCTGCCACCCTCCACATTCCCCCTCCCAACACAAATCTACCCCCCCATCTCCTCGTGGTGGCCCCCCCCACCTCACATGATACCACAGCGCTCCAGCCGCCCCTTCTGCCCACCCCTTGTCCTGGCCCTGCACAGTTCAGAAAGGCGCCTAAGCCCCATGGAGAGTAAGTGTTCCCAGCAAAAGTATTGTGATGATGTCATCAGCATTCAGAGGGAGCTTGCTTATGTCATTCCTGAGCACTGGAAGGCTATTTCTAACCTCTGTACAGAACAGGGGGCACTATAGGCTTCTGCAAGCACAGCAACAATGGTAGGGAGGTCTCAGATTTACTTTAAATTCTCCAAGGTCTCATCTTAAGGCATCCGCCATGTTTACCTTAAATAAGTAGATAGTGCTGTATATTATTACGTGCAATTATTTCAGTATGCAGTATTTCACGTCTCCCCAGGAAACAAAATGTTCTAGAATGTATTTTTTCACTCCTAACCTTAAAAAATAAAACAAATACCAAGCCTTCATTTATCCCCATTAATATGGTTCAGCTAGCTGCTAATATGATTTAATGGATTATTTCTGTTGCCCCTTATAATGAAACTTGTAATAAAACTTGTTGCATTTGTCTCAGAAAGGCTGGAAAAAAATCAATCTTGAAGGCGGAAAGCGTTATATACAAACACCCATTCACCTTACTTAATATTTGTTCTCCTTCAAGGAGAACAGAAGTGTAATTGTATTCATTAGAGCAGTACAGTACAGAAATATTGATTTGTGGATATCGTATGTAAAAAATCTAATATATGCAGTCTTACACTTGACATCTGTTAATGAGCATTATATGTATTTTTTTTAAATGTAGCCTGCCTTTCATGAATTAAGGATATATTATATGGAGGACAAATGGTATGAGACGCCAATTGACAATAAAGGCATAGATTGCAAATATACAACTAAACTATCCAGCTTACTAGCACCATCTAGTGTATAATTTCTGCATATGCATGCTATCCCAGAGTTTAGCTGCTATATAGTAGTCTTCGGTCTCAGATGTTTCTTCTGCAGTCATACAAAGAAGCCATAGCACTGTGCACATATGCACTCCGTTGGTGTAAGTGGCCTCATTTATTCATTTACAGTGCAAGCTGTAGTAGATAAAATCAGTACTTAAAAGTATACTTTTTTTCCCATGAGCTTACCTAGCAGTTTGTAAGTTGTAAATACAGCCATATATGATAAAAGCAAATGTTGGAATGTGCCCTTTGTCTAGAAGTTTTCATTCTACCCAGGAGAGGTCTGCATCTCTTACAAAACCATTATGGAAGAAGCAGTGATTAGCTCTCCACAATGGGATTGTATCATTCATTGATATTTGGATAATTGTGGCAAATACATTCACAAAGACAACCATGTGGAAGAAAGGTTCCTTATGCCTTACATGTCAACTGTATTGCTTTGTCTAAAATGTTAAGCCCTTTCATCTATAGTATATTTCCTTTTGGCTCACACTTTATTTAGGTGTATATAAAGCCATAACTTTGGATAAGATTGTAAGGGGTGAGAACCCCTGTCAGGTTTCTATTGTCATCTGTGTCTTCAGTACAGAAGGTGATAGGAAACTCAACATTTTTTGAGTTGTCATGGGTACAGAAGGTGAGGGAAAATCTTCCAATAAGCAAACCTGATCCCACACTTTTGAAGAAGCCATCAGCACTTGCACTTTATTTGCACTTATGGAATCTATGAATTGTATTAATTAAGATATTGAAGATCTTGAGGATCTATCAAGGACTCATTATTACTTTATCTGCAAGTGGATTGTTGGTTTTTTGTGTATGTATATATATATATATCACATATTGAGTTTATACTTGGGATATGATATATAAGCAGCGCTTCACTCTGTTTTTGATATTGCACACAAGGTAGATACACCTATTATCATAGCAGCAGGATATATATATATAAAACCTGATCTGGTGACAACTAACAGGTAATACCCCCTTGTTTGGCAAGATCTGCTTTCTTTCTGTTTCTTGGATAGGAAATAAAGAGGCATCTCCTGGATGAAACACAGACAAAAAAAAAAACTGGCAGGGGCCTTAACCATTTTCTTCTCTTTTCAAAGCTAAAACAAATAAAAATTATTTTTTTTTACAAGTACAATATATCAATATGCTTCAAATACTAATTTAGAGTACAAAACTGATTCAGGTTAATGCTCAGAGGTAAGTAGACCCCCTGTGTATGTCCCATAAGCATCTAGACCTTTATTTAGGCTATCATAATTATATTCCTAAGTAACGTATTAGGTAAACTCATGTTTGTTGCCTTTGTATGTGTGCAGTTGTTGTACAGTACTATATCAGATTCCTGTATTCACAACTTTTTAGCATTCTAGTAATACCATAGTTTTATATTTACTCACTATCACATTCATTCAATAAGGTAACCAACAGCAGTAAGCCATAGCCACCAATCTGCCATTTTTCTTGTTCTGCCTGCTCTGATAAGCAGCTTGGTCAGGTCATGGCTGAATATGATTGGTAGTTTAGGATTACTGCTGTGCATTCACTTAGTGAGCAGATTTGTGTGTTATGTCTGAATCTCACTTCCATTTATTTCATCCACAGTGGATAGAATTGTAGGACTTGACCAGATGAGTGGTATGGCAGACGCGACATTTGGCTCATCATACAAGACAAAGAAAGGAATGTTCCGCACTGTGGGGCAGCTCTACAAAGAATCGCTGGCTAAGCTGATGTCTACACTTAGAAACACCAACCCCAACTTTGTCCGATGCATCATTCCCAACCATGAAAAAAGAGTAAGATATTTCCACTGTACACAGCAATGTACAATATGTAATACGTATTTTCATTTAGGTTTTAGGTGTAATATAAAATTACAAAGAATAGGTTTATTTTTTTATGTATGTGTTTGTTTTTATGTGTGTAGAAGCCATACTACAGCTTATATGAGTGAAATGTGACCTATGAACAGAAGGGGTAGACCTTTCAATCATTCACCCCTTCTCCATTCATAGATCCTGTTTCATTCATCCTTTGGGTGGGCAAAGTTGGGCACTCTCAATTAGAGCCTGTCACAGCCCCTTAGTTATAATATCCCCTGCAACAACAGAAAATAGTGGCGGCAGGGGGGACTTGGAAGATTTCTGTGAAAGGGGAATACTGCAGCACAAGGGACAAAGTTCACTGAAGTTATGTCCCATGTGCTGATTTTTTAAATTTTATTGTTTAAAGTGAACTTAGGCTTTCATTTTTTTCATAGTTTCTGTATGTGATGGATTGCTTCCTTCCACCCAACCTCAATGGCCAATAGGAAGGTTCATTGAAGAGGGCCAAGAATTGACCATGAAAGCTATGGCTAATATTTGCCTGGGAACTCTGGTGATAAATTAAGGATGTGAGCTGGCACCATTTCTGTAGGCCACTTTTAGGGTGGCCTCACACCTTTATGTTGCAGTTACACACAGTTCATTTTGAATGGAACCCTAGCAAAACTTTACAGTGCACTTGTGTTGCACCTTAATGTACTGCTTTGTGGTGTGCAGTGTCAAAAAAAAAAGGTGCAGGTACATATTTCTGTCTGTTCTAGTACACTGGCAGCCAAATCAATATGGGCTGCCTTAACCTAATGCACTACAACAGACAGGTATGAATGAGTCCTTAAAATTAACGTGAGTTCAAAGTTACAGTTAAAATACAGATAATATAATGACTCATGTATAGCTGTGTATTAATTGACACATCTCATAATTAGGCTGGGAAACTGGAGCCTCAACTAGTCCTTGACCAGTTGCGCTGTAATGGAGTTCTGGAGGGAATCCGTATTTGTAGACAAGGCTTCCCAAACAGAATCATCTTCCAGGAGTTCAGGCAAAGGTAAGCGTGCTCTCCCAACAAAAGAAATCTTGTTATAACTTGTAAAATATTAGTACCTGTAATATTTAATACAGTGGCGGAATTATCGGGGTCGCAACAGTCGCAGTTGCGACGGGGCCCGGCATTCTGCCACTGTGGGGGGGGCCCAGCGGGGTTGCTCTTCACATCGCTGAGGCTGAGCCGCTGAGCGTGTCTCTCATCTAACAGCAGAGAGACACCGGCATTGTTGGTTTTATTTCCCTGCTCTCCGTGTGTCCTCTCTCTCTCACGGCATGACAGGACACACAGCTGATCTCCCCCCTCCCCTCTCTGTGTGCTCCGAGTCCGCGGGAAATGTGAGCTCCTTAGCTTCACACTTGACTGCCCGCGGAGCACACAGAGAGAGGAGGGGGGAGATCAGCTGTGTGTCCTGTCATGCCGTGAGAGAGAGAGGACACACGGAGAGCAGGGAAATAAAACCAACAATGCCGGTGTCTCTCTGCTGTTAGATGAGAGACACACAGGTGTACAGCGGAGCGGACCGAAGCCGCCTCCCCCTCCTCTCTGGTTACGGAGGGGGAGGAGGAGGAGTCCGAGGGAGAACGCTGTTCTGAGGTCTGTAAAGTTTATATTCAAATTGACATGTGCTGGGGGGAACACTATGGGGTGGGGATATGCACTGATGAGGTGGGGGTCTGCACTGAGGGGGGGTCTGCATTGATGGGGTGGGGGTCTGCACTGAGGGGGGGGGGCTGCATTGATGGGGTGGGGGTCTGCATTGATGGAGGGAGAGGAGTCTGCACTGAGTGGGGTCTGCATTGATGGGGGGTCTGCACTGATGGAGGGGGGTGGTCTGCATTGTGGGGGGCCTGCACTGATGGAGGGGGGGTCTGTAATGAGGGGGGGGGGGGTGCTGATGGAGGGGGGTGGTCTGCATTGTGGGGGGCCTGCACTGATGGAGGGGGGGTCTGTACTGAGGAGGGGATGTGAACTGATGGAGGGGGTCTGCACTGATGGAGGGGAGGTCTGCACTGATGGAGGGGGGTCTGCAATGATGGAGGGGAGGTCTGCACTGATGGAGGGGGGGTCTACACTGGGGTCTATGGTGATAGAGGGGGGTCTATACTGATAGATGGGGGTCTGCACTAAGGGGGTCTACACTGATAGATGGGAGTCTAGGCTGATAGAGGGGGGCTATACTGATAGATGGGGGGTCACTGAAGGGGAGGCACTGATAGGGGACACCGATGGGAGGCACTAATAGGGGACACCGATGGGAGGCATTGATAGGGGACCCCGATGGGAGGCACTGAAGGGAGGCACTGATAGGGGGCACTGGTGGGCAATGATGGGGGGCACTGAGAAGGCACTAGGGGGCACTGATAGGGGGCACCAATGGGAGGAACTGATAGGATTTACTGATGAGCATTGATAGGGGGCACCGATGGGAGGCACCAATGGGATTTACTGATGAGCAGTGAAGGGAGGCACTGATAGGGGGCACTGATAGGAGGCACTGAAAGAGGGCATTGATAGGCTGCACTGATAGGAGGCATTGATGAGCACTGATAGGCAGAACTCATAGGCTGCACGGATGGGCACTGAGGAACACTGATAGGCAGAACTAAGGCAGTATTGATGGGCAGTATTGAAGAGTACCGATAGGTGGCATGGATGGACGCTGCAATAATGAGCACTGATAGGTGGTGCTGATAGGCAGATTTGAGGGGCACTAATAGGCAGCATTCATGAGCACTGATAGGTAACACTTGTAGGTGGCATTGATGGGCACTGATAGGTGGCATTGATGGGCACTGATACATGGCACTGATGATTGGGGCACTGATTATCAGTGTAAACAATTTACTGACATTCTTGACAGTTAATGGCAGTCCTTTCCTCACACAGACATAGCACGGGAGGAAAGGGCTGCGGATAACCGGCAAGTCTGTTTACATGTGATCAGCTGACATCACATGGTAAAGGGCCACTGTGATTGCGCTGGATGCACGTCCCAGGGGGCATGCGGGAAGCACGGTTTTGGGAGGATGTCCATGGATGCCCTCCCAAAATTGGAAGCCTGGAGCTCGGATGGAAGGGGGGGGCCCATCATTGTTTCTTGCACCGGGGCCCTGAAGGTTCTAGTTACGCCTCTGATTTAATATATAAGTGAAGGGCATACATCAGGGTCAAGATGCCTCTGCACACTCTCTACTCTAATCTATGGTAGTCCCCACCCATACAAATGAGTACATTGAGATCTTGTATATATTCCTGAAGCATCCCAGAATGGATTTACACAATCAGATCCCCTACCAAAAAGATTACCAAGACTTGGCTCATATATACTATGCTGACCCATTGAAAGTTTGGACAAATGGTTATATTCCTGGTGCATGATGCCTGAGAATCCAGTTCTAATGTTATTGTGACACTAACAAACAATAAATTCTGCTCTTAATTTTAGATATGAGATTTTGACTCCAAATGCTATTCCAAAAGGATTTATGGATGGGAAACAAGCTTGCGCAATAATGGTAAGAATGTGTATATTTTTATTTTGTGAATAAATTAATTTAGCTAGTTATGACGATATTTATTATTTGACTTCCATAAGCTCACATATCAAAGTTTAACGATAAGGGACTGACTGGTCATACTGGAAGAAAGAAAAGTTTTGGTGTTGCCCATGGAGGTATTATTTTTTCAAGGCTGCTGGTGATTGTGGTCCGTCTCTCACCCTGCACAGTCAGGCACACAGTTCTCAATCACTCTTAGGCAGAAAACCAGTCCTTGCACTTTGTTTTTTTTTTTTTTTTTTTTATCGGGGGGGAACTTAACTTGGATGGGGTAAAGGTAAGTATGGGGCGCCCACTTGATTGAAAAAAAATTAAAACTTGGGACTGCAACTATAGACACTCTCTGTATATACGCCTTCTCACTTCCAGCTCCAGCACAACACTTCATTACTGCTTGTTCTGGACCAGCTAGCACTATAGTTTAGGCCCGACACTGGCTCAGCCAGGCCTGAGTAAATGCCCTTTGCAGGCAGGGACCGTGGGCACATTTGATGTAGCAAAATGATGGTAGTCCTAGTGATAGCTGTCCACGTGACTACTGATCCCAGCCCCACATCTTCAGGCCCTGACAGCCCTCCTGGCTGCAGCTGCCTCTCTCCACTGCCCGTGCCACCACAGTCCACTCCACTGGCTCTGCACCCATCCCAGACTATACTCTCCCAGTCCTAGAGCTGCACAATTAATCGTTAAAGAATCAGATTACTAATCTTCCCCCTCGCGATCTTAATAAAGCATTTTCCCGAGTTTTCTGCTCACAGGTGACAGCTGTCTAAAAAAATATAAAATAAATAAAAAACAGGCAGCCTGCCAAGTTTATGGCAACATCGCTTAGAGGAGATAAGGAGAAACATTGTAACACTTCGTTCTTTTAGATCAGAGGAATGAACTTATGTCTGTAAACGAGGAAAATTTACCCACTTAAAGACTAAACCTTTTTCTGACATTTTTTGCTAGAAAATTACTTAGAACCTCCAAACATTAGATTTTTTTTTTTTTAGCAGAGACCCTAGAGAATAAAATAGCGGTTATTGCAATATTTTATGTCACACTATATTTGCCCACCGGTCTTTCAAACGCAATTTTTTTGGAAAAAGCACACTTTAATGAATTCATAAAAACTAAACTGTGAAGTTAGCCCAATTTTTTTGTATAATGTGAAAGATGATGTTACGCCGCGAGAATCGTGAGAGAATCGTAAACTTTATTCTAAGAAAAAAAATTGTGATTCTCATTTTGTCCAGAATCATGCAGCTCTACTCTCTACTGAACACTCACCAGCCCTCTTGGCTGCCTCTGTGGAACTCCTGGAGATTTGCCTGGCAGTGTTCTCCTGCTGTCCTCTCTTGCTCCTCCTGTGCCTCCTGGTCAAGTCAGGGGTTGTAAGAGGGTCCCATCCGCACCCGAGCCTAGGCCCAAGGCAACCCCCCTCCCCCTAGACTGGGGAGTGCCCTCAAAGGCCCCGACAGCTTAACACTTCATCTCCTTCTTCCACCGAACAACTCCTCCCCAGCTGGGCTGACCCAGAGTATTCGAGGGGGCCTGCCCCCTGCCAATCCAGGTAGGGGATTGGTCAGGGCCCTCAGAATACTCCAGGCAGCTCCACCTCTCCTCTCCTCCTTCCTTTCCAGAATATTCTAGCATGTTGTGGAAGGAGAGGGGAGGTCTCAGTGATGCTGCCTCTGTGAGTCACCCAGCCCTTCATGACTTCCCGCCAACCCAGAATCAAAACAGACAGTCAAGCCAGTCAAGCCTGCTTAAATTTACCTACTCTAACAAAATCTATCTGTACACATCTAGCACAACTAGAGGGTGCTACATGCATATTAGGGTAGTCAATATAGGGACAAATTTCAGTTTTAATGTATTCAGGTCAGTTAAGAAATTAGTTCTAAATAGTTGGACTACTGTGCTTTACCTTTACCACTGCCTTGTTCATTAAACCTTTATTATGGCATTTTGGAGTAGAATCTTAATATCTGCAGCACAGCAACATAGTTCATTAATTTTATTTTAGTCTTTTTGCATTTACGATGTTTAAATAGATGTATTCAGGGCTTTGTTTCTGATTTCTAATGTTTATACATGTTGCTCCTTCCCCTTTTTTGGAATCTTAGATCAAAGCTTTGGAACTAGACCCCAATCTTTTCCGCATTGGACAGAGTAAAATATTCTTCCGTGCTGGAGTGCTGGCTCATCTGGAAGAGGAGAGAGATCTGAAGATTACAGACATCATTGTACTCTTCCAAGCTGCTGCCCGAGGATACCTTGCTAGGAAGTGAGTTACTGGGTGTCCTTTCAGTCAATATACAGTCTTTGGTATCTCCACCTGGATTTCATTTCGTCCTTTTTTTATTTTACTACCCTTTCCCTTTTGTTTACATTCACATGTTATGTGTCACTGGCTGTTAAGATGCCTGTAGGTGCCGGCTCTCTAACAATAAGGAGCCCTGAGCAGGAACAGAAAGCAGTCACATTTGACAGTGGCATTAATACTGGGCATTAAAACTGCTGCTAAATGTTTTACTTCCCGCTGCAGCTGGAGGTTCAGTTCGAACCTGCAGCTCATCCCTTGAGAGAAAGAGGAATCTCTATACACTTTATACGCAGTGCAAAGGTCTCCTTCTTATTATTTCCTCTTCTAGTCAAATGTTCTTATCCTACATATAGTGTTATGCAGGGTACACACAAGAAGTTTTTTTTTCGTTTAACCTAACAGGCTGAATGAAAAAAAAACTGACAGATTGCTTTACTAAAACGAGCAATGTTAGTGCGGCGATCTACCCTGCTGTACTATTGTGTTCTGACAGGGGACGCCTCACTCCCCCAGAACAAACTGATCAGTACTCGCAGCCATTGGTTGCCATTGCTGATCGGATGCCAGTTGGATTCTGGTTTTCCAGCAGGCCCGTTGACAGAAGCCGTTCATAAGACTTACTTCTGTAGAACAGACAGCTGTACACATGGGCTGAAAGTTGTCCAGTTCCTGCCGCGCCAACTGTTTTTGTCCAATTTTTGGCCCATGTGTGCCCAGCTTAGGGCTTTTTTCTCTGCTGGCAACAAAAAGAAACTGACATTTGGTCCATATTAAAGGATAAGTTCACCTTTGGAACATGTTACGTGTTCCATCTGTTTTTAGGGTGGAACAAGTAACATGTTCCAGCACTTGCAGCGTTCCCCGCTGCCCCCCCCCCCCCACTTTCCCTGTGACAGCGAGCCAAGGATCTTCTCCCTGCACCCACTGTCAGAATCTGAAAACAGCTTGGCTGTGTGGGCTCCGCCCACATGGCTGTGTCATTTAGTCACATTTTCTTGTGACTGAATCTGATGATCGTGGGTGCAATGCTCAGTTGACTCCTTAGAAAAAAAATAATAAATGGTAATTTTTTTTACCTGCAAAAATTGTGAAAAATGTGCATTTAGTTTTTATTCAAAAGGTGAACGTAGGCTTTAATGGATAAGTTCACCTTTTAACAAAAAAAGAAAAATAAATGCACATTTCTTTTCTCGGACATCACGGGACACAGAGCCACAGTAATTACTGATGGGTTATAGGGTATCACTAGGTATTGGACACTGGTCACACCCTAATCAGGAAGTTCAACCCCCTATATAACCCCTCCCCTTCCAGGGATACCTCAGTTTTTACACCAGTGTCTTAGGTGTTGGACGTGCAAAGATGTCCTGTGCTGAAGCTCCAAAAGGAATATCCTAAGATCCTATACTGGGGCAAGCCAGGCGACCGGATCCATTCAAAGTGTCTTTTCATGGCCGAATTGAATGGTACCCGGGCCTCGTGTCCGAAGAAACGAGGTTTTACCTGTAACGCTTCTCTTTTTAGAGAGCTGGACCCGCGGATCAGAAAATGGCTTTAAACTTCCTAATTTCTGGCGAGGTGCTTTACAGGCCCAGAACTAAAGGATCCCCCTACTGATGGGGGCCCCAGTCTCTCACGGTTTTTCACAAACGGAGCCCACCGTGAGAGGCGAAGGCTGGGTCTGTGTAAACTGAACCCTGCGGCCTGGATAAGGTAAGAGGAGATTCCACAGAATTTTAATTCTAGTGGCTCTTCTCCTTTAAAGTGAATGCATGCTGTGCCTATTGTGACCACCGGGGGCGGCCAAGAGCACAAACCTTCTCATGCTTGATCTGTCTCAGCGTCCGCTGCACAGGCTCTTCCTCCAGCTCCAAAGGTAGATGGTGGGGGGTTTTCTCTGCTGGGATGGTCCCCCCAGGCTAGGGAAAGGCTCAGGTAGGCTGTAAGGCGGGTGAGACCGCACTGTCACAGCCGCTACCGCCGCCGCCACCGAAGCCGCATTGCGATGCAGGGCCCATCACTGCCGGCCTCCTCCTTATTCCCCCAACCCCAGCCTCCCTTCAGGCTTGTCAGAAAGGGTCGGCTCGCGCGGGAAGCGCTCATTTTTCAAAAATGAGGGGGGGGAGGGGGGGCGGGGCGTCAGCACAGCGTCAGTGTGCCCAGACGCCCACAGTGCCTGAAAGCATGGCTATTTAAAGCACACTGTACAGGTGCTCTGAGCTTTGGAGAGACACAGAGCTGACAGTCACATGTAAGGTGGGACACAGGCATTCCCCTAGGCTGCATTCACTAAAGAACACCGGATTGGGCATTTGGTAGCAAGGCTTTTAGCCAGACTACATCGCTCAGCAGTCAGTGTTCGTTTTTGATACCTCACACCTTGTTGCTTTGCACTATGGGTAGAAGAGGTTCAAGCACCCCTAGAACCGGAGGCACTAGGGGGTCTCGTTCAGGTTCTGAGGACCCCCTGTCTGCTACACCATCCCCTCCTGAGGGACCAGGGGCAGCTGAACAGGGAGAGCCATTGGGGTTAGGGGCTACATCTGCTGCCGGCACTTCAGCCCCTGTGTACATTACACAAGAAGTTTTTTCCTCAACCATTTCTGGATTAGAGAAAAAACTAATGGCCGCGATTACATCTTCACTGAGTGGAAAAAAACGCACAAGGCCTTCCTCTGCTCCCCAAGACCCTCAGTCAGAGGAGCTCTGGGATAAAGGAGATGAATCCCTTTCAGAGGATCGGGATGGGACAGATGATTCCTCTTCGGAGGATTCAGGTGGAGAGGGACCCTCTGCGACTTCCCAAGAGGAGAAAGTCTTAGTGCAGATCCTCACTGGTTTGGTCCGCTCCACATTTAAGTTGCCCCTACCTGAAACTACTACAGAAACCTCTTCTGCTTTGGGGTCACTGAAACCTTTCCAAGCAGCACATGCTTTTCCTGTTCATAATTTACTTGAAAAGCTGCTTTACTCTGAGTGGGATCACCCAGATAAGCGATTTCTTCCGCCGAAAAAGTTTTCTACACTTTATCCTATGGAAGAAAAGTTTATTAAGAGGTGGGGAATACCGGCCATTGATGCGGCCATTTCCTCTGTAAATAGTAATCTGACTTGTCCTGTAGACAACGCTCAGATGCTCAAAGATCCTGTGGATAAAAAGATGGACTTCTTATTGAAAGATGTGTTCTCTTTAGCAGGATCAGTGGCCCAACCTGCAGTAGCAGCGATTGGAGTCTGTCAATACTTAAGAGACCATGTTAAGCAGGTCATCAAAGTATTGCCTGAACAGCAGGCCCAGGGGTTTGCTAACCTTCCTGCGGCTTTATGTTATGCTGTTGACGCCATTAGAGATTCTATCGTGCAAACCTCTCGCCTCTCGCTTGGGTTGGTGCATATACGTAGAATCTTATGGTTGAAAAACTGGTCAGCCGAAGCACCATGTAAGAGGCTTCTGGCTGGGTTTCCCTTCCGTGGTGAAAGGTTGTTTGGAGAGGACTTGGATAATTATATCAAGACGATCTCCTATGGGAAAAGCACTCTCTTACCTGATAAGAGGAAGAGTAAGCATCCCTCTTTTAAGCGGACTCTTTCCCCAGCGCCAGGGGCATCAGCCTCCAGGCAGTCACGACGGTCTCCTCCGTCTGGGGCAAGAAGTCAACCCCAGGGACACAAGAAATCCTGGGGGAAAAGGTCTTCTAAGCAAGACACTAAGACCTCTTCATGAAGGGGCGCCCCGCTCGCTCGAGTGGGGGGAAAGACTGCTGCAGCTCTCAGGGCCCTGGCAGAAGGACTTCCAGGACAGATGGGTAATCTCCATAGTAACCTTAGGGTACAGACTGGAGTTCCAAGAATGTCCCTCTCCTCGTTTCCTCAGATCAGGTGTTCCCAGAAAACCAGAAGAGAAGCAGTCGCTCCTTCTAGCGATAAAGCGACTTTGGTCGCAAGAGGTCATTGTGGGGGTTCCCACAAAGGATCAAGGATTGAGACTCTGTTCCAATCTTTCTATGGTCCGAAAACCAAATGGGGACGACAGACCCATTTTGGATTTGAGAGATCAGAAACGATTCCCAAGGATGCAGTCCTTTCGTTTGGAATCAATTCAGACAGTAATCTCCGTCCTGCAGGGAGGAGAATTTCTGATATCAATAGGCATCAGAGATACAGGCCTATATGTGCCCAGTTTTCCTGCTTAACTGAAGTGTCTGCAGGCAAAGATCACTGCTCTAAGGGAGCTGATTCTGACAGTCAGGGCCAAGAAGGGTCTTTCTGTCCGCCTTTGTATGAGGCTGCAGGGGAAGATGGTGGCTTCATTCGAAGCAGTTCCCTATGCGCAGTTCCAAGCAGAACTGTTGCAACACAGTATTCTGTTGACCTGGAACAGGAAGGTGCAGGCATTAAACTTTCCAATGCACCTATCGCATGCGATGCGTCAGAGCCTCAGTTGATGGCTCATACCCGAAAACCTAAAGAAGGGGAAATCCTTCCTACCGGTTGCCTGGGATCCTCTTGCAGGCAGGACGGATGCGTTGGTGATTCCGTGGCATCGGCTCTCACCGATTTATGCATTCCCTCCCATTCTGCTACTGCCACGGCTCCTTCGCAGACTCAGGCAAGAAGGGAAGTCGGCACTTCTGGTGGCCCCCGTTTGGCCCAGAAGAACCTGATAAGCAGAAATAGCAGGGATGATGGTGGGTTCCCGGTGGACCCTACCGATACACCCAGACCTGTTAGCTCAAGGTCCGGTGTTCCAGCCTGCCTCACAAATGCTAGATTTGACGGGTGGGCTATTGAATCCCACGTTCTGAAAAATCGTGGGCTTTCAGGTCCTGTCATATCTACCTTGATCAATGCAAGGAAGCCAGCTTCCAGAATGATTTATCATAGAGTCTGGAAAGCTTATGTATCCTGGTGTGAATCCAGGGGTTGGCATCCCAGGAAATATGTCATAAGTAGAATTCTGGATTTTCTACAATTAGGATTAGAGATGAAGCTGGCCTTGAGTACCATCAAGGGCCAGGTGTCGGCCTTATCAGTGTTGTTTCAACGGCCGCTTGCTTCGCATTCTCTGATCCGAAACTTTATACAGGGGGTGATGCGTCTTAATCCTCCGGTTAAGGCGCCCCTAAACCCCTGGGACTTGAACTTGGTTCTATCGGTGTGTCACAAAAACAACCTTTTGAACCAATACGTCAGATTCCTTTGGTCTTACTGACGAGGAAACTAATTTTCCTGGTAGCTATCTCTTCTGCTAGAAGAGTATCAGAAATAGCAGCTCTTTCCTGTAAAGAGCCTTACTTGATTATACACAAGGATAGAGTGGTATTGCGCCCTCATCCTAGTTTTTTACCGAAGGTGGTTTCAGATTTTCATCTAAACCAAGACATTGTGCTACCTTCCTTTTTTCCAGAACCTTGTTCTTCGGAAGAAAGGTCATTACATTCTTTGGATGTAGTAAGAGCAGTCAAGACCTATCTGGAGGCAACTGCTCAGATTCGCAAGACGGATGTCTTGTTCGTGCTGCCGGAGGGTCCCAATAGAGGACAGGCAGCGTCAAAAGCGACCATTTCTAAATGGATTCGACAGTTGATTATTCAAGCTTACGGTTTGAAACAGAAGATTCCTCCGTTTCAGATCAAGGCACATTCCACAAGGGCTATTGGTGCTTCTTGGGCAGTGCATCACCGGGCCTCTATGGCTCAGATCTGCAAGGCCGCAACCTGGTCTTCAGTTCATACATTCACCAGATGCTATCAGGTGGATGTAGGAAGGCATGAGGATATCGCCTTTGGGCGTAGTGTGCTGCAGACAGCGGTACAGGGTCCTCAGGTCTGATAGCACCCTACTTGGTTGTGATTCCCCCCCCTCAGTTGGCATTGCTTTGGGACATCCCATCAGTAATTACTGTGGCTCTGTGTCCCGTGATGTCCGAGAAAAGAAAATAGGATTTTTTATTACAGCTTACCTGTAAAATCCTTTTCTTTCGACGGACATCACGGGACACAGAGGTCCCGCCCCTCTTCTAATACACCTATACTGCTTTGCTACAAAACTGAGGTATCCCTGGAAGGGGAGTAGTTATATAGGGGGTTGAACTTCCTGATTAGGGTGTGACCAGTGTCCAATACCTAGTGATACCCTATAACCCATCAGTAATTACTGTGGCTCTGTTTCCCGTGATGTCCGTTGAAAGAAAAGGATTTTACAGGTAAGCTGTAATAAAAAATCCTATTTTTTCAGATGTCCGTGGGAAAAAACAATGCCCCATCTTTGGTGTCATTGGGAGGAATTGTGCTCTTTCGTTGGTGTCATTGGGAGAAATTATGCCCTATCGTTGGCGTTATTAGGAGGAATTTTCCCCGATTGTTGTGCCCCTTTATTGGGGTCAGTGGGGGGGGGGGTTATGCCCCATTGTTGGTATCAGTGGATGAAATAGTGCCCCAGGGGCCAGATAAAAGCAAGCAAAGGGCCGCATCTGGCCCCACAGTTTGGAGACCACTGCTTTAAAGCATTGCACCAGCAATCAGCAGATCCCTGCCACCATGCAGGCCTCTTGCAGACCTGTCAGTGTATCTGTGTGTCCGTACATCATACAGGCAAGCAGATACAATCCAACAAGAAGACTTAATGAACTACCACAGTGCTCCACAGCTCCGTGGTAGTTCATTGAAAACTACAAGCCAACAGCCGCAAAGGCTTTCAGGACTTGTAGTTTTCCATTCACAGAGGACTTTGAATGAGTGATGTGGCTGAGCAGGCAGAGCCCCACTCGGCCACATTTTTAAAAAAAACTATGACAGCTAGCGTGGGAGGAGGGGGGGGGGGAGAAGATCCCCGCTATCAGTCAGATCGAGGGGGAGCAGGGGCCGGTTTGTTCGTAACATGTTAAATATTACATCCTGAATATTGTTGTAACATGTTTTGAAGGGTGAATTTTAAGCTTTATGGATATTGTTTGTGACTTTTGCAGGATCGCTGAGACATTCCCAAAGTATTTTTTTTTCCTTTATAAATAGTCCCCTTTGTGTTTAATGTTTGATATTTATATGAAATTCTTACATTTCCCCACATGAATACACTAAACTTCTTTTTTCTATAGAGCTTTTACAAAGAAACAGCAACAAATGAGTGCTTTGAAGGTGGTGCAGAGGAACTGTGCTGCATACCTCAAGCTAAGACATTGGCAGTGGTGGAGACTCTTTACCAAGGTATACTATTTTGATACGTTAAATATTTTTTCTTATGGCTTTTATGCTGCTGATAAATCTGGTGCTATTGAGTTAAATGTATTTCGTTTTTATACCCTGCTTACTTGTTGGTGAGGGAAAACAAGTGCTACCCATCTTGACACATCTTATGCTGAATGTATCTAGCAGGAAGGCTTGGATTCCTAGGATTGTTACCCAGTTGCTTTTGCAGCACAGATATTGTATATCATCATTACCTCCAACCAACATTTATTCTAGATACCAGGCTTCTGCTGTTCTACTTGATGCCCGCCTTATTGTGACCTACATAAACCATTGATTCAAAGTGTATGCAGTTATTTAGGCCTTCACACTGCATCATTTTTTATTAACCAGTATCTATATTGTAAGCGGTACAATGAGACTGCGGCAATAAAATAGATATTCCAAAAATATTTAAGAGGCACACTTTGGCATACATTTTTTTAATGCCGTCACACTTGCCTTGTACATTAACTGCACTTTTTCTCATATGCATTGAATTTTGAGCAACAGTGTGATTGAGTGTTATATGTATTTTGAAGGTTGTCTTAAACAATTAAAGAAATGTCTAATAAAAACTATGATTATTTTGCCAGGTGAAGCCCTTGTTACAAGTAACCCGACAGGATGAAGTAATGCAGGCCAAGGTAGTGGAACTGCAGAAGGTGAAAGATAACCAGGTGAAGGCAGAACAAGAGCTACAGGATATGGGAAGCAAATACCAGCAGGTAAGATCATTACAACCACGTCAGTGTTGACATATTGAGGAAATCTCCCAACTTGGATAAATCTACAGAACACAGTCTGCATGTACTAAAGCTGGTACTGTTGTGACTTGAGCACCTGACTTATTTTCCTGTAAGACATTATATTCCAAGTAGTAAATAGATTGTTGATTTTTTTTTCCCCATGAAAGTGATATATTTAGCCATTTTATACATTTAAAATTAAAGCGGATGTAAACCCTCACATATACCCAGTGAAGTGAACAGCCTCAGATGATACACAGAGATGAAACAAAACTCCCTACATACGTTTTACATGTATATGTGCTGTCGACAACTTTATATACTGTTTAGAAAGTGCTCGTCCTGTTAGATTTTTCACTTCCTCGCTCCCCCGTAGGAGTGGATTATTGTTAGATACTGGGAGACAGCTGATTGGAGGAAAGGCACATACCCCCTCCCCACACATGCAGAGGTTGCCTGTGACTAGTTTAGCAGTCTGCTAATCTATTTATAGCAACCTCCCTAAAACACACTTCTGTCTCCTGTCTCGGAGAGCTTGTCAAAAGTTATCAGGCTGATAACAGAGGAACGGAGCAGGAGACATCAGCGGGACATAGCGCTTTCAAGAGAGATAAGAAAACACTGCAGATATATGTGCCCAGCTTAAATTTCATGAATTGGGTTTACATCCACTTTGAGTGCAGATTTCCAGCTGTTGGTTTCAAGCCAGAAAGCCTTTTCTGTGTGCTCCATTAAGGTAGTTTCCTCATGGCAAGGCTAACTTACCAATTGCCACCCTGCCCATCCACTGAGAGCAGGTGATGGTAACTTTCCATTACATAGGGGAATAGCAGTTGATGTGGCTTAAGCTGGCCATACACTGATTGAAATTTCAATGAATGCGTGGTCGTCCCCGCTCAACAGAAGTTATTTGTTTGATAGGCTTCTTTCATAAATAGATGTTGTTATATTTTCCATCAATCAATGGCTGCAACCAATCAGCTGCATCTGCTGCTATCAGAATGCAATGTCCCGGCTCTGGGGATTCCGCCATCCACCTCGTTTATGTGGATGGGAGAATCTGTTCATTTTTTATTTTTTTTTTGTTCAGCACATTGCCTGAGCGAAAAAAAAAAAAAAGTTTAGTCTTGAAGTCAGAGAAGTCAAGCCCTTAGTTTGAAGGAGGCAAAATAAATAAAGGCTTCTGGCTATTGGGAGCACAAAACACAGATCATTTTTTCCTTTTTCCATCTACCAGACTTGTGAAACTAGTGAAAATGACTTATGGACTTATGACCTATGGATTTTCACATTACCAGTTATATTTTGTAGGATGATATGATACTTTAACTTTGTATTCTATGTTTCTAGTTGATGGAAGAAAAGTCGATTTTGGCAGAACAGTTGCAAGCAGAGACAGAGCTGTTTGCAGAGGCCGAAGAGATGAGAGCTAGACTTGCAGCAAAGAAACAGGAGCTAGAGGAAATATTACATGATTTGGAGTCCCGCGTGGAGGAAGAGGAAGAGCGGAACTTGCAGCTGCAAAATGAGAAGAAGAAGATGCAGACTCATGTACAGGTAATGTGTTGGCATTATCATTTTCTCTATACCCTATATACAGTGTATTATATTATCTAGGCTTTTAATATTCCACACTGAACACAGTGCTGTTTTGGTATGTGATGCTGCTGGAGGAAGTTTCATATTTGTTTGTTATCCTTGGCTTCTCATACATGATATATACAGTATAGTCTAGCTGTCCTAATTATGCTTTCACCTCAATACTTTCTGAATCCTTACCCAAAACGTGTATAGAGACTCAGACGTGCGCAAAGGGTGTGCCAGATGTGCCTGGGCACGCCCTAATCACAACATGCACATTATCATTATCACTTTGTGTGCCAACGGGAAGACAGAAAAGAACTCCCTCTTACCATCTCTGCCATAAGAGAAGTGATTATGCACTTCTCTTTCTCTGTGCCGGCAGGAAGATCAATGTGTCGGGGCCATATATCTGTAGACACATACATACATGTGTTTTTGAGCTCTTTAGGGTGCACATCCTAATGCTGTGCACATCTATGTATAGTGATAACAAATTCTTATTTTTTTCTGACTTACATTACGTCACCCGTCACTTTTTTCACATGGGGGGGGCCCTTGTTAAAGGGGATTTTCCAGTTTCCGTTAAGCCCCCTACCCGCAGACCCAGACAACCACAGCTCAGGGTTGTGGGGAAGAGCCCTCCTGCCCGAAAGCACCCACCCCCCCGCCCCATGTTGAGGGCATGCAGCCTGGTATGATTCAGGAGAGGAGCGGGGCGCTCGCTCCTCCCCCCTCCTTCCTGATCTGCCAGGCTGCATGCTCGGATAAGGGTCTAGTATGGATTTTGGGGGGACCCCATGCCATTTTTTTTTAATTGTAGCGTGGGGTTCCCCTTAAAATCCATACCAGACCCGAAGGTCTGGTATTCTTTATCTTTACATTCATCTGTCAGTGGGGAAGCCCGCTGACAGATGATGACTCATGGTTGTTAAGGGCGCGAGCGACCGGCTTCCCAGCCCACTGATTAACAACCAGCTTTTTCTTCATACAGAATTCTAATCGGTTGATTGTTCCAAATTCTAATTGTTCTGAAAAGTTGGAATTCGTTAGAAAACAAATAAACAAAACTTTACGGGTTTCAACTAAATGCTTTACTATGAGTAGACGAGAAAATCCGGACAGCCGCACACCAGGAAGATATTATCCAAAAAAGTTTCTTTATTGTAAAATCAGGATCATGCCATGTACAAGACACCTTGGACAAAATGTACAGGCAATCAGCTAACGCGTTTCGCACTTATGCCAAGTGCTTACTCATAGCGTGTGAGCTATAAGTAAGCACTTGGCATAAGTGCGAAACGCGTTAGCTGATTGCCTGTACATTTTGTCCACGGTGTCTTGTACATGGTATGATCCTGATTTTACAATAAAGAAACTTTTTTGGATAATATCTTCCTGGTGTGCGGCTGTCCGGATTTTCTCATCTACTCAGCATGAATCAGCATTAGTCAGCACCTGGGGCTCCTTATCTCTGGAGAGAAACATCCACTTTATACCTGGTTTGGATCCACACTGGTGCGGGGAAAACACTTGTTCTAAATGCTTCACTATTCGTTACTATATAATGTATCCAAATCTCCTAATAACCAAAAAAATTTGTATGAATTTATATTTGGACCAAAACAAATTACACATGTCTACCAAGCAACTAGCAATTTCAAAAAGAGGCCAATTAGGGCAGTCTACATATTACATTTATGATAGATTTACTTTAAATAAACTGTCACTTAATGAAAAGAAAACTTTTAGAAGGAATGTCAGGCCCTTCCCAAACAGTTGTGGGTAGTGTAGGAGCTTGCTGCTTACACCCCCCCACCCCCACCCCCACTTTTCCAACGTGCATCACTATAATAGGTTGTCTCCCTGGAATCTGTGACTACATGAAAGTGATGGTACTTTCAGAATGTCCTGATATTCAGCCATTGCATAGATGAAGGAGGGCTGCTGCAGCTATGTGCAGGTGCCTGTAGATTCTCATACTTTATAGTGACTCTGGGGTAAATTCACTAAAGGTTACCGCATGCGATATGAAGGTCACAAGACAAATTTTTCAGAAATATCGCATTAGATAATAACGGTAAATTCACCAAAGTAAAATATCGAATTTGAGATAAATACCGCAAAAAAAATGAGATAAGCATTAAAGTCAATTCACTAAAAAACACACAGATATGTTATTTATCACCTGGTGTTTGCTGGCGGTATTTTAGAAATGTACAAAATAGCAATTAGAGGAACTCTGCACTGGTCAGGAAATTAAAAGTATACAATGTATCAGTGTGAAAATGTTCTCCTCTGAGCTCAGAAATGAAAATAAATTGTAACATTTCATCAGAAGGAGATCGTTTTTATGAATGAAAGCACCCTGGAATGTTTTCATAGCTTCACACTATGGGGTTGATTTACTAAAGGCAAAAAAAAACTGTGCACTTTGCAGTTGCCCTCTGCAAGTGCAATTGCTCCAGAGCTTAGTAAATGAGGTAAGGCTTCACTTTTCAAAGAGTACCCAATCCCGTGCAAGGAAAATAAAAAAAATGCATTTTTGCTTGCACATGATTGGATGATAGAAGTCAGCAGAGCTTCTACTCATTTACCAAGCTCTGGAGCAACTGCTCTTGAAGAGGGCAAATGCACTTTGCAAAGTGCAGTCTTTTTCCCTTTAGTAAATCAACCCCTATGTGTTCCTTCTGGTGCAGTGTTAGCCTGCAAAAAAAAAAATTGCAAAAAAACGCCAAAAAATAACGCAAAATTTAAGTGAAAAATATCGCAAAACAAATATTTTACGCATTCTGTAAATAACACATTTTTTAAGTGAATTGACTACTTTTGAGATAAATACCGTATAAGTTATTTTAACTCAAAAATGCATACGGTATTTATCTCTTAGTGAACTGACCCCACTCACTATACCCTTGTATTGACATATTATTATTATTATTTTTTATTTTTGCTTAACCTTTTGTTGGAAAGAAACATCAAGGGGCAGCCTATAACCTCCCTCTGACATCTCCTCCCTTGGTCTGGCCCTGTGTGGCTTTTTCTGTTATCTATAAACTGTGGGTACTTGTAGAAATGGATAAATGGCGATGGATCCCTAAAATTCTTCACATTCCTACCTAATGGTGTGGAGGTACAATTGTTTAAAAGTCTACGAATAACAAATCTATATTCGATAAAAGATCAGGCAAAAACAGTGTAATCGGCCAGCACATTTTAGGTTAAGCCTGTCATCAAGGCTTATTGTTGTGGTTGAGCCAGAAGAAAATAATTGTCTGCCCCTGCAGTGGATGGAAAGTCTGGGTGAAAATCTATTAAAATGTGTTGTGTATTTCTGAAGCAGCTTGTGGGCACACTTGTCAGCAGCTGGTATTCGCAGCCTGTAGGCATTCTGCACCGGGCTGACGATATGCACGGGTGCCCACTTTGTTTTTCTTTTGGCTCTTTTATTTCTCACTTTTTTCCACTATATAACCAGAAACCAGACCTTATGCATCATGCACTACAGTATAGTCGTATCAGAAGTATTTCTAGATATCATGAAGTGAGCTATTCGATCCTCATTGAACAATGTGCTCATTCCTAATTATAAGTGAAATGCATTAAACTAAAAAGGTCAGATAACTTTAGTTTGTTTTGTAACCTCATTGTGGATGCCTTTTTTTCAGGATTTAGAGGAACAATTAGAAGAGGAAGAGGCAGCTCGACAGAAACTGCAACTGGAAAAAGTAACAACTGAATCCAAGCTGAAAAAGATGGAAGAAGATATTCTTCTATTAGAAGACCAGAATGCTAAACTCAGCAAGGTATAATACCCATATTTATAAGAAGTGGGGGGATATGTCTCTGAAATCCATAGAGGACCAGGTGTTTGGACACCCAAAATCACGGCTCAAGTATGGTTCCCACAGGAAGTACAATAAATTGTACTTAAAGCAGTTGTAAATGTTATTTTTTTTAATTAAAATAACATTGTATACTTACTTGCTTCATGCTGTGGTATTGAACAACCCCAAACCTACTCTACTGGGGTCTCCCGCTGGTTCTCCCAGCTCCTCCACTTCTATGTGTGCCCTCATAGCAAGCTATTTGCTCCCCAGCTGGGCTGTGTGCATCCATAGACACACACAGCACAGCATAGCTCCACCCTATGATCCCTCCTCACAGAATTTGATTGACAGTAGCAGGAGCCAGTGGCTCTTTCTGCTGCCTCTGTGTCCTGCAAAGAGAAAAACCAGCGCTGCTGCTAACAGGCACAACGCCGGATCA
Source organism: Lithobates septentrionalis (assembly GCA_037952835.1). NCBI lineage: Eukaryota > Metazoa > Chordata > Amphibia > Anura > Ranidae > Lithobates > Lithobates septentrionalis. Next base: position 6,415,631 of record JBBDGP010000496.1, read on the forward strand.
GGATAGTACTCAGGTAAGTATATAGGGAGGTGAGGGGGGTGAGGGGGTAACACTACTACTGGGACACTTATTACTTTAATGCAGGGAATGCATTTGAATAAAAAAAAATGACCTGCCTTTAGAATCATTTTAACAGTACTAGAGGCTGCCTGCAGCGTTGCGTAAAGGTGTAAGTATTGGGAAGATGCATTTGAAATGTATTGGGAAGATACATATCAAGATGGTTACAACCTTTTTTTTACAGCAATGATGAAATCCTATTTATTTTTACAGGTTTGACATACATAGATGTAAATGGTTGTCTTTTAGAACATGCAGTAAATTCCATCATATTTTAGGCATTCTTGTCTTTTAATGAAAGGTGAATTGAGTAGTAAGTCTGTGCTATTGCATACTTAGATACAAATAATGCATTTGCTAGGGCACTGGGCCTAAAGTCTTGCCCTAGCCAATGGCATACAGTGTTTTGAGACGGTTTTGTCATAAAATAAATTTAAAGAGGACATGGCTACATATTTGTGGAATGCAGCATGTCATGCAAATCACACCTTCACTTGTAAATGTTACAGGAGAGAAAGTTGTTAGAAGATCGTATTTCTGATTTTACCAGTAATATGGCTGAAGAAGAGGAGAAAGTAAAGAGTCTGAGCAAACTTCGCAACAAATATGAGGCTGTCATTGCAGACATGGAAGGTAGGAAAGAAATATTACTGTATGTGTACTTTCTAAAAGCCAGGTGGATCCATATTGTTTAATATTTCTTTATTATTCATTTTCTGGAAAATGTCATTCTATGAAGAGAATTTAAACATTTCAGTTGGATATTTCACATTTAACTACTGCCCAACATAGCTGTACATACATACTCATTGTTCCCGGACTTCCATTCTGCTCTGTTTGAGTGCTTAGAACAAAGAAGGATGCCTTGTACTTTAATGTATAGTGAGCATGTTGCTCTGAGAGATTTTCTGTCAGAGTGATAACTATGAATATGTTTCTGTATGATCTCTCAAACACCAAGAATAGCTGTTAGGACTCGTAGAGTCTTTAAATTATTGATTTTAAAGGAAAAGTTCACCTTTCTAAAAAAAAAAAGTATAAAATCTTTTTTCAGGTAAAGAAAATGTGCATTTATTTTTTATTTTTTTAAAGAACCTGCAAAGCGTTTCACCGCAATCTCAGGCTCCTGCAGACTGTCTGTGTAGCTGTCTGTCGGTACCTCCAATACGGACAGGCAGTTACTAAATGAGGAAGCATTATTAAACTACCTTGAGTGCTTAACAGCGCCGTGGGTAGTTTATTAAGGACTACTAGCCTTCAGCCGCAAAGGCTGTCAGTACTTGTAGTTCATTCATTCACAGAACGCTGTGAATGAATGATGTGGTCGTGTGGTGTGGGCAGAGCTTAGTTTTCAAATTGTGACAGCGGGAGTGGGGAGAAGATCCCCAGCCCACTGTCACAATTGGAAGGGGGATCGGGGAGAGCCTGCAGGAGCAGGAACACTTTCCATCTTAAAAATAGGTGGAACAGGTTCCCAAAGGTGAACTTATCCTTTAATTAATCATGTAACAGAAGCTATTCCTTATTTTGCAGTAGGTCATATCCTTCATTGTCTATGACAAAGCTTTTCTTACCTTCTTACCTCTTAGTTGTTTTTTTCAATGATGGTCTAGAAATTCCATATTTGGTGAACATTGGTTGTCACCCTCTTTAAACCCAAAAGTAATTAATCATATGTAGCTCTTTTAGGATCAGCCCTCTTTTGTATTACTAAGTATTAAGTACAAATATGGGAACTTTTTTTAACCATCACACAATCTTTGCCAAATCTGAACACTCAGGTGTAAACAAAATGGTTTCAGCCCCCTGGACCTTAATACACAAGGCTGGTCAGCATATGAAGCTCTCAGTGACTTAAGCAGGCCATAGGCGGTGCAAATTTCTTTTCTGCAACCACGGATTGCAGGAAAGAAACTCAGACGATTCCCCCTTTAACACAGATAATGCTGACTGGACGAATCCCTCCTGCCGAGCAATTGTCTACTTCGAGCGGGGAGGGGCAGGGGTGGGCGGGGGAAGCCATCCCCTTCGGGAGAAGACAGTGATTATTGCTAGCGGCTATAGCAGCCTCTAGCGATAATCGCAAGTGAATCCGGCAGGCTGGTTGTACCCAAGTTGATTGATCTATCAGCTTGGTACATTCTGCCTGCCCATACACGGTTTGAATCTCGGTCGGTTCCTGCTGACTGACTGAATTTCTAACCGTCTATGGCCAGCCTTAGTGGAAGCACTGCTATAGGGATTTATTTATGCATTTGCATTTTTTAACAGCAAAATATCATTACTTAAACAGTTATCCAAAAACAAATTATGATGTTATTTTCATAACCTTTTAGATCGTCTCAAGAAGGAAGAAAAAGGCAGACAAGAGATGGAGAAATTAAAAAGGAAACTTGATGGGGAAACATCAGACTTATCAGATCAGATTCTAGAGCTTCAGCAACAGATTGAGGAGCTGAAACAGCAACTGGCGCGGAAGGAAGAAGAGCTCCAGGCGGCTCTTGCTAGGTATATTTGGGAAGGTGGATGTTGTAGAAGTGGCCATGTATCCTATGAATGGCAGTAAGCCCTTGGTGGCCCATCCCTTGGGTGTATATAATATGTATTTCAATTTTGTTTAATCTTAGAGTTGAAGAGGAAGCAGCACAGAAGAACAATCTGCTGAAACAGCTTCGGGAAATACAGTCTCAACTCTCTGAATTACAAGAAGACTTAGAGTCTGAAAAGGCTGCAAGAGCAAAGGCAGAGAAGCAGCGCCGGGACCTTGGGGAAGAGCTGGAGGCACTGAAGTCTGAGCTTGAAGACACATTAGATTCTACAGCTGCACAGCAAGAACTTAGGTGAGCATTAGCACAGTTCTCTGATCATAATATCTATACAAACCTATAGATTTTATAGTTCAAATACAGCATCATCATCATGCTTTGAGCTTAGTGTTTGATCCTGGCAATTGCCCTGTGATATTATTAAAATTTCTGTGTTTGTGCAGTATTAAAACCTGAAACACAACACAACCTAATCTCTTGGGACTACCAGTTACAGGTAAATGGCAAGGAAGTGTACACTAGGAGGATGAAAACAGGCTTTAAACCTGTTGTTTTTTTGTTTTTTTTAAATGCATTCACCAATGAATCCAGAAAAATGTAGAACTCTCTAGCCTCCGCCTTCACAGTATTGTACTCAGTGCTAATTACATGTGTTCTTTAAAAAGAAGAACTCCAGGCAATACCTAAAACATCCGTTTGGTCCTTTTTATTTTTATTGCTAGTGGAGGGGGCTGCCGTGCTCTTTTAGGCTTGTAGATATAACTTTCGGAATGTCACAGGTGGCCAATAGAAGAACCAAGTACTGGGTGCCCAGAAAAATAAATCAGATGTTTATATAGCCGTTGCGATTGGAGCTTTTGTTTGAAGTGGTGTTCATTTTCAAACTTTGTGGTTTGTTTAGGGCAAAACGTGAACTAGAAGTGACAGATCTTAAAAAGGCAATTGAAGACGAGACCAAAGTCCATGAGTCTCAGATTGTGGAAATAAGACAGCGACACACACAGGCACTCGAAGATCTCTCAGAACAACTGGAACAATCACGCAGGGTATGTGTGCAAACTTGAAATAACTGTTTTTCACAACAGATGTCTGATTTTTGATCACATACTAGAGAAAGATTCTATTACATTTTTTACAAATGATTCATGCTTTGTGGACTGTTTTGACTCCTGCTGGGCACCTCTCGGGCAATAGGCACATTTTTTAGAGTACCAAACCAAAAGGCTCAGTGCAAATGTGACCAGTTGGGGTGGCAAGGGCATAGTTGGGCACAGCCACCTGTTCAATACATTGTTCCTGCTGACAGGACCCTCCACCAGGAGAGTAGTTGGAACATGGTGGCTCATTGTTCCAACAACACACTGTATAATTTTCTTTCTCCAGCACACGTGTCAATCTAGCCTTAGAATTTTATTTGTGAAATCTAAAATCCTATTTATGTGGGACTGGATATACATATATGAGCACTGAGTCCTATATGGAATATACATAAGTGTTTTTAGAATAATTGACTTTAAATGGCACTTAAGGAACCACTATACAACTGATTCATACAAAAAAAGGATACATAAAAGAATCATAGCATTTGTGGTATAGACAAATTACACTTAAAATATTACACCTGTAAGTAATTCTGCACAGCAGTATATGTAGCTTCCTTATGGCTCTAAATCCGTCTAGTATCCCACCATTCATAGTTGAGTATATCTATTAAGACGCACTATTAATCTATAAATTTAAAATACAGTGTGCATTTAACCTTGAGTTTAAACTTGTTTTAATATTGGTGGGATATCATAGAAGGAGCTGCTGTATTTTTGTCTTGGTGCGTTTTATGGGTTGTGATCCACTTCTTCAGGAGAGGGGGAGACACAAGTATGCTGTGGCAAAAAAACAAAAAACGAATATAAGTACAATTGGAATTTGTACTCATATTCATACAACCAACATTTTGTTCATCTTTGTTGTCACCGGTGTATAATTATGGAATAACATTACTCACAGCATTCACATGTGGAGGTCTGCATATGGACAAGTTCATACTGACTATTCCCCAAAGATGAGCACAGGGGCACCTCTAGGTAGAGCCAAGACCAAAAGCAAGGACTTACTCAAATATGTCCACAATCCCCCCCCCCCCCCAAAAAAAAGGGGGGGAGCGGGGAAGGAGGAAAGGGGCATAGGAAAAAGGGAAAGAAACAGGGGGAAGAAGGAGGGAAGGGATTGGGAATATGTGGGAGATCCATAATATTCCTCTACTGCATAGTTTTTGTGAAATTAATATACATTTATTCGTTTGTATCTTTTTGGCCACAATTATACCTTAATATGTTTGGAGCATACTTGGGAGTCTTATGCCGCGTACACACAAGCGGACTTTTCGACCGGACTGGTCCGATGGTCTATCTGACGGACTTTCAGCGGACTTCCGACAGACTTTCTGAACAAACGGACTCGCCTACATACGATCACACCAAAGTCCGACGGATTCATACGTGATGACGTACGACCGAACTAAAATAAGGAAGTTGATAGCCAGTAGCCAATAGCTGCCCTAGCGTCGGTTTTCATCCGTCGGACTAGCATACAGACGAGCGGACTTTTTGATAGGAACTGGGTCCAGCGGAGTTCCGACGTAAAGATTTGAAACATGTTCCAAATCTAAAGTCTGTCAGATTTTCGACCGAAAAAGTCAGCTGCAGGTCTGATGAAGCCCACACACGGTCGAATTGTCCGCCGGACTTGGTCCGTCGGACCAGTCCAGTCAAAAAGTCTGCTCGTGTGTACGCGGCATTACATGCATTTCCCCTTGGGACACAAACTTTGCTCTTCCAGTGGGTTTCATCCTGTTTCAAGACAAATAGGTGATATAATTTCCTTCAGATTTTGATATACTATACCTATGAGAACAGAGGTAAATATCCCAAGGCTCTAGTAGGTAACCTCAGCTCCATCCCTCTACCCTTTACTTCAAGTGGTACTGAATCTTCTGCTGGTCCTGTAGGGTGGGTATCTAACATCTAAAAGAAAACCATGGATAACCATGTCTCCATAGTTTATAACCATGCTATCTGCTGTTGATGCTCATTGTGAGAGTATACAATCTTATAATTATAGGTTGGAGGGACCAAGATAACATTAGGGATAGAAACATATTAAAACATATTGATTTGTTTTATATTTTTATGTAAAAGACCAACATGGCTTAATAAATATGAACCAGAAATATATACTTGTCAAATGGTATTAATAATACAGTGCATTAGGCACCAGATGTGTTACCGTTCGTATGTTGTGTATCTTTGCAGTTCAAGGTGAACCTAGAAAAGGTGAAGCAGACCCTAGAGAGTGAGAATTCTGACCTGGTAAAAGAAGTCAAGAATCTTCATGCAGTGAAACAGGATTCTGAACAGAAGAGGAAAAAATTAGAAGGACAGGTGTCTGATCTTCAGATTCGAGTTTCTGACAGTGAAAAGATTAAGGCTGAACTGGCAGAAAAGCTGCATAGAGTACAGGTAAATATGGCTTGTATATATAATGTGACCTACTAATTCTAAGGGTATAAATACACTTTCAAATTGGTTAATCTTTATTGTTTGTGATATTACATGAATCTTTATGTACAGTATTTATATCCTTATTAAGCCTTAACCACTTAAGGACCAGCCTCGTTTTGGATTTTAGGCGTTTACATGTTTAAAACAGGTTTTTTTTACTAGAAAATGACTTAGAACCCCCAAACATTATATATTGTTTTTTTTCTAACACCCTATAGAATAAAATGGGGGTCAATGCAATACTTTTTTCGCACCATATTTGCGCAGCAGTCTTATAAGCACACTTTATTTGGAAAAAATTCAATTTTTTTAATAAAATAGGACAACAGTAAAGTTAGCCAAATTTTTTTATATTGTGAAAGATAATGTTACGCCAAGTAAATTGATACCCATCATGTCACGCTTCAAAAATGCGCCCGCTCGTGGAATGGCATCAAACTTTTACCCTTAAAAATCTCCATAGGCGTTATAGGTTGCATGTTTTGAGTTACAGAGGAGGTCTAGGGCTAGAATTATTGCTTTCGCTCTACCGGTCGCAGTGATACCTCACATGTGTGGTTTGACCGCTGTTTTCCTATATGGGCGCTACTCACGTATGCATTCGCTTCTGCGTGCGAGCTCGTCGGGACGGGGAGCTTTAAAAAAAATTTTTTTTGTTTTCTTATTTATTTTACTTTTATTTTATTTATTTTTCACTGTTTAAAAAAAAAAAAATTGGATCACTTTTATTCCTATTACAAGGAATGTAAACATCCCTTGTAATAGAAAAAAGCATGACAGGTCCTCTTAAATATGAGATCTGGGGTCAAAAAGTCCTCAGATCTTATATTTGGACTTAAATGCAAAAAATAAAAATAAAATAAAAATGTAATTTGAAAAAAATGACAACAAAAAATATGCCTTTAAGACGTATGGGCGGAGCTGACGTTATGACGTCGCTTCCGCCCTCCTATGGTATGGAGACGGGTGGGGGCCATCTTCCCCTCACTCGTCTCCATACCACGGACGTGACAGGTCCTGATCGCCTCTGCCGCTACCGACGGCTCCGGTAAGCGGCGGAGTGGGCGGGAGAACGGCGGGAGGGGGGTGGCACCTCTCCCGCCGCCGATAACGGTGCTCTCGCAGTAAATCCGCCGCAGAGACCAACATTATCGTACACAGAACCGCTGGCCCTAAAGATGGATACCTCGGTTGTGGCAGCAGCTGCTGCCGTTAGCGAGATATCCACCTTCAAAGAAAGGACGTATATATACACTGGCCGGTCGGTAAGTGGTTTAAAGAGGTTCTTCACTTTATACTGAAATAGACCCCTGCTGAGAGGTTCCTTCATATAGTAACATGGTTGTCTGACCACCACACACTTCCTCTTGTACAGCTATTATTTGATCTTGATTGCTCATGCAGATGCTGATCGGTAGTAAGGCCCCTTTCACACTTGTGCAACTTGCCCTGCGACTTGGGACTGCAAAGTCACATGGCACATCGTAACCCATTATTTTCAATGAGTACCATTCATACCTGTGCGTCTTCAAGTTGCAACAACTTCAAAATAGTCCCTGCACTACTTTGGTCTGACTTTGATGCGATTTGAAGGTCCATAGACCTCAAGATTACACAGGCCTTGCTTCAAATCACTGCAAAATCGTGACGAAATCACATGAATTTCAAGTCATACAAGCGTGAAAGGAGCCCAAGGTCATGCAACTTTGGACATCAAAGTTGCATGACAAGTCATTCCCCATGTTTTCCAATGATAACCATTCATTTATGTACAAGTGTGAATAGAGCCTAACTCTCCTAATCCAGCATTTAGCTTCCCTACATAGATTCACACAGGAATTTTGAGTCCATTCGTTTCATATTTTAACTGAAGCCCCAATAAAGGAAAGAGGGTTTTCTAGCTCCTAAAATGCGTTTTTTTCTTTGATGTATAAACTAATAAATTAATTTGGACACTTTTATCATTTGGTTAGCACTCCTTCCATTGATGCATGCTCTTTTTTTGGACTATGTTGGGTACCCACAAGAGGGAAGCCCTGTCTGTTATGAGCAGCCTAACCTGAGCTCTCTGAATGTTATGTCTTTGTATGAACTCAAAGTCCCAGTGCCTTTTGGATGCTTTTTTCTTCATTGAATTATTTGAATGTTAAATATATAATGGCATTCTTAAAATGAGCCTTCCCTTCGCCAAGGCTTACGGAAGCCATTGCCACATATGAACTATTCAGCTCGCTGGTGCAATGAACAGAAAATCTGCTTATGCCTGTCCCTAGAGCCAGTTTAGTATCAAATGAAAAAAACCTGTTGTGTTTTTTCTCGAAACGGACTTGCCTTTCCCATCTTGATCATTTCTGAGCAGAACAGGATTGGGCCTAATCTGATCACTAAGAATGACCTTCATCTCTCTGTGTAGAGACAGCTTTAATCTCCACAAGTGCTGTTACTAGGATGCGGTTACCATTACCTAAAGGTCACTCGCAACCTTGACAGATGTATTTCCATCATACATCGTGTTTTTACACATTATGTCATAAAAATACTACATTATAAGGGCCCTCCCATTTTTCCTCTTTTCCTTTTCTCCGGTGGATACTTCCAAGTGTCCCTTCTTTTCTTAGATTTCCTCACTCTGAGTATCACCATCTAGCATAAAGTCTAGATAGCCAGCTATTCCCTCATTGGATGTCACCATCTCGCCACTCACATAGCACAAAGACGTGAGGCCAGGTTGTCAATGTATCACATGACTGTCCCTTTTTGGGACAGTCATCTGACACTGTTCTTGGCATGCAGCAGCAAACTCAGGGGGGGGGGGGGAGTGAGTTTGAAACAGCTGATATTATGTACAGTACTTTCCACATTGCTTACTTTCTAGGGCAGTGATGGCGAACCTTGGCACCCCAGATGTTTTGGAACTACATTTCCCATGATGCTCAACTACACTGCAGAGTGCATGAGCATCATGGGAAATGTAGTTCCAAAACATCTGGGGTGCCAAGGTTTGCCATCACTGTTCTAGGGCAATCAGATAAAGTTTTACTATATCTTCAGTGTAAGTTGGCAAGCTTCCATTTCTTGTGAAATAAGTGATATGTGTGCAAGCCAGAAGTATCAAGCCATCCATTGATAATTGAAGCACCCATTAGCTTTGAAGTCAAATACAATGGTATCAATATAGAAAAAAAGGTATTTCCCATGCCTTTCCAAAAGAGGAGACTATGGGAGATGGGGATTTTAGAGTGCCCAGAAACAATAAGTTAATATAGCAAAAACATAGAAATATATTTCTATGTTTTTGCTATATTGACTTATTGTTTCTGGGCACTCTAAAATCCCCATCTCCCATAGTCTCCTCTTTTGGAGAGGCATGGGAAATACCTCTTTTTCCACATTGACTTTATTTAGGGGATTGTGCCAGAATTTTTGAACAAGCCCCCCCACCAAGTTATACTAAATCACTTCAACATTTTTTTTTTCAAATATATTTGTATTCTTCTCTGTGCTAACAACTTTGTATTGTAACATTCAGCTGGATTTGTTCTGTAACATGAAAGATATCTTCTTCAGTTCTAATAAATGCCAGAAACATACCCCAACATTTATAGCCACATGTGTAACCTATTTACCTGAATCCATCCACCATAAAGTGTGTTAAGGCAGATTCTGTTTGTCCCAAAAAGTCTGTCATCATATTCTTGGACAGTCAACATTTGCCTTGACACACTCCACAATTGTTGGATTGAGGGTACTGAGTTAGCTGTGTGGTTGTAAATTCTGGGATCTCCAGCATCTTAGAAGAAATGCCTGACCCTTTAATAAGTTTGCATTACAGTTAAAAGTTTTCAGTTTGAGTAAGCACTGTTAAGGTGTTAGGCGGTGCATGTATATGAATGCATTTGTTTTACATTCACCATACTAAATAGTGAAGCTCAGTGTGTTATGTGCCTTTCCACAGGCTGAACTAGATGGTGTATCTGGTACACTGGGATCAACAGAAAGCAGGTCTATTAAACTAACCAAGGACCTAACAGCAGTGCAGTCACAGCTGCAAGATGCCCAGGTATGTTACTCTTTCTTTTCATCTTTATTGCTTTCTTTGCCATTATGTTTTTTTTGTTACTGTATTAGGCCTAGATGACATGGGCATACTTAAGCATATGCCTGTAGGAAGGCCGTTTTTGCCGACACAAGATTTAAAGGTGTTCTGTGCATCTGCATGCAGGCAGTCCCATTCATGTCAATTAGGACACATTGGCTGCCCGGACAGAGCCGTTGCTCCTAATTTGACATCCGTGTGGAGGTGGATGCGTGCCCCCCAAACTCACACTGTCTGCATTCTGGGACACGCACCCCCATGCATGCAGATGTTAAATTGGGAGCACCTACTCTGTGCAGCCGCTGTGCCCCAGTTGACATGAATGGGACTGCCTGCACACGGAGGCATGGAGCACCTGTCCATCTCATGCAGGGAAACACGACCCTTGCATGGGAATTGATGTAAGAACACCCATGTGAATAAGGCCTTACACACAATGTTTTATTATCTCTTAATTGATTCTGTTTATTTTAAATAACTTTGCAGGAGTTGCTACAAGAGGAAACCCGACAGAAGCTAAATTTTAGCTCTAGGGTAAAACAGTTGGAAGAGGAGAAAAATAACTTATTGGAGAATTTAGAGGAAGAGGAATCCGCAAAGGCTCAGCTCAGTCGTCAGATTCAGGTTCTCCAGCAACAGGTATCAATCTAATCAGCAGTCACAGATATATGTCCTTCATTGAATCATTGAGTGAAACGAATGGCCATTTTGACTTTATCTGGCTAATATTTGAGGTTACATCAATTAAAAAAAATATAGCTCTGAATAGTCACACACAGATACAAAGCCAGAAAATGTGATTAGCCATATTGACCACATCTGATTGTGTATTTGATCACTGTCTACCAACCTAATGTTGACTACAGTGCCATGTAACATTTGGTTGGCATTGATTTTACATTTTTACAGATATGCAATGGATTGGTTTAGTAATATTAATTACAATGTGAATTTACAAATAATAATTTCTATTAAAGATGTATACTGCAAAGCTGTTGGCATAGCCAGCCATTTGCTCAGAGTCACATAAAACGTATGATTTATCCTCAGCTTGCTGAGTCGAAGAAGAAGATGGAGGATCATGGAGGTGCTGTGGAGGGTCTGGAAGACGCCAAGAAGAAACTGGCCAAGGAGGTAGAGCTTATGCACCAACGTTTTGATGAGAAGCACCAACTCAATGACAAGCTGGAAAAGACTAAAAACCGCTTGCAGCAAGAGCTGGATGACCTCATGGTTGATTTGGATCATCAACGGCAAATTGTTTCAAACCTGGAAAAGAAACAGAAGAAATTTGATCAGGTAATTTCAAACAATGTAATAATAAAAACTGACATGTAATAAATGACCATACACATAAAACATAAAGCTGCTAGCAGATAAAGTGCAGGCACCTAGAGGTACCTACACATACCTGCAGCCGCTTTAATTGCTTTCTGCACGCTCCTAGGCTGGGTTAATTTTATACCAGCAATTTACTGCCACTTCCTTGTTTTGACAGTATTTAAATGCCCCCTTACACCTCCTTCACATTTCTATTGGCCAGTAAGGATGTCTGTCATTGTGATGGACCAATAGAAATGTGGGGGAAGCAGGGGAATGGACAAGCTCCAACAATACCCAGAAGCAACAAACCTGTACTTGTGCAGTAATCAATTAAAGCATCTAAAACTGATCTCAAATACAAGCTGAATGACCCGAAAGCACACTGCATTCACTCATCTAAACAAGTTCCTTTTTTTTTAAATATAATTGTTTATTTGAAAACTGTTTTTACATTTACAGAGGTAACAAGGGGGAAAAGATCTACACAAGTTCTAAGTTGGGCAACTTTAATTTTATGTATAGCTGCTCTGCAAACCATGAAGATATAATCCTTTCCTTTTCTCTAAATCTTAGAGAATCATTTATAAGACAGTGAAATAATTTAGAGCATATAAATAACATCACTGGGATAGTAGTTGGCTAATACATTTTTTAACACTATTGATACATTTTTCCTCTAGATGCTAGCAGAAGAGAAGAACATATCAGCACGCTATGCTGATGAGAGAGATAGGACAGAGGCAGAGGCTCGTGAAAAGGAAACAAAGGTCTTGTCTCTGAGTCGAGCCTTAGAAGAAGCCCTTGATCTAAAAGATGAACTGGACAGACAAAACAAGTTGCTACGGGCAGAGATGAATGACATTGTCAGCTCCAAGGATGACGTTGGCAAAAATGTAAGAATGATTTATTAATTGTCTAAAATATTTATTAATTGCAATTAAGAAATATGTGCTTGGTAGCATGAATATAGTTTTTAACACTTTGCATGTACTCTTGTAGGTCCATGAATTGGAACGGGCCAAGCGAGCTTTAGAGCAACAAGTGCAGGACATGAAGACTCAGATAGAAGAGCTAGAGGATGAGCTGCAAGCCATTGAAGATGGAAAGCTCCGTCTGGAGGTCAACATGCAAGCAATGAAAGCTCAGTTTGACAGAGATCTCCAAAACCGTGATGACTCCAATGATGAAAAGAAGAAACTCCTGATCAAGCAGGTAATTTGAAAACCTCTAAAAGTAGTAATCATTATTATGGCTCTATGTTACCTTAGTTACTTAATATTTGAGTTCTGTAACAAATAGTACTTAAAGTCTAAGTGCAGCCAAAACAGTTTGGTTTAAGGTAGCGTAGGTAAGAGAGAGAACCTCTGTCAAGGTGTGGGGCACTAGACCTCTTAAACAAGTATAAGTTCTCTGTAAGGTCTAAAGGGATATAAAAGTCTTTTTTATTACCTAAAATGAAAGAAGATGTTATATTTACCTGCTCTGTGCAAGGATATTGCACAGAGCACCCCTTTGCCTCCTCTTCTGGTGTCCTCCGCTAGCGCTGTCAGCTTCTCCTCTTCTCTGTCTGCCCCCATAGCCAACCATTGGCTATGGGGCACACGTGCAGGCTCGCCCCCTGCTCTCTGCTCACAGCCAAGCCTATGCAAGAGGGGAGAAGAGCTGCTGCGGCCGACAGGACAGCGCTAGATCGGGAATGGACTCAGGTGAGAGTTTGGGGGGGGGCTACTATTAAAAGGTATTTTTTACATTAATGCAGAGAACGCAATGAGGTAAAACATATTTTTGCCTTTAAAACCACTTTAAGCAATGCAGAGGAAAGGATTCTCCTTAGACGGGACTCTCAGTTTTTTATTGCTTTCTGTAACTACCTTGGTCATATTTTCTGTTATTATTTTTCTTTTTATGCCTACAACAGGGCAAGAAATAAAGGAGTCAGGGCTTACTGGGATAGGACGGTACATTCAGCAATACCAAACACACAGAGAATCTAACTCTCCCCACTTTACTAATAAAAAAAAAAGTTTGCTGCTGTCTCTGTGCCTGTTTGAGAGATTTCCTAACATTTGTTACCCTCTGCACCCAATATCGGAACAGTAAGTGAAAATAGCTCTTCCAAACAGACACAGGCAGCAATAAAAACATGACAGAGATTCTAGTCTTTCCCTACTTTAACCAAAACAGAAATGTTTTGGTTGTAGTTGAGCTTTAATTAATACTTTGAACTTTAATATTTAATTGTTAATTTTAGGTACTAATAACCACTGTATATGTGTTCCTGGCTGCTGGAGTCCATTGGTGATACACACGTCTTGACCATCATCCAGTCTTGCTAACATACCAAGGATCAGGTGATGGTTATGATGTCTAGCAACTCCTTTAAGACCTCAGCAGATTACCCTGATGAACAAAATTTATGGTAGTTTCTGTTGGCTGAACTGGACTTTGTTAGTACATACCTGTAAATGAAGCACCAGGATTATTTGATCAAGACAGGAGTTGGAATGCTAAAGACGCTTTAGAAATATGGATTTTTAGTAATGTAATGTATTGTCAACATCCATCTTTAGGGATCCCAGAACAAAGGCACACTTTCATTTTGCAGAATGGTATATTATTTATTGAAGTCCAGAATAATGTCATGCTCACTGTTTATATCACATCATGTAAAGTGTCATTAATTCAAGCTCTAATTCTATTTTAGGTGCGTGATCTGGAGGTGGAACTGGATGAAGAACGAAAGCAGAAAGTCCAAATTCTTGCTGGCAGGAAAAAAATGGAAATGGACCTTCAGGAAATGGAAAATCAAATTGATGGAGCTAACAAAGGCCGGGAAGAGGCAGTTAAACAACTGAAAAAACTACAGGTAATACTGATAAACTTTAATTTGGTTGACGGTTTCATAAAACTGTTAAAAGGTTGCCCACCTGCTAGGTATGGCTCTGACCATAGAGAATATATAGTGCAGGTTTGTATGCTTTGTAGCAGCAGCATCTCCAACCATGGCGCACAAATTTGCCATCTGACACCCCACTAGCTTCTTAGGCTTTAAGTGCATGTCTAGCCTAAATGTTTTTTTTTTCTTTAGCCCCAGTTCACACAGGGGCGACTTGTCAGGCGACTTAGCCGCCTGACAAGTCGCATCCCGTTCTGTACTATGGAACCGTTCTAATAGGAGCGACGCAAGTCGCTCCGACTTAGAAGAAGGTTCCTGTAGTATTTTTGGGGCGACTTCAGGCGACTTGCATTGACTTCTATACAGAAGTCGTTTTGCAAGTCGCCGCTGAAGTCGTGTGCAGGTCGCCTCGGTGAGTCGACCTGCAAGTCGGGTTGCCCCTGTGTGAACCGGCACTTACTTTCAGATAGAGTGGGAAGGGTAGAACCCCTGTCCAGTTTTTACTATAATCTGGGGCTCCAAGAGATTTAGGGCCTTTGTTGACAGACTTTTGACTTGAGTCAGTGGCATCAATTTGATAAAATTCTGAAATCATTCACAGTTCATTAACAGGTGCATTTGTACCCACAGTTGACCCCTCCTTCTTACCTTCATTTGGCCTGCTTCAAGTAGGTTTTGTATTCTCATTGACTTGGATGGGAATGCAAAACCTACTTGAAGTGAAAAAAACCCATTGACGCAGACCTTTACCCTCACTGTCCTACTGACAATAAGTTACAAGCCAGGAAGAAGAGTCCCTAATTTACTTTATTATTATTTTATAACTACCCAGAAATGCCATCTGTGCTCCTTTTTTCATGTCAGCCATGGCTTGGCTCTGGACTTTTAATCATACATTGGCTAACTAAAAAGAAGTACATTAATGGATATTTAGCAAAAGTAAGATAACGGTCAACAAAAATATTAAAGCGATCCTATTAATTTAAACCATAGGAATACAGAAAGGAGCGGTAGACCAAAATTGGATAGAAGAAGATGATTTAATTGTTTATACAATTTTTTTTTATAAAAACGGTCCACATGTTTCCAGGGCAACACCACTTCCCCTTCATTAGGGTTCAACACTGGATAAAACCTGCGTGGACTAAGAAACCAGTGACTTCACAGGTCTATATTAGAACAAGTATTGAACTCTGTAGTAGATGTATTAAAGCGTATTGTATTGATTTGAACCACCATTTTTAAACTTGGATTGTTGTACTTATTAAATCTTTGAAATCACATTTCTGATGGAGAATGATTTGTGTTACAGTTCCAACTGAAAGAAGTTTGGCGGGAAGTGGAAGAGACCCGCACATCTCGAGAGGAAATGTTCATCCAGTCTAGAGAAAATGAGAAGAAACTAAAGAATTTAGAAACCGAACTCCTGCAGCTACAAGAGGTTTGTCATGGCCAGGGATAGGACAGCATCTCTTCCATTTAGGATTGCTTGGCCTATACCAAGCATAGAAAATATCATGTTTCTTAGATTAACCCCATTGTGCCCAAAGGTCAGTGAAGCCTAGAAGCCCAGGTTACATTTAACAGTATCGGCATGCGTCAGGTAACTTGACAATAATTTTATGACTAAGTGTTACACAGAGTGCACATAAAGTTTTTATTCTTACACTGTTTAAAAAAAACTATTTTTTTTTAGGCTGAAAAATGCATATATATAGGATAGGCTGCGCTGCTATTTATAAGTGAGTGTGATCATGATTACTTACTGTGACCATAACTATAACACCCTTGTGCAGTGAACAACAATGAAGAAAAATGAAGGAAAAATTGTAATGCTGACAAACAATAAAAACTTGGATCTCACAAATTAAACTATTGCAGTCAATCCTTAGGATACAGGAAATCAGAAGCCAAGAAAATTGAGCAAAGTCCATACAGTCAAAAATTCTTGCTGGAAAAATCTTTCACAATAGAGAGAAAGCACCAATCTTCAAACGGTGTGAGGCATGCAAAGGTTGTCACCCTGGGGAGCGTGATGTTTAAGAAAATTCCTCCACCTCAAACCAATCTGCCCCTTACCGGATCACTAGATCTCCTGTCACAGAGATCATACGAACAAGTGGCTGTGTCCCCCAGCCACTGGGTCTCTGTTGGTAATAAATATCTCACAGGTCACCGCTCAGAAGGTCCACTGAATGATGTATTACCGCTCAGATCCCAAAGATAAATATAAAAGAAAAAGCTCCATAGCGTAATACAGTTGACATTTATTAAAAAGAAGAATAAGAAATGCACTTACATTGTAAAAGGTTCAAATCGCATATAAAACAATGTATGCCGGCCGGCTCGCAGCTGCTGCCCGTAGCTTCCGGGATCAGCGTTGTAGACGACAGATTTGTCGAAACGGCGTAGGGAGGAGCGGCGTGCTGACGTCACCACCATACAACACTGATCCCGGAAGCTACGGGCAGCAGCTGCGAGCCGGCCGGCATACATTGTTTTATATGCGATTTGAACCTTTTACAATGTAAGTGCATTTCTTATTCTTCTTTTTAATAAATGTCAACTGTATTACGCTATGGAGCTTTTTCTTTTATATTTATCTTTGGGATCTGAGCGGTAATACATCATTCAGTGGACCTTCTGAGTGGTGACCTGTGAGATATATTCCCAACAGAGACCCAGTGGTCAGGAGATCTAGTGATCCGGTAAGGGGCAGATTGGTTTGAGGTGGAGGAATTTTCTTAAACATCACGCTCCCCAGGGTGACAACCTTTGCATGCCTCACACCGTTTGAAGATTGGTGCTTTCTCTCTATTGTGAAAGATTTTTCCAGCAAGAATTTTTGACTGTATGGACTTTGCTCAATTTTCTTGGCTTCTGATTTCCTGTATCCTAAGGATTGACTGCAATAGTTTAATTTGTGAGATCCAAGTTTTTATTGTTTGTCAGCATTACAATTTTTCCTTCATTTTTCTTCATTGTTGTTCACTGCACAAGAGTGTTATAGTTGTGGTCACAGTAAGTAATCATGATCACACTCACTTATAAATAGCAGCGCAGCCTATCCTATATATAGTTATTGAAGTGGGGGTTGTCTCACATTTATGGTTGCAGCAGCACCAACAATTTCTTGTTTTTCACAGACGCACTTTTAATGTTTATTTGATTTGAGGGATAGCGCAGTATTTTTTGATTTTGAAAAATGCATACAAATGTAAAAGTTAAATTTTTTAATTATGTTTTACATTTATTTTGATGTTTTTTTTTAAATACAGTAATCTAATTTCAGCATTAAACCTATGACACTGCAGATGAACACCGCAGCCTGAAAGTGGCAGTTTTTTGCATCCTAAAAGCTTTCATTTTTTTTCATTGAAATCAGTGAAGACATGTTATATCTGACATATTGTACACATGATCAGGAACCGTGGTGAACAGCCCGTGGTCCCCGCTGACACCATGGTGCCAGTGGGTACATGGGCTGTCAGTGACAGCGAACACTTTGTGCAGCTGGTGGCTGTCAAAGAACGAACACTATGGAGCATCAGGGACTTTTATGCAGATATGGTGGGTGGCACAGGTTTAAAGGAACATGTGTGTGCTTAATGCATACAATAGTGGTTCTACTTGCCCCATTCATTATCTTATTTGGACTATAGAAACTTTGTATGAATATGCTTAATGTTCCAAACTGAGTTTAACATCACTTGCATTATTACAGGAATTGGCAGCTGCAGAAAGAGCAAAAAGACAAGCTCAGCAAGAAAGAGATGATCTGGCTGATGAGCTAGCGAATGGTGTTAGTGGCAAGTACGTATCTGATTTTTCAAATATAATATATAAACCATTAAAGGTACTCAGTTTCCATCTTTATCAACTGACTGCTATAAGCTGATAACTGGTTGCTATGGGCTACTGTGCTTTGCACATAGTCATTGCACTATGCATCTAAATTAAAGTGATTATTAAGGCTTTGGATTTTTTTTTACAATAAAATAATAAACATGTTATACTTACCTGCTCTGTGCAGTGGTTTTCCAATCCTCCTCTTCTTGGGTCCCCCGCTGCCGCTCCTGACCCAGCCCCCCTCCCGGGTGCCCCCAGAGCAAGCAGCTTGCTATCTGGGCACCTGAACAGGCGTACTCCCGAGCTACTGCTCTGCTTGTCCATTCATTCCAGTCCGATCTATCTTCAATTGCTCAATTGACAGCAGCGGGAGCCAATGAGGAGGGAGAGTCCCTGGAGAGCCAAGGCTCTCGTGCACAGCGCTGAAGGAAGATCAGGCTCAGGTAAGTATTAGGGGTGGCTGGGGAGCTGCATAGAGAAGGTTTTTTTACCTTCATGCATAGAATGTTTGTTTAATGTTGTATAATACTGCCAAGGGAGATTCCACATGTTATTTTCAGTGGCAACAAGGATTCCTACAGTAAAGTTATTAAGAAAACACAGGAGACTTCCTTATTACTTTGTCCTTGGGGGAGGTTCGGTGGAGTTGGTTAATATACTTAACTTTCCTCTGGCTTTCGTAGTACCAGGGGTGATACCATCATCCTTCTAATGAGATCCTGGGGAATGCTGGGGAGTCAGCTGAAAAATCCCATCGGTAGTTTGATTGTTAGAGGTGCCCAAAATGGTTATTCAAGGGATAGGCATAAGTCGTCTGCTTTAGTAAAACATCCCATTACTTTAATTCACTGAATAATTAAAGTAATGGGATGTTTTATTAAAGCAGACAACTCATACCTATCCTTTGAATAACCATTTTTGGTGCCTCTGCCAATCAAACTACCAATGGGCTTTTTTACACTGACTCCTCTTACCAATTCGTTCACCCACCTGAGAACCCCACAGAGCACCTAGGAGGCATAGAAGGTGTTCACACTGACCAT